>CM072511.1:87286319-87506319 GCA_036898135.1 Oncomelania hupensis | reverse complement strand
TTATCTAGTGCTGGCTGAGGCATTTTTGTAGTTGGCACATGAGCGTCAGGATCTTTTTTTTAAGTCCGTGCGATGGAAGGCGTGCGTATGCATTTTACGATTGAATCAAATTGATGAACGTAGAATCTGTTTTTGAAATCCCTACGTGCAGAAAAAAATAGGGAAGAGAAAAACAACTCAACAATGATTGCTCTGTGTTAGATTATATTTATAGATGAGAGAAGACAATCGTTGTGTCCATGATGAAATGAGATGATACGTGTAAATAGGCCTTGCATGCGCCACATAAGAACAGCTATTATTACTGTTGTTATCCATGTCAGACAGTGAAGGGGTGCTGATATGTGTACACGTAATCCCAAGAAACGAGTCGGACGAAGTGAGCAAGGACGTACACCAGCTCCAAGTCATCAGCAATGTCATCAAAGAGCAGAGCAGGCAGAAGAAAAAGGTACGAATTCATAGTTTTGGTTGTGTCACACTAATGATTAAATTAACCTCAATATCGTCATCATCATCATCATCATCATCATCATCATCATCATCATCATCATCATCATCATCATCATCATCATCATCATCATCATCTTCATCATCTTCATCATCTTCAGGATCATCATCACCATCTTACGTTAATCTGATGAATAAAAATTGATACAACAACATCAACATCATCATCGTTGTATCCTTATAATTCATCTTCTCCCTCTTCTGTGATTTTGGATCGTGCTTGTTGTTTCAGCCAAAGAAAAAAACAACAACATTAGGCCTTCTTCATATTAATTATATAAGGCATTATTTGTGTTGCTCTGTAAGACCTTCCTGTTGGCGTTGGTTGCAGTTATCAGTTGTTATCTTCTGTATTAAAAACAATTCTGCCTTTTTTTGAGCAGGTCAGCGTTTCGGACCCTCGGGCTTCAGCCACGTACGTTGGGTCACTAGCTGTGGGGTTGTGTCTTAGTGTTCTGGGCTGCATCGTGTGCTTGGATATCATCAGTATCCCAAAGCACGTTCATGACCTTGCCAGGTGCGTATTGTGTACATAACACCTTAGGGTCAAAACAACGTTGTCCACTTTCAGGCGTTGAAATGTGTTTATCGACGAAGATGTTATAAGGTTGACGAGACTTATCCAAAATATAGGATGAGTCACAGTGATCAGCATCTTCAACCCTACTGAAACGGACTTAGTGACTCTGAATGCGGGCAGTGGAACACGTGTCTTCGTTGAAGAAATATAAGGGTGTTTAAGCGTGTATAGATTATTGGTTACATATTTCTGTACTTTGAATCCGATATATAGGAGAATAGCGCGTACATGTACATATCATCATCCATTGTTGTTGTTGTTGTTGTTGTTGTTCATCGCTCCTCGCCCTATGGGTTGATAAGTGTAAAGTGGTTCAGAGGACTGCATTCAGTTGAATAGGAACTTCCATAATCTGTGGTAATCTTTACTGCATCGCTAAAGACTGGGATGGATTTGAATGTTGTATTGTGAATCATACCAGACACCCATGTGAGTGAAATGCGGTTCTCCGAAAATGCAACCAGACATAACCTTAGCGAAGCTTCAGGCAGAGCAAGGGGTTATAGGATATGCAACATCCACCTCCATCATTACCTAAGTTTTACATCATGTTGGTCTTCAGAAATAACCCTAGATCAAAGCACGACTCTTGTCTGCCAGGTTGATGCTTTTTGTTCATATTTTCTTATTAATTCATCACATGCAAAAACGGTAAAAAACGTGTGCTTTTTTGCCGCCCAGTGACTAAGTCTTTAAAATAATTCCCAAACATCTGCTTGTCCCCATCAGACACGGCGCTTGCTACCCGTGCGCCAAGTGCAAGAAATGGAGGAAGAAGAAGAAAAAGATGCGTGCCATGCAGTTTTCTCAGTTCACTGACCGCCCCGCGTCGCAAAACGGAGACGGACTGGTCCTCATTAGAACTAGAGGCCAAGGTCTTCGAAAAAAATTGTTTGATGACAGATCTGGCGCAGCGGGCGCTATCTTCACAGGAGCAAGCCACAGCGATTCTGAAATTGCTTCTTCGAGGTATGATCAAGACTTGTGGCTAATTGTCGATGCGGTTGTTGTAATTGTCGTTGTTGTTGTTGTTGTTGTTGTTGTTGTTGTTGCTATCACTGCCGTCGTAGTTGTCGTCATCGTCGTCAGCAATATCGTCCTTTTCAGCATAGAAATATATAGTCGTTGCTGCCATTCCATCCATTCATTCATTATCCCACTCACCATCTTCGTTTTCCTCATTATCATAATTACCCTCCTCCTTTTCTTCCCCCTCCTCATGACTTAACCAGGTTATATGCTCCGTCCACGTTCAGTCAATCCCCACTTCTTTTTCCCCTTATCCTTCTTATCTTCGTCAAAAGTAAATAAGATAACGTGTCCCCCGTAACATTTTGGTAGTTGGAGAGGGAAGTGTTTGAGAATCTCCATTTGCTCAGTGAGGCCGGTGCATCACTCTCTCTCTCTCTCTCTCTCTCTCTCTCTCTCTCTCTCACACACACACACACAAACACACACACGCACACACACACGTCTCTCTGTCTGTCTGTCTGTCTGTCTGTCTCTCTCTCTCTCTCTCTCTCTCTCTCTCTCTCTCTCTCTCTCTCTCTCTCTCCCCCTCTGCTTTATCTTCCCCGGCTCTAAACAGACCCAGGTACCCATTCACATCTGTGTGGCCTCGGGGGTGCCGTGCGTTTGTTTTGATCTTTTTGTGTCGTTTGGTGGTTGCCTTAAAAACCATTGTCACCCATGCAAGTACTAACCCTTTCCGATAAATAAACAACCTGTTAAAAAAAAAACAACTAATTTTAACATTTAAATTCCAATAATTTGATACATCTACTGCTCTAACATTGTGTGTTATTCGAAGGCAAGGAAAGCAGCACGTGGACAGGAAGGTTGGGGAGCACCTGGATCGAATCCGTCATCTGAATGGCAGTCTGGCTTCAGGAGGTGACCGACTGCGGGCAGACACCAAAGCAATCGCCGTGGTTGCTCCAAACACCCAAAAGACCAAAAAGGTAACAAGTGCTTTTGGATTTCATTAGCCCCAGGATCACACATGTTCGCGTCACAGATCATTGTCAGAATCACAAAGCTAGTGAGTGTTTGCCCCTCCGGGAAAAAAGTAAGATGAAGCCAAAACATAAATTTGTTTAGAAGAACGGGTTTTAATATAAATCGATACGTTAATTTGCTGATGAGCCGATCAATAGCATCAAGGTTGATTCCAAAAATAGCACCTAATCGAAAGTGTGTATAAGCAGGTACAGTGGTTGGTTTTCATAACAAAGATGAGACGCCTAAATTTCACAGCTTAGCGGCCGGATTGAGAAGCGATTGCCCATTGTATCATTTGTTTAATGTGACAACAATGTAATTTCCAAAGTAAACTCATTGTCACACACCAAATAAACATCCTTATTAACATGGTCCATTTCTTAGGATTTGCTAAGTTACGCTATTAAAAGTTGTTATCAGTTGTTAAATGCTTAAATCTAGCGATAGCCTACATTAACAGCCTTTTGTCTCTTAAATTTAAGAAAATTACGTTCTGTAAGAAAGATAGCCGACAATGAAACCATTTTCGAGGTAATAAAAGATGTGTCTTGTTGTTTTGTGGTTGTGTTGGGTTGTGTAGTGTTGTGTCATGTTGCGTTGCGTTGCTTTGTGTTTTAAGATGTGTCGTGTCATTTTGCATGGTACTGTATTGTACGTATGGTATTGTTGTATTGTGTCGTATTGAATTATTTCTTTTGTGAACAGGTGAACGAGAAAGTGGAGGCACATTTAGAGCGCATCAAGCGGCTGACCGCCTTGTCAGGGAGCATAGGTGAGCAGAAGTCAAACCGTGTACACCCAAATACTCATGGCAATGCACCCACAAATCAAATTGAGGAAGGAGGACAAAAGCAAATTGAGGAAGGAGGGCAAGAGCAAACTGAGGAGGGCGGGCAAGAGAAGGGTTGCCGGCGGTTCTCAAAGAACGACAAACACGTTGAGGAACACTTGGAAAGAGCCCAAAGCTTTCAACATGCCATGGGACAATCAGTTCCTGTTCTAGGGGAGACTGAAGAAGAAGAAGAAGAAGAAGAAGAAGAAGAAGAAGAAGAAGAAGAAGAAGAAGAAGAAGAAGAAGAAAATAATAATTACGACGGCGACTACAAAAACGAATATGGCGAGGACGTTTATGACAGAAGCGAGAATATCGAGAATGAGTTGAGACATGCCCCGGTGTTCTGTTCGCGTCCATTTACACCTCCAATATACGAGGAAGAAATTTTCAACAATGGGCATTGTGCCCCCCAGGGTTCATTTGAAAAGGACACATTCTCGCAGAGACGGGTTACAAATAACCTCCATTCAGCCGCTGCAGATGAAGCAGCAGAAGAAGAAGACGAGAATATAGCCGAGAACCTATCAACCGCTCAAAGAGTTACTTACGCTGATGATCCAAACACAAATCAGCCGGCTTACGTGAAGAACAGTGCAACCTCGGCATCTTCAGTCACAAACTCCTACACAGAAACATTTCTTGGCTGGGGCTTGGTTGGTAACGGCGACCATAACACAAATCCGGAATTACCGTCTTTTGTGGCCAAATCTAAACTGACCAAACACAGACTCATTACTGATAAATCTGACAAAAGATTCAATCGCGTCGATCCTTCGGTAAACGGCTGGGTGGTTAATATGGACAACGAAACTTCAGAACATGGACTATCGGAAATTCCAGACTTTTCAGAAAAAGAATTAGAAGTGCCTCAAGGTAGGCAGTCACAGACTATCTCCATGGAAGATTTACAGGACTCGCGGGATGTTTCATTAAACCACAGTACTGGCGAGAAGAGTTTTGAAATCCAACCGAGTCCCTTTAACTTTTCGGTCACTGATGGGAAATTGCACGACGATACAGAGCAACCCTCCACGCTCAGTTTTTCAGTTGATTCGAAGCGGGGACACCGTGCGGCAGGCTTTAGGCTCACAGCAGAAAAATGGCATGCTCTCACTAAAGGATTTATTAAGAACAAATTGGTCCCGACCAAAGGCGGGATTATTAAAGAAAGCTTCCGTGTTCTGGACGAAGGATTTGACCAAGAGCAGAATGCGAAACGCATCGGTTGGAATCGCGAAATTCTCGCGCGTCCTGTGTATGAAAACCCATCAGCTTTGGATAACGATCATGTTGAAAACAACTTGAAAGTTCGTCCAAACGCAAAGATTTTTAACAAACGTGCTTCGCGAAACAAGGCCGGGGATACTGCATATTCTTCAGGGCATTCTAAGCTACCGAATTCTTTTGCATCTTCTGAGGTGCTTTCTAACTCGATGTCTTCTTCATTTTCTTCAGAGCATTCCAAGCTACCAATGCTTGCACCTTCGTCGATGCATTCGCCTATAGAAATACGCATAGAAAGTCCACACAAAGTGTCTGCCATTCCAGCAAAAGATTACAGTGCCCAGCCTCTAAAAGCGATGACACTAAACTAAAAGTGGATCAATTATTTGGGTAGAAAACGCATTAAAGATAAAATCCTATGGATCAGTAATTGTGTTAGAAATCGTATGAATCCAAAAGGCTATAGAAAACTGTTACTGTAATAGAAGACTTTAAATTTTCATTCAAAAATAATAGTTCGTTTGTTGAACCAGACATTTATCTTTAAAACTATCGAACTTACATCATAGTTAGCATCGTATTGCCGCGGGACGATAGCAGTCAAGCAAGTCTAATCACTCTAGGTTTGGAAAACTCGACGTTTGTTTGTTTGTTTGTCTGTGTTTTGCTGTAGGACTTTAATGGATTTCGTTAATTTTATTAATTAAAAACGACCGACTTTCCAAATCTAAAATTGACGATGCTTATATCATCGTATTCTCTTTGAGGATTTAAGAAACTCATCTTTAATTGGGTCATGAAATCATGTGATGTACTTGACAAGTACGAAACCATAAAACATAATTATAGCATCCTAACCTTGAGGTAAGACTGCTGCGCTCCTTTGTCATCTCTATCTTCCTATATGTTGTGAAACATGGACCCTCACAGCAGATCTACAACGAAGAATACAAAGTATGGAGATGAGGTGCTACAGAAGACTTATGGGCATTTCCTATACCCAACATATCACCAACGGCGAAGTCCGAAAGACCATCACATAAGCCATTGGACAACACGATGACCTGCTCACAGTGGTGAAAAAACGGAAACTCCGATGGTATGGCCACGTCACCAGATCATCAGGTCTTGCAAAGACCATCCTACAAGGCACAGTGCAAGGAGGTAGAAGAAGAAGTAGACCAAAAAAGAGGTGGGAGGACAACATTCGAGAATGGCATGGACTGGTTTGACAATGAGCGAAACAATCAGGATTGCCGAGGACAGGGAAAGATGGAGTACGTTGGTTAAACGATCATCTGTGGTGCCCCTACGACCTCCAAATTACGGGATAGGATAGGTTAGGACACTGGCAATTACCTCGATGTCGACTCTGCATCCCCACCAACACCATCTCCCTGTCCATTAACCCTCTCTCACCCTCAAAAAAAAAAGGAAAAAAAAACACAAAGAAAGAAGATTAACAGAAATAGACAGCAACGTTGAACAGAAATAAGCGCTGTTGTTGATATTCCGGTGAATGGTTGATAGTAATATATAGTGCCGTTTATAAAGTTCAGTTAATGTAATCAATGGAAATCACGTTGCAATGTTGTTAGTTTGTGTTTGTGATGTGTACATATTGCATCTAAATATTATTTGTATATGCAATCACATTGTGTGAGGCACACCACACTATTATTATAATTTGTACATACCCAGAACCTAATATATTTATCTATAGTGAATTTTGTGGGAGACTTATAATATAATTTTTTCGTCTATGCTAATCAAAATAAAAATAGAGTATAGAAACTTGACTTGGTTCATCTTGTATTTTTGCAAAATCTGTGAAAGTGCGAGTTGGGCTAGCGCATGAATATATGTCGGTGTGTGTAGGTGTGTGTGTGTGTGTGTGTGTGTTTGTTTGTTGGTATTAAGTTGTTGTTTTTTTAATTAAGGTTATCAGGTAAGGATCCTTATGTTCTATATAATAATAATAATAATAAGAAGAAGAAGAAGAAGAAGAAGAAGAAGAAGAAGAAGAAGAAGAAGAAGACGAAGAAGAAGAAGAAGAAGAAGAATACCTGAAGGCAATGACCAAAACAATAACAAACATCTAATAATATAATTGAAAAATATAACAAAAACACTTAAACTAGGCATCTATATACTCTTATACATTTTACATACACTGTTTTATATAAATAAAAATTTATAATGACATCCCCATGAAGACCTCACTCGATATTAAAAAAAAAAAGTTTTGTTTTAAGCTCAAGGCATATGTACACTCTAATTACACAAAGTTTAAAAGAAAGTTTTTAAAAAAAAAAAAATAATAATAATAATACTTTTAAAAACAACACAAATATGACGTCACGACGATTACATAATTCAATGTCCATCAATTTGATTTTGCGTTAGGTAAAGTTTAATTGCCTCCAGTAGTTTGGGAAATATGCGATTACAAAATAAATTGAATTGTCCAAACAATGTCACTCAAAGAAGTTTAATTCGAAGGTCAAAGCCACAGTACCTTTTAAAAATTAAATAAATAAATACATAAATTAAATAATAAATAAATAAATAAATAAATAAATAAATAAATAAATAAATAAATAAATAAATAAATAAATAATTTCTTCTAGCAAATTATAGTATTTACACCTGTTTTGTGACACTTTACGGTATGCAATGTCGGTATTTATTTTGCGATCGCCAGCAAACATTAATTGGGCAGCTGGAAGGGCCGATGCTCGCAAAAAGACGTTAATTGGAGGTAAAAACAACTCCACTGCATTGCACATTCTATAATGGCTTAGCTGTTAAACTGTAAATCCCATTCATTTATTATTTAAAATTGAGTTAGTCGTCCATGTATTGCCATTTCCCCCACTGATGTATCCCTGCATGAGATGATTAACTGCAAACTAATTATTGTGCTCTTGCTTTTTTCACACTCTCCAAACGGGGCGTCGTCTAATGTGTCATACAAACATCGTTCGTTTGTTTTTGAGTTCACAACATCAACACAAGTTGGGTTTATCTCGTCATTCATTTCTTTATTTGGCATCTAAAAAAAAAATTGTTTCCTGTCTTCATTTGTCAGCGCTTGACGCCATTTTCACGCGCAAAATGTATGTGTGTGTGTTTTTTAACTTCACTATTACAATACTTGGATTTGTCATCTAGGCCTACTAATTCGTTTATTCAATCATCTATTTAGCCCCACTATTCGTTCAATTATTGACAGCTAAATAATCTAGCTCCTGTGGTGTTTGTTTTTTCAATACTCCACGCACGATGAGGCGTTCAGTTTCATGCAGAAAATGCTTATTTGTTTTAGTTCGCAAGAGCAAAACACAGAGAGTTGAGATAATGTATATGTTACCCCATTTGCTTTGGTCCCCGTGTCTGTAGTCCTTGGTCCCACACGTGGAAACAGAGCGGTGCCCGGTGTAGTCTATTAAATGACCCAGTTGATGTATTGATTGGCAATTACATATTCGACGCCTGCTTTTAACATTCCCTAATGCCTTTCAATCTGTTGTGCCAGTTCATTCACGCTTTTTCTCTAAAGCTATCAAAGGCGGTAGAACAATAAGACAGGGAACTTGAGGCTTATGAGCGATCCCGGATATAGGGTACTGTCCCTTAGGCCGTAGACGATTAATAATCAACTCTCTCTCTCTCTCTCTCTCTCTCTCTCTCTCTCTCTCTCTCTCTCTCTCTCTCTCTCTCTCTCTCTCTCTCTCTCTGTATATATATGTGGCCTCGTGGCGCAGTGGATTAGTTGTCGGATTCTTATGCCGAAAGTCGCGGGTTCGATTCCTGCAAGGGGCGAACGTATGTGACTTAGCTACGAGACTATCGAGATCACCGAGGGTTTTCTCCTGGCACTCCGGTTTCCTCCCTCCCTTCAATAATGGTACTGGACGTAGTCAATATACAATTTCAAAAATAAAAATTCGATTTTCCAATAGCGATCTTCCTGCCATTACTCCACCTGTTTGAGTGGTGCATGTGTATGTTGTGTGAGGGTGGATGAGACAGGCGAGCGTGTATGTTGGAACAGATCGCCGCTCTTTGAGTCTGATTGATCTGGGGAAATATGTATATATATATATATATATATATATATAGACAAGAAAAATAGAAGAAACATAACACTGCAAAGAACAGAAGAAACACACTGAAGAAATAACAGTGCCAGGTTTGATTTTTTTTTTCAAAGATGAAGTTTATTTTATTTAATAGAAGACAAAAAAATCCATTAAAAAATCAAATTATACACTACTACTGCTGCTACTACTACTACTACTACTACTACTACTACTACTACTACTACTACTACTACTATTCTTCTTCTTCTTCTTCTTCTTCTTCTTCTTCTTAGTAGTAGTAGTAGTAGTAGTAGTAGTAGTAGTAGTAGTAGTATTAGTAGTATTATTATTAGTAGTATTATTATTAGTAGTATTATTAGTATTAGTTTTTTTCTCCCAAAATCAACAGTTCTTAAATACTACAGCATGCACGATCACATGAATTTAAAACTATAATGACACTGTTCCTTGTATTCCTTAATGAACTTTTACGTCTACAAGCCAAGGGAAATAACCTAGTCCTTGTCCTCGGCTTCATTAGTATATGTATAGAAGGAGTTGTCCGTCTTATTGTTCTACCGTCATTGGAGATATGTTCATCTATGAATTTATCATTTATATATTAATCGATGTATTTATACACTCATTCGAACCAATACTACAAGATACAAGATATTTTATTGCCAAGTAAATATACAAGGAATGTATTTGATCAATGCTGCAGCACCACACACAAAAGCTCACATAAAATATAGTGAATTAAGATCGCAGCAAATTACAATAAATAATTACTAATATGTATACTCTACGCTTCTATTTGTATGCTCGCTAATAAATGTGTTTTTCACAGAGCACTTTATTTATACAATATTACCCCCTCCTTCGTTAGTGTCACATTTTGGCAAACGACATTTATGAGTGTCATACAAAAACATTTTGTTTCTCAATTAATTGCTTAAAACATTATTTCTCTCTACCCTAAAAGTACTTTGTAAAAATTTTTGGACCTATTCAATAAGTTTGATACTTGATAGTTTTATGCGCCTCTCCATTTATGACCCCAACCTTCGACTGTGACTCACGTGAGTTATTGTAATATTGACAGAGCTGCTGTGACACAGAAATAATATGCATAAAATATGTGTCGCGCCTTTTGTAAGACTGAGGTCTCATTAAGTGCTGCTATCCACATTAGTGCGCCACTCTCCGTACTGTCTACATTACACATTATACTGGAGGATCTTGCGATACTGGACTAGCTGACCATTGGGCTCTGCTGTACCCGGGGGAAGAGTGGCTAGCCAAATCATGTCCACGGCAGCCTCGTCCGGCTCTTTGGCCTGGATTTTCCCTTGAAACTTGTTGTCCTGAAATGGAAAATACGACGATTAGAAGTGAGACGATATTTTGTCCTGGCATTACTGTCGTTATTTATTTATTTATTTATTTATTTATTTATTTATTTATTTATTTATTTATTTATTTATTTAAACGTTATTATTCAGCTCTTTTCCAGCTCAAGAACGGTTAAAGATCTAACTCAAACCATCCGAGAGCCGGCTTGCTGTCCCAAGCGCATCGTTTGAAGTCCAGACGACTGACCACAATCCTGTCCGTTCAACAAAAACGACAACAACAACAACAACAACGACAACAACAACAACAATTAAAGGACAACAGCAACAAAACGCATATCAAATTTCACCACAGCAGGTGAAGCAAATTGTATACACTCGCCTTTGGTCTCCCTAAACGCTCTCCTCATATGCCAAGTTATTTCATCACATAGTGTGTTTACTAAAAGTGTTTGTACCTTGTCCAAGTATGGTCGAGAAGTGTCCGTCACTGTCCAGCCTGGGCAGGATGCGTTCACCAATATACCCGCCCGCTTCCGGTCTTTTGCAACTTGGCGGGAAAGGATACGTGCAAGAGCTACCAGCCCCACTTTGCTCACCTGTTGGTAAATGAATTTGAACACGTTCAACATAGGAGAGAATAACAATAAAAATACTAGTAGTAGTACCCACAAATATTGTACCCACAAAAAAACCACACTCAATATCTGTATTTTAGACCTATGCTGAGCATAAAAAAGGACATAGAAAAGATCATCATCATCATCATCATCATCATCATCATCATCATCATCATCATCATCATCATCATCATTATTATCATCTTCATCATCATCAACGTTGTCGTCATCGTCATCATCATCATCGTAGTCGTCGTTGTTGTCTTTATCAGTAGCTGGTGGTTCGTTGGTTCATGTCAGTTTGTTTAATTTCCTTCACGTCTTCTTCACAGCAATGATAAGAAACATAAAACTCACGAAGACTAATTATTATTACTACACTGTAAATACTCTTTTTAACAACGCGAGGCACGTCACGCGTCGTCCTTAACGGGTGCGCGTGGCCTGTTATCCTTGAGAATTACTGGGTACACCTGAACCTCATATAGGCCTAATAATCATAGGCTGCAGTTTCTTCACAACAGACGACACTATAGGCACTCGCACACCCGTTCAGGACAAATTCAGGACAAGTGCTCGATATCTCGCATGCCAGTGTTGCTAGGCCGTGCATACCTTTAAAGTAAGACTGACGTCTACATCAAACTTGCGAAACAAATGCAATGTCCAGTTCATGTCAGAGATGTTTTTTAGTTAGTTAATCATTGTTTAAAGAGTCCAGCGGACTACAAGGAGCCGAATCAGGATCTCTGGAGATGACTATTTTACTTATAGATTCATAAATTGTGATTGTATCTGAAATGTGCTTTTAGATTCACGAATTTCAGATACCACCAAAATGTTTGAATCTAGAAGCATCTGTTATAAGCAGTTAATGACTTATCTCACTTAGAATGCAGACGCAGGCAATCAACCACAAAACAAAGGCAGCAGAATGTGACCAACAAAACCTCCATGGGTTGCTATGGCTTAAAGCCAAGGCAAACAATTTCTATGCCTGTAGTCCGAAGTGCCGCTCAATGACTGCGCATTAGAGTCCTCTCTGCTAGCAAAGACCGTGACGTGATCAGGGAAATCAATGGCTTTTAAAGCTGTTAAAATCGGAGAGTTTTCACCTCAATAATGTGGACTGATACTTTTTTCTATGGTCTTCGACGTGCGGTCTGGCTTTTAAGGTTATACATTATGCAGTATAATAAATAAACGTTATAGTACAACATCTCAACTCAACTCAACTTAATTATGAGTTCAAACGCAGGCCTACCTTATTACTCCACTCGGGCCATCCTTCTTTCTCAACTGCACCGTTGTGGACTGCTTTCACATACTCATCGATGATCCCGTTGAGTTGAGACACAGTCATGGAATCCGTGTTCTCGAATTTGGCCCTTATTTTCGGACTGAGGTTGTCCAGTTGTCCGAAGCCGCTGGACACGATGACCAATCGGCCATTGTCCCGGAGGAGACGAAGGGCAGCGATGCATAACTCTGCGTTTCCTTTGTTGTTAGCTCTGAGAGAAGAAAGAGCACATTAATAGTTTTATATTAAGTACAGGTAATGAACTGTATAAAAAAAATTAACACAATAAATAATGAACTATGCGCTAGTCCTTTTAACATCTTTTTGATCTTGTAATTCCTATAAAAACCCATATATAACCAAATATATAAATATATAGTTATATTTGTGCTTGTCTTTGTATAAATTATATATTTATAATAAATATAGTTATATGGTGTGGTTGCAACTAGTCTCCTCTCTGAAAATCCTTATCGGGAAGAGAGGGGACTATAAACTGATTAAAAAAAAAAAAAAAAGTGTGGTTGTGTTGGTAAATGCATGTGTATGAGTGGTTTATAATTAGATGAGTATTATAGATTTGAATTGTTTATTTGGTGTATTGTATTATTTACTTAGTGTGTTTACTTATATTTATTTTAGTGCTCTCGCGTCTTGCATATCCAATTCCTGATGAAGCCAAAATAAAGCGACGAAAGCTTGAAAAGAGGAAATACCGGAGTATATCAATATAATATAATAATTAATAATAATATATTATATAAATAGAATAAAAGATTACTACAAATAAGTATTATCAAACTGTATAGTCGCACCTCAGTGTCTCTCCGATAAGCGCAGGAGACATGTCTTTGGGAAACGGCATTGCTCCGTTGGCGATCAAAACATCCAAGCCTCCGTGTGTTTTGCGGATGTATTCTACAAAGGTGCTGATACTCTGACTGTCGGAAATATCCAGCTGATGCCAAGCGGGATTCAAACCCTCTGATTTCAGTTGCTCTACGGCCGCTCGGCCCCTTCCACCGTCTCGCGCAGTGAGGTAGACGACGCCGGGGTAAGGCAGCTTAAGAAGGACTCGAACCAGCGACAGGCCAATGCCTTTGTTGCCTCCTGTCACCACTGCGACCTTCTCGGCTGCAGACATGCTGGCTGTCAAATCTGTTGAACGAAATAAAAATGTATACTAACACCTCGATGGAATAACATTCTAGTAAATTATGTTTGATCGCTAGACGTGCACGATGGTTTAGGGAACATCTCGTTACTCCCCGGTATCACTACTCCCCCGGCTCGTTACTCTCCCAGCTCGTTATTTTGAACAAAGTTCGACCTATTTCGTCGCCTATAGGAGACGAACTAGGTCAACTTTTTAGAAAAGGGTTCGGGTAAAGGTTAGTTGCAGAGCTAGGCTATCCCTAACCCTTGCCCTAACCCTTTTTTCTACAAAAATAACTTTCCGAATCCTACATTCTTAAAATAACGAGCTGGGGGAGTAACGAGCCGGAAGAGTAGTGATACGGGGGAGTAACGAGCTGACCCCTTTGATGGTTAGACGTGCACGATGGTTTATGCACAACCCCTTTGAATGAGGGTCTAAACCAAATGTCTAGTCTGTGCTCGCACGCATTCCTTCACACAGACTTTAAACATCCTGACACTTATATCTTAGACGTTGAAGTGCCAGCTACATAAACACACCCAGCACGTACTAGGCCCCAGCTCTGCTCTTGCCTCTTGTCTGGGGCGCCGGGCAGTAGTCGATGCAGCAAGTGTGGAACTCGGGCAGCTTGAGTAAGATCATGATAGGTCAGCTCCTTGAGCAGCTCTTGAGCTGTTAAAAAAATCCCTACACGAGAACGATTAAATAAAATGAGAATGATAAAATAAATAAAATACAACAGAAATGAGATGAGAACAGAATTAGGCCTATCAATGACACAACAAAAGTGTTCAATATCCATTATAACAGAGCACAGAAATGGGTGGATTTTTTAAAAATATGCCGGATTGAATTATTTTCAAAATTACAGTTGTAGTTGGTTGAGAAGATAAGCACAATATAATTATATACAGTTTAAATTAGCAACATACGAACCAGAGTATACTAGTTGTTCTGCAAGAACAGCGATGTAATATCAATTAAAATATAGGTAAAGTTGTTTAAAATATTGCTATGCTGGTTTTCAGGAGCACACAATAGTAGTATACTATATTATATGAACAAGCAGAAAACGTTGAAGTAAATAATGCAATTTGCAATTAGCTCTAAGAAAATAGCTTTCGTTTTCACCTCTCTGATTCACCTTATATACGCAAGGCTCACTTTGCACGCACTACTACAGCGCACGAAATTGCATGAATAAAACTTTAGGCCAAAATTTGTCAAGTCATGGGGCAATCTTATCTGCTGTTGGTTTGTTGGATCGTGACTAAGCAAAAAACAGCGTACGTGGTTACAACGGTATTGAATGGTATGCGTGTACAGGACCGGGGCACTGCTGTTGTCAAGACAAAAAAAAGGAAGAAAATGAGAAAGGATGATAGAAAGGAAGGAAGGAAAGTTGGCGCCTCGGGCAGCTTGAGTTAGATCCTGTATCGGCCAGCGCCTTGAGTCGCCAAGTACGGCAAAATATGTGCGCTATAAAAATCCTCAATAAAAGGAAAGTAGGAAGGAAGTGTAAAAGTTCGGCAAATCATAATTATGATTAGCCTATGTGCGATATTTTGAAGTGCACAGTTAACATTTCTTAATTGCTTGATTGTTTTCTTATTCGTGTTAATAATAATAATAATAATAATAATAATAATAATAATAATAATAATAATAATAATAATAATAATACAGTACATTTATATCGCGCGGTACCTCGCAAACGGTAAGGAAAGCGAGCTCGCCGCGCATGACAACACACGTGCAATCACACACACACACACACACACACACACACACACACACACACACACACACACCCACACACACACACGCACACAGAACACGTATACACTTATCAAATGGTTAAATAATTACAGTACATGGCCATGCAAAACAACAGATAATATGAATACAAAGAACCGAGCCGGTGCCGCCACCATCCATGAACAGATGACGTGCTTGGTAAAATATTACATATGGGGATGGAAGGGAGGGGGAGTGAAAATTATTGAGTTTGCATGTTAAAAAGGTGGGTCTTTAATTGGCGCTTGAAGGAAGAAAGTGATGGAGCATGTCGGAGTTGCATCGGTAGTGAGTTCCAAGCAGTTGCAGCAGAGAAAGAGAAAGATCGTTCACCATAGGTCTTTGAGTGAACACGGGGGATAGAAAGCAGTCTTGTATCAGAAGAAGAGCGGAGTTGTCTTGCAGGAGAGTAGACAGAGAGAAGGTCAGTAAAGTATGAGGGGGCAGAACCAGTGAAGAATTTGAAAACAATAGTTGAGAGCTTGTACAAGATGCGAGCTCGAACAGGGAGCCAATGAAGAGATCGGAGTAGAGGGGTGGCATGGTCTCGTTTTTTAGCTTTAAGAACAAGGCGGGCGGCTGAGTTTTGGACTTTCTGAAGTTTTTCAAGAAGGTTGAAAGGGGAGCCAGAGAGGAGAGAGTTGCAGTAGTCAAGTTTAGATAGAACAAATGCACAAAACAAGAGTGTTGGTTGTTTCGGTTGTAAGATATTGTCGGATGGAGCTAATGCGGTGAATTTCGAAATAGGCAGAGCGGCATATGTTGGAAATGTGTTGGTCAAGTGACATGTCAGAAGACAGAATGAAACCTAAGTTGCGGGCATGGTCAGAAAATGAAATGGATGAGGTTCCTACTGTGATGCTATTTGGTAAATCAGATTTGTCGGATTTCTTTTTGATCAAGAGCGCTTCAGTTTTGTCATCATTGAGCTTTAGACGGTTTTCGGACATTCATTGTTTGACGTCAGTGATGCATGCCTGCATGGACTGGACGGAGGCGTGTGCCTGTGAAGAGCTGAAAGAGGTGTGGAGTTGTGTGTCGTCTGCAAATGACTGACTGTTGACAGAGTGAGAATAGATGAGATTAGAGAGAGGCTTAGTGTACAGAATGAAGAGGACAGGACCGAGGACAGAACCTTGAGGGACACCAAAGGAGAGTGGGACAGACGAGGAAGAGTGTTCACCAATGAGGACAGACTGAGACCTGTGAGAGAGGTAGGATTGAAACCAGGAGAGACAAGTTCCAGAGATTCCATAGAGAGTGGAGAGTCTTTGAAGGAGAATGTTGTGGTCAATAGTGTCGAAAGCAGAAGATAGGTCTAAGAGAGTGAGGAGGGACACATCGCCCACGTCCAGGCCACGCAGTATGTCATTTGTCACTTTGATGAGGGCGGTTTATGTGCTATGGTTGGGGCGGTAAGCAGACTGTGATGGAGGAAGGAGGTTGTGTTCAGTGAGGTAAGAAAAGAGTTGCTGAAGGACTACTTTTTCCAAGACTTTAGAAAGAAAAGACAAGTTGGACACAGGTCTGTAGTTTTTGAGATTGTTCTGATCTAAAGATGGTTTCTTGAGCAAGGGCTTTACCACAGCAGATTTGAAAATAGAAGGGACGGTGCCAGATTGTAAGCTCGTGTTGGGAGATGGTTGTGAGAGTAGGAAGCAGGACATCTAGGCATTCAAGGAAGAGGGGGGTGGGTAGGGGATCAAGGGGGCAGCTTGTGGGTTTTGACTGCAAGATGATCTTTCGAAGATCATGCTCAGAAATGTGACAAAATGCAGAAAAGGAACAACTGACCTCGTCACCAGACATGGATGGCGCCGGCACCTGATCGAACTCGGCACGGATGTTGGTCACTTTCTTAACAAAATAGTCACAGAATACGTCTGGGAGTTGTGAGAGTGGGTACATGGATGGCAGTGGGGATCACTTAATACGACCGCAGAGGCGGCCACAAACGTCAAACAACTGCCTGCTGCTCGAACTTTCGGCAATCTGGGAGCGGATAAAGACTGATTTGGCCTTATGAACAATGTTTGTAACAAGTCTCTTGGCGGCCGCGAAAATCTGTTTATGCACATTAAGTCCTGTCTTTAGCCACTGCCGCTCAGCACGACGGCGCTGCTGCTTAGCGTACCGCAGTTGAACGCGAACGTCCGAATACCACGGCGCCGTTTTGTCTGCCTGAATGCGGCGGCGAAAGACCGGGGCGTGAGAGTCCAGGGCTGAGCGCAGGGCAGCGTCCAACTGCTCCACCGTAGAGATGGACGTAAGCGCGGCCACAAGGTTCTTCCTGAACGCCTCGCGGTTAAGGGCGCGCAAGCGGCGCACAGTCCTGTAGACGGCTGGCGATGACGGTCGCTGCGCTGACACGTCGCACATGACGCAGTAGTGGTCACTGGACAGGGAATGGGTGACGGTGGTGGACGAGATGATGCCATCCTCAGGTCGGTGCATTACCCAGTCGAGAATGTTGCCACACTCGTGAGTAGGCTGGTCTACAGACTTGGTGAAGCGGAAGGTGTGCAGCATGTCGACGAGCTTGGCCGTACTGGGGTGGGTGGGCTTGTTGTAGTGGAAATTCACGTCGCCCAACCCCACGGGCACCCCAGCAAGACCGTTGGCGAAGTCCAGAAGCTCATGGAAGTCCTCTTAGAACATGGACACGGTAAGTTTGTTCTTAGCACTGGGAGGAGGGCGGTAGACGCAGAGGAGGTGAAGGGATTTCCTGGGATGATTAGGCAGGGCCATGGTAACATAGGCAGCCTCAAAGGACGGGTGGAGGAAAGGCAGGGTTGGAGTGAAGGACAGGTGGCTGGCCAGCGAGCTCCGGTAGACGTCAGCGATACCGCCGCCAGAGCGCAAGGCCCGCGGGAAGGACCTAACGCTGAAACCTGGGGGCGCCAGCTCCGCACACTTGGCCTCGTCGCCGGTCTCCTTCAGCCAGGTCTCCGTCAGCACCAGGATGTCCAGGTCATTGTCGTGGATGAATTCGGCGATCTCAGTCCTCCTCACACTCGGACCCACCGAGTGGGCGTTGAGCATGGCCAGACGCAGTGACGCTGTAGAGGGGCTGGAGGTATGGGGGTTTGGTGTTACCTTGGTGGACGTGGCCGCCACTGCACGGTTCCTCAGGCGAGGCGCGCGACGTCTGCCTCTGTGAGCCTTCCTAGGAACCCTGGGCAGGCAGGGCAGGCAGCGGCAGTGGAGGCCCACGTCGTAGAGACGGCGGCACAGAGACGAACTCTCGTATGTAGCCGCGCACGTCACGGACGTCGACGACAGTAGTGATGACGGTGTAGAGTCCGGGGTAGCGTTGAAAGAAAGCAGCTGTTGTCTGCTATACTGCACTCTAGAAGCAGTACGCTGCGCACTGACTCTTTCGGCAATACACTCTGGATAGGTACATTGCGATGCGCAGTGCGCGCTGACTCTTTGGTCAGCACACTCTGGATGGGCTGTCGGCATAGCATAGTCAGTGGTGGTAATTTGCACGGTGATTGAAGTGTTAGTGTTCTTTTTGCATATTCTTTTAGTGTACAGTACACAGTCGAATTTTCTGTACACGTCAATTTTCCAGACAATGTCTACGGAATATTCTGCACAAAGTCTATAGCGTACTCGTAGCAATTAGTAGCAAAGGGATTTTTTGAAAGTAAGGGAAACAACTGCTGTACAACTATTGCAATTGTGTCGCTTACTTCCCTTAGAGCGTGTCAAACAGCCGCTCAAAGCTATTTACGGTACGCACTTGCTCAACAAGTAGCACGTGTGGTGCCTGTGCCAATTGCATCAGTGCCTGTAGTGCAGTTGTAGCTGTAGTGGTTGATGTAGCTGATAAAATTATAGCACAATACCTCTATTAGCTGCAAGCGTTAGTTGATGTAGTGGTTACGGTTATAAGGAACTTACTAGAACTTTCATTCAATTCTAAAATAGGTTACTGCTTGTCTACTGTGGTAATAACAACAAAGGTGAAGTGTGAAGTCTGGCTATATTTAGAATGGACGACATGGGTGAAACAATGTTTGCATAAGTATCCTACTGCATGATAGCAGGAATGTTCGTTGTTTTGGATGCTAGTGCATTGGTATACCCTAATACTTATTAGTAGCAGATTTGCGAACGAGTGTAATTAAGCCATAATACCAATGGATGCCTCAGAACGTGTGAAAATGAACGAGCAGCACCAGAAACTGTTGCTGGGTTTGCAAGAACTGTTTGAGATCGGCTGTCTCTCGGATGTAACGCTGATCGCTGGCGATACACGGGTATGCTGTCATCGCTTAGTGCTAGCTGCCAGCAGCCCTTATTTCAGGTAAGTTTGTTTGGCTACATAAATAACATCAACAACAACAAGAGCAGCTTCGTCGATGAGGTGGGGTGGGTGGGGGTGAGGTGGGTGGGGGAGAGGGTAGACAACTTGCTTGGTGGTATCCATGTATTTTCGGTATTGAGAAGTGAGATGGCACAGGCGCATGCCTCGGGTTGTGCGTGGAGCAGAATCTACTATAACAGTAACAAAAGTATAAAAGTCGTCTTAGTGAAAATCGCGTGTCATCACACAAATATTTCAAATCTACATGAACGAACTAGAAGATTTCTCCCGAAAGAAGGCCACTCAATCGATTCAACAAGGATTCATGCGAACATCCAATATAATAAAAATGTGCAGTCTATTTTTAAACCCGTATTAATGTTTGTAAATTTGTGTTTAAAACAAGAGGGGGGGGGAGGGGGCGTTACCTTTATTTAGCTAACTGCAACAACACCACCACCATCACAACCAACAGCAACATCGTAGGATGGCGGGGGGAATGGTTGGGATTTATAGGAATAAGGGAAAAAGAGTTGGCGTAGCTTGCATTGGTTTCTTCTAACCGTTAGTCCTCCACTGTACTAATAAACTAGAACAGTTTTGTTAAGGGATGAATTTTAAGAGAGTGTGAGCCAGCAGACCGTATTTCAGACGCGCTATGCTAACAACAACAACACGCAACAGCAGCAGCAGCATAAAAACTTTACCCAAGTACAAGAAGAGTCTTACGAAGGTTTCAAGCTCTGAGGTGTATAATATAATTATGTTATCAGTCAGTAGTTCCAATAGAAAATGAAAGAGAGAGGAAGAGAAAGAGAATGAGAGAGGGAGAGGGAGAGGGGGAGAGAGAGAGAGAGAGAGAGAGAGAGAGAGAGAGAGAGAGAGAGAGAGAGAGAGGAGGAGGAGGAGGCCTACTTTCACGTCTCATCAATTTTGCACGGTGGTTTAAGTTTAGTGAAAGGAGAGCGCGGTATATGCTAGCAATATAGCAGCATCTGTGAGTGTTTGCAGCAGGTGCAGCAAAAGAAACTGTTAGTGAAAGAAGCCCTGGTGATATGATATCACCGGAGGTTCCGTTTCTTCACCACTGTGAGCAAGTCATCATGTTATCTCATGGCTTTTGTGATGGTCTGTAGGACTTCGTCGTTGGCGATGTACTGGATATAGCACTGTTTCATAATGAAAGCGAAAGTGGCGGATCGGTTGCGGCCCTTGGGTTTCGGCTAGTTCCGGTTGAAGCAAGAAAGATGCAGGGTTATATAAATTATATTTCTCTTGTACAATCGTTCAAATTTTACTCAGGGTGGCTGCTTGCCTAAACATTGATTGCTGATTTGTTTGTTCAGTAGGCCTAATTCGTTTGTCAGTGACCTACATTCACGAGAAATTCGAAGTCTCTTTCTTTTTCTTTGCTTTAATTTTTTAATTGAGAAATGTTAATTTTGCAGTTTATCTAGAAGATAACATTATTATACAGTAGAATAATTTTTGTTTTTAATTCAGTGAAGCAACTGCAATTATGTCTTATTATTTTCAGTCTTTCAGTTGTTATTATTATTAGTTGTAGTAGTATTGTTATTATTATTATCATTATTACCATATATTAATTATTAGTTGTCTGTTGGTGCTGCTGTTGTATTATTATTATTATTAGTTGTAGTTGCATTGTTATTATTATTATTTTTATAATTATAAATTACTCTAATGATTACGATTATTATTAATATTATGATGAATATTTTGTATTATTACTCTTATTATTATAATGATTATTATTATTATTATTATGATCTAGGATGGATCTAAGGCATGGAAGAATGGGTGAGTGTTGTAGTTGTGTATACATATACTGTGATTGATTGATTGATTGATTGATAGATTACCGTCCCCGGACACTTCAGCGTATAGGGGACTTGTATACTGTGGAATAATTATCTGTGTGTTAAATGTGTACGCATGGGTATGTGGCTGGTTATCTGTTTATGCATGTGTGTTAGTGTTTATAGATTTGTATTTTGGTATGGAAGTTGTTTTTGATAGTATATCAAATGTATCAATATTGTATGTCCATGTTTGTAATAATTTTGATGTTGTTATCTCCTTCCTTATTGCACTGCTAAACAAATATCCATGCCTTGTGTTTGGACAATAAAGAATCTTGAATCTTATTTTACATTGTTGTAATCTTTCCGAATCAGTCGCAAACGTTGTTCCCACAATCGTTTCAGTGTTTTGTTAGCTGGTAATGTGTGTAACTTGACAATGCGCCCTTCAATTACTTTTCCTGCGAAATTAGGGCAGCAAACGCAATACTGTTTTTCTCCGCCACAAGTCTTCCGTCTACGTGCTGCCATGCTTAATACTCAACCGGAACTAGCCGGTGTACGTGGCATAGGTGAAGGCAGGGCCGGATAACTCTATCTGCACTAGTTTTGCAACAGTGCTATAGGAAATACCCAGAAGTCTTCTGTAGCATTTCATCTCCATGCTTTGTATTCTTCATTGCAGGTCTGCTCCTTAGGGTCCATGTTTTGCAAGAGTATAGGAAGATGGAGATGACAAGGGAGCGCAGCAACCTTACGTTGGCGTGTAGATTGAAGGTCCTGTCTTTCCAAACGAGCTTCAACATTGTCAGGGCAGCCGTTGTTGGTGCTATCTTGGAGAGGATTTATATTTGAAGCTATGCACCGTGTTGAGGGATTGGCCTTGGACTTTAATATCCGTGTTGATGCCATTGGTGTTGTTGGTCATCATTTTGGTCTTCTCTGCGCTTATTTCCATTCCAGAGGCTCCGGAGGTGGTGTCAAACCTCTGTACCAGCTGTTCGTTTTTGTTCCTCTCCAGCCAATCCATCAATGTCATCCGCTAAACGGAGGTTGGAGATTGCTCTCTACCTCCTATGCTGACTGTGCCTTCCAAGTCTAATTAGTACCACTGAACTCCCACGCCACATTGCATAGCCGAGACTAGCCGAAGCTTACTTTTGTCTTGTACACTAGTAGCTTTCTTGTGAGTGGTGCTCGAGCGAGTCTCAGCAATGCTGTATGCACGCACGCTTCACCAACTTTCGAAATAATAAAAAAATTTGTTAATCATAGCCAGTTATCTATTTACATAATAACACCTATTAGGAGTATCCCTATAACCCTATACCTACAAAATCGATTTATTCTCGTAGAAGAAAAAAACTCCCTTCTATGTTAGAAATCCAGAATGTTGCTATGGGCCTACGTCTATTCCATCCTCGGTTACTCTTTCCTCTCTATCACATCTTCATTACCCACCCACCCTACCTCCCTTCCCACCTTCCCTCTAATTCACCCCCCCCCCACCTCCCAAGCATCACCTCCAACAGAAAAAATACACAGCCAACACACATCAAGACGAAGAATAAATGATGAATGAATGAACACTGAAGTTCAAGGTCCCACACCCATCATTGGCAATACACCAGACAGGAATGAAAATCCCAGTGAAGTTGGATATGGACCTAAATCAGCACTAAATCACCAGAGCAATCAATGATGACAACACAAACAAGAAAACTATGGGTTATAGAGCTTTTAGAAGTTCTGCTCCGAATCTCTAGAATTTACTGCCTCTTCCAATGAAGCACAGCGATAATTTGTCTTCGTTCAAAAGGGTAGCGAAGACTCATCTTTTGAACAATGCATCCAGACTCGAAGTTTATTCCAGAACTGTAAATAGGCTATGTACATTTAATTTTAAAAAATCTGATGGCAGCCCCCAAATGTTTTGGATCATCTTCTTTCCCCCTGCATGCGCATCGACCACGTCTACCGACGTGGAGACGGCGCTATACACACTATAGATCACATCATCATCATCATCATTGTCATCATCATCATCATCATCATACTGCTAAGATTAACAGCCAAACAAAAATGGCTAAATTTTAATCACTGGAATCGAACTTGGGTCATCGATGTGGTGTGCCAGCCGAAAGCTCCATCACTGAGCTACGGCGATGGTTCAAGAAGAAGAAGAAGAAGAAGAACAACAACAACAACAACAACAACAACAAAAGATGAGCAAACAACAACATCATCATCAACGACAACAACAACAATAATCAACCAGGCAACCAACCAACAAACCAACCAACCAAACACACAAACAAAGAAAGAAAAACAGCTTAAACTGCAGAATTTAAATTGTTGGTAAACCCTAAGAGCTAACAACCCTTTCCTTTTTTGTTAGAGCCATGTTCACAATGGATGTAGCGGAAAGCGAGAAGCGAGAGGTGATCATTCATGAAGTTCAAGGTCAGGCGCTGCAAGAATTGGTGTCCTACCTGTACCATGGTCGCCTCTTAGTCACTCCGGACAACGTGGAATCCTTGATGACCGCGGCCAGCATGCTACAACTGGACGGGCTTGTGGAATATCTGCAGCATCACATGGTGTCTGAGCTCACTATGGACAACTGTGTGGAGGTAATACGAGGGTAGATTTGCCCATGATAATTATGATCTCTGATTCTTACTTGGTTAATGTCTGCTTCATTATGATCTCTTTTAAAGGCCCCAATTCGGAGGTTGGTTGGTTGTTTTATTAACGTCTTCTTCATCAAAATGATAAGACGCACATTCATATTCACACACGCATTCACACATGCACGCATACATGCGCACTCACACACCACATTAAATTAAATTAAATTAAATTAACTAATCAAATGAACCGAGCTACTGGAGAATCAATTAAAGCTTTGGCCAACCTAACGCTCACATCAAAACTGATGTTATCAACAGAACTCATAGTTTGTAAATCCGTGGGCAAAAAAAGACGAATATAACTACATTCAATTTCAAGTAATACATGCTTCAAAGATACACTTTCATTATGCAGTTAACATTTTTACAATATTTTGTTTTAATTGAGTTTAGTATTATTCTATGTGCCATGCTTAAAACTGATTTGGTAATTCCACAAGGTTTATCATAACTCAGATTGAATTTAAGCGCTTTAATAAATTTATTTTCTATCGAATTTTGAATTTCTTTAGACGATAATGGTATCGTTATTGCCTGTGAGTTAATATTTGAAGCACCGAGTTTTGCAGCATTATCAGCCCAATCGTTATAAAGAAATCCACAATGTGATGGAATCCAGCAAAAGTTCACCTGAGTACCGTTAGTTATCAAACTATTAATAATATTTATAATTTCTAATATAATTTCTTTTCTTTCACCATAACAATTTGAATTCAGTGCCTGCAAAGCAGACATAGAATCTACACAAATAACTATACTAAATGTACTCAAAGCTAGATTTGAAATTTTATTAAGAGCCATTAATATCGCAATTAATTCAGCAGTGAAAATGGAATATCCTTTACCCAAATAATAGGATTCTGATATATTAAAATCGGGTATTACAAACGCTGATCCGGCTTCACCTGTTTCAAAAACAGATCCATCGGTATATATTTTCAAATGTCCAGAATACTTTTCATACATATGATGTCGTGCTTCAATCGCCGTGAATTGTGCGTTATGATTCTTGTTTACATTACAATAATGAATGTCATAATTTGCCTTTGCAATTTCCCAAGCAGGTACTGGTGAAATTATATTTTTTGGTAAATTTTCAATATGCATTAATTCTGGTTGAATAAGATCTTTCGCAAAGGTACCTATTGTTTGAAAAGAGTACACCTTTTGGGCATATTTGGGAAAAGCTGTATCGGATCGGATAAACAGTTCTTCAATAGTACTGTTGTTAACTGCACTTGCTCTTATTATGTATTTGGCACATGCTAACTTTCCAATTCGGAGGCTTTGTTTACTATTGGCAAAAACGGGTTTATTCTAAAATTCGCATTGTTATTATATTAAACAACGATTAAGTGGGCTTTCGTTGCCCACAACAAGTGCAAAAGTTTGGACAACTGTGTGGAGGTAATACGAGGCTAGATTTGCCCATGATAATTATAATCTCTGATTCTTACTTGCTTGGCTAATGTCTGCTTCATTATGATCTCTTTTAAAGGCCCCAATTCGGAGGCTTTGTTTATTATTGGCTAAAACGGATTTGTTCTAAAATTCGCATTGTTATTATATTAAACAACGATTAAGTGGGCTTTCGTTGCCCACACCAAGTGCAAAAGTTTGAGTTTCCCATTTCGGTTCGGACAGGGAATGATTTCCCCTGTTTTAACGGTACAGCCGTGTAACCTTTAACCTTATTTCTGAGCGAACCACGCGGTCTGACGTGTGCATATTTGGTGTCTGGGGTAGGTTAGGGTCTGTTTTATCAACATAATACGAATTACGCATTCTGTCTCTTACCGGCTTTGGTGTAGGTTCTGTTTTTAGGTCCAGAATGTTGGCTAGTCCTTCCTGTAAATAGGCACAAATACTACGGAATTATTTAAATTAGAAAATAACTATACTAGTCTTTCGAATGAGTTATTTTTTGTTGCATGTTTATTTTTTTTCCGTGGGGTAACACTCACTCTGAATGCTAAAAGCACCTGTCGAGTTGGCGTGATCAACATGGGTCTCTTTATGTTTATACCATAACATATTTATAACATATATTTTGGATAAGAGAATATAATTGCATTGTTCTGTTCATAAAACAAAACACTACTACCAGTGTCCAGGACAATGAAACCTGATCTTTTAATTTTAAATTTATTAGACTTCCACTGGTTGGCAATTGACAAACGCATTCATTACATGTTTCCGAAGCTGGCATGTAAAAGTTTTGTAGTGTCAACTTCGGAACTGACGTGGTGCCATCATAATTCCTACTTGGCCTCTGCGTCAAGCATCATACATGGAGGAAGATCGATTTTCATTTTGAAAGACTGTCACAACAAAGACAGTTACTATTTCACCACCGGCATTATCACATGTATTAATCTCCAACGATGATAGCGCATAAGCAAAATTGTATTCCCTGTAAGGTTTGGAAAAAATACACGCAGGAATGTCTTTCCCTTACTGTGTTTTTTTTTAAATTTGTTGAAAAGGGTCATTGATTATATGACTTGAAAAATCGATTGTATTCTCAGGTGCTGGCCTATGCAGACTTCCACAACCTCAGCATGCTCCGACAGGCTGTGAAAGAGTTCGTCATGGAGCATTTCTCTGAACTCAACGACTCTGGCACGCTCAACCAACTTCCTGCAGACATTTTCAAGTAAGCTTTGTAGTAATATTGAACCACTCGAAACCTGAAACGATACAATGATGAAAAGGATGTCGAGAAATACCTATTTTACAATGCTGTGGTAAGGGAAATTTATTTAATCGTTCTAATATTAATTTAATATTTTTTTATATAACGGTTTTCCAGCTCATGAGCTGCTCAAAGCGCTGATTGATACAAGATCTAAATCACAGCCGCCCGGGCGCAAACTTGTTTTTTCCAACCTAGTTCCAGTCATTCGCCCAAAAAGGCAATCACCGAAGTCGAACGAAGCTCTCCGATGTGTTACGAAATGATGCTTGCATGACTACGACTAGTTGACATTAACTGTTGCTTCTAATTCTGTTCGATTTACACAGATTTAGCATTTCGCAACGGTATACTTTGTTAATATGAGCATAATTATTATAGACCATATTTAATAGTTGCGTTCCTTGATTTGCATTTTGTTAGTTCTCAGCAGTAGGCTAATAATAGCATTCCCCATTTCCTGCCTAGAACCAAGTAGACACTGTTATACAGTATACATAGGCTTAATCTACATTATATATTATATGAGATGATTTATGGAAATTTCCGCAACATTTTTTTTAATACGTGTTTCTCATTAAAATACATATCATTGAAATACTTATAACAAATTTACTGTATCAGTTAAAAATAATAATATTAGTTAAATAAATAATTGCTTTGGTGCTTGCAATAGAAATGTCACTGTTTTTTGAGACCATTATAAACTTGCTTTGCCTTGTGCTGAAGGGACATCAACGTATCCATAGCGCTTTGAAGTTTTGTCATGGTTTTATTGTTGATATATGTGTGCATTATGTGTTATTTATTACTTTTACTCTTTATTACTAATTGTGTCAGTAGATTAATCATCATAAAATTAAAATAAATACTAACTGCTTCAATATGCGAATCTCGACTTGACTTACAGCTTGAAGCTGTGCAGATCGAAACAGAATTAGATCTAGAAGCAACAGCCGCTATTTTTATGCACGGATGTTTCACCACAGGCTCTGAAGTCTTTGCTTTTGTTTTTGTAAACTCCTACATACGTATATAGTATAGTATGTAATTGAGGCCTACGAAAGACGATACTTCCCAGCCTGTGGTTTCACGTAGTCCTGCAAGCATTTGTTCGTAAAACATCGGATAGCTTCGCTCGACTCGTAGAGCTTCGTTCGACTTCGGTAATTGCATTTTTCGGCGAATGACTGGAAATAGGTTGGAAAAAAACAAGTTCGCCGCCCGGACGCCCACTTGCAGTCTTTAGCAAAATGACAGGTAGCGAGAACAGTTTTAGTCTGCTGCGGGTTATCTCCATCTCGTTTTCTGCTCAGTACAGCACCTTGTCTTCTTTATTTTTCAGAGAACTCATAGCTGCGGATGAACTGAACGTTGACGGAGAGGAGAGTGTGTACGAGGCCTTAGTGCAATGGACTCGGTTTGACATTGAGAATCGACACAAAGAATTCAACAAACTATTTCCACTCATCAGGCTGGTTCTCTTGCCCAAAGACTACGTCCGAACCGAGGTTTCTGCTAACCCTTTGGTATCTCGAGACCCGTTTTGCCGGAGTTTGGTCACTGTTGCTGATATGTACAGGTGAGCATAATAGGCTGCTACTGAAAATTGACATACACTGACAAAGGGTAAACCTGTTTTGTGCGCAGGGTGAAATCTGCTTTTTATAGTTTGTCGGTCGACCCCAGCAAACTACTGGAACGTTTGTATTTTTCAACAGAGTAATTTATTGTGATTGTTAAAACAAATGTTTGAGAGCCACAAAAAACAAATAGGTGCGTGATTATCCGCGATGGGTGATAGTTTCTGTCTTTCAGATATATAAATGTTACAGAATACAAAATATAGAATGAATTCCACAATTGACATTACACAAGGAATTTGCACCACACACACACACCACAATCATGGCACCCATTCCATCGTCATTCCTCTTATGTTGATGTTCTTTATAGTGTAATACTTAAACCGAACGTTGCCTTTTCTATACAAAACAAGAAAAGATCAACCTCGAGGGGTAGCTGGCTGGTTGTTTAAAGCCAGAAGGTAGAACATATGAACGATTTTTTTTAAAGGTTTGTCTGCTCAATGTTGACAAATACTTAAAAATGTGCGCAAGATAGGAGCATCGCCGTGCCTATAACTGTAAACAGTGCCATACTTTACAGTCCCAGAACAGGAGAGTAAAAATATAGCCAAAGTTCATAATCTTTACACGATTGTTTTATTGCTTAGTTTCATTGTGATGTGATTGTGGTGAATCCACTCTGACATCGTCTCAGGAGTTGGTATTAATTATTATTTCTCTGCGGACCTTTATTTTACGAGGAAGACACTGTCATGACACTAATTAGTTATTAGTTCTTGCTGCCCGGATGTAACATTCAACAGCATTATCTACATTTTTTTTATTTTAAAAAAATGAATGTGATGCAGGTTAGGCATCAGCATTAGCGAGACAGTAGGCAACAAAGACGTAGCGGAAACTGCAAACGAACTCGCAGTGGAGACCAAACGTCGTCACGGAATGTACAACAAAACACTCCTCATCTTCTCCGGAGGAACTGCCGAGCCAGGCAGTACCAGTGTCCTCGGACAGCGATCTTTCACTGCTTATGATCCTGACACAGGTGGGGACCTTCCTACAACGTTACGTCGTAGTCATTAGTAGTACTACCAGATTTACTGGCTACAATACGATGTTCAGGCCTAGAGATCGAATTCGTCACTTGTGTAGCCTTCTAGACGTTCTGCACATGTATATTTTCGATCGACTATTGGAAGCAGTTCATTTGAGCTATACAACTGTATGAGCCACGAGGAAGGACTTCTTCATCTAAAGTTGCACTGAGTTGAATATTAGCTTCTGCACAACTGATTTTGTTTAGGCCCTGTTCGATATTGTACTTCCTACTGTTAATAAAATAACTGTACACAATGTCATCAATGTAGACGCATTTTCCTTCACATTTTCCAGATAATGAAGTAAAAGAAATTTCTGACCGGTTTTTTGTGTATTTTAAAAAAATTAATTGGAAACATATTTTCGTGTATTTCTTCTTTTCATATTTAGTGCCTTTCCAGCTCAAGAGCAGTTCAAGGCGCTGACCGATACAAGATATAACTCTATCCGCTCTCTCCATGTTGTCTTCCAGGCACCAACTACATCTCTATCAGGCATCATCCTTATTACGACTTCAAGTACAAGATCGACCATTTCAGGTTACTGGTGACAGCGGATGGGGGCATCTACTTTGTGGGAGGCATTTTCTTCGATCACTACCGCATCGAAGATCATCATGGCGACGCTCTGAAAGCTGTACTCAAGTACGATCAGAGAGAAAGCACTTGGAAACCCTGCTCCAATATGAATCAGTATAGGTAAGCCTAATGTGGGGCACGAATTAAATTTACCGTAAGTGTGAACGCTGCAGTTGATTTATGTCTTTTCAGTTGATCGACGAGCCCTGTTTTAGGATAGTGAGGCAATCAAGGGAAGCAACTTCATGCAGTCATGTTGTGTTAGCTTTTGTTTTATGACCACCAATTCTTCGCAATCGCTTTTGTATTTAAGATCTCCAGTAAGGTTCACGTTTCAAGTTTATTCAAGGATCTAGCCTTTGATGGGCTTTCACCCAATTCAAACATAATTCCATGCATTAAATAATATAGAAATTCTGGCAGGAATATACCGCACACAGCTTATTATACAAATGAGAGAGAGAGAGAAAGAGAGAGAGAGAGAGAGAGAGAGAGAGAGAGAGAAGTTGGTGGTGCTGGGGAGCTTCAGCAAGTATACATACATATACATGCTACAGTGGTTATTATTATACAACAATGCTGCTCGCTTAGGCCCTCTGCAATAAACAAGCAGCTGTTGCAACCACTGTGTCGTTATTTCCATGTCCTACTTCTACTGCTAAAGTGAAAAGAAGAAGACATCCTATAATTGCATTCGTGTGATGTCTATGACCAGGTGCGCCCACGCAGGAGTGAGCAAAGGGGAAAAACTCTATGTCTTTGGCGGTTACTCTACTTGGGGCTTGCCTCCCTCGGACAGCTGCGAAGTGTATGATTGTGAGGTTGACGAGTGGGGTGTCTTGGATGCCATGCCTGTGGGCATCGCTCATCACGCAGCGACAGGTTACAAGGTGAAGATGATTTATGATTTGTATACTGTTTTCTGACCAGAGCCTATTGTGTTTCGCATCTTAGTTAAGTAGGATATGTTGTTTAAATTCGCGATCTGTATCATTGCCGCCATTGTGATCATGACAAAGCTGTAAGCTTATGTGATGGCTGATGTATGTATGTATGTATGCATGTGTGTTTTAATTATTTATTTATTTATTTATTTGAACCATGCAGGACGATATCTACCTGTTCGGAGGGATTGATGACGAAGGGGTTTACCTCAACACTGTACTACGGTACCATTGTAGCACCGATACCTGGAGTCTTCTCAGCACACAATTAGCGGCTCCCAGAGCAGACTGTGCGGCTTTCACCTACAGCGATCAGCTCTACGTCCTTGGCGGGGCCAACCAGGTCAGATGAAGGCCATGACTATAGATTAAAAGTAAATTCCTTCTTCTTTTTTTAAGTGTGAACCGAGATCAACTGGTATTTCAATATCACCTGATAGATCCCATCCTATAATATGGTTTTGGGGGTAAAGCAACTGTAGTGTGCAAGAGAAGTATACCCAGTGCTTATTCTTTTATCCTTGTTAAATAAAATTGTTATCTTATATTATCTTGTCTTGCTTCGTCGTATCTTAATGTTGAAGACTTTTTTGCAGCAGTAATTGTCTATTGAGGATTATGGGTTTTCTTTTTCTGGTTTCTTGGTTTCGGATTTTCTAACTGCGTGTAGTCCAATATAGTGGAAGTGAATACTAATAGTAAAGGTGGCCTGTTCGCGTAGGGGGGTAGCACGCTGGTCTTTAAAGGGCGAAGTTACCAGTGCCGTGGGTCCGATTCTCGCAATTTAGTATGAACCTTACTAGGTCACATGCTTCTTCGGATTCGACGAGAGTACAATCAGAAGTCCAGTCTGAGTACCCGTACCTACGTGCATTCCACAACACGGACTTTAAAGATCCTGACACTCATATCCTAGTGCCAAAAATACCAATACACTCAGCATGCATGATATGCAAGTCCTCTTCCTCCTTCTCCAGTTCCTCTGTCCTGGTTGGCGCTGCCCTTGGAGCTGACGCGTTATCGCTGAGAAGGTAGCCAGAATTTCGTCCGCATAGATGACGATTAAGATCAAATTATTCAAATTAAAATTTTTTTAAATAGGACCATAATTGTAAATGAGCACCAAGAATTTGATGACATGTAAGGCGCATATGTGGATCTAAATTAGAATGTAAATTAATTCCAAAAGTCAAGTAATTGCTCTCTTTATAGGAAACATCCAGCTTCACGTTCAGTTCAAGCCAATTTTCAGCCGGCAGAATTGACCCAAACCGTTTTGGCAGTTTCAAGGTAGTCATGATGACGATTAAGACGAGAGCTACAATGACGAGGACGACGATGATGATGAAGAAGAAGAAGATGATGAAGAAGAAGAAGAAGAAGATGATGAAGAAGAAGAAGAAGAAGAAGAAGAAGAAGAAGAAGAAAAAGAAGAAGAAGAAGAAGATGGTGATGATGATGATGATGATGATGATGATGATGATGATGATGATGATGATGATGATGATGATGATGATGTATAATTGGTGTTTGATGATGTATAATTGTTGTTTGATGATCATGACGATGAATGACGATGATGACCACGACGACCATGTCCGAGGAAATGCTCATGCTAATAGCGCTGAAACTTCCTCTTTTCAATGAACAGGTAAGCAACATGATGTCTGTAGAAGTGTATAACCCAGAGAGCGGGAAATGGCATTTGGGGGAAGACTTCCCTGAAGAGCGCAGGTTCAGTTCCGCGGCCCTGATGGGTTCGAACCTGTACGTGTGCGGCGGGGTACGCCAGTCTATGAGACGAACAGCATCAGCAGCAGGAGGAGGTGGCACCGTCAGTCGAAGAAGACCCACTGTAGAGGTGATGGATTTGCACAGGTGAACAATTTATTATGTATTTTGTAAATTATCGATTTATTCACTCATTTTGTTAGTTAGTTAGCTAATTATTTAGTTAGTTAGTTAGGTATTTAGTTATTAGTGTTTTAGTTAGTTTGCTTGATAATCTTATACATATTTTGGTCGATATAACTGTCTGTAAAAAAACATACATTTTTTAAAGATATCGATTGATAGAAACTGTTGTTTCGAAGTTTTAATTCATCCCACTGATCAAATTTAAAAATAATAAAACTATGTTTTAGTTTAGGCCCGTCGATGTGGTGTAAAAATAAAATTTAAGAATTATTGTTTGGTAGTTTGTGAAGATATAATTGTATCGATACTGTTGTTGAGGTGTAGATTTGATCTCTAACTCCCAAAACGTATAATATCAGTGTGTTGGGCTGGCACGTGTGACATTGGTAAACAATATGTTGTTGTGCTGTGGTTTGCAGCAGCAAATGTGTTTCGTGTGGAAACGTGAGTTCAATCCGATCTCCAGCAAACACCATTTTGAGCTTGCGGAAGCTTGTCGAGGGCCAGCACCTTATGAGCTCATTGAGCTGCAAATCGCGCTATAAAAAAATCAATTTTGTTAATGTGAAAAGTGTGACTGTTGACAAGTTTGAACCAACCTTTAAAAAAAAAAGAAAAAAAAAGCAACAACCCTGCGTTGTATAACGTTTTCACATATAAATTTTGTATAGTTCTTGTGTGAGTTACAGGTACGATCTGAAGAGCAACACATGGCATAAACTGGTGGATCTGGTGGACTATGGCAGCAACATCACTTGCGCTGTAGCGACTCTCAACATTAGACTCCTAGAAGAAAGCTCATCCAAACGAACATGACAGCCACCGTCGTGCTCCTGGCATTGAGAGCCAATTGTTTTTATTGATTTATAATAGATTATAAACAATGATAACTATTTGTCGATGGGGACAAGAAGGAAAGGTATCTGCACAATTTGAATACAACGCACTGAGTAGGCCTACCCGAATCCATTGTTCTAAACCGTTCAGAATTATGAGGGGAGAAAACCCTTCAGGTAGTGAGATTCAATTTACCTGAAATCAGCTAACAAAATTAATTTGTTGTGAAAGCGTTTCTGGCTGCAAGCAAACCATCCCTAAATTAATTATTTTCGCTGTGCTTCACCGGTCCATACGCACTAAACCTATTATATACGCGCGTACGATACCCGTAAAAAAAGAACCTGCCGAGAGATTTATACAGATATAGCGCTTTTTGTATAATGATGATCATTTTCGCCGACGATGATGATGACGATGTTGATGACGACAACGATGATGATGATGATGATGATGATGATGATGATGATGATGATGATGATGATTGTAACGAAGCAGCGTTCGTTATATATATAATAAAGACACAAGAAACGTATACTACATAAATACTGAAATTTGGAATGATAAACAAAAGAAGACGTTTTTTGATTGAATACTTCATTCACACATTCATTTATTCCTTCCGAAGACTTAGACACGACGTTGAATTACATTTAATCATGACACACATTTTGAAAAATGATGAAAGCGGCAGTCCGATGGAAAGAAGAATTATGTAGAACGTGTATGAATGTCAGATGATCCCGTCTCAGTGGCAAAGTCAATGTACGATGAAGGTGGCAGTCCTATGGAAAGAAGATGAGCGGCTCCCCAATGACGATGAACTGATTAGGCTACTGCATGATTTTCCCCTTGATTTAGCTCCGATTACATCCAACATAAAACCCCTAAAACAGATAATGTGAACAAAATCCTTAATGTTATGTCATTATATCCTTTCCACATTAAATCTATCCATAATGAACATTCGCCGCTCTTAGAGCAAAACAACGGTCATTTTCTCCATTCTATGACTTTGATTATTCAAGTCCCTATTCTAAATTATACATTTCCATCAAAATCTATATTATTCCTTATTCCTTAATATCCATGTACTTATTCTATGTATTATCTACTGGTCTACGCACCTCCAAAGAGGGCTGGACAAGAATATGACATCAATAAATACAGATCTACAGCCACACGACCATTCTCTTCAAATCATCATAACGAAAACCAGAAATGCGGAAATTTGCGTCAGCATCTACGACAATGACGTAAAACTTTTTTTTTTCTCACTAGAATTGAGAGTTGAACGAAGCTAACATGATGATGATGATGAGTGAGGTCCTTTCCTCTCATTTACATTTGATTGTATTTTCTAGTGTTGTGAAATAGCCATTTGTTAAAGGCGCGCGATGTGTATTGCTTATATTCTGAAATAGGATGTTTGTGATGATACTAATAATTTTACGAATGTTAAAAACACTGTTAAATTTTAAATTAAATTGCTCATCATGATTTTAATTACACATGTACTCAAGATGGATACTAATTTTGGTTGCGTGATATCAGAGAGAAAGGAAGAATATTACCTATGCAATATTTTGTTTTGCTCAGCGTATTCTTGTTCTTGTTCACCTATAACTAGTTCTGCTTTGTAATATATCTGCAGACATATTTACATTGTATGTTAATATGTTCTATTGATGACAACATTGACTGACTGACTGAAAACACCGTGGGTTGCTGTCTTTCAAACCTATGTTTTACAAAATGGTGATAACTGACAAATCAACAAGGAACTGAACATATTCTGAATGAATGTTAACAGTGATTTGTCCCGTAAGTGGAACTAAAAGACAGAAACCTGAATAAAATTATTGAAGTTGAAATACTTCCTGTGTCGTTAATTTATTCACAATTTTCTGTGGAATGAATCTATTTCATACACTGCAATTCTCTGATATGCTCTTCCTTTGCTTAAGGACGACCCCCGTTGGGGTTCCGGGGGTTTCAGTATAAATAGTATCCCCACTTTCTGGGAATTTAGTGCTTTAAATTTCCACTTTCGCTGTCTTTCTCATTTGCTTTTTCTCATTCCTGCTCTGTTATATCAATCTGCAATACTATCGTCTTCTTCGCTAGACCAGTCTCCTACCTTTTTTCTTGAAAACTCTTCCGGGACAAGACTCCTTGTTTGTGTTTGAGGTCTGTTGGATCAGCTTGGGAATATTGGACGCTTTCTGCCAGGTGGTCACTAGGGCTTCCTATGATGTTATTATTTAGCAATGTAGGCATTTTATATGTATGTGTTTTGTTGATAATTTATAATGATGTTTGTATTCTATTTTGTTTTTGAAAATGGGGTTCGATAAGTTGGGGTGAAGCTTCAGCCGTCCCTTGCGTGGGATGTCTTTATTGTAAAGTGACTGGCTGGTGGAGGGCATTCAGTTTTCCCACTAGGGTTGTTTCAGCAGATCTTTTATGCGGATTGGGGGTTGTCCGGTCCTGATTTTGCTCGGAAGAGTCCGCTGGACCTAAAGCAACAATTACGTAATGTAATGTAATGCTCAAGGACGTCAGCTTTGCCTTAGGACATAAGATAATAAGAATGTATTTGTCTAAAGATCACCTTGGAAATGATATATCTGGACATGCAGATCAACAAGAATAAGAATACATATTATAAATATATGTATATGGCCAGTTATTTGAATTAATACCCAAGTTATTTTGAATAATAACACGTTACTATTAAATAAGCTTTGCTGGGGCATTTTGTCCAGTGTGTTTCTTTTCTGTATGTTTTGATATATGATCTTTTTACTTTCTTCCCTTCCCCCTTCCCCCCTACTCCCTCCTCCCACCTGACTGACATTTTATGGTCTTTTTTTTTTCAAGCAAGTTTGCTTCGACATAAGAGTAATACATAACAAATCAGAAATGTATTGGTCCAAAGATCACACTGGAAAAGCTATTTGTGTTCAAGCAGCTTAACTCAATTCATGTTTGAGTGATAGATGCGTGTTTGGTTACGTATGTGATAGTGTGTACTGCACCTGAGCGTACATGTTGGTACTGATAGCCGCCCTTTGGGCTTGATTGATGATTTGGACAAGGAGTTAGGGGAAGAGGAGGGCGTAAACAGCATCCATAATAATAATAATAATAATAATAATAATAATAATAATAATAATAATAATAATAATAATAATAATTATTATTATTATTATTATTATTATTATTATTATTATTATTATTATTATTATTATTATTATTATGTTTTAGCATTGTTTATTTTATCACATGAAGCTTTCAGTTTCCTCTCTCATTATCATTATTCACATTAATCATATTGAGATGATTATTATTCATATTTTTCTTCTTCTTCTTCTTCTTCTTCTTCTTCTTATTATTATTATTATTATTATTATTATTATTAGTAGTAGTAGTAGTAGTAGTAGTAGTAGTAGTAGTAGTAGTAGTAGTAGTAGTAGTATAATTATAAGCCAACAATGTGCAGTGTTTGTGTTAACTGTTTACATTTGTGCACTCTTTTTATTGTCATCGTCATCATCATCATCATCATCATCATCATCATCATCATCATCGTCATCGTCAATCTCGGTATCATCATCATCATCACCACCACCGTCATCAGCACTATCGTCATTATTGTCGTCATCGAGTGTTATTCGTTTCCTTGTTATTCTTTTTTATATTGCATGAACGGAAGTTGCTTTTCCAATGTAATTTTTTGGGACGACTACAATTTATCATATCTTTAGTCTTTTTTTTTTTGTAACCTATCTGTTTTATTGTCTTTGTGTCTTGCCTTCTATCCGCCGTATTTTGTAACTGTGACTTTTTTTGTTTGGCATTTTGTTTTTTGCGTTTGTGCATTGTTTATTTTTTTGCAAAACGACCTAGGTAAGGTTATACCTGCTATCTAGAACCATTGTCTGCAAAACTCTTCCCGTCCTTTGTCCCCAGCATAGTGTATTGTATTTGTTGTCGGAATGTATAAAATAGCTTAAGATTATCTATTGCGTCTTCACTACTTTTCTTCTTACCAGACTTACAGACTTGCGCATCAATGGCTCTTGTTTAGCCCAGGGTCTTTTTTTTTGTTGTAATTTTTAAAATGTTTTAGTTTTATTATTTTTGGGTCAGAATCCAGTTTTTGTTTTACTTGGTTGAATATGATTAAAGCGCCTCTGTGGTCGAAATAAATTTGCGCAAAAGAAGAAGGAGAGAAGAAGAAGAAGAAGAAGAAGAAGAAGAAGAAGAAGACGACGACGACGAAGAACAAGAACAAGAACAAGAAGAACAAGAAGAACAAGAAGAACAAGAGAAGGTGGAGGAAAAGAGGAGGAAGAAGAAAATGGAGTGGAGAGGAGGAAGAGGAGGTGGAGGAAAGGAAAGAAGTTGTTAAAGAAAAGACGAAGAAGAAAAAGAAGAAGAAGAAAAAGAAGAAGGAGAAGAATTCCTACGCCAATACGGAGGCTGAAACAAGCTATCAACTCTAGCCAGATAATGTTTTTTCCTGGTGGCGCTTGACCCTCTTACAAGAAAGATGGTTAAGACAAGAAGTGGACACAAGAAAATAAGGCTGACCAAGAAGAAAGACGAGAGTACTGATACGACCTCCATTGTAACATCATCTGAGAAGAGAGTGGAAGCCGCTGGAAATCTGTGATCCACGGTTTCTTCTTTGGGCGGTGCTTGCCAAGGATCTTAGTGGCGGCATCTGTCACAGCTGAGTTGAAGATGGTGGCATGGCGTTGACATCTACTTCACCATCTCCCAAAATGAGCAGTGGTGCAAATTTCCCTCCAACTGTGGCTTGGAATATTTCTCTCACCTCCGGGTCCTGCAGTTTGTCCATGTCGAACTTCAGTCTGACGCGCTTTGCTGTGTTTACTCTCTTCAAGTGGAGCCGGAAAGACATCATCACAAGATCGTGATCACTTTTGAAATCTGCTCCTGTAAAAGTGCGTGTCCTGCCAATGTTGACGCTTGATCTGAAGCCTGTCTTGACCATGATGTAGTCAATCTGGTTGTGATGCTCCCCGCTGGGACTGTGCCAGGTCCATCGTCTCGATTTTTTTGCGAACACCAAGCGTGTTTGCCAATATCAGATTGTTGTTGTCTTAGACCTCTGTCATTTGTCTCGTTGTTGCAACGGGCTCCACATGTGTCATGATATCTGCTACTGTAATAAAAATAAGAACCACAACCCTCTATTTACTGCAGTTGCAGTATGACATAATATACATCAGAAGTTTTCTGGACAACTGAAAATATATACTGATGGATCTTTTCTTCAAACAGATGAAGCAGGAGCATCTTTTGTAATATTGGATTTAAATATATTAGAATCATATTATTTAGGGAAAGGATATTCGATATTCACTGCTGAATTAATCGCGGTATTAATGGCTCTAAATAAAATGTCCAATCTTTCCGTGAGTATATTCAGGGTGGTTTTATGCGTAGATTCTATATCAGTTTTACAAGCATTGGATTCAGATAATCCTGGTGAAAGAACAAAATTATTTTGGAAATTACAAATATTATTCACAGTTTAATAACTAATGGCACTCAGGTGAATTTTTGCTGAATTTCCTCACATAGTGGATTCCTTTGAGCAAAACGTGGTGCTTCAAATATCAATTCTCCAACAGTAACGATACCGTTGTCTTCTACAGAAATTCAAAACTATAGAAAATAAATGTGTAAAACAAATTAAACTTAATCGCAACTCTGATAAACCTGTTGGAATTGCTAGATCAATTTCAAGTATGGCACATAGAATAATATTAAACCAATTAAAACCAAATATTGTAAAAATTGTATATGCATATGTGGTACGGTAAATCTATTTCTCTGAACCACGTATTACTTCAATTCAGTGATATTCGTCTATTTTTGCCAACTGATGTTTAAATTAACGATTCCATTGATAACATAAGCTTTGATGTAAGCGAGAGATTAGCAAAAGCTTTGATTGGTTCTCCAGTTACTCAGTTAATATAATTAGGTATTTTGAATGTATGTATGTATGCATATATATGTGTGTTTCTATAACATGTATGTGATGCAAATGTGTGTGAATGAGTGAGTACGTTTTGATGAAGAAGACGTTAATAAAACAACCAAGCAAGAAGAAGAACAGTAAAGTTGAGAGCTCTACTGTTTTTGCTCTTTACTACAGTAGTTAGGTACTCACATGGAAATGCTAGACTTGACATTTATCATCAGTAGTAATTCTATCGTGACTAGTTCAAGTCTAATTGTTAACGCTAATCTCCGCAAAAGTGGTCTTGGCGTGATGTACAGCTAGATGTCTTAGTACACAACGCTACTTCAACTCATGTCAAAGCCGCGCACTTAAGAGCAAAAATAAGTATTCTTCATTACCGCATATGTATAGTTAATTGTCAGGGACAGTACTGTACGCACGGGATGAATAACGGCACTTTTTATCTTTACATGAAAAACAAAAAATAGAGTTTCAGAAAAGTATTTTACGTAACTTAAATTTGTCTGAATCATAATTATTGAAGCCGAAATATCTAGACTGCATTCCAGTTAATGTTAGACTTAGGTTGCTCTATCCTCCAGTTGATATGAATCGTCAATAAGCGTCTTAATGTTATTTGCCTCCTCCTGATTAGCCTATATTTCCGATTTTCTTGTGTAACTTACAAAGCAGGAGATGCGTGCAAACATACATCGGTACTGTTCTTGTTAGATATGTTGACTACTCCTATTGAAAGGTATTTGGGTTATTTTTTATGTTATTATTTTTGTACTGAATTCGTTTTATGGGTATATTTAGTAGTGGTGGTGGTGGTAGTGATGGTAATGGTAGTAGCAGTAGTAGTTGTAGTTGTTGTAGTTTCAGTAGTAGTAGTAGTAGTAGTAGTAGTAGTAGTAGTAGTAGTAGTAGTAAGTTAATATTTGTGTATCCACATCCCAAAAAAGGCAAACGGATTGCTTGAATCTTGTTTAGTTTGTGTAATACGATTGAACATGAGGTGATCAGTTGTGATCGATTTAAATCGAGTTTGTTTTCATTGAGAAGAGGTTGGGAAACTCAAGATCTTCCTTATTTTGCAAGCAAGGCATAGCCAGAGCTTACGATGTTGCCACATCTTCGTCAAAACTTATGTTTTCTGTGTGTGTTTTAGTCTAAACAGATTTTAGACTAAGGAAGGTCGATCCCTAGACAAGAGTTGAAGAAACTGGTACATCCGTTCCTATTTATGTGATCTGTGCGTGTTTGGGTGATAGGATTGGAGGGTGTGTGTGTGTGTGGGTGGGTGTGTGTGTGTGTGTGTGTGTGTGTGTGTGTGTGTCTGTGTACCTGTAAAACGGCACGAATGAGGAACGGAATTTGCCTTTTTTAGTACAAAATGAGGTAATTTTGTCGTTCCCCGTTTGTCTGCCGTTCCTCATTTGTTCTAAGTACATGGCAGTGTAGTTGTAGTGCATGTGCACTACAACTACACTTCACGAAGTGTACTTTAAGTGCATGTGCACTACAATTACACTTCACAAAGTGTAGTTGTAGTGCATGTGCACTACAACTACACTTGGTCAAGTAGTTGTAGTGCACATGCACTTAAAGTACACTTGGCCAAGTGTAGTTGTAGTGCATCTTCCAGACGGGTGGGATAAGGCACCTGTTTAAGAAAAGGGTTAGGGTCAGGGCTAGTTGCAGCGCTGCAACTAGCCCTGACCCTAACCCTTTTCTTGAAGGGGTACCTTACCCTACCCGTCGAGGCGGGTGCCTTACCCTAATCGTCGAGTAAAATTCCTTATCCTAGCCGTGTTTTTTTAACAAACTTGACCTAATTCACCTCCTAAGGAGCGCGAAGTAGGTCAATTTACCCCATTTATACCTCGTACACGCCTGTGTGTGTGTGTGTGTGTGTGTGTGTGTGTGTGTGTGTGTGTGTGACCCGACTCACTATTTATTGTTCACGTTCAGCCACTTTTCATTATCAGGAGTAAATGTCAAGAGTGCACGACCTGCCTTCCTTTTCACAAGTTAAGTTGCCTCTTATGTGTTTACTTTATTTCGGAGGCTGCAAAACAAACCAAAAAAACATGTTTATGCCTTCTTCCCGGGTCTATTAAAGCTGCGGGGAAATTGAGAAGCCAATTATGTCTTCACCCAGTTAAACAAATACACCTAGTTTAAAGAGACAGAAGGAAAGACAGAAAGGTGGGGTGGGAGGGGTGGAGGGAGACATAAAAAGAAGTAATCAATAAGGAACGGATCACTCATTTTGTGAGTTCATTTGGACTGCCTTTTTGTTTTACTTAATTTAATTGTCAACACACTAGACTATTTCAAAAGCGAAACTGAGTTAAAATAATAAGCTATTTATTTTATTTTTATTTATTTCATCGTTCTTCAATAGCGCTTTTCCAGCTCAAGAGCTGCTCAAGGCGCTGGCCGATACAGGATCTAACTCAAGCCGCCCAAGGCGCCAACTTTCAGCCTTTGGGCGCATCGTTATAACGCTCCAGACAACTAAGCACAATCCTGGGCAGCCAGGGATGGGGGAGAAGGACCAAGGTGCATGCCGGGTGTGTTCTTGTCACCGGCACTCACCCGTCTAGGACATGAGCGTCAGGATCTTTAAAGTCCGTTATGATGGAATGTATGCGACACAGACTAGACCTCGGTTTATACTCTCATTCGAAGGAGTAGGAAACGGGAGTAAAGTGTCTTTTCCAAGGACACAACACAATGCCCCGGCCTGGGCTCGAACCCGGGACTTTCAGATCCGCAAGCCAAAGCTCTACCATTAGACCACCGTGCCTCCCACCCCTCTTCATTCACTTTAAGTACAAATTGCACAAAATAATCTTGTAGCTTATTTGCCGCATCTATCTACCTAACTTTGACATCAGCTATTATTAATGTTGCCATTACTTTTCGTACGTTACTGTTTGTATAATGATGATGAGAAGGAGAAGAAGTATGTGGAGGAGTAGGAAGAAAATGACGATGGTAAGATTTATACCGATGAAGATAATGATGAGAAATCGGAGGGCTGGTAATATTGAGCACCATGTGAGTGTGGATGTTCTTGGCCCTTGCTATATTTGTTGTTGTTGTTGTTGTTGTTGTTGTTGTTGCTGCTGCTGCTGCTGCTACTTTTTTGTGATTGCTTTTTCCGTTGTTGTTGTTATTGCTATTATTATTGGTGGTGCAGCTGTTGTGATTGCAGTTTCTCTTCTTTGTTTATGCTGCTGTGATAGCTGTCAGTTGTTGTTTTTAATTGTCCTTCCCCTGGTCTCGTTTTAATGATGATGCTGGGGAAGACGGCGACGACGACAAAGGAGATGAAAAAAGAAGAATATTAGCAGCAGCAGCAGCAGCAGTAGTAGTAGTAGTAGTAGTAGTAGTAGTAGTAGTAGTAGTAGTAGTAGTAGTAGTAGTAGTAGTAGTTGTTGTTGTTGAAGATGAGTATAAAGATAATTTCGACGGAGACGACGGCAACGATGATGATGATGATGATGATGATGATGATGATGATGATGATGATGATGATGATGATGATGATGATCATGATGATCATGATGATTTCCTCGATGAAGAAAAAGAAGAAGAAATTAAAAGGGATTTATGTAAGAGACAGGTGGTAGAGCATTGAACTCACTACAATATAACCTTGAGCTTGTTTACGCTCTGTATGTGGTTTACCTAATCCCATCTTTCATGCGGAGTTCAATCACAAGCTAATAGGGAACCGCAAATGAACTTTACTACTAGGCCACAAAGCCCGTACTACTCCGTTCATTTCAATTCTCTCTCTCTCTCTCTCTCTCTGCAATCCTCTCTCTCTCTTCCTCTCTCTCTCTCTCTCTCCCTCTCTCTCTCTCTCTCTCTCTCTCTCTCTCTCTCTCTCCACCACCTATTTCTACGTCCATCTCACCCACTCTCCTCTCCCTGGTGGAAAGACGTTGGAAAACACCATGCCACGCCTTCTCTACCTTCTCCACCCTTAACCCTCTGTCTTCTCGATCTCATCCCAACATTACCCTGCCTACCCCCTTAGCTGCGCTCCTGTCCCTACTGCTGCGACCAATCATGCTGCGGAAACAACTCTCCCAGAGTGACTGTAGCTTACAGCCGTGACCCTTACCTTATAGCGTACGCCGTACCGTTACATGTGCAAGGCCATGTCTACCCTAAAATACAGCTTCTTCTTTGTTTTTCTTTTCTACTTCTTCAGAATGTCTGCAGTTGCATTAGTCATATGCTGAAACATTGTGGGAGACCCGTGGTAGGCAAAATAAAAATTGGAATATTTATTTTTATTTATTTTATCACTTTTATTTAGCGCTTTTCCAGCGCAAGAGCTGCCCAGGGCGCAGGTCAATGTCAACCTTAGCAGTATGAGTGCTCTGATGGTTTGGTTCAGTGTTGATTTAGGTCCCTACTCCTCCCCCCTTCTCTTCTTCCCTGTCTGCCATGTCGCCAATGTCGGGTGTAGACGTTAGACGTCAATGGTCATTCAACACTGTGGTTAGAACAACACAGAAATGTATTACCAAATTCAAAATTACATCTCGTGAAATGAATGCAGTCGACTCCTATTTACAGTTCATGTCTCTTTAATGCTCATGTCATGTCATGTCAAAACATGTTCGACATATAGAAAAAGCGGGAATTTTCAAACTGATGCAAATAATATGTATAATTATATATTCGAAATTAAGAGCGTGTATATATAATGTTTTGACACGCTCTTGATTTCGGAATTAAAGCCTAATGTAACACATGTTGGTAGTATTCTGGTTGGTGAGGTATAGAGTTTCTCAGCAAAAGCGAGACAGACAGTTCAGCTAGGACAACACCAGAACAGGCCTCACCTACTGTCACGTCTCCCCGCATCTAGTTCGAACCTAGCCCAGATCCTACACTGCGTTATATAATATAAAATAACTGCTTGATGAAAAGATGCAGTAATAAGTTATGTCCATAATTATGCAGTAATAATTATTTATGCATGTACTAACCTCCCGCCCCCGCACACTCCTCAACCCCCCACCCCCTAAAATATTATATTAAAAAAATACATAATTGCAGCAGTAAGATGACTAGTGCTCCCAGTCATTATAAACTGTAGCATCGGTACAAGATCCGGTCGATCCCCAGGATGTCTGTAAAACAGAGCTCAGCGCTCTACTGATCGAGCTGTTCAATCACCCAAGTGAACTTGCAACAGCTTCAGCGCACAGAGTAATGAGAAACGGGACCCACAACTTCTCCTAATCTCACTGCACTTTCACTGAAATAAGTCCTTTAAGGGATCTGAAGCAGTGGCTTTCACAAACCTACCAGATATATATTCGGGACTGACGTTGAGAAGCGTTCAACAGTCACAGTAAATGCATGTCTACCTGCCGGTGTATAATAAGTTGCATTTCCCCTTGAGTCTCCAGTTCTTCCAGGATCGTAGCACTCGGCAAGTTTGTCAATTGTGCACCTGGCTATGAAAATTAAGCCCAAGCGGTGACTTTCTTTGTAGAACAGATTTTATACATACAAACGTTTTTGTGTGCTATTTAGACAATGCAAATGTATTTGTGTTAATGATGGGACTGCTTCATATTCAGTGAAATCTTAATGAATATCACAGGACGTAAGTTACATTGACGGCATTGGATAATGAATTAAACAAATTCCGCACTGAGCGTCTTTTGATCCTATGCGCAATAAGGATCAATGATGTTATGAATGAGATATTACAGTTTGAGATACAGAACTGATCCACTTGGAAATCTGTTTCCGCAAGCAACTATTGTGCATGCATTCACCCCCTTTGCTGGAAAATTTAGTTGATATGTGAATAATTGGACTGCCTATTTTAACTATATGACAATTTTATTTTCAAAAGGATCACTTCTTCTTCCACTGGAACGGAACCATCATTAACAATTTCAAAAAGAATGAACAGGAGAAGTGCAGTTTAGACTTTCTCAACTGTTTTTTTCTTCATCGACACAGTTTAATCTAAAATCAATAACAATCAAGATGGCCAAAGTCTTTAGCGTCTCAGCGTCAGTGTCGTTGCTGCTGGCTGCGATGGTGATGCTGTCGCTGCTGCTGGACACAACCGACGGTGAGCGGAAAGGTGGGAAGAGAAAGGCGAGGAGGAACAAGCGTGGACACCAGGACTGCGCGGACACACTGGCCGAATATAAACTGACCTTCCACGGTGCTTGGTCCAAAGAGAAGTTCCCCAGGATGTACCCCAGATACAGGCCTCACGCTCAGTGGTCCAAGTTAGTCGGTAAGTGTTAAAGTTCATGTTTTATTTGCTTCCCCTCATCTGACCTGGTAGTTTATATTAAAAAAGAGGATTTCAAACTGAAAACCTCGAACGGAAGAACAATTTAAATTTTTAAAAAATGTGTTAAGTACACACCTCAGTTTCAGATACTCTTTTGTTTTTATAATTAGTTGAATTTGCTGTTATTTTGGCTGTAAATGCTATCAAACAAACAACACATGGGAAAGCAGAAGATGTTAATGGAAACAATACTCTTAAAGTTGTTTCTCTTGCATGAATATACATTGTGTGGACGTTGACAATTAACGTTTTTGTTTCTCCCTATATATGTGTGTGATGCCAAACTAGGCTCAATCTTTGATCTAGCGTCTTTTTAAATTATTTTCACAGTAGACTTGGGTAGACTTCGGCCTATTTAATATGTCTTCTTTTTTCTTAGTTTTTTTCTTACAACTTTCTTTTTTCTTTCTGTTCGTCTGTCTCTGTGTCTTTCTTTCTCTCTCTCTTTCTTTTTTTTTCTCTTTTTCTGTGTGCATGTATTTGTATTTTCGTTTCTTCATTCCTTCTTTCCTTCCTCTCTTTCTACCTGTAATTCTTTCATTTTTGTCTTCCCATCTCTTTTCTTGTGCGCGCATGTTGGTCCTGATTTGGCTCGGAAGAGTCCGCTGGACCTAAAGCAATAATCATGTAATGTAATGTAATGTAATGTGGGCGCGTGTATGGGTTTAATCCAATCTCTTAGTGCTTATTGCCGTGAAACAGCCACTAGATTGGTTGTGGCAAGTGTTCAAAGACAATAATGTTTAATATTTGAGAAAACCTATGTCGATCACCGTGGCGTCTGGAATTCGACCGTGACGCTCTTCCGACTGAGCTACTGGCTACCTTATGCTGCAGGAATTTGTTCTTTCTCAGTCTTTGCAGTAATTGTTTAGAGGGGAGGCCTTCTGCAGGAGATTATTACTGAAGATGTCGACTTACACTGTGATTATTAACCCTGACAGAGCCTCATTAACTTCTAGCTGCGTTGACGTCAGTGCCTTCACAGCAAGACATCTGTTTCCTTCTTTTATCATCATCATCATCATCTCCTTTGTCTCCTTCTCTTCGAGTGATTCTACTTCCTCATGTTCCTCCTCATCATTCCTGTTCCGTTCTTCTTCTTCTCTACTTCGTCTTCTTTCGCTTCAACATTTTTTTTTTTAAATCATACGTCTCTTCTTCTTCTTCTTCTTCTTCTTCTTCTTCTTCTTCTTCTTCTTCTTCTTCTTCCGCACTGTGCAGCGTATTCGAGTCACGCCGCTGCATACATCAGTCTATTAGCTTCATGACATCGACTTGCGTTTTGCGTTTTGTTTTGAGGGTCTTTTATTTGCGTCATAAAATATTAGGTCTGTAGCTTCAAACTGAGGAGAAATCGTGGGTGGTATGCCCCCTTGTAGAGACAGCAACCCTTATTGCACCGGAATGGCCTAAAAGCAAATAGTCATAAAAACCACGAACCTACAACTCAAGTCTCAATTCCTACATACACTCTACCTATACAATCATAAATTACTGGAATGATCACTGTGTGAGACAAAGTACATACATACCATTCTTCAAGTGTTGCATCTAGGCGTTGATGATCGTTCTGTATGTCATTATGAATAATTGTTGTGCTCAAGAAGGTGGGGTGAAGTCGGTTGGGTGCACCGAACTATCTTGTGCAAACTTATTGTATAATAAGGTGTTGTAGACTGGCTTCGACGAAAGTGACTCAGCGAAAGGTAAATGTGTTAATTAAAACTTATTCTAACACGTTCAGTACGTTATAATCAGTCAACTTAGTTTTAAAACCTAACTTACTTAATATTCAGGATAGGAATGTTATTATAATTGGCCTGAGAGTGTCTACCTCAAATGAACACTAGAGAACGGAATGTAATACTTTCTAACAAAACAATGTTTCCGGTAATTCTCATGCAGGAGCAACGGAACCATTTCTGATATCATGTCCGTTTTGCTAACATGTCTGTCTGTCTTTCTCTCTATCTATCTCTATTTCTATCTCTGTCTCCCACAATCTCATCAAATGCGTTTTAATAGTTAAGAATTTAATACGCAATTCTAATTTCTTTGAAATATGTCCGGTTTGCTAAGCTCAGCCTGCCTATCTGTCCGTCTCTCTCTCCCTCCCCCCCCCTCTCTCTCTCTCTTGCTCTTAAAAATTATCTATATAAGAGTTAAGCGGGTAATGCGCAGTTATAACCTCTGTTTATTTGTTTAGAAAGAAAGGGACACGCAGACGGATTAACAGGTGAACGGGTTAACTTTAAGTGTACATGCCTAATGTCAACCCAGCTTTCTATTTGAAGAATACCGAGATTCACTCGACATGCTGTCCAATTTAATAAATTCCCTCCGATGAAGTAAGATTTTTTTTCAAAGCACACACAGGTGAGCAAGCTAGAATTACATTACTAAAGTTAATCTTATTATCTTTTGGAATACTCCATTTATCAAATATTGCGTCCGCTTCTGCTATTTTTCTCCACGAAATTGTGTTTTAAATATGTTGGCATTTGAAATGTACATCTAAAAAAATAATGAAATTTAGTATTTGAAAACATTTGCAAAGCGGAAGACTCGTTTGACAGTACTGTATCGGTTGTTTGTTTGTTTGTTTTGTGTGTGTGTGTGTGTGTGTTTCCCCCGTTGGGGTGCCGGGGGTTTCAGTATAAATAGTATCCCCACTTTCTGGAAATTTAGTGCTTTAAATTCCCACTGTCGCTGTCTTTCTCATTTGCTCTTTCTCATTCCTGCTCTGTTCTATCAATATGCTATACTATCTTCTTCTTCGCTAGAGCAGTCATCCATCTTTTTCCTTGAAAACTCTACCGGGACAAGATTCCTTATTTGTGTATGAGGTCTGTTGGATCAGCTTGAGAATATTGGACGCGTTCTGCCAGGTGGTCACTAGGGCTTCCTATGATGTTATTATTTAGCAATGTAGGCATTTTATATGTATGTGTTTTGTTGATAGCTTTAAAGTTTTGAATAAGACGAAGTTCGGCTTTGCGACGTTATATCCGCTGTACTAAAATAGACCTACATCTCCTATAATGTCAGTGTGGGATGTCCCATTGCAAAAGAAAATAGGTTACTAAGTATGATGAATAAAACATGTTGACTGTACCAGGAAATATGATTGTGTGACCTATATTTGTTATGTCCCTTTGGTTAAAATCTCTCCAAAACTTGAAGTAAAGTTCTAACAAAATAGTTCTAAGATTGTGTGACCTATATTTGTTCCGTCCCTTTGGTTAAAATCTCTCCAAAACTTGAAGTAAACTTCTAACAAAATAGTTCTAAGTAGAAGAAGAAGAAGAAGAAGAAGAAGAAGAAGAAGAAGAAGAAGAAGAAGAAGAAGAAGAAGAAGAAGAAGAAGGAGAAGAAGAAGAAGAAGAAGAAGAAGAAGAAGAAGAAGAAGAAGAAGAAGAAGAAGAAGAAGAAGAAGAAGAAGAAGAAGAAAAAGGAAAATTTGAAGTAAAATCCTAAAAAAATAGTAATAATAATAATAATAATAATAATAATAATAATAATAATAATAATAATAATAATAATAACAACAACAACAACAACAACAACAACAACAACAACAAGAACAAGAAGAACAAGAAGAACAAGAACAAAAAGAAGAATAATAAGAAGAATACAACGGTATATGGCGAGTCATGGCGATTCTCATTTATCGATTTTCCGTCCATTTTGTTAACATCCCATCCCTCCTTAAGGGAACAATAAAAAACACAACTCTTAACAAATGTGCTACAAGGTGAAAGTGTGTTAACACTGGTCGACATTTGCAAAGGTTAGTCTGCTTTCCTATAGCCTACTTGAAGAGTTAAAGGAACCTGCCATACGGAGAGTCAGAGCCGGATGTAGTACACTCTGTACATCTATAGTGGGAGTAGGGCTCAGCATAATCTTAAGCTGCTACGTTGTGTAATCCACTTGACAGTCTGGCTAAAGATTTACTCCTTGTCTGGGTCTCTGGGTGGTTACCGTGTTCCTCTCACAGAATGTCAGGACGATCTTTTATCCTCAGTATCAGAGCGAAATTAGAATTACAACTCCTTTAACATGAGTCAATCAACATTGGGGAAAAAACAACAACAACAACAACAACAACGACAACAACAACAATAATTGTATAATTATCTCTAATTGACGCTAGCTTTATGAGATGACGGTTTGCTGATACAATCATACATTTGTATGTGTGTTTGATGTGTCTGCGAATGGCAAAACTGAACATCGTCTCTGAGCGTTCAAAAGATCACCTGCTATACACATCAGTAAAGGACTTATCTCCCTTTGAATACGGACACAGGCTCTCACACACGCAAACGCAGCGGAGCGTGACCAACCACAACACCCCCTCCCACCTCCACTCTGATCCCAAATCGTTGCATGCTGTGCATAAGTCAAGCAACTAAGAACAACAATTGTGTGGTGCCTATAAAGCCGTTTTTCAAGTTGTCATGGGCTCCGATATCTTTTTACGTTATTTACACGTCCATCGGTGAGCTTTAACCTCATTAAGGGGGTTTAATAAACTCTTCAATGTTGATATTATCTGATCGTAAAGTTCAAATACAAAGACCGACCTCAGATGACTTAACTACATCGAATGAAGAGGGACATTCAGAGCACTGCAATAAATTATATCCTATCCTATCCTATCCTAGCCTAGCCTAGCCCGTAACTCGAAGGTCGTAGAGGCACCACAGTTGATCGTTTAACCAGCGTACTCCATCTTTCTCTGTCCTCAGCAACCCTCATGGCTTCGCTCAGTGTCAAGCCAGTCCATTCTCGAATGTTGTCATCCCACCTCTTTTTTGTCTCTCTCTCTTCTTCTGCCTCCTTACACCGTGCCTTAAAGGATGGTCTTTGCAAGGCCTGATACTCTGGTGATGTGGCAATACCATCGGAGTTTCCGTTTCTTCACCACTGTGAGCAGGTCATCGTGTGGTCAAATGGCTTTTGTTATGGTCTGTCGGATTTCGTTGTTGGTGATGTGCTGGGTATAGAAAATGACCAGAAGTCTTCTGTAGCACCTCATCTCCATGCTTTGTATTCTTCGTTGTAGATCTGGTGTGATAGTCCATATTTCGCAAGCATATAGGAAAATGGAGATGACAAGGGAGCGAAGCAGCCTTACCTTGGAATGTAGACTGATGGTCCTGTCTTTATAAATGGGCTTCAACCTCGTCAGGGCAGCAGTTCTTTGTGCAATCCTGGAGAGGACTTCCTGTCGGGACCCATTGTCTGATACAATGGCTCCTAAATATTTGAAGCTATGCACTGTGTTGAGGGATTGGCATTGGACTTTGATGTCCGTGTTGATGCCATTGGTGTTGTTGGTCATCATTTTGGTCTTCTATGCACTTATTTCCATTCCATAGGCTCTGGAGTTGGAGTCAAGCTTCTGTACCAGCTGTTCAAGTTCTTGATCATCTCCAGCCAATCCATCAATGTCATCAGCAAAACGGAGGTTGGAGTTAGCTCTTCCCCCTATGCTGACTGTGCCTTCGTGATCTGCAAGGGCATCTGACATGATGCGCTCTAGGAAGATGTTAAACAGTGTTGAAGAGAGTAGGCATCCTTGACGCACACCGATTGTTGTTCTGAACCAGTTTCCGATGGCGCTGTTGTGGAGGACTGCAATACAGTATAGATATAATCGAAATCGCACAGGAAGATATCACTATCATCAATACATAATATAGGTGTAGAGGATCAGACTACCAGTGGGAAGATCAGACCAGTGCAATAATAGGATTGAGATTATCGAAGTCAGAGTAAGAGCTCACACCAGTGCAATATTGATTTACACAGGGTACTGATCCTCAATGTGTTAACTCTCCTGTCTTAAGCTGAAGTATCCATAAGCCGGCTAACGTGCAGTGAAAAATTGTATCAAGATTTATATGTATGTCCGTTTAACAGCTGTGCAGAAAACAAGGTTCTTTTGATCACACAACCACCACCACCACCCAAACACGTCAGTGTTTGTCCATAGGCCAAGCAAGCGTTAAGGCGCTGCGTTGGTAAATTGCAACTCTGGAAAATTTATACGAGTGGTGTATAATATATAGACTTTCAGATTCAGATTCAGGTTCAGAAAACTTTATTATCTCACAAGAGAAATTCTAACATGCAATTGCTGTCAGAGAAAAGCAATTAAAAAGGTAATAATAACATTAAACAATGAAAAAAAATCATTTTAAAGATACCTCATGCACTGACTCACACGAATGAACATATTAACATGAACATTTCAACACACTGTAATCTTATATGCATATTCCACACTATTTGGAAACTAAACATCACCCTCATTACATTCAAAATCATAAACACACACACCCACCCACCCTACACACACACTCAATGCCAAATTACAGGTTTGCAATTATAAATTATGCTTCAATTAAGTATTACCAGTGAAACCGACAAGCATAAATCCTAGTCTACTGTGGCCTATCCTTAATTATTCTTAAATAATGCATAGCATTCCCCCACCCCTCCCCCTCTTACACCCACCCATCCATCCACCTATTTGAGTCTGCATAGCACATTATCGTCAGGCGCAGGAAGTCATTCCCCTCAGACGCTCTCAGTCAGCCCTTTAATCCATTGCTCTGCACAGTATCGCTTTCTTCTTGTCACTGTCATCATCATCATCATCATCATCATCATCATCATCATCATCATCATCATCATCAGCAGCAGCAGCAGCAGCAGCAGCAGCAGCAGCAGCAGCAGCATCGTCAGCGTCATCATCATAATCATCATCGTTACTCCAATTCCTAATAATCCTCCCTATCATCCTCATCATAATCCTCCTCCTCCTTCTTCTTCTTCTCTCTATTGTCTTCCTCGTCCTTTTAAAAAAAATTTTTTTTTTAATATCTTATCGCCTCATCTCATAATTATCACCTGTGTCTGCACAAGTGGGATTAAATATGCGTGGAAACCGCAGCAAAGTCGCAACGTCGGAGATTTTTTTTTCCCCATCCGGAAACTGTAACAAAGCTATCGGTGTCCCGGACGGCAAGAAGAGCTACGATTATAGGAGTATCAGTGCTTGTATAGTCTACAGCTCTTAAAACAGCTCGTGTGCATCAGACTGCGGGGTCTGATACTCAGAGTTGGCTTGAAAGTTCAGCTAGACCCAAGAGCGAGCAAAGGAGGTGTAAAGTGTTGAGGAGGTTCCTTTGAAGAGGCGCAGATCTGCACACGATCAGTATTATTCTGCAGATGCCGTACCGGTCGGAGTATCCTGCATCTTAATCTCTATGTACGTCAGGTCAGTTTAGCCAGCCGATCGTATTCAGAGTGTCTACAGAACACCTTTGAAAGAGAAACTGTGGCAGAAAGAGAAACAAAAATTATTAGTTTATTGTTATATTTAATAAACCTGTATATTTGCAATCAAGTTTGCTCCAAATGAATTGATCATGTCTTCAAGGGACTAATGTTAACAGTTCCCAGCTCTTAGCGAGAAAATAATTATAACAGTATTAATTTTGGCCAAAGACCCGAAAGCTTAAAATCAATTATGTTGGGTTTGGAGAGTGGCTCGGTGGTCCATGACGTAGGTAGCGGTGTGAGTTCGCTTCTGTCGTCAGCACATCTACTTTGTGCATGCTACACGTAGATCTTGATTTTGAGCTGCACCGTAAGCAGCTGTTGGGGCAATGGACCTACATTTTCTAGGATCAATACGTCAGGGAGGGCTCAGATGTCTCAAGCGGATGAGAGTATAAACCGAGGTCGAGACAGCGCACGAGCGCATTTCATCGCATGGACTTTAAAGATCCTGAGGCTCGTGTCCTTAACTTACACGCATTAAGGTCCCTTCTTCCCATCCCCGGTCGCTCAGAGTTGTGCTCAGTCGTCTGGGCGTCAGATCATGCCCCTTATGTTGCAAGTGGACGCCTCGGGCGGCTTGAGTTAGATCTTGTATTGGCCAGCGCCTTGAGCTGCTCATGAGCTGGAAAGGCGCAATATTAGAACGATTTAAAAAAAAAATAAACGTGCAGATTTGGATCGATCCTGATTTTAGATTCGGCAAAGTTTTTAGTTTTCTTTGGAGAGATCTCGATCGCCAATGTCTAGAACAAATATTTGAGTCTCGATAAGCGTGCAATAGGAAAACAACCTTTTCTATATATTTGTTGTGTAATTTGGATTTGAGCTAGTAGGTAAAATACACCAGCTTTGGTTTTCTTCATTGCACGTTTGCACTCGTCAATAAGGGAAAAGGTCGCCACGGAGAAGACGATGAGCGTTGGATCAGTGCAGTCTTTTCATTTAAGCAGGGCATTGCAGATGCTCTAAAGGAGAGATCTAATGCCTTTAAGAATCAAGAAGGGCAAATTAGAACAATCAAATGCAGGATTTGTCTGGTTGCCTCGGAGATACCCTGATTAATGTTTTGTTGTTTTTTTCTTTTTAGTGAGTTTGATTGTGGCTGAATGTCTGTGTGCGTGTATGTGGATGCGTGCGTGTGCATCCGCTTGAATATATAAATCCGCCTGACTGTACTGTAGTCTGCGGGTCTATCTGTGGGACGTGGTCACACTTTAAGGATGTTTTGTAGTAAGCTATGAGTTCGCGCCAGGCTCAAGAAAAATATAGGCCTATGGTTTATACCCGTGTTTTCTTTTCCTCTTTTCTGCTTTGTTCATTGCGTCATCGCGAAATGTGATCTGTTCACACGACCTTTTCTGACTGTTCGGATACGGGCGAAGGCTTATGGTAAAGAAACACATGCACCTAAAACAATAGAGCGAGAACAAAGAGAGACAGACAGACAGAGCGAGAGAGGGAGGGAGAGAGAGAGAGTGATGGCGGGGGATGTGGATAGATGAAAGAAGAAAAAGGAGGAAGAAGATGACGGGAGAGGAGAAGACGAAGAAGGAGAAGAGGAAGAAGAAGAAGAAGAAGAAGAAGAAGAGAAGGAAGAAAGACGAGGAAGAGGAAAAAAGAGGAAAAGAAGGAGGAAGAGGAGACGCAGGAGAATGTGGTTAGAAACGTGGACTTGGTTGATCTAATTTGGTCTCGCACAAGTTAAATAACTAAACTGGTTGAGCCGTATGTGATTTCTAGCAAATTGTAATATGTCAAATAGTATCCAAAAATGAATGCCATGTACGCGTGTTCAGAACATCAGCACTTCAAAAGGCTTGGCAAGAGTCCTGAAAATAAAGGTGCAGCTGGCCATATTTCCCCAAACCCGGATCTTACTCACCTCAGAGGACTAATATTATACTACAAACGGAACTCGTTAGGACCCTACCCAAAGCTCCGGACCGCCTTTGTACCCATGCTGAGTCAATTATAGGATTTGCTCAGTGGCCGTTCTAAAAGGGAACTAATATCACACTTTTCGTGCAGTGTCACATATACCGTTCAAATGTACAGTGAATGTTGTCTCTCCGGGAAAAAAACCCAACAGATTTAGCCCAGATAATATAACCTCCTTCCAAAGTACGGTTATGACAGAAAGTGATACATTCACACGCATTTGTTGATTTGTCTATTAATAGCAACGATCTAGATGACTATGCAAACAATCTTAGATACATATTTTTGAAGAGAGAAAACTTTATTCTTGAAGTGAGATGAGCTGAGGTGAGTTGAGTTGAGTTGGATTACGTCGAGTTGCGTTAAGTGATTTTTTGACGCCAGAAGGACGAGTCTGGCGCCAAAGTGGTATGCACTTGTTTGTAATAGTTTTCTTTTTCTTCTAGCTATTGCCCATGTCAACGCCTTGCTCCAACACATCGATTTTTGAATCTTGAAAGGTGCACCGAGAATAAAAAAAAGGAGTAAATATAAACTTAACGGTTAACAGTCGTGCACCTCAGGGTTTCACCCACATATGTCAGCAGGCGGTCAACGTTCTTGCTGATGACTTTTTGAAGAGCAAATACAAAACTTACGCACGCGGCACGAAACAGTGGAAGCATCAAGTTGGCGCAGAGGACTACAAAGAAAGAGCTGGACAAATGGGCGTCAAAACATGGAACGGTGCTGGACATGCCATACCTCATAGCGACGGCGGCAGACAGATCAAAGTGGCGAAAACTTTCTGCGTCAGCACCCCTCATGTATCCCCAACGGCCTGACTGGCCGCGGGACTGATGGTGATGATGATGGTGATGATGGTGATAATACGTACCAGGACGAGTATGCCAGAAATCTGTTTACTACTCCGTGCGCCTCATTAATAGATTAATACATGGATGAGACGGAAGATTCAGCACGACTTCACAAACCATTTTTGTTTTGTTGTTTACCTACCCGTTAGCAGGATTTTATTACGTTGCAGGCTGGAGTGGTTTTAAATGTTTTAAGTTTAATTACATTACTTTACATTACATTACATTACATTACATTACATTACATGATTTTTGCTTTAGGTCCAGCGGACTCTTCCGAGCCAAATCAGGACCAGTATAGCCGAATCAGGACCACAAAATCAAGACCACAACTTCGCCGAAAGAGGACTCGCACCTGATCCGCATAAAAGATCTGCCTAAACAACCCTAGTGGCAACACTGAAGGCACTCCACCAACCGGTCACTTTACAATAAAGACATCCCACGCAGGCGATGCTGAGGTTATACTCTCATTTATCGAACCCCCGTTTACAAAAACAAAATAAGACATAAACATCATTATAAAATATCAATAAAACACATAGATATAAAATGCCTACATTGCCAAATAATAACATCATATGAAGCCCCAGTGACCACCTCGCAGAAAGCGTCCACTATTTCCAAGCTGATCCAACAGACCTCACACACAAATGAGGAGTTTTGTCCCGGAAGAGTTTTCAAGAAAAAGGGTAGGTGACTGGTCTAGCGAAGAAGAAGATAGTATAGTATATTGATAGAACAGAGTAGGAATGAGAAAGAACAAAGGAGAAAGACAGCGACAGTGGGAATTTAAAGCACTAAATTTCCAGAAAGTGAGGATACTATTTATACTGAAATCCCCGGCACCCCCACGGGGTCCAAGTTTAATTAAGATGGCAATGAATTCTGTTGGTTTTGGGACAATTATGTTTCCTCCATCCTTTGTGTGCTCAGAACGGAAGAAGGGGATTATATAATATTTCCCAAATATTTTCAAACGCGTGACGTTGTGTGTTATTTTCCATTATATAAAATAGCCTTTTTATCTCCCCTTAGCGTATGACGATATTCCTTTACTATTTCTGTAGCTGTTACTTACTAGAATAGCAGGATCCAAACATGTTTATTTACGGTTGGGCTGGATGACATACTCGGTCAAATGAGTTCCACCGTGGGGATGACTTGTGTGTGTGTGTGTGTGTGTGTGTGTGTGTGAGTGTGTGTGTGCGTGTGTAGGTATGTGTATGTGTGTGTGTAACTATTATGAACGCTAGTGTAGTATAGGCTATCGCGTTTAAAAAAAAAAGGAAATGTATCCACTAACAGTATTATCACAACGCAGGAATAAGAAAGAAAGAAAGACAGAAAATAAACACATAGAAATAATTTTATCCTACACAACACATAAAATAGTTCCAATGTTTAAAAACAATTCAAAACTTAACAGACCCAGGAGAAGTACAGTAATATTTGTCCCTGTTTTTTTTTTCACTGACGCACGTGTGCATCTTTCCATACAATTGTGCGATTTCATTTGCTGTACCATCTACCGCATCATTCGCATTATGGACTATCTTAATTGCAAGGTTCGTGGATGTTCAAACACGTTTTTTAGAGGTTCTCATATCTAGATTGCTGAACCATTTGGGAAAAAAACCAGGTACCTTGGTTCGTTTACCTTCGTTTTGCGGATGACATTGATGGATTGGCTGGAGAGGATCAAGATCTTGAACAGCTGGTACAGAGGCTTGACACCACTTCCAGTGCCTATGGAATGGAAATAAGTGCAGAGAAGACCAAATTGATGACCAACAACACCAATGGCATCAACACGGACATCAAAGTCCAAGGCCAATCCTTCAACACAGTGCATAGCTTCAAATATTTAGGAGCCATTGTATCAGACTATGGGTCCCGACAGGAAGTCCTCTCCAGGATCGCACAAACAACTGCTGCCATGGCGAGGTTGAAGCCAATTTGGAAAGACAGGACCATCAGTCTACATTCCAAAGTAAGACTGCTTCGCTCCCTTGTCATCTCCATCTTCCTTTATGCTTGCGAAACATGGACCCTCACAGCAGATCTTCAATGAAGAATGCAAAGCATGGAGATGAGGTGCTACAGAAGACTTCTGGGCATTTGCTTTACCCAACACATCACCAACGACGAAGTCCGACAGACCATCACAAAAGCCATTGGACAACACGATGACCTGCTCTCAGTGGTGAAGAAACGGAAACTCCGATGGTATGGCCACGTCACCAGATCATCAGGTCTTGCAAAGGCTATCCTGCAAGGCACAGCGGAAAGAGGTAGAAGAAGAGGGAGACCGAAAAAGAGGTGGGAGGGCAACATTGGAGAATGGACTGGTTTGACACTGAGCGAAACAATCAGGGTTGCTGAGGACAGGGAAAGATGGAGTATGCTGGTTAAACGATCATCTGTGGTGCCCATACGACCTCCGAGTTACGGGATAGGATAGGGTAGGACCTTGGTTCGTGATCTGAGAACCTCGAAAAAAAAAGTTTTTTGAACCTCCACGAATATTAAAACAGGCCATTAGGAAACCCTTATTTGCTCTCTGAATCCAGCGAGGCTAATTTTTTAAAATAAAATTACTGGCCAAGCGAGTATGCTAGGGAACCACCGTACTGGTGAGATGTTGGCTTAATGATGATGTGACAGTTTTCAACGATGTTACAACAAATAATAAAGTGAACTTGCGAACTTAAGCTAAACGCGCGTTCGTACATAATTACATACACCGTACACATATTATGTACACACAGACAAACACACACACAAATACACACATACAAAAATGCACACATGCACACGCACACATATATAAAATGGTCACTCATTCATCCACACACGCACGCAAATCCATCAACCTTTTTTTTTAAAGCAGTAACCTAATAATACATACATTAAATCAAGATATAAGCATCTTATACTACAGGTTGTACTGATTCTGAAATCTAGATGGCACGATATTTTACCGTTGACTTTGTACACTTGACATCGTTAGGTTCCACTCTCCACCTTGGTAGTATTTTGTTAGCTAAATCGACATTTTAGTGCTCAGACGTGCACAATATTCAATATGGCAGTACTTCAGTATGGAAAAGTGCTGTATCCTAGCACCAGTTTTGTATATTTTGTTCCTGAAAAGGTCAGCAAGAACGTTGACCGCGTCTGCTGAATTGCGTGGATGAAACCCCGGGGTGCTGATGCGCATATCTGTTAACTGTTAAGTTTATATTTACTCCTATTTTGTTTTCTCGGTGCCCCTTGCAAGATTCAAAAATTGCTATGTTGGAAGCAAAGCGTTGACATGGGCAATAGCAAGAAGAAGAAGAAAAAAAAACTATTACAGACAAGTGCGTACCACTCTGGTCTAATAATAGTCGTCCTGGTGTCAAAACGCCTCTCATTTCAACAAAAATCAAATCAACTCATCTCAATCCAAGAATCACGTTTTTTTCTCTTCAAAAATATGTATGTAAGATTGTATGGTCACTTAGCTTTCGTCTCTATTTATTGTCGTATTTTAGCCTCGATCGAACATTAGGTGGCTGCTATCGTCGCGGTAGAACGCTGGTCTACAATACCGAAGTTACTAATGCCAAACGAAGGGCCGTGGGTTCGATCCTCGCCAAAGGGCAAAATAATCAGCTTAGGTATGAGGATGAAGAGGTCACCTCACCTACTCATTCTGATGATTTTTTTTGTTTGTTTTTTTTTTTACCAGAGATCTAGTCTGTGTACGCATGCATTCCACCGCACGGATTGTAAAGATCCTGATGCTCATGTCGTAGACGGACGAGTAGCAGAAATACCAATACAACCAGCATGCACTATAGGTCATGTTCCCATATACCTCAACCTCCCCTCACTCATTCTATCCAAGGTTGCGCTGCTCTTGCGGTTGCCACGCTTTCACTGATAAGGCCAATTGAATTTTGCACGCATGGATAATAAAGAAGATCCAGGTAAAGTTATCTGGCAGGTAAACAAGGGTCTGTCCAACTCTGTCTGAACCCTGCCGGGTATCATGATTAGTATTAATGTCCCTGTGCATCTGTTACACTGTTGTTGGTTTTTATCAGTAGTTGATTCAGCCCCGAAGCTTGAATCCTGATAAGTGTAACTCAGATTCGTTTATCCACGCAACCTGTTCACTCAGCAACGAGACAGGAGTGGTCGTATGAAGTTTTCCAACTTTATTCAGCATACGTCAACAACTGCATACAATCACTTAGTTGCTTTCTCCACTTTTTTACAACCCCTCTTCAGACACAGTGCATCAATTATATAGTTTTTCTATACTCTAGAGAACGTTCGAACGTTCCAGCGTGACGCAATTATAGCCAATCAGGATGAAATTCGTCATCACTGTCTTACGTCATACAACTTTCTTTAGGGTCCAAGAATTTCTCAGCTACCAGTAGATTTATCTAGACGCTTCGATCGATAATAAACAAGCAATCCTAGAAAATTCTCCAATAATATCGACCAACGAAAATTATCAACATTATACCAAGCTTCTTCTAACAACAACGCAAAATCAAATCAAAGGTAAATACACTCTGTTATTGAATGCTTTGCAAAAGAAAACGATCGTGCGCGTCTCACACGAACTACCGTGCGCGTCGCAAACGTAACAGCATCACTCCATTTAAGGTGCATCCATGCATGATCTGATAATAAAGCACTGCTGTTTTAAAACGGATAAACCATTCTGAACAATATTAATGCGCAAGAAATTTCCGGAGCATTTAAGAAAAAATAAAATGCGAATTAATTTGCTGATGAGACACATCTTTTGACAAAAACAAATTGCGTTAAGTTTTGTTTGGGAAGTTGTGATATTAATAAATTTGTAGTTAATGTATTTATTATGTTTAACTATGAAGGCTTGGTCTGTAGGGTTACCAAGTGCACAGGTCACGCGTGCAGTAGGTCTACCACAATTGGCAATTAGGGTTACATCCTGATTAAAGCGAAACCATTGTGTGCATGCTGGATCAATGTGGCTTAGCAGTGTTAAGCATGTAGCGGTTTAGTTCATGCTGCTGCTGCTGCTGATGATGATGATGATAATAATAATAATAATAATAATAATAATAATAATAATAATAATAATAATAATAATAATAATAATAATAATAATAATAATAATACAGTTATATACGAGCTTTTTACGTAACTCACGAATATGCTCAAAGCGGTGTTTCCACTGTACCAACAACATACACATCCTCATTTGTTACATACACACTCGTACATACACAACAAATACTGATTTATAACTAAGCCATGTTAAAGGGACGTACGTCGCTTTTAGCAAACAGAAGAAAGAAAGGAAACCGGAGTATTCGAAGAAAATCCTCGGTGACCTACAAAGTCGGGTACGTACCTAAGGCACATACGTTCGTCCTCTAGCGGGATTCGAACCCGAGACCTTCGGCAAAGAAAATCGGCGAGCGCATAACCAACTGCGACACCAGGCGCATACATAGACCTACCATAACATTTTAGTCAGCAGAGACTATTAAATTTACAGTACTGGCGCCCAAAATCGAGTTTTGGGTAAACGCTACCCAACAGCTCTTTCCAAACCCATCTGATGTTCTTGTATAGCATACAGCTCCATACCAAAGAGGACATGCTCGGGGCGGTAATCTCTGCACAAAGTTGATCTATCGGCACTGACTTACTAGTCTTCTACACATGCATACTTCGGTGTGATACTCTTCTTTTTTTTTTCAAGTTCGTCTTGCGATTGCACAATCTTGCATCGCCTTCGTATGAGGACCAAGTGATATCCATCTCCTCTTTCATGCCAGCTTCCGTTTGGCACCCTGAATCCACAACCTGAGTCATAGACGTCTGGCCACGCCACCGAGTGCGTCATACTGAGTATTTGTTAGAGAACTGTGGGTAAAACAAAGTATATAGTAGACAGGCGAGGATCCGTGTAGGTGGATTGTCTCCATCTACGACGGCCTACTAACACCAAAACCGAGAGTTACAAGTATTACGACATAATTAAAATTAACACGTGTTCTACGTAATTTACAGATACCAGTAATCCAGTGTTAATGAATAATTATCAGTATTTGCCACGCCTTCCTAGCGCCAAATCCTAATAATTACAAATATCAGGAGATAATTACAAATATTATGGGATAATTACAATTATCAAGGGATAATTACAAATATCATTGATACATTACAAATATCTTCGCGTAATCATGTTTAATTTTCCGTTTTGGATCTAGCAATCCGTCTGGAAATACGCAAAACCCAAAAATTGTGCTTTTTATTAGAAAATTAAAATTTTTACGGGTTAATTGTAAATATGTCATTGATATTTGTAATTATCCCATGATATTTGTAATTATCAGGTTTTCGCGCTAGAAGGTCGTCATATATGTGAATGACACAGAACATGTTGTAATTATCATTATCACTGATACCTGTAAATGCAAGTTTTGGCTCTAGTAAACAACCTAAGCCAAACTTAAACAGGATCACATACAAATTGTAATTATCAAGTGAACATTTTAATTATTATGTGATAATTACAATTTTCGGTTTGAGCGCATTTCCAAGCAGATTGAAAGAGCCAAAACTGAAAAATAAACAAGATCACGCGAAGATTTTTGTAATTTTTCAATGACAATTGTATTTATCCCTTGATAAGTGTAATTATCTCATGATATATGTAATTATCAGGTTGTGGCGCTAGTATGCCGTCATATTCAGCAGCTAAATGTAAGAATCAGTGTAAGAGAGTGGCATGTCTCCATTGGTCTCTGCTAATCTGTAACAATCGAAAGCAATGTATAGAAAGTATAGCAACGGAACAAATCTGACCGAAGCAGAAGTGCCTGAGAGAGTGGAAACCACACACAAACACCCATACACGCACACACGCACATACACACACAACAGAACCACATGCGCGTATACGTACACATACACACACACACACACACACACACACGCACACACACGCACACACCCCCAAACACACACACATACGCACAGACAAACACACACATACACACACACACACACACACACTCACACGCATGCTCAGGCTCTCGGAATCCTTCCACATTTTACTTACCTTGAAATATTTTCCTTCTTCACACTTTCTATCAACCCTTCGGTCGGTAATTCATCATTTTAGCTTACCAATCTTGATCTTAGTTGATATTAATTAGTCTCCAAGTTGACGAGCGCAAATTAGCCGTGTCTTGCAGACGTTCTAACCATCTGCTACCGTTAATTATCGAAAACGAAGATTACTTGCTTTACAGCGGAAGCAGAGTCGCCGGTTTGCTACGGTGTAAAGATGTAATAGTTTAATTATCACGATGATGATGATAATGATAATGATGATGAAATTGATGTTGATTATGATGATGATGATGATGATGATCTTCTCTCTCTCTCTCTCTCTCTCTCTCTCTCTCTCTCTCTCTCTCTCTCTCTCTCTCTCTCTTCGCCTCTTGTACTTGTAATTTGTAATCAAAAGCCTTGAGTTGCTGCCAAAATAAGATGATAACGGATTATACCGATCTAGACAGAGTAGACTGTTTTTTTTTTTAAATTTGAAGTTAAAGGTAGCTCATCATACTTCATTCAACAAAGGATAATAACAATTTTGTTTAGACTCCACCTGTTTAGGCTATTAAGAATTGAAGTGAAGGGAAGAAAAGAGAAGAGAAAGCAATGCGAAGCAAAAATGTTTCTTTTGTTTACTTCATTACATTAAAATAGTATTAATACTAAAAGTACTGTTGTTAATGCTACATTTGTGAAAACTAGTAAAATTAGAAGAGATATTAAAACGAGGGTAAGATTTCCGTCTTGTTTATGTAGAATTGAACTCTCTCTCTCTCTCTCTCTCTCTCTCTCTCTCCCTCTCTCTCTCTCTCTCTCTCTCTCTCTCTCTCTCTTCCCTCTCTCGCTCTCTCTCTCTCTCTCGGTTACACGGCAATAATCGATTCAGCGCTGATTTCGTAATCCTCGCAACCCGTTCACTCAGCAACAAGGCAAGGATCATCGTTATCAAGTTTTCCAACTTTATTCAACAAATAGCATTAACAACTGCATACACGAGCTCTTTCCAAAACACCCTGCTCCACAAGCTGCTGTGGTGTAGATTTACGTTCTCGGGCACAGAGCGTATAAGGACTTGAGAAACGATGTCGATGTGTAGAAAGATGTCCCACGATCACATAGAGCCATGGTGGATAAGACTTCGGATCATGTCACCGGTGTTACGCACTCTCTTACATCATAGTACTTTTTCTATATTTATCTCGAAGATTCGAATAATCACAATATTTTGACCGAAAACGAAAAGATATTACGTAAGGCCCCTCCAGCTAAGGCATAGCTCAAAGAAAAGTAAACGCCATTATTGCACGCCTTGTGCCTGAGTAGCTACTTGAAATCAAAGAGAGCCTCCTCCTCCTCCTCCTCCTCTCTCTCTCTCACACTCTCTCTCCCTCCCTCTCTCTCTCTCTCTCTCTCTCTCTCTCTCTCTCTTTGTTATTTATTGCTATCTCAAGTGTTTCAAAACACTCGTCGACTAAACGTTTATCAATATTTGACCAACGGAAACTTCCAAGATCAAGTAACCTTGTACATGTTGGGATAGAAGTGAGGCAACATGTTTTGTGTGACCAGACAACAATTCTGAGGTTGCCTTAACCGTGTGCATTGATTTTTATGTTGGTTGTTTAATTAACGCCTTCTTCATCGAAATGATAAGACGCACACTTGCACGCATTCACGCACGTACACACATGCATGCACACACACCTACACACACACAATTGGTGAGCTTGTCTGAGAAGCGAGGTACAGATAATCCAAACGCGGCCATGAAAGGACAAGCTCTGCCTCTCGGTGGATGTTGAGAGAAGAAATAAAATTGCGTGGAACAGTTTTCAGACATGGGGAACGAACTCATTAACTCAATAGGCACAGTGGCTCAACCGGCAATGTTGTTTACGTCTACACAACATAAAAACACACGCACAGACCCACACACACACACATACACACATATACACGTAATAATAATAATAATAATAATATTAATAATATTAATAATAATAATAATAACAGATGCTATACGCGCCTTATTCCTACTCAGACTCAAAGCGCGGCGATCTGTAACCAACATGCAAGTTCTCAAACTTCCTACCCCGTCGGCCGCGCTCAGTGGCCATTCAGGTAAATTCAGGTAAATTCAGGTAAATGCATACTCGTATGTTACAGACACTTCTACATGCACAACAAACACACATTCATCCCTCAAGGCAAGGTGTAAAGGCAAGTCGCAATTAGGAGGCGGAAAAGAAATCTAAATTTATGTTGGAAATGTTAAGAGAGACTGCATTCAATACCATTATTGAAGGAAAACCTTGGACGTCTCGTACCTTAATCACATTATGTTTGTCCTCTGCGGGGTTCCAACCCACGATCTTATACCCATCCTATGGTCCCTTCCTCACAAACCCGAAAGTCAGTATTCGTGCATACCATACAGGTTTGTATGATGCTGTGTTTGATCTATCAAAGTCGTCCGTTCATCTGAACCCAGTCATTCTGCAGCAGTGTCTTTAAGAGGCGGTGGAGGAGTGCGTGGAGGAGAAGATGAAATTAAGTATGATGATGATTGATAATGATGAGGAGGAGGATGATGATGGTGGCGATGATCACGGTGATGATCACGATAATGATGACGGTGATAGTGATGATGATGATCATGGTGGTGGTGATGATAATGATGGTGATGATTATAAAAAGAAAATAATAATAATAATAATAATAATAATAATAATAATAATAATAATAATAATAATAATAATAACAACAACAACAACAACAACAACAATAATAATAACAACAACAACAACAACAACAACAATAATAATAATAATAATAATAATAATAATAATAATAATAATAATAATAATAATAATAATGGACGCTATATACATCTTATTCCCAAATCAGACTCCAAGTGCAGCGACCTGTAACCAACAAACAGTACACGCACACGTATTACAGACATCCCTACATACACAACAAACATCCATTCATCATCACTCAAACATGTGATATCAAAGCTGGGAGATTGCTATTCGAAGACGGATGGGAAATCGAATTTTCATTTTTAAAATTTTAGATTGACTGCTTCCAGTACCATTATTGAAGCGAGGGAGCAAACCGGTATGACGGCCTACTAGCGCAGAAACCTGCCAGTTACAAATATCATGAGATAATTACAAATATCTTCGGGTGTTCCTGTTTAATGCTCCGTTTTGGCTATAGCAATCCGCCTGGAAATGTGCCCATACCTATCCTATCCTATCCTATCCCGAAACTCTGAGGTCGTTGGGGCACCACAGATGATCATTTAACCAGCATACTCCATTTTTTTTCTGTCCTCAGCATCCCTGATGGCTTCGCTCAATGTCAAGCCAATCCATTCTTGAATGTTGTCCTACCACCTCTTTTTCGGTCTCCCTCTTCTTCTACCTCCTTGCACTGTACCTTGCAGGATGGTCTTTGCAAGGCCTGATGATCTAGTGACGTGGCCATACCATCGGCGTTTCCGTTTCTTCACCACTGTGAGCAGGTCATCGTGTTGTCCAAAGGCTTGTGCGATGGTCTGTCGGACTTCGTCGTTGGTGATGTGCTGGGTATAGGAAATGCCTAGACGTTTTCTGTAGCACCTCATCTCAATGCTTTGTAGTATTTGTTGTAGATCTGCTGTGAGGGTCCACGTTTTGCAAGCGTATAGGAAGATGGAGATGACAAGGGAGCGCAGCATCCTTACCTTGGAATGTAGACTGATGGTCTTGTTTTTTTCCAAATGGGTTTCAACCTTGCCAGGGCAGCAGTTGTTTGTGCGATCTTGTAGAGGACTTCCTGTCGGGACCCATTGTCTAATACAATGGCTCCTAAATATTTGAAGCTATGCACTGTGTTGAGGGATTGGCCTTGGACTTTGATGTCCGTGTTGATGCCATTGGTGTTATTGGTCATCAATTTGGTCTTCTCTGCACTTATTTCCATTCACTTGATAATTACAAGTTTTAAGTGATCATGCTTAATTCTGGCTAAGGCGGCTTACTAGCGCCAAAACTTGCATTTATAAGTTTCAGTGATAATGATAATTAACACTTGTTTGTGTAATTCACATATGTGACGGCCTGCTAGCGCCAACACCTGATAAGTACAAATATCATGGGATAATTACAAATATCAACGACATAGTTACAATTAACAAGTAAAAATTGTACTTTTCAAATGATAATTACAATTTTCGGGAGCCAGAACTGAAAATTAAACATGATCACGAGAAGATATTTGTAATTTTCCAATGATAATTGTAGCTGTCCCATGATAGTTGCAAATATCCCGTAATATTTGTAATTATCTCCTGATATTTGTAATTATCAAATGTTGGCGCTAGGAAGGCGTGGCAAATATTAATAATTATTAATTAACACTGTGGGTAACCGGTATCTCTGTAAATTACGTAGAACACGTGTTAATTTCAATTATCTCGTGATACCGCTAACTCTGGGGGCGTCGGATAGCGCAGTGGTTGGAGCACTCGCTACTGTGTCGCAAGTTAAGCACCGTCCAGTGCGGTTAGCACTTGGATGGGTGACCGCAAAACGTGAAGCGACAAATAACAACGCCCCCAGTTGACTCAGCTGTGACTGAGTACCTACTCTCTTAAGGGTGGGGAAGGTAAAGCAGCGAGGGAGAGAGTTGGGCATCACCCTCATTACGCTGGCCCAAGATAAGTGTGATCTCCAACATCACGCTCCCCTACGGCCACAAGGCTATGGGACTACCTTTACCTTTTCTTTTTTTTTTTTACTGCTAACTCTCGGTTTTGGCGCTAGTAGGCCGTCATAAATTGTACCTGAATAATCTCGGACCTAAGTCGCATTAGTTTGCTCCTTATGGGGTTCGAACCCGCGAACTTCGGCACAGGAAACCGCTGACTAACCGACTGCGCCACGAGACCACCCCAGAAGAAGAAGAAGAAGATGATGACGATGCTGATGCTGCTGCTGCTGCTGCTGCTGCTGCTGATGATGATGATGACAGTGACAAGGAGAAAGCGATACTGTGCAGAGCAATGGATTAAAGGGCTGACTGAGAGCGTCTGAGGGGAATGACTTCTAGCGCCACATTTAAAGTTAATCTTATTTTGTGCTAGACTAAACAGTAATTATGGGTATTCTCCGTTTCGCTCCAATCACTTCCTCGCCTATCCCCACCTTCCGCCACCATACTCACAGACACACACACACACACACACACACACACACACACACACACACACACACACACACACACATGGAGAGAGTAAGAGATTTGCAAGACATCAGAACTGGGTTTGTAGGAATCGGAAAGTGGTTGTGAGTGGAGGTGTGTGTGGAATTAGCTCTCTCTAACTATAAATCTGACCTAGTACGTCTCCCATAGGGGACGATACAGTTCGACTTTACTTCAACATTCGCCCGAAAAGTTGTTAGATTTTCTCCGTCCGGATAGAGCACTCTCTTGTACTTGAAACACTCTCTTGCACTACAACAGCACTCCTATCCTATCCTATCCTGTCCCGTAACCCGGAGGTCGTAGGGGCACCACAGATGATCGTTTAACCAGCATACTCCATCTTTCTCTGTCCTCAGCAGCCCTGATGGCTTCGCTCAGTGTCAAACCAGTCCATTCTCGAATGTTGTCCTCCCACCTCTTTTTCGGTCTCCCTCTTCTTCTACCTCCTTGCACTGTGCCTTGCAGAATAGTCTTTGCAAGGCCTGATGATCTGGTGACGTGGCCATACCAACAGCACTCCCCTGCACCAAAAGAGCACTCGTACTCCCGTGTGCTTAGAATAAAAAAAAGTGGGTCCTGGAAAAAAGTGGGTTCCTAGCAAATGAACCCATTTGTAGTTTAGAAAGGCAAGGTCTGAAACCCATTTGTACGGTTATGCAAGTGCACGCAACACACCCCCACAAAGACACACACACACACACACACACACACACACTCTCTCTCTCTCTCTCTCTCTCTCTCTCTCTCTCTCTCTCTCTCTCTCTCTCTCTCTGCTGTAGCTCTCCTTCTACCTTCTAGCCTCTCTCTAATAGCCTGCACACGCACATGTAAATATACATCAATCTTTCTCTGCTCATTGAAGGTAGGTACGTTCTTGCCAAGACATAATTCAAACCAATGCTGCCGTGATTTGACAAAACCGAGTAAGTCCACCTAAGGTCGAAAATGAGTTTTTTGCGCCATCAAACTTGCAAGAGAATGACGCATCTTACCTGTAAAAATCAAATCCGAACTATGTTTAGATTTGGAGATATCATAGAGTAAGTCCTTGTTAAAAAACATTTAAGTGGGGGAATAAACTAACAAAACCAAGCAAGTCCACTGCGATTTTGTTTCGGCGATCCTCTGGCAGATGCTCGAGTTGGCATGATGACGTCATCTTAAATAATAAACTGACAAAAAAAAAGTAAGTCCTCCCGACCAATGAGAAAGTGCCTTACGATGAAGTGGACCAGTGAGAATCCATGTTATTGCTGCTGTGCAATATTATTTTCCTGTGAAAAAGATGACGAAATTTCAGTCAGCAAATGACGTGTTCGGCTTTTTGAAAAAGAGTTTTCTTCATGTACTTTCCTGCCCACCATGAAGGATCCTGTGGCTCTTCCGCCTATGCGGCAACTTCCACGAGGTGTGGAAACAAGCAAACTATCCTATCCTACCGTACCCTGTCCCGTAACCCTGAGGTCGTAGGGGCACCACAGATGATCGTTTAACCAACATACTCCATCTTTCCCTGTCCTCAGCAGCCCTGATGGCTTCGCTCAGTGTCAAACCAGTCCATTCGCGAATGTTGTCCTCCCACCTCTTTTTCGGTCTCTCTCTTCTTCTACCTCCTTGCACTGTGCCTTGCAGAATAGTCTTTGCAAGGTCTGATGATCTGGTGACGTGGCCATACCATCGGAGTTTCCGTTTGTTCACCACTGTGAGCAGGTCATCGTGTTGTCCAATAGCTTGTGTGATGGTCTGTCGGACTTCGTCGTTGGTGATGTGTTGGGTATAGGAAAAGCCCAGAAGTCTTCTGTATCACCTCATCTCCATGCTTTGTATTCTTGGTTGGAGATCTGCTGTGAGGGTCAATGCTTCGCAAGCATATAGGAAGATGGAGATGACAAGGGAGCGCAGCAGTCTTACTTTGGAATTTTTATTTAATCGTTCTTATATAGCGCTTTTCCAGCTCAAGAGCTGCTCAAGGCGCTGGCCGATACAGGATCTAACTCAAGCCGCCCGAGACGCCCACCCGCAGCCTTTGGGCGCATGGTCTGACGCCCGGACAACTGAGCACAATCCTGGGCAGCCAGGGATGGGGGAGAAGGACCTAGGTGCATGCTGGGTGTGTTCTTGTCACCGGCACTCACCCGTCTAGGACATGGGCGTCAGGATCTTTAAAGTCCGTTATGATGGAATGTATGCGACACAGACTAGACCTCGGTTTATACTCTCATCCGAAGGAGTAGGAAAACAGGAGTAAAGTGTCTTTCCCAGGGACGCAACACAATGGCCCGGCCAGGGCTCGAACCCGGGACCTTCCGATCCGCAAGCCGAAGCACTACCATTAGACCACAGTGCCTCCCTAGGAATGTAGACTGATGGTCATGTCTTTCCAAATTGGCTTCAACCTTGTCAGTGCAGCAGTTGTTTGTGCAAACCTGGTGAGGACTTTCTGTCGGGATCCATTGTCTGATACAATGGCTCCTAAATATTTGAAGCTATGCACTGTGTTGATGGATTGACCTTGGACTTTGATGTCCGTGTTGATGCCATTGGTGTTGTTGGTCATCATTTTGGTCTTCTGTGCACTTATTTCCATTCCATAGGCTTTGGAGGTGGTGTCAAGCCTCTGTACCAGCTGTTCAAGTTCTTGTTCCTCTCCAGCCAATCCATCAATGTCATCCGCAAAACGAAGATTGGAGATTGCTCTACCCCCTATGCTGACTGTGCCTTCGTGATCTGCAAGAGCATCTGACATGATGCGCTCTAGGAAGATGTTGAAGGGTGTTGGAGAGAGTAGGCATCCTTGACGCACACCGATTGTTGCTCTGAACCAGTTTCCAATGGCGCTGTTGTGGAGGACTGCACTTGTAGCCTTGTCATACAGGCGTTTGATGGCTTCAATAATTTTAGGGCTAATATTGTATACTTTCATTGTTGCCCATAGAGCTACATGCCAGACTCAGTCAAACGTTTTCTTGAAGTCTATGAACACATGATATAGATGTTGTTGGTGCTGTAGCCTACAGTAGGTATTTCTCACAGATTATTCTGAGGTTGAAAATCTGTTCAGTGGTACTTCGCCCTGCCCTGAATCCTGATTGTTTTTCAGCTATGATTTGTTCAGCTTGGGGTTTCAACCTGTTGAGTATTATTTTCAGGAGGACCTTGCTGGGATGGCTGATGAGGCTGACGGTGCGGTAATTTTCACACTCCTGAAGGTTACCTTTTTTTGGGAAGAGTGATGACAAGCGACTGGGCCCATGGTATAGGCCACTCTTCACTCTGCCAGATCTTGTTACAGATAATAGTGAGGGCATCAATCATCGCTTCTCCTCCTGCTTGTAGCAGTTCCGCGGGTATGTTGTCCACTCCCGCTGACTTACTTTTCTTTAGCGATAGCACTGCTGCCTCAACTTCTTCCCGGAGAATTGGGAGGATTTGTTCTTCTCTGTTCTCGGGACATGCTAGAACTGATGGGTCTCCATTTGGTGTATGGTTGTAAAGGTCAGAGCAGTACTCTGTCCATCTGTCCAAGACTTCTTGTTCTTCTGTAAGGCATATGCCAGACTTGCTTTGGATCGTGGAGACTTTGGGCTGTTTGACATTTGTCAGCCGCTTTACAGTCTGGTAGGCCTTCTTGCTGTTGTTTTTGTTCAGACTGTTCTCAATTTCCTGGCATTGATCGTCTATCCAGTTCTCCTTTGCTGTGCGCATGCCTTTTCGGGTGTCATTGTTGATTTTTCGGTAGACATCAGCTCACTGTGAGGTGTTCTTTTTTCTTTTTCTTTTTTATCTCTCTTCGTTTATCACACAGCTCCAAAAGTTCAGGTGTGATCCACGGCTTTTTCTTTGGTCGGTGCTTGCCAAGGATCTCAGTGGCGGCATCTATCACGGCTGAGTTGAAGGTGGTGGTCATGGTGTTGACATCTATTTCACCAGCCCCCAAAATGAGCAGTGGTGCAAATTTCCCTCCAATTGTGGCCTGAAATAGTTCTGCCACCTCCGGGTCTTGCAGTTTGTCCAGGTCGAACTTCAGTCTAGTGCACTTTGCTGTATTTACTCTCTTCAAGTGGAGCCGGAAAGACATCATCAAGAGATCGTGGTCACTTCCGATGTCTGCTCCTGGAAAGGTGCGTGTCCTGCCAATGTTGATGCTTAATCTGAAGCGTTTCTTGACCATGATGTAGTCTATTTGGTTGTGATGCTCCCCGCCGGGAATGTGCCATGTCCATCGTATGGAGTTTTTGTGGAGACCAAGCTTGTTTGCCAGTACCAGATTGTTGTGTCTGGCAAGCTCCAAGAATCTCAGATCCCTGTCATTTGTCTCGTTGTTGCAGTGGGGTGCACATGTGTCTCCCCAGTTGTGGTGCGCATCTTGGCCAACCTTGGCATTCCAGTCGCCTTGCACTATGACTATATCCTTCTTCGGCACTTGGTCAAGGACCGCCTGTAGATTTTCATAAAATCCTCCACTTCGCTGTCGTCATAGTCTGATGTTGGGGCATAGGCCTGGATGATGGTGATGTTGAAAGGGGCTGCTCTCAGGGGGATGGTCTACTGGAGACTGGGCGGCAACCCATGACAGTGGCTAGAATGTTCTTGTGGACCAAGAATCCAACGCCGTGTTCGTTCTTTTAATTTCTAACGCTGAAATAGAGCTTGTGGCCTTTGTCGGTCGTTGTTTCACCTAGGCCTTTCCAGCGCAGTTCGCTGATGCCTAGAACGTTCCATCGATAGTGGTCCAACTCGTGGACCAGTTCTTCTAATTTTCCTTCCGCAGTTAGGGTCTTCACATTCCAGGTTCCTATGACGATGTTGTTTCTCGTGCTGATCTTGCTAAATTGTCCATCAGTAGCATACTTAACACCTCCGTCCTGGTTGCCAACGGAAGGCGCGGTCCTTGAGCCGGGCGACGACCGATCCGGTATGGAATTAGTGGATAGTGTCATCATGTAGTGTGTCTTGGGCAAAAAAAGACTTGACGGTGCCCATTCCTCTCCAGGCTGTTGGCCACAGCCGAAATCCACGAATACAGTGTGGCTCGCCTTGGCCTTGAGCACGTGGTCGTTGAACCTGTAGAAACGTGAGGTTCCTCGCCCTGGCAGGTGACTTCTGTGTAGAAGACTTTCGCCCAGTGAAGCCGTGTTAACATTACCCTGTTAGTCGCCTCTTTCGACACGCCGGGAAACGTTGGGTCTATTCTATTCTGTGCTCGAACCCACAAACAAACAGCAACAAATATATTACAGACACACAACAAGGGCAGCAAAATACAAGACATACACGTGGTGTAAAGGCAGGAAGATCGCTACAATAGGAAACTGAAAGGAAAATAGTTTTGTATTTTTAAAATTAAATTGGCTGCATCTAATATTATTTTGAAGGGAGGGAGGAAACCGGAGTACCCGGAGAGAACCCTCGGTGACCCGTAAAGTCTCATAAGAATCCTAAAGTTTTGCCCCGTGCGGAGCTCGAACCCGCGACCATCGGCATTGAACACCGGCGCCTACCCACTGCGCTACGGGCTACCCCATAACCATGACTCCTGCATACCAACCGAGGCATATTAAGTGAAGAATGGCTAAAAACAATAACAAACACGCACACACATACATACACTTTAACTGCCGCACCCACATTTTACAAAACCGAACTTATGTGACTCATCTCGTCAGACTTTTTAACAAAGAAACGGCCTATGGGACTTACTTGGTTTGGTGAATTTTGAAAACAAGGATTTACTTAATAATAAACTGACAAAACCAAGCGGATTTGACTTACTTGTTTTTATGAATTTTTTTAACAAAGATTTAATTCAATAATAAACTGACAAAACCAAGTGGGTGACTTGCTTGGTTTTGTCATGTTGTCAACAAAGACCTATCTCAAGAATAATCTGACAAAACAAAGCAAGTCCACAAATAGTCTTAAAACATCAAATCTATCAAACATTTCTTTAACATTCAAGGTATGCACTCTTAAATCGAGGAATTGCATTATAATATGCCCTTAAACTTCCAGAAACGATCGCGTAATATAGCGCAACACAAAACGTCGATTTTCTCGAAAGTAGGTTTTGTGGACTTGCTCGGTTTTGTCAGTTCACGGCAGAATGTATTAGCCATCGTTCGTATTTATTACTTCTTCTTCTTCTCCTTCTTCTTCTTCTTCTTCTTCTTCTTCTTCTTCTTCTTCTTACTACTACTACTACTACTACTACTACTACTACTACTACTACTACTACTACTACTACTACTACTAATACTACTAATACTACTAAGAAGAAGAAGAAGAAGAAGAAGAAGAAGAAGAAAAGGCTTTTGTGTAGCGCGATTCCTCAAAGAGTGAGCTCAAAGCGTTCGTCATACTACAAGTCTTAATGGCTATTACGTGTGACATAAGATTTATATCGTGTGCTTGTTTCTCTCATTTATCTGCCCTACCTTTTCATGCACTGTCTAGTAAAAAAAAAATATTTGGGTTGGGGTGGGTGGCAGAATAGCAATTCATTAGGGGGAAGGAGGAAAGGGGGATGTATGTCGGAGGAAAAAGGGGATGAGCACAAAAAAAGAACTCTCTTAATTTTTAGAAACGTGTTGAGGAGTGGGGGGTTGGGGGGGGCAGGGGAGGAGAGGGTCCTCTTCGAAGTTAAATGTTGACATTAAATTATTAGTCTTTTAAAATTTTGCAAAGCCAGCATAGTTTGTTTGAATTATAAAATCCTTGCCAAACTGTTTCTTAATAGTTGCTATTGATGATCTGGCAAAGAGTGGGTTAGATAAGATGAGATAAGATAAGATACAATTTTTGGTATGAAAACATTGCACTGGATGAGAGAGAGAGAGAGAGAGAGAGAGAGAGAGAGAGAGAGAGAGAGAGAGAGAGAGAGAAAAAGAAAGAGATAGAGTGAGAGAGAGAGAGAGAGAGAGAGAGAGAGAGAGAGAGAGAGAGAGAGAGAGAGAGAGAGTTTTGTTTTAATTCGTTTAGGTCGACGACACGTTACACAAATTTAGACCTAAGCACGTACACGCACACACGTAATAGACTATGCAAACATACACGAGGCTCCCTATAGTTAACGTCTTCAGGTATATAAAGTGTGAGAGGGAAAGAGAGAGGGAGAGAGAGAAAAATAGAGAGAGAGAAAAATAGAGAGAGAGAAAAAGAGAGAGAGACTGATGTTTGCTTATTCCTTTAAAGCATTTTACTTAAGTTTCCTTTTAAAGAGAATAATAAATTAATAATCCAATAATACGTTTACTCCCAACCAAAAAAAATGTCCCGTATTTCAACAGCAGCAATTGTAAAGCAAAACATATTGAGTTGAGCTTTGGAAATCGGTACCACGCAATACTCTAGTTTCCTTTGGACACATCATTTGTTCTGATTTCAAAGTGCTCACGTACAGAAACACTAACCGAATAGCCTTCTACCTGTCGATTCACAAGCACACGTCAAAGTTTTAGACTAGCAAACATTTTTTTTTAAGTTGGGTACTGTCACCTGGTTGACAGACCTCTGTAAACATGAGGTCAACTTGGTGTCCCTGTCCCACTTACAGTTCCAAGTTTCAAATTTTTTATCCGACTTATGGAAACCCATCCTGCATTTTTTTTTTAAAATGTCAAACTGCCTGTTGAAAGTGGGCCTATGCTGGGTTTAAGTTAGACAATTCTTGTTGACAAGTTGAATCATTCAATAGGCCGTCTTTTTTGACTCAGTTGCGGTTTTAGAAGAAAGAGAGAGCGAGAGAGAGAGAGAGAGAGAGAGAGAGAGAGAGAGAGAGAGAGAGAGAGAGAGAGAGAGAGAGAGAGAGAGAAACACCATGACCCAAAGGGTTCAGACGGTTGTTTACCGGGCGTGTGTATGTGTGTGTGTTTTTTATGTGGTGTGTGTGTGTGTGTTTGTGTGCAGTGCGTGTGTGTGTGTGCATGCACGCGTGTATGTGTATATATGTATTTGAGCGTGCGCGCGCACGTGTGTTTTTTTTTTGTATGTAGTATTCGTGTGTGTGTTTGCGTGTGTGTTTGTGTGCAGTGCGTGTGTGTGTGCTTGCGCGCGTGTATGTGTATATATGTATTTGTTCGTGCGCGCGCGTGTTTGTGTGTGTATACAACCTGGGTCATTCTCTGTGAACCGTTGAGCAACCACCCAGTTCTAGCAGCATCTCTCCATTAAACAGTACTTTTGAAAACGTGGCGTTGCGTCGGAAGGTGTAACCTTTCCCATAGTGCAAGCTGACTCTAAAGATGGGGTGATGTGGATTACAGGCGATGTGTCACCACTTCAGCAGACATTAAGACATCTCTACATAGGCTCCTCCTGGGGAGACTTCAAAGAAATCCTCTGCATCAAGACCTACATTTTAAAGAGTTGATTTGCCCACACAGGGATTTAACCTTTTTTTTTTCTTGTTACGTGTCTCTCTTATTTGGCAATTTTAACACATAAGCTTACAAGAACAAACTATGTTTAAGAATAGCTACGGTTTTTTTTTATTTCATTTAAAACAGTACTACAGTTTATTATCCCTTTCTATCGGGGAACTCTGGGCCGCCTCCCCTGGGGAAGGCGCAGTCGCAGCCAGTGGCGCGCCCAAACCCAACCTAACATTATTTGTGATTTTGAAATTTTGCTGGGGGAGCAAACCGGACAACCCGGAGAACCCCCCCCCCCCCCCCCCCCGAGACGTTGCCCGAGTCGAAATTATGCACAGTAATTAGGCTTTTGGTGTCAAATATAGACACCCATAATAATGCGTTTAAATAAATTTCCAAAAATGCCTTCATTCGATTATTCGTTCATTCCTTTATGATTATAATTTCAAATTTTAAGTATTACTTTTTTGCTTCCTTCAAATGATGACTAGAAAAATGCGCATGTGATCTAAAGTATATCTGGAAATATTTGATATTTTTTGATTGAATGTTATTCTTTTTATGCCCCTAAAAGTATTTTCTTATTTTCCTCTCCAATTATCCACGCTACTAGCTGGCATTGACTACTAGATCAAAATGTGTCACTCATTTATACTGCCACCATTTTTCTGATTTATAGTCAGTTTCTTTTATATGGACAGTATAATTATATTCTTTCTATTTTTCTTTTTCTTTTTTTTTTGCTGGTATGTAGATTTATGCATTACAGCAGGAGACCATAATAACTGTCTCTTTCAAACTTTTGCACTAGATATTACGATCATAAAAGAGTTTCTTAATCCACAGTATTGAGGTGAAAGCCCTCAAATAAGCGTGTACGCATATTTAAAAAGACATTGGGTTCCTCGATAACGAGTCCAGCAAAGGGTTCATTGATGCACTCATCAAGAGTCACCCGATGCCATAAACACAACATCTTCTCCCATTTACAATCTACATCCAACGATCAAAAGCATCTTTGTCACACTCCGATGATTTAAGAGAAACAAATTATTTGTATGTGTCTACGCAGGCCTTGTACGGGAGATAAGCATTATATTAGTGCTTCTTGCAGACGATCTTTTTAACGCTCAAACGCAAAGTGTAGATGCACATTTCGCAAATACTGTATCAAACATATAAATTGTATGACTATAAAAGAAAATGGAAATATCTTAGCGTGAATTAAACATGTTGTCAGCGTGGGGTGTTTATTTCTTTTTCTCTTTAAACTTTTGTCTACGCGCTGTGGTTAAATGTATGTGTGTTTGTGTGTGTGTGTGTGTGTGTGTGTGGGTGTGTGTGTGGGTGTGTGTATCCGTTACTGTAAGTGCGTGCGGTTGTCTATGCGCGTGAGTGGGAGTATGTGTGTACGTGCCTCTCTGTATGTGTGGCTTGTGTGTATCTCTCTCTCTCTCTCTCTCTCTCTCTCTCTCTCTCTCTCTCTCTCTCTCTCTCTCTCTCTCTCTCTCTCTCTCTGTGCGTGTGCGTGTTTGTGTGCGTGTGTGCGCGCGCGCCTCAGTTTTCCTACTCGCGTGCAAGCGTTGGCGCGCGCGAAAGCATGGGACAGCGGGCGAGAAAGAAAAATGACTTTCTTTGTCAACTTTTTTTGAAATGTGAAGATCTGATTTGCGTTTGGCCATTCCGTATTTGAGAAATGCACGGACGCAGAGTCAGGGATATCAAATCCCAAGAGTATAAACAGAACAGAGCACGTTCGAAAAGAAAAGAAATTGTCCCAAAAGGTAATGGAAGCACTGGGGATTTCCTCTCAATGTTTGTTGCTTATACGGTATCAGAATTCTAAACCCTTTTTGTTGTCTATGAATATGAAATATTGTGTCTATGTCACACTGACCGAGTGTCAGTTTTATTAAGTACTCAACAAGCTCCACCATCGGGGCAAAGTTTAAAGTTCGTCATGAACCCTGTCCATAAAGTAGGGGAAGAAGAAAAAGAAGAAGAAGAAGAAGAAGAAGAAGAAGAAGAAGAAGAAGAAGAAGAAGAAGAAGAAGAAGAAGAAGAAGAAGAAGAAGAAGAAGAAGAAGAAGAAGAAGAAGAAGAAGAAGAAGAAGAAGAAGAAGAAGAAGAAGAAGAAGAAGAAGAAGAAGAAGAAGAAGAAGAAGAAGGAGGAGGAGAAGAAGAAGAAGGACAACAACAACAACAACAAAAGAAACAAGAAGATTGAAACCATGTTTAAGATCGGGAACAAACACCATCAGAAAATGCCTGATTATCTGTTTTATGCACTCAATGTGCCATTTAGAATCAAGCCAACATAATATAGTATAAACTAGGCACAGTGTTCTTTTTTTTTCAATGCAAAAACAATAATTTTATATATTCAATGGTTGTATTCTTGTTTACCTAATATTATTACACACATCAGTTTGCGACAGACTTAGTCATTGTTTATAAGGTCAGCGGACTGCAAAGAGCCGAATGAACTTGAATGAAAGAGGACTCAATCCTGACTTCCCCTTCTTCAGTGATTGCACTGTTGCCTCAACTTCTTCTCGGAGAATTGGGAGGATTTCTTCCTCTTCTCTGTTCTGGGGACATGCTAGAACTGATGGGTCTCCGTTTTGTGTTCGGTTGTAAACGTCTCCCGTTTATTAAAAAAATAGATGTAGCCGAGCGGAGTATTTGACTCCCCTTTCTCGGCGACCACCTTGAGAACACGGCCCAACCCGAGCTGTTATTTTCCATTTATCCCTCGTAAGAGGGATATAGAAATATTTGCCCTGCAAGGCGGTGATGCGTGGTATTAAATAAACCGGATTGCCGGCTACTAGGGTCACGACACTTCACACAAGTCGCTGCCACCGACCTGCATAAAATGCCTGCCGGGAATGTAGTCCCGCTCACGACCAAAAGCAGAAGACGAATGGTCAGCCGGGGAGAACAAATGTCGTGTCGCCTCTTCCTGCATAATCCAATGGCCATACTAAAGGATTCCGCACAGCAAGAGCCACCCAAGGCTAGTCTACCCAAACAATTACAACAATAATTCTCCTAATTCTCCTAAGAATTGACAGCGAAAAGCGAAGTCTAGTCTGTGCATACACGTATTCTTTCGCGTGTAACTTTAAAGATCCTGACACCCATGCCCTAGACCGTTGAACACCAGCGCAGCTACTCAAATAGCTTACAGCCAGCAAGGTCCCTTCTCCTCCATCTACGATTCGCCGGGATTGTGCTCATACGGGGCCGGGTAGCTCAGTTGGTAAGAGCGTCTTGCTAGTAACCGAAAGGTCGCTGGTTCGAATCCCGGATTGGTCAACGTGTGATCATATTATTTTCCCCATTACCAACAACTGGCCCGCTGGTGTCAGTATAAATCGGTCCAGTAGTCACCTATATGCGAAAGTGTCGTGTGACTTTAATCTACAAACAACATTGTGCTCATTTGTCTGGGTTTCAGACGATGCCATTAAGGCAACCAGTGTGCGTTTCAGGCGCTCCTGTTTCGGCCAGTGCCTTGAGCAGCTCTTGATCTGGAAAATCGCTATATCAGAACGATGTAATGAATAAACAAGAACAACAAGAACAGCAGCAGCAGCTGTAGCTACAACAACAGAAACAACAACGAGAGCTGCAAAAGATGGAGGGGAAACCTAAATTATAACTGTGTTCAACTGGAAAACGTACATATTAATAGCGGACTCCAGACTGATATTCCTAAAAGTCAACTGCGGTGAGATTCAACTGCATGTGAATGTTCTTTTTTTTTTAAGCGGCATGCAGGCAGTGCCCTATACATAAAGGAAATATTGCACACTGGTGTCTAGACACAGAGTAAACACAGACTATTGGGGTAGAGGCATTGTGTGTGCACACAATCTATTTACAGTGCTCGACAGCACGTTCTCGTTAGCGTACCCAATACGGAATGGATGTTAAAGGGTTTAAAGGGTAGTCACAGACAAGAAAAAGGGAGGAAGGGTGTGTGTGTGTGTGTGTGTGTGTGTGTGTGTGTGTGTGTGTGTGTGTGTGGGTGTGTGTGTGTAGGTGTGTGAGTGTGATAGAGATGGAGGGAGAAAGAGGGGAGGTGACAGATAGAGGAGGAGAGAGGAGGAGTGTGTGGCCATTTAGGCACAAACAAATTACTGATGATAAGGACGGAAGTTGAGCAGGTTATTCTTGGAGGAAAGAGCATGTTAGCATACATTTAGAGGCGCTTAGCTGTTTCAAGGTGGCTTGGTGGTCATTGAGCCCTCCATAGTGCGCAAGATTGCAGCAATTGTGAATCTTAATTTCCAAAGACGACGACGAGTCGACGACGACGAAGAAGAAGAAGAAGAAGAAGAAGAAGAAGAAGAAGAAGAAGAAGAAGAAGAAGAAGAGAAACAACAACAACAACAACAACAACAACAACAACAACAACAACAACAACAACAACAACAACAACAACAAAAAGATTTTGAATACCTCCAAAACAGGACATGGGTTTTAATACTGATTTCGATAAAAACGGTTTGTTAAAACACTTAGAACAAACTACTTCTCATGCGATTGACGAGGATTTGAGAATAACGTTTATGTCGTTGTTACACTGTTTTTGTTTTGTTTTAATCAGTAGTTGATTCATCCCCGATGCTTGAATCCTGATAAGTGTAATTCAGATTCGTTTATCCACGCAACCTGTTCACTCAGCAGCAAGGCAGGAGTGGTCGTATGAAGTTTTCCAACTTTATTCAGCGTACATTAATCACTGCATACAATCGCTCAATCGCTTGTTCACTTTCTCAACTCTCTTTTTTGAAACAGTGCGGCACCATATATTCTCTCTATACTCTAGAGAAGGTTAGAACATTCCAGCGTGACGCAATTACAGCCAATCATAATAAAATTCGTCATCAGAATTATGCGCTTTATTACGTCATAAAACTGTATTTAGGTTAGAAGAATCTCACCTCTTTGGGGGTGCCGGGGGTTTTAGTATAAATAGTATCCCCACTTTCTGGAAATTTAGTGCTTTAAATTCCTACTGACGCTGTCTATTATGGGGCGCCATGTGTCCATTTATTCTATGTGACCATTCTATACATAGAATAAATTCTATGCACATAGAAAGCATTCTATGCACACAAAAAGCATTCATTAGTTGAAATTCCATTTATAAAAAAGAAACCAATATTGTAAGTCATAGAATAAAATTCTTTGTATAGAATAACATTCTATAATATAGTGTAAAATTCTATGTCCATAATAAAATTCTATGTATAGAATAACATTTTATAATAGAGAATAAGATTCTATGTATGTAATACAATTCTATATTATAGAATGCACTTGTATGCACAGACTTATATTCTATAACATAGAATGAATTCTATTACAAAGAATGCATTCTATAACATAGAATGAATTCTTTAACATAAAATAAATTGCATGACATAGAATTAATTCTATACGCATAGAATTCATTCTATAACATAGAATGAATTCTTTAACATAAAATAAATTATATGACATAAAATGAATTCTATGTGCATAGAATAAATTGTATAACATAGAATGAATTCTATAATAAAGAATGAATTCTATATGCATAGAATGAATTTTATAGCATAGAATGAATTCTATGACATAGAATTCATTCTATGACATAGAATGAATTCTATAGGCATAGAATGAATAGTATAACATAGAATGAATAAGATGACATAGAATGAATTCTATGACATAGAATTCATTCTATAACATAGAATGAATTCTATAGCATAGAATGAATTCTATGACATAGAATTTATTCTATAGCATATAATGAATTCTATGTTACAGAATGAAACAAGTAACTCTAGAAAATTCTTCAATAATATCGACCAACGAAAATTATCAACATTATACTAAGCTTCTTCTAACAACACTGCAAAATCAAATCCAAGGTAAATACACTCTGTTATTGCATGCTTTGCAAAACAAAACAATCGGATCTATCGTGCGCGTCTCAAACGTAACAGTCGTGCGTATTGGAGGTTTTGGTATTAGAGGCTTGAGCAGCTCTCCGTGTTGTTCAGCGAGCTAGCTACGCAAGAACAATCCTTTTCTTGTATCAGGGCCGGAACTGGGGTGTGTGTGTGTGTGGGGGGGGGGGGTTCCTGGGTTCCGGAACCCCTCCCCTGGCCATCCGATGTACCTCAGAAATAAAAAATATATATATGTAGTTTTTTTTAAGCTCTTAATTAGTTTATTTATTAGATGACCAGCCAATATGGGACATTAAACTCAAAAACCAACCAACCAACCAGAATGTGTGATGAATGGTGCAATTTACGAACATAGCAAAATTGTCCCACCTTCCGTCCGGCCCAATACCATCACTTGGACCCCCCCCCCCCTTCTACTTACCTTGATCCGGCCCTGTGTATGGATTAATTCGTTAAATATCAAGAATGTCAATTAGCAAAATTGAAGCAATGTGTACGTGAAATACAAAGTAAAAAAAACTCATGCGCCGTCTTATGTTTGAAATGGAGCACGTCTACTGAAAGTAAACACTGTACTAAACAAGACATCAAAATCATTTGTCTCCCGTTTTTATTAGCGAGAAAATGTAATGGCAGGTACAGGTCAGTTCAGTATTAGGACAACAGGGGATGAGATTTACTGACCCCCTTCCTAGATCTCGCAGACCGCCATTGCGCCAGTCAAACTAAAAAGAAGATGATTAAAACACACACACACACACACACACACACACACACATGCGTGTACGAGGTACAAATGGGGTAATTTCACCAACTTCGCGGCCCTTAGGCGGCGAATTAGGTCAAGTTTCTTCAAAAAAGACACTTTTTCGCAAGAAGTTTGACCTAATTCCTCGCTCCTAAGAGACGAAGTAGGTCACGTTTCTTCAAAAAAGCACATTTTTCGCAAAAAGTTTGACCTAATTCCTCGCCTATTAGAGACGAAGTAGGTCAAGTTTGTTCAAAAACACAGCTAGGATAAGGAACTTTCCTCGACGATTAGGGTAAGGCAGTGCCTCGACGATTAGGGTAAGGCAGTGCCTCGACGATTAGGGTAAGGCAGTGCCTCGAAAAGGGTTAGGGTCAGGGCTAGTTGCAGCGCTGCAACTAGCCCTGACCCTAACCCTTTTCTGGAACGGGTGCCTTACCCTAATCGTCGAGGCACTGCCTTACCCTAATCGTCGAGGCACTGCCTTACCCTAATCGTCGAGGAAAGTTCCTTATCCTACCCGTCTGGAAGATGCACTACAACTACACCAGGTCAAGTGTACTTGTAGTGCATGTGCACTACAACTACACTTGACCTGGTGTAGTTGTAGTGCACATGCACTACAACTACACTTGGGCAAGTGTACTTTAAGTGCACATGCACTACAACTACACTTGGCCAAGTGTACTTTAAGTGCACATGCACTACAACTTCACTTCGTGAAGTGTAGTTGTAGTGCACATGCACTACAAGTGCACTTTCATGTACTTAGAACAAATGAGCAACGCCAGACAAATGGGGAACGACAAAATTACCTCATTTGGTACTAAAAATGGCAAATTTCGTTCCCCAAATGTGACGTTTCACAACTACACACACACACACACACACACACACACACACACACACACACACCCACACAACCACATGAGCATGCACACACATGCAAGCACACACACGCTTGCACACACATGCACAAGACAACAACACACACATCCATACACACACACACCCACACTCACACACACACAAACAAACAAACAACCACACACAATTCGACCCAGTCTATATGTGGTTGACTGGGTTCTTCTTGTTATTGTTCGGTTGTGCCTCATTTCCTTGCTGTTTCCTGCTGTATGGTTTAAAACAGTGGGACAGCAGTAGGTCAGGGTCAAGTAAACAATGGGAGCCAACACACAAACGGATGCAATTTCCTCCATGGTGCTGGCATAATTTATATCAGGAACTGCCGTTTGGGAGTAGTGCAGGGACTCGCCTATAGGCTAGAAATAAGGAAATGTTATTTTAGTACTTATTTCGTGTTTAACTCCCCTCCTCCCTCCCCCCCACCCCCCCCCCAAAAAAAAAATCATTCGACATTTAAAGACGGTACTGGGAGAGAAGGGCAATATCGCTTTCATGAAGTTGGCCTTTTGAAAAGGGATCTCTCTCTCTCTCTCTCTCTCTCTCTCTCTCTCTCTCTCTCTCTCTCTCTCTCTCTCTCTCTCTCTCTCTCCTACGACCAAGAGGTTACGGGGAAAAGATTTTACCTTTCTCCCCCTTTACATTTTATTCGGTTGGTATTTGCTGTCCACACAATTATTGTTAACGTTATTTCTTCTCCAAGAAGTGTTACTTAGTTGATATCCCAATTTATCAAATCCCAAATTTCTATTGTTTGTTTATATGTCGTGAGCGCCCAGAGATTAGATTATGGAGGAAATAGCTTGCATCTGAAAACCAGCGTGGTACTATTGTTCCTCTAAACTGTATTTCATCATTACCCATAATTTGACTTTAAACCTCAAGGTCAAGTTGTCATCGACATATGTACTAGATATCTAGTGCGTGTGCCGCAGACAGACAACGGTTGGGGTCTGCATAATCAATAAATGGGGTTAATGCGTAACGCAAACAGGGACCCACAACAACTGTCATCAAACGCCTAACTAGTTAACTAGTTGTGGTTTTGTTTTGTTTTTGTCAGCGCAATTATAAGATTTACATTATAAACGCCCGACATTACTTTTTATCATTGCACTGCTATTGTCAACAGGTCGCATCCACAACGACAAGTTCCACCTGTACAAGGAAGGTGAGCTGGCTGGCGAGGCACTCACGAAGTTTGCAGAGGAGGGGGACACTCGGCTGTACGATGCCCAACCTCAAGGATATCACGGCGTCTTTGACACCTTCAGCTGTGACCCCCTGACTGCTGGCGAAGGCAAGACCTCCACCTTCCTTCTGGCTGATGGAGCGCATACTAAGGTATGACATATACATAGGCATATAACCGAAGAAATCTAAACTAGTCTCTGAACAAATTTCTACTACTTATTATGTCTTACCTTTTCGGTGTTCCTTTGACATGATTACTCTAAGAAAGAAAGAAAGAAAGAAAGAAAGAAAGAAAGAAAGAAAGAAGAAGAAGAAGAAACAAGACATGAAAACGAATCAAACGACATGATAAAACGCGGTTGTGTAACTATTATTACAGATTTAAGATGTCAAGATTTTATTGTCTCTTGGCCCAAGGGGGCTCCTTAGCCAAAAATAAGAACTACACCGAATTGATCACTCAGTGCTCCAATGAAAATATTCAAAACAAAATTGCAATTATCCTAGTGCTTCAAAATTGAAGGCACTGAGACAAATTCCTTTTGTAATATTCTTAACTTAAAGAGTGTCGGTTATAACTTTTTTGCTTTTGGATATTGTTTGCAGTTGTCGTTCGTGGTGAAGATCGTGCCTAGTCCGGACTGGTTTGTTGGGACCGATGGAGTGGAGCTGTGTCGTCGCGGATACTGGAGGAACAAATTCACTATCAACCTCCGTCCCATGGACGCTGGGACGGACCGTAGCTACACCTTTACCTCCCCCAACTGGCCCTCCCATCCCAGAGAGCCCGTTTACGAGATCACCTCTACCTATCCCGACCATCCCGCCAGCGCCTTCCTGTACCCGGAATACCCTAAACTACCCCGCATCGCCTATGTCACTTTAGAGAAGGTGGTGCAATACACTCGCAAAGGAGCTGTCTCACCAATCAAATCTGAGCTAGGTAGTCATTTAGTTGTTTCCGGAACGGAAACGCCTTCCAAGACCACTACAACAACGGCTACTGCCAACTCATCTCTTACTGGCGAAGCTTCAGATAGTAAATCGGTCTCAAAAGTGAGCACTGAGGCAGAAGAGAACAAGCGTGTCAGTATCAGTGACGATGAAGACAACGATGATGAACCCGTTCAAGCTAAATCCAGGCAACTACACCATCTGGCGCCTTCTGTCTCTTCAGCCCAGCTAGAAAACGTGTATGGGGAACATGTCAGAAATCCAACAAGCGCGCAAACGTTAGCGCGCTCCGCTTCTTCCGGTCTAGTAGAGGTTAGCCCTACCGAAGAGTTTAAGCTGAGTTCGCGGAAGGAACAGGAAGGACGGAAGAACGAAGAAGAGCAGCAGGATTCCAACGAATCTAGTCAAACATCTGACAAGCCGAAGAACATATCTGAAGATGATGACGACCGCAATAACAACGTAGTAACAAAGAGACCTATCGAAGCAGAGTCCTTCATATCTAAAATGGATCGGGCACCCAGCGACCCAAAACTGCAATCTACGCCTTTGTCACTGACTGCTGCGGTTGACAACGATAATGACCGTGTGGATGCCTCCAGTATCTCTCCATCTCGTCCTACTCTCACTGGACAAGAACGTAATTCTTCGCAAGGTTCCCTGACCCCAGCGCCTCATGATGAGACTGATCTCCGATCATCGGCTTCGTTTGGAATGCTTGAAATTCTCAGACCCACTCATCATAGTTTAGTGGCCAGTCCCACTCCGTTCCAAGAACTGCCTTCATCTTCAGCGGTCGCAGTTAGACACAGGTCGGAAGCCTCGACATCCACGAATCGTCACGGTGAAAATGAAAGACTACACCCCTCGTCTTCATCGATGTCAAGATCACCCACTGCTTCCACGTCGTTCTCAACAACTACCCTATTATCGGAAGACGCGTCTAGCAGTAGTGCAGGTCGTGACGATCCAGTGAGACCATCTTCTTATTCTATTTCTGGGCCCAGCCTCCGAATGTTGCGACCGAGATTCAGAACACCTAACAGCATCGAGAACAGCGAGAGAACACCGCAACCAGAAGAAAGGGAAATCCTTTCCAGCAAATCGAACACCCCAGTCAAAGATAGAGACACCGAAACTGATGAAGCAGAAAGGAGACATGCAGCTAGAGTTAAAGAAACACATCCGTCCGATACCAAAAGGGAATCCAGCTCCAACAACAAGCAAATCTTCTCCATCTTCGGAGACCGTAGGCCAGACAAAGAGGATTCGCCCTACATATCCAGACCCACGGGCAGACCCACTGACAGACTCACTCCGAGGTATGACAGTTACGGTACAAGGCATCCTGTTCCTCATCCCACACCTTATCGAAAACCCGCAGAACACACCAGCTCCCTCGAACCCAGGAGTAGTCAGTCGCTTCAGACGTTCAAAGATCCACAGTTTGCCGGCGTTCTTCCTTCCAGGTCGTACGGAGAGTTCCGTAAGTAAACTGTTTAGTTCTGAATTTATTTCCTTATTTTCTTCTTTAGAATTTTAACTGTATCCGTTGCATCTCGGAGTTTAAGCTCTTGGGATGTGACATTTTTGTGCGGTACTATACTTTTTAAATTACTAGAAGACGACTTAACAGCTATGTGTAAGTTTTGTTTTCCTCTCCATCTGTTGCATGTGTTATTGCTTACATTACATTACATGATTATTGCTTTAGGTCCAGCGGACTCTTCCGAGCCAAATCAGGACCGGACAACCCTGATCCACATAAAAGATCTGTTGAAACAACCCTAGTGGTAAAACTGAAAGCTCTCCACCAGCCAGTCACTTTACAATAAAGACATCCCACGCAGGGGACGCTGAGGCTGTACTCTAATTTATCGAACCCCCGTTTACAAAAACAAAATAGAATACAAACATCATTATATATTATCAATAAAACACATACATATAAAATGCCTACGTTGCTAAATAATAACATCATAGGAAGCCCTAGTGACCACCTGGCAGAAAGCGTCCAATATTCCCAAGCTGATCCAACAGACCTCATACACAAACAAGGAGTCTTGTCCGGAAGAGTTTTCAAGAAAAAAGGTAGGTGACTGGTCAAGCGAAGAAGAAGATAGTATAGCAGATTGATAGAACAGAGCAGGAATGAGAAAGAGCTAATGAGAAAGACAGCGACAGTGGGAATTTAAAGCACTAAATTTCCAGAAAGTGGGGATACTATTTATACTGAAACCCCCGGCACCCCAACGGGTGTGTGTTATTGCTTGTGTTATTCATACTATATAGATAGATAGGTAGATAGATAGATAGATAGATAGATAGATAGATAGATAGATAGATAGATAGATAGATAGATAGATAGATAGATAGATAGATAGATAGATAGATAGATAGATAGATAGATAGATAGATAGATAGATAGATAGATAGATAGATAGATAGATAGATAGATAGATAGATAGATAGATAGATAGATAGATAGATAGATAGATAGATAGATAGATAGATAGATAGATAGATAGATAGATAGATAGATAGATAGATAGATAGATAGATAGATAGATAGATAGATAGATAGATAGATAGATAGATAGATAGATAGATAGATAGATAGATAGATAGATAGATAGATAGATAGATAGATAGATAGATAGATAGATAGATAGATAGATAGATAGATAGATAGATAGATAGATAGATAGATAGATAGATAGATAGATAGATAGATAGATAGATAGATAGATAGATAGATAGATAGATAGATAGATAGATAGATAGATGGATAGATAGATAGATAGATAGATAGATAGATAGATAGATAGATCTTCCAGCATGAATGATTATGCATGTTAATATCATTCAAGGACATAAATGACCACTGGAGTGACCAGCAATGGTAGCCAAAAGCACAAAACACGATTTGAAAATAAATTGATTCTTCTTTTTGTTCCAAGATCTGTAAATACATTTATTTTTCTTTTTGTTCCAGAACCCGAAGACTGCGAAGTCAGCGAATGGACTGAATGGAGTCCGTGCAGCAAATCTTGTGGGTTCGGCGTTCGAACCCGTGCTCGCGATGTGGTCTCCCACTCAAAGAACGGGGGCTTCAGCTGTCCTGTCCTCGAACAGGAAACGCTATGCGGTAGCATGCGCACTTGCACGTGGCAACACTTTTCCTTCCTGTCTCGAGACAAACCGGAAACCCGCTCGCGCCGGCGACGTCATCATCACGGCAGCTACCTCAGTGATCACCAGAGTCGGGGAGAATAGATTTAGGATGCCGTTAAGACAAAGATTGGAATTCAACTAACTATGAATGTTTGGGCTGATTTTTAATGTCTGAGGATGTTTCTACCAAATTACGCGGGCGATGAGATAATGACATAGAGTGTATATGCAGACATTACCAGCCACAACGCTGAAGAACTGAAACCAGCTCGGGGGTCGAGCTTGATTAGGCAAAGAGTTATATGTGAAGTGCAACGAACGGAACAGAACACATGGAAGAAAGAGACAAAGGATACTTTCAGTCGTGTTGGGATTATATTATGTTTTAACAGCGGTGTATTCTGATATTTTTCTTGTGTTGTTTGGTTTCTATTTTAATGCAATAATAGTATAGCATAGAAGTTGAGCTTTTTTGTAACTTAATGTTTTATAATGTCAGTTTGCTATGCAAAACACTTGTGTTACCATCATCTACATTTGAGCCGTGCAATTTTTAGCCTTAATATGTAAGGATAACACTACGGCCGAGTGCTTTATAACAGGAAATTCGCCAGCCACCACTTTATTTCACACACACACACACACACACACACATGTTTTCGTGCTTAAGGAATAGTGTACTTCACATTGTGTAACCTTTAGCTAAGTTAAATACTAAAAGCAACCATACGGGCTGCTGCCACGGACGTTTAACTAGGTTTACAAGTAATATTTAAAGAAAAGGTCCAGAAAAGAATGTCTTCGAGATAAAAGAAATAATAATTCAATTTTTTAAAAGAAGGGTGGAGTGGAGAAAAAAATCTTTAATTTAGTTTTAAAATACTTAGACTGTGATTTGTAGTTTTAAAATACTTAGACTGTGATGCCTAAATAAATTCACGAACACGTTTTTTAACTAGTGTTAACTTGTTTGTTTTTTGGGAGGTGGGGTAGGGTTGAGTGTCTGTGGAGGGGGGGATGATGGCCGACGAATTTTGTGTTGTAAAATACGTTCCTTATCTTAGTGCTGCACTGATAATGCAGGTTTTATGTACAGTATTTGCATGTTTTATATCAATGTAGTAATATATGTATATTTCCTGGTGTCCCTAATACTTCATATTTGGGTTGTGATTATAGTCTATTTTTATGAAAAAGACAGGTTGTGAATGAACATGAATTACAAACGGCTGTTTGTTTGTGAATGTACAAACAATTTTGCAGACATGGTAACCGCCGCAGTGAGAGTGATAGCATGTTGAACAAGGAACATCTACAATGACAAGTCTGTCTATGGGATGGGCTATGACAGACAATGAAGGAAATGCTGTCTATGAAAAGATGGTGCTCCCTTTGTGCAATGGAAAACTAAATTGTGAGGAAGAGGAACTAATGCGGTCATGGGTAGATTGTTACTAATGCCAAGGAACTGGACGGATATGGCAGCTTGAGTGAAGTCTGTGATTGCAAAGACAAATGAGGACAAATATAAATTGTCTTCTAGGAGTGGAAGACGAATATTGATTGCTCTTTTATAAGAGTGTAAGAATGTTACCCACTGATGGTAATTACACGGTGGTGCTTGAAACTACAGTAAAAAAAATCTTTGCAAAGAGGTGTTTGTCAAAGAGGTGTTGTCAAAGAGGTGTTGTTAAAAAGGATTTGTCGATTACTCTATTGTAAAGAGTGTAGGATGTACTGCCCCTACGCACAGAAATGCTGAGAAAAATTATTAAAACAAACTATGGTGCTTTAAAATTCCGATGAGGTTGTTGCTTGAAATAACATTGGCGTTGTCTCTGGATTAATAAACAGTGATGATGGTGCTTTGGGGGAAAAAACGAACAAACAGTGAAGTGACCTTTTGAAAACAGTTGGCTTTTCTTCGCCTTGAACTTTTGCACTCGTGCCTGTACCTGTGCTCAAATGGAAAAAGAGGTATCAAGAGTTTGATGGGTGTTTTTGCCTTTTTGTACTGAAAATGTTGATTGCAGAAACAGAAAAGGAAAGTAAGTAGCAAACGATTGACAAGTAGGAGGAGGTAAGTCAGGTTTATGAGTTAACAGTACATCGTCAACCTCACGCACACTCACAGACCTAAACATACACACACACACACACATGCGTGTACGAGGTTAAAATAGGGTAATTTGACCTACTTCGCGCCCCTTAGGCGGCGAATTAGGTCAAGTTTGTTCAAAAACACAGCTAGGATAAGCAATTTTCCTCGACGATTAGGGTAAAGCACCCGCCTCGACGATTAGGGTAAGGCACCCCTTCAAGAAAAGGGTTAGGGTCAGGGCTAGTTGCAGCGCTGCAACTAGCCCTGACCCTAACCCTTTTCTTGAACGGGTGCCTTACCCTAATCGTCGAGGCGGGTGCCTTACCCTAATCGTCGAGGAAAGTTCCTTATCCTACCCGTCTGGAAGATGCACTACAACTACACTTGGTCAAGTGTACTTGTAGTGCATGTGCACTACAACTACACTTGACCTGGTGTAGTTGTAGTGCACATGCACTACAACTACACTTGGCCAAGTGTAGTTGTAGTGCTCATGCACTTAAAGTACACTTCGTCAAGTGTACTTGTAGTGCAGATGCACTACAACTACACTTGAATGTACTTAGAACAACTGAGGAACGCCAGACGAACGGGGAACGACAACATTACCTCATTTTGTACTAAAAAAGGCAAATTCCGTTCCTCAAAAGTGACGTTTTACAACTACACACAGAGGCACACACACACACGCACGCACACGCCCACACACACAGACGCACACAAACAGAAGTACATAGGCATGATTTTCTGTTAAATTTATTTAAATTGAACATACTTGTCGATCTTTGTATAAGTTTATAAGTCCTTCGATAAAAGGAGTTAAACATTTGTGAATGTAATGCTACACCACAAGAGATCTTTCCAATATCTTTAGCACTCAGAAATTTTGGAATCTAGTAACGTTGCGTTATTCGACTTGTATGCAATATTCACAAAAGTTACTTTTTGGGCTAATGATGATCGCAGAAGATTCAATGGACCCACTGGGTCCATACATGCAAGGAATCTTCATCTTAATCTATGTCACTTAGACTATTTTTTATGAAATATGGATGATTAAAGAAATTATGTTTTTGTGTGTTGACGAATGTGAACGTCAAAGTGAAAGAGCTATTTTTTTAATGGAATAGAAATGCGATATTTCGCTTGAGATTTGGTGTCAACAGTTTTTAGGATGACATGCTTCGATCTGACATTGACTTGCACGGTACATGTATGTGTAGTGTTGTGCGAAGGAATATAACAACAAACATAAATGGCAAACTGATTATTTTTTGTACATTTAAAAGTAGAGGTGTTTGTAGTTTTAGTAATTTTTGTCTACCATCTGATTGTCTTAATACTTAAGTGTGTGTTTTGTACCTTTTGATACAATATTAAAACAGGAAAAAATGTTGTAGTGCTTCAGTGTTTATCCGATTTCTTTTGTAAGTTTTTATGCGAAGCGAAAGTTAATACTTACAGTAATAGACCGTATTGTTATACAAACAGTAGTCGTAGAAGATAAGATAAGATAAGAATATTTATATACCAAGTAAAAACGTTACAAGGATTTTGGTGTGGCATGGCGACAGTGAAATACATCCTTTCTTGCACAGTCATTCATCGTGCCATACACTTCATTGGCCTATAACATGTATACAGCACTAAAGGATAGGTAAACACAGTAACATACATCACTCATCAGTCATATAAAGTTATGGAGTCAAACACACCCTGCAGGTAAAACAAAATACAGCATTAAAACAATTTAACAGCATTAAATAAAATGAGAATTATTAAGAATGTTAGGCTTCACATCCAAATCTACACACACAACACACCACACACACACGCACACACACACAGCATAGCATACTCGTACTCCTATTTCACAAAGGTACAAATCAAGCAATGGTTGTGAGTTTTCAGTTTATACAGATCATTCCATGTTTGGTGATGTACTGAGGACAGCGTCAGGGAAGAAACTGTTTCTGAATCGAGAAGTTCTGGCTCTTAAAGCGCGGAACCGACGGCCAGAGGGCAGAAGCTCGAAGAGACTATTGGCTGGAAGAAGAAGAAGAAGAAGAAGAAGAAGAAGAAGAAGAAGAAGAAGAAGAAGAAGAAGAAGAAGAAGAAGATGATGATGATGATGATGATGATGATGATGATGATGATGATGATGATGATGATGATGATGATGAGAGGAAGAAGAAGAACAAGAAGAAAATAATGGTGATGATGAGGAATAGGAGAAGTGGAAGAAGCAAAGGAAGGAGAAAGAGAGGAAAAAGAGGAGGAAGTAGATCAAGAAGAAGAAGAAGAAGAAGAAGAAGAAGAAGAAGAAGAAGAAACAGCTCATCTCACTCCAAATGTCACAAATTTGCTGTGATGAGAAGGAGCAGGACGACGAGAAGGAGCAGAAGGACGAGGAGGAGGAGGAGGAGGAGGAGGAAGATGAAGAACTCGAAGCAGAAGGAGCTCATCCCACTCCAAATGTCACAGATTTGCTGCGATGAGAAGGAGGAGGACGACGAGAAGGAGCTGGAAAGACGAGGAGGAGGAGGAAGATGAAGAACTCGAAGCAGAAGGAGCTCATCCCACTCCAAATGTCACAGATTTGCAGTGTTGGTGCAAGCCCCGACATCCGTCCCATGTGATAACAATTGTTTACCAATACCGCCCGCATGTTCCGCCTTTTGTTAGTGTTGGAAGCCGCAGACTAAGTGTTACAGTACGTGTTTATTTCCCTTGGTTTCTTCCGGCGGTGCATCGTCTCCCTTAGTAGCGATCAACCCGGTTTTGGTTCAGTCATGTGGTTTTACGAGAATATAGTACTATGCCCCTTGCACGTGATACGCACGTGATCAGGTGATTTAGGCTTTTTACCTACATCAGATATACTGTGCGTTGGGCACTCAGCATAGGTTTTTACTGTAATTTGATTGCGGTTGAGTGAGGAGTGGGAATGGGAATAGAAGTTGCTGAGGGGAGATTTCCCGTAACGTTTGCCATTTATAATAACATTAAACAAATCAGACATTATGAAAGGGTTATGTGTCCATTTTGATTTTATAAGATTTCTGATGTTTTTGTGTGTGGTAATCACAGATACTAATACAATTTTTATTCAGCCGCTCCACATGTATCTGTAGATTATATAGGCCTAATACACCATATTCTGGATTCACGATGTTCTACCTACTCCCAAATAACTATCACCTCTTTGCACAAAGAGAACCCTTAGACCAATTTTTTTTATAAATCTCTTCTACATCTGTTCTTGTATCTTAAGTGGCAATCGAATTACTTAACTTGACTTGAATGAAAACGTTTTGTTAACAATTTAAACATCGGATTTTGTTTTGTTATTCGAGGTGTCTGACATATAGCCTGTGGATTTTGGGATCATATTATATGTGTCACTTATACAGATGAAATTTGGCTAGCGACGTAGCTTTCTCATTCAAAGCACGACTGCCGCATCACATGCTCACAATTGCAAAAAAAAAAGGGCTAGGTATAATTCAATTTGGTCTCTGTGCTCGGGTTCGATCCAAAGGAATAAATAAAAGTCGATTAATATAGTTTAAAGATCACGATTTCTTCTTCACACCTGGTAACGTACAAAAGTCCTTTTGGACCAATGGCTATGTGCCTGGGGTCTTGGACATCTCCGTCCTGGCATCTAAACAACGGACGCTCCAGCTGTCCAGTATTGGTTACTTTTAAAATACCTCGAGCTTCGGCCAGATACAGTGTACACACCTCCCTGTAAAAAAAAAAAAGCCGTTTCATTGGCTGTTGGTTTGCTCTTCTTTTAATGACACAATCCATAATAGCGTTAACACATTTTAAAATTCAAAATCAATGTTAACAAAATCCAACTACAGCATTGACGATTATCTATATTCACCAATCTGTGGACCTGATATCAGTTTTAAAATATTTTATCTTATTTAACGAAGGAAAAATTTGCAGTCTGGACTATTATAGTGTTGTGTTTTACCCGATATTTCAATGTAGGCGAACTGGAAACGAACATTTCTTCACTTTTTAATATTATGTTAAGAAATAATAATCAACATAGTCTACCTGCGATACCGCTAGGCTCGCACAAAATCCCAGATTACCATCGGGGCGGAAGCAGAAAATGATGCGGCCCGAAACATCTAAGCATAACAGCGCCGCTTTGTGTCGGTCAGACACCAGGAAGTGACGTTTTCCAGGGAGAAAAGCGAGGTAACCCGGGTATGCGAAGAGTTCTATACCTGTGCTAACGTCAATGGAGAAAGAGCGAAGAACCTCGCCTCTCAGATTAATGACGTCGACGCAAGGGGGGTAACTGCCACCGCTTGCAACCAGCATGTCACTCAGTGTTCAGAGTCACCAGACCGGAGTATCGTTTCTTGAACAATTTATGTGGTCATGAAATACGTTTTGTTAAAAACATCACCATTAACAACAATGACAACAACTACAACAACATCTTCATCATCATCATCATCATCATCATCATCATCATCATCATCATCATCATCATCATCATCATCATCATCATCATCATCATCATCATCATCATCATCATCATCACCATAATCATCGTCATGATCAAGGTATATACTTCAATCATAAATCGATTAATTAACCGATGAGCTATTCAGTCAATCAATTATGAAAATGTACCTTCAATCCTGAAATGTATCTATCTGTCTATCTATGTATCTATCTATCTATCTATCTATCTATCTATCTATCTATCTATCTATCTATCTATCTATCTATCTATCTATCTATCTATCTATCTATCTATCTATCTATCTATCTATCTATCTATCTATCTATCTATCTATCTATCTATCTATCTATCTATCTATCTATCTATCTATCTATCTATCTATCTATCCATTAATACGTAACCAATCACAATTGACTCGTTTTCAATAGTCAGAAAATGAATAACTCACCCATTCGTCTCTCACTCAATTAATGCAAATATCAATTCAATCAACCAAATGGGAATACTCCGTGTTTCCATCATAATTCACAGATTCAATCAATCACCTGCTATATCTCTGACTCATTAACTGAAATGATATAACTATATATTACTTTCGACATGAAAATATTATTACAAATGTTTTTTACTCCATGGCTACACCTGGCTGCTAACACCACAAACATTAAAGGGTTCAATGATTCTTGTCGATATCAACAACAATTCACATTAATAAAACAAACATTCCCACCACAACTCCTCCTCATCCTCTTCCTCATTATCATCATTATCGCCATCATTATCATCGTCATCATCGTCACCATTATCATCATCATCACCGTAAGGCTGCTGAAGGAGAAATGCGGGATGCTGACGAAAAAGAGTTTCCGACAACTCACCTCTGCGAAAATGGAGGAAAGGAGCGCCAGACGGAGGAAGATTTTGAGGATGCAGATTTGGGAGGATACATGGAGATTGACGGCTATAGTGTGGTCAGTTATACGGGTCAGGTAGCCTACTAAGGTTTTCCTCCAAGGAGCAGCCTGCTATCCCTTTTCTTCCTCACTTGGAAAGCCTTAGGCAGATATAACTGAGCGTGGAATTTGCATCATGTTCATGAACTTCAGCCTTCCTTCTATTAAGCGAGGGTAAATTTAAAGTGATTTGCACAATAACTTTGGTGCGTTCAGAAACACATCAATATTGAAATAATTTATAAAAATTCACCTGCTTTAAACCTACGTCAATAATTAATAAAACTGTGGTTCCTTTGATAGATACGGATAGATGATTGTTGCCGAAGCGGAGGTCAAAGTCAAAACTTTGCCATATGCATTATTGGTGTCAAATGTACAACAGCAAGAATCATGATGATGATGATGATGATGATGATGATGATGATGATGATGATGATGATGATGATGATAAATCAAAAAGTTACAAAAGTGATGATGATGATGATGATGATGATGATGATGATGATGATGATGATGATGATGATGATGATGATGATGCCGAGAATGATGATGATGATGATGATGATGATGATGATGATGATGATGATGATGATGATGATGATGATGATGATGATGATGATGATGATGGTGCGCGGCCGTCGAGGGCGTGAACTGAAGTATAAAATAAATAAAATTGTACTAGAAGGAGGAAGACGTCGAAGAGGAAGTGAAGACATTTTAAAAGAGAAGGAAGATATTGATACCGCTTATTGGTGCTGATGGCAATGAATATGAAACCAAACGATAGCAAACAACAACATTTCTAGTATCATTCCATATTAAATAACTAACTAATTAACTAACCAACTAATGAACTAAATTATTGCCTATCTTTTCACAGAACAAGCTATACCTTGACACGCTGATTGCCCAAGTCTGTAGCATGCATCAGTTTCGTTCTCTGCAGAAGTCCTGAAGATGCCTCTGTATTCTGCAAGGAAAGCACCAGCACGTCCCTCAGCTTAGACTCTTGTCGGTCCTCTCGGAATCTGCCTGATAATTGATATTGTACGCATCTTCACAGGGCCCATTTGTCTCTGTCAATAAATACGGTGTCTGTAGTCTATACAGTCATTGTCACATGCGCTGGTTTCTATGTGGTCATAGTGGGTCTATGTCACTGCCAGCTAGCAGAAACAGGGTTGTTTAATAACAAACTAGGTGCTTTTGAGCTGATTTATATAGGTAATAATTATGTTAAAAGTTCAGCGTGTATATGTATATGTGTTGGCTTGCCTACATATTAGCCATGAAGCACATTCGTCTGTGCCAGTGGATGGTTTGTCTTTTTATTATATAAATGCGGTGCATCATTTATTATTCATTTGTTTCCGTTCGCCGCCCGGACGTAGGTGATAAGTATGTTACTGATAGACAACTTAGCAAGATCCGCACGAGAGACAACATCGTAATAGGAACTTGGAATGTCAGGACCCTAACTGGGTAGGGAAAAGTAGAAGAACTGGCCCACGAGCTGGACCACTATCGATGGAACATTTTAGGTATCAGCGAACAACTCTGAAAAGGCCTACGTGAAACAACGACCGACAAAGGGCACAAGCTTTATTTCAGCGGGAGAGATGACAGGCACGAACACGGCGTTGGATTCTTGGTCCACAAAGAAATTCTAGATACTGTTATGGGTTGTCGCCCAGTCGCCAGTAGACTCATTACCATCCGTCTGAAAGCAACCCCTTTCAACATTACCATCATCCGGTACTATGCCTCAACATCAGACTATGAGTACAGCAAAGTGGAGGATTTCTAAGAACGTTGCAGGCTGTCCTTGACCAAGTGCCGAGGAAGGACATAATCATAGGCGACTGAAATGCCAAGAATGGCCAAGATGCGTACCACAACTGGGGAGACACATGTGGACTCCACTGCAACGACGAGACAAATAAAAGAGATCTGAGACACTTGGAGTTTGCCAGATACAATAATCTGATACTGGCAAATACGTTTGGTCCTCACAACAAATCAAGACGATGGGCCTGGCACAGTCCCAGCGAGGAGCATCGCAACCAGTTTTACTACATCATGGTCAAAAAAGGTGGGGAACGCCTATTCTTCTAGTTTTGCAACTGATATGGGAATTCCACAAGGTTGTATAATATCTCCACTTTTGTTTAATATATTAATGTGTGACTTGCCGACAGTTTTGAGTAATAGAGTAACGCCTGTTCAATATGCAGATGGCATAGCTATATGAATGAATGTAAGTTTAAGAACGAAAATCTCTTTGTATGAAATAAAACAGGTTGAAAAACTATCAAAAAGAATTAAACAACACCACCCAGTTTGTGAATGAAATTGGTCTTGAACTGTCAAAAGAAAAACAAACCAAATTTGGTACTTTTTAATAATGGTCAGGAGCCAAGACAATTTCCCAAATTTGTAACTGAAAATGAAGAAATAAAATACGGTTAAAAGATGTTACATTTGTAGGAGTGAATTTAACGTGTAAGCTACATTAAGAAAGACATATAGAGTACTTAATACAAAAGGCTGTTACCATCACCAGTGCCTATATGGGAACTTGAAACAGCACATTTAGATATACATTACTGTAAGGAAAAAAAAAAGAGTCAAAATCCAAATCTTATTGCAGTAGAAGTTCATCACTATATGTGTGAGAAATATTCAGGAAAATAAAAAATTATACACTGATGGATCCGTTTTAGAAACAGGAGAAACAGGAGCTAATGTACTTTGGTTATACCAGATTTAAAACTATCAGAATCGTTTTATATAGGAAAAGGTTATTCAATTTTTACTGCAGAAGTAAGTGCAATATTAATGGCTCCAAATAAAATTTCAAGTTTACGTCAGAATATATTTAGTATAGTTCTATGCGTAGATTCTCTGTTTTAGATGCTTTAAAATCTAATATTAACAGTGAACGAAAAGAAATAATTTTTGAGATTACGGACGTTATTCATAGTTTGATAATTAGTGGTAATGAAGTGACCTTTTGCTGGACTCCATCACATTGTGGATTTTTATATAATGATTGGGATGATCGTACTGCAAAATTAGGTGCTTTAAATATTAATTCTCTGTCTGTTAAAATAAATCTGTCTTCTAAATAAATTCAAAACAATATTGAAAACAATAGTACTATTGTAAAGAAACTTCAGTTCAATGTAAACAGCAAAAAATCTTGCTGGAATTCCCAGATCAGTTTCATCTATGGCAAACAGAATATTATTAAATTCTATGAAAATCAAATATTGTAAAGATGTGAAGTGCGTTTGTGATTACCCATTAATTCTAAAACCATAGTATTTGATTGTATTCACTTTCATCCCCTTTTGCCCCTTGAAGTAAATAATATAACATCAGTTAAAAACATTAACAATGATTTACGTGTGATTGGCAAAGGTTTTAATTAATTCTCCAGTCGCTCCTTTTATTTAACTGACATTGTTACTTGTGTTTTAATGCGGTTATAGATTATATTTGAGTGTATGTGAGTGAGATGGAGATAGTACGTGTGCTTATATGTGTGTACATGTGAGCCTGTTTAAATGCGTGTGTATGAATGTGTGTGTATGGTCTTTATCATCTTCGTGAAAAAAGACTTTAATAAAACAATAAGAAGAATATTCAGTTACCAAACATAACTGATTTAAAATATAAAACAAAGTAGGTCTAATAGAATTTTTTTTAAAGCAACTCTACGTCAAGAGTTAAAATGGAAAAAGGGAAATAACAACTTCCATTTCGTCGAATACTTAATATCGTGTTGCTGCTTCCCTTCCCAAAGTTGGCCATACAAGCAAAATAAACATCAGATCCGCGTACAACCGTTGTTGAAGGTTGTGGAAAGTAACCAAAGCAAACAACGACGACGACGACGACGAAGAAGAAGAAGAAGAAGAAGAAGAAGAAGAAGAAGAAGAAGAAGAAGAAGAAGAAGAAGAAGAGGTAGAAGAAGATAAATAAAAAAAAAATATAGATGGGAATGATATAAAAGATGACAATGACAACGACGATAGTGGGGATGATGATGATGATGATGATGATGATGATGATGATGATGATGATGATGATGATGATGATGATGATGACGGTGGTGACCATGATGATCATAATGGCATAGTAAAGACAATGATGATAGGAGGAAGAGGATAATTAGGTAGAGGAGGAGAAGACGAAGGAGGAGGGCGACGGAGGAACATGAAGAATAAAAGACTGACAGGAAGAAAAATGTTATAATTAAACAAAACATTTCCCCAGCTATCACTCTTGTGAACTACTAATTATAACTGCAGGGGATAAATATGTAGCAAGGAGTATCTGCAGAGTTGGAAGAATACAGGATGCTAGTACCATTGGTCCGGCCCCTCTCCATACCTAAATCTGCTCGGATAATGCTAAGTCTTTCCTTATCATATCCTGTCCCGTAACTCGAAGGTCGTAGGGGCACCACAAATGATCGTTTAACCGCGTACTCCATCTTTCTCTGTCCTCAGCAACGGTTACCCTCATGGCTTCGCTCGGTAACAAGCGAGTCCATTCTCGAATGTTGTCCTCCCACCTCTTTTTCTGTCTCCCTCTCTTTTTGCCTCCTTGCACCGTGCCTTGCAGGATGGCCTTTGCAAGGTCTGATGCTCTGGTGATGTGGCCATACCATCGGAGTTTTAGTTTTTGTTTCTTCACCCCTATGAGCATATTATCGTGTTATCCAATGGCTTGTGTGATGGTCTGTCGGATTTCGTCGTTCGTTGGTGATGTATGAAGTTCCCAGAAGTCTTCTGTAGCACCTCATCTCCATGCTTTGTAGTATTCGTTGAAGATCTGCTGTGAGAGTCCATGTTTTGCAAGCGTATAGGAAAATGGAGATGACAAGGGAGCGCAGCGGCCTTATCTTGGAATGTAGACTGATAGTCCTGTCTTTGCAAATGGGCTTCAGCCTTGTCAGGGCAGCAGTTGTTTGAGCTAAGTCTTCAGGACACGTTCTGCTGATTCCTTATTTTATACTGTTTTAACAACAGAATATGGAATGCCCTGTGTAAAATAGTTATTTGCGATTTTTTAAAGCTGTTTTTGACCACTTTAAGCTAAATAATCTTTATATTAAAGCATATTTTCTAAATAATCATTTATTTACAAACAATGTAAGATTTTTTCTAATTATTATTTTTTTCTCCTTAAATGACTTTTTATTTACCTAAACAATGCATTGTTTATGCCAATAAATCATAATATTATAGGTAAATAAGGCATTGTTGCTAAATTTAAAAAAACTGTTCACCTATATTAATTTAAAAAAAATCATATTGTGTTAAATAATGTCCTATCCTATCCTATCCTATCCCTTAACTCGGAGGTTCAAGTTCAAGTTCCAGAATACTTTATTATCTCAACAGAGAAATTATGACATACAATTGCTGATCGGTATAAAACATTAAAACAATACATACATAGATAAAACAAGTACACTGTAGGCTACATCTATAGTAAATTTCCAGTATTAAAAGACATCTCAAAAATCAAGATCTTATATACAAAAATATTACTTAGTGCTTATTTAAAAACTCAATAGATTTTGGGATAAAACTGTTTTTCGTTCTTACAAGAGAACATTTAGACACACGCAGTCTGCGACCAGAGGGCAACATTTCATAATACTTTGCTAAAACATGTGAAGTGTCTTTCATAACCACTCAAGTTGTTGTCGAGAATCGTCCCCAGGTATTTGTAGTTTGTCACTCTCTCCACTTTCGCACCGTCGTTTAACCAGCATACTCCATCTTTTACATAATGTATAATAATAATAATAATAATAATAATAATAATAATAATAATAATAATAATAATAATAATAATAATAATAATAATAATAATAATAAACATTTGTACAGCGCCATTTCTCACTAGAGCTCATAACGCTTTACACAAAGAAAATAAATAAATTACTATATAAACGTAAAATTAATTAAATAATTAAGCAAAAGCAAAATATGAAATACCAAATCAGAATACCCCACACTGACACACGACTATGACTGCGTTTAAAGTATTTGACAGAGAAAAGTTCAGAATCGAGATTTAAGGATAGTAGACCCTGTTGAAAATGTGTGTTTTCTGTTCAGAGCGAAAGCAAAGAGATGATTCGACAGAGCGCAGAGTTAAAGCAAGAGAATTCCGAAATGCAGGGGCTGAAAAGTAGAATGAGCGTTCACCAACAATTTTTTTTTTACACGGGAGATACGAATATCGCGACTGTCTAAAGATAAACGAAGAGATCTTGATGGTGTATAAAAGTGGACTAACTCGGAGAAATACAATGGACCAGACAGAGTAACAGCTTTGAAGCAAAGGCTTGGAATTTTATACTGTATTTTGTTCTCTACGGGAACCCAATGTAATGATTTTAAATGAGAAGTGAAATGTTTCCAAATAATAATTTGTTTACCTGTATGTTACAATTGAGACGCGCATGATAGATCCGATCATTTTGTTTTCCAAAGCCTGCCATAATAGATTTTATTTACCTTTAATTTGATTGTGCGTTGTTGCTAGAAGAGGTAAAAAAAAAGGTAAAGGTAGTCCCATAGCCTTGTGGCTGTAGGGGAGCGTGATGTTGGAGATCACACTTATCTTGGGCCAGCGTAATGAGCCCATCTCTCTCCCTCGCTGCTTTACCTTCCCCACCCTTAAGAGAGTAGGTACTCAGTCACAGTTGAGTCAACTGGGAGCGTTGTTATATGTCGCTTCACGTTTTGCGGTCACCCATCCAAGTGCTAACCGCACTGGACGGTGCTTAACTTGCGACACAGTAGCGAGTGCTCCAACCACTGCGCTATCCGACACCCCGTTGCTAGAAGAAGCTTTTCATAATGTTGATAATTTTTGTCGGTCAATATTGTTGAGAATTTTCTGGATTTACCTGTTTATTATCGATCAAAGCTTATAGACTTACGGGTAAATGCTGGTCGAATCTTATGGATTCGTAAACCTTATGTGACGTAATGCAGTGCATAGTTCCGGTGACGAATTTTTTCTGGATTTACCTGTTTATTATCGATCAAAGCTTATAGACTTACGGGTAAATGCTGGTCGAATCTTATGGATTCGTAAACCTTATGTGACGCAATGCAGTGCATAGTTCCGGTGACGAATTTTATTCCATCTTTTTCTCAATTGCAGAGAGGCTATATAAGTAAGGCACTGTCTGCTTGTGAAGATGATTGTTGTAGCGATTTTCGAAAAGTGATCGTGTGCTGAATAAGGTTGGAAAACTTCATACGACTCATATAGCTGAGTGAACACCCCCGTTGGGGTGCCGGGGGTTTCAGTATAAATAGTATCCCCACTTTCTGGAAATTTAGTGCTTTAAATTCCCACTGTCGCTGTCTTTCTCATTTGCACTTTCTAATTCCTGCTCTGTTCTATCAATCTGCTATACTATCTTCTTCTTCGCTAGACCAGTCACCTACCTTTTTTCTTTAAAATTCTTCCGGGACAAGACTCCTTATTTGTGTGTGAGGTCTGTTGGATCAGCTTGTAATATTGGACGCTTTCTGCCAGGTGGTCACTAGAGCTTCCTATGATGTTATTATTTAGCAATGTAGGCATTTTATATGTATGTGTTTTGTTGATAATTTATAATGATGTTTGTATTCTATTTTGTTTTTGTAAACGGGGGTTCGATAAATTAGAGTTCAGCCTCAGCGTCCCCTGCGTGGGATGTCTTTATTGTAAAGTGACTGGCTGGTGGAGAGCTTTCAGTTTTACCACTAGGGTTGTTTCAGCAGACCTTTAATGCGGATCAGGGGTTGTCCGGTCCTGATTTGGCTCGGAAGAGTCCGCTGGACCTAAAGCAATAATCATGTAATGTAGCTGAGTGAACAGGCTGCGAGGATAAACGAATTCGAGTTACACATATCAAGATTCAAGCATCGGGGCCGAATCGGCTATTGATAAATAACCGTGGAACACTACATCATGCATTATTTAGCATAATTTGCTATATAAAGTATTATTTAGAAGATGTTGCTAAATAATGCATTATTTACGTAATCAATTCATTGTTTAGGGACTGCAATTTTCATTATTTAGGGGATTCCAGGTTGGTTGGTTGGTTGTTTTATTTACGTCTTTTCCACCAAAGATGATAAGACGGGGGGAAAAAAAAATAAATAAAATAAAATTATTTACACAAATCTAGCCACAGGAGAATCCATCAAAAGTTTTGCTAACAATGCACTTTGATGAAAATTAATATCATCTAATGTTTTTATGTCATGCAGATGCACAGTTATTAGAGGCAGAAAATGACGGCAACCAAAATGTAAATGATATAATGAAAAAGTCTCATTGCATACACAATGGACATCTGGACAAAACTTTGTTTTTATGGCATTCAACATTATTCTGTTAGCCATAGTAAAAACTGTTCTCGAAAGTCTACAGTCTAAAGGAAAAAGTGTATTAAATATAACATGTTTCGTTGACCTCTCTTCGATCATACGTTTAATTTCCTTAGGGGATTTTTTTAGTTGAATACTCTGAGCATTGATATTTTTAGCTCCTTTCTTTGCTGCTTTGTCCGCACTATCATTAAACAGAAAACCACAATGTGAAGGTAGCCAACAGAAGCTTACCTTTGTACCATTAATAATGAGATTGTGGACTAAATGTTGAATTTCTAAAATAATTTCATGCCGTTCAGTATGACCATAAGATTGTAAAGCATCTAAAACTGACATCGAATCAACACATACAACAACTTGAAATGCGTTTAAGCAAAGATCTGAAATTTCAGTTAATGCCATAAGGATTGCGATAAGTTCACACGCAAAAATAGAAGTATTTAAACTCAAAGAGAAACATTTTTGCAATTTTAGAGCTGGAATTACATAGCCTGCTCCAGCTTCCCCTGTCTCTAAAACCGATCCATCAGTATAGATTTGAAGGTGTTGAGAATAATTTTTCTCCAAATGACAACGAACATCACTTGATAATAAATTTGCATTTTCATTCTTCTTTTCTAAACTATAATGTATGTCAAAATGTGCAGTTTCAAGCTCCCACATAGGTGTTGGAGAAAGAATATTTTTAGGAAAAGATTTTATGTCATTAGATAAATCATCAATTAAATCTTTTGTAAAAGTTGCTATTGATTCTAAGAATGGTATTTTCTGTGCACGTTTTGAAAAAATCAGATCAGACCTAAAATGTATCTCATCATCATTATTATTACATACAGATGCAGCTCGTACAATATATTTTGCACAAGAAATTTTTCTCCATTCTTCAATGGATATGACTCCTGCTAACTTGTAAGCTTTAAGTGTTTGTGTATGTATTGGTACACCTAACGCTAATTTTATGGACTTGCTGTCTAGACTTTGCAATCTCCTAAGATAAGTTTTAGGAGCAGAGAAAAAGACTTCCTGTCCATATGTCAGTTTAGATCTGACTAAGGCTAAAGCTATATGTATGAGGGTTTTGGTATCTTGTCCCCAGGCCTTTCGGCTTATTATTTTTAGTAAATTATAGCTTTTTACTGCCTTTTGACAAGCGTATTCTATATGTCTCTTCCATTTTAATTTTTTAGTTAGATATACACCAAGGAATTTAACTTCATTGACATACTTTATTTCATCATTATCTATAACAATTTTTGGTAGCATTCTTGGTTCTCTACAATTATTAAAAAGAATCATGTTTGTTTTTTCTTTAGATAAATCTAAGCCATTTTGGTTCATAAATATGGCTATTTTATTAACTTCTGTTTGGTATACATGAGATATATATTTTATTTCGAAAAGAGAAGTATTCTGTTTTAAACTTACATTCATCCAGATAGCAATGTCATCAGCATACTGAGCCAAGGTCACTCTGTTACTAATAGTTTTGGGCAAGTCATATATTAAAATATTGAACAGCAGAGGAGAAATTATTGAGCCTTGTGGTATCCCCATATCTGTACTGTAAGTAGAAGAATATGAGTTACCTACTTTAACTGTAATGTTTCTATTGCTTAGAAATGTGTGTATGTATGTATACAAATGACCAGATAATCCAATATTTTTCAGCTTATACAGTAAACGAGCATGCCAGACTCGATCATATGCACGGGTAATATCAAAAAATGTAGCCAAAACACCCTTTCTCTTAGCAAACTGCTGCTTAATATGTGTCGTGAGTTTAACCAAGTGATCTGTTGTAGATCGACCTTTTTGAAAAGCAGCTTGGTTTACAGGGATAATTTTATTTTTTGAGCAATAATAGGTCAATCTGTCTAATACCACCTTTTCCATGATTTTGCAAGAATGTGAAGTCAAGGCTATGGGTCTGTAGCTAGAAGTAACTGTCCTGGGTTTGCCAGATTTAAGAATTGGAATGATTGAAGATGATTTCCACTGATCTGGCATAACACCTGTCGCCCAACATAACTTAATGATTTCATGGAACAAATGTAACCATTGTTCAGGTAAATGTGCTAATAAGTTATAAGAAATACCATCAAAACCCACTGCGGATTTCTTCCTACCTAATTTTAAAACAGCATTTTTCACTTCCTGATATGTAATATCAGCGTTTATGTACAAATTATTATTAGGCTGTGGTTGTTGGTATTCTATGCTATGCTCTTTATTCTGTCTTTCTTCTTGAATGTGATTAGGTAAGCTAGAAGAGTGGCTGGTGTGAGAAAACGTTTTCCCAAATTCTTCTGCTTTTTCTTTATGAGTTGGAAAAATGTTTTTTTCTAGTTTAATAGGACACTGGGGCAACCTATAAACATTTTGCATTTCAGACATTTTTTTCCAGACTTTGGCAGAATCTTTGCAGGTATTTACCTCATTATTACAATAATCTGACCAAAATTTTAACTTTTCCTCAGCTATTATTTTATTACATTTTATTTTAGACTGTTTCATAATATGGAAATTATTTTCTGTTTTTGATTTTAACCAAGTCTTATACGAAGCCTTTTTTTCATCTACTGCTGCTTTACATCTTTGATTCCACCAGACGTTGCCTCTGCGTAGTATCTTGTTGTACATCCTCTTTTTTGGTATAGAATTTTCTGCCGCTGAGTGGATTAGCTGCATAAAAGAGTTATACATCTCACTTATGTTTTCTCTGTGTATAAGACTCACATCATAGGACAAAAGTAATGTCTGAAATGTTTGCCAATTAGCACTGCTGTAGTTGTATTTTGGCACCTTATCTTCTATATCATCAAGTTCAACAGAATTATAGCACGTAATTAAAACAGGAAGATGATCACTGCCAAGAGAATCGCTTCCAACATCCCATTGACATGCACAAAATATATCTGGGGTAGTAAAGGTTAAATCAATGGCAGATGGATGATGGTTGGAAACATCTGGAATGCGTGTGATCTGACCATCATTCAACAACAATAAATCAGAATCTGTAACATTATCGTAAAAGCGACGATTACTAATGTAGGTACAGTCCTTGTCCCACATAGGGGCGTGGCTATTAAAATCTCCGCAGACTATCCACTCATCGGTAAAATCAAAAGTGCGCAACCAGTCGCTGTTTACATTGTCTGTGCCTTTCGGATAATATACGGACATCACATTGACACATTGAGAACTGTTGCGCTTTAGCTTGATAGAAGCTGTAAAAACATCAGGCAAATCCTTAGCAACAGGCGCAGGTACAATGTCATATTCTAAATCATGTCTGATGTAAAGAGCAGTTTGTATCTTTGTTGAGTTAATATTTATCACTGGTGGATAATAAAATCCTTTAAATTTGGGCAATTTTCTTCTGTTGACTTGTAATGACTGCAACGCCAATACATGATGATCATTTTCAGATAGATATTGGTGTAGGTATTGAGAGTTAGTGGCGATGGAACGACAGTTCCATTGAAAAATAGACAAAAATTCTTTCTTCATTAACAAACATATAACAAGATTTTAATCAAAAACTGTATGATATTAATTCTAAAGCAAAAAAGAGTGATCAATATTTCAGCTCTTTAAAACTCAACGGGACTGGATGACAAACTAGCTGTCCTGGTGGCAATGGGTCAGTACCACATAACAGGGAACTGGATGGGAGAATGCGGGAAAAAGTTTCCCTTCCAATCATAGTAGCCAGGAAGGGGGTCCGAACGGTAGTTTCGCCGAACGGTCTTGCGCGGCTTTTCCCATAGTTGACGATGGACGTGCCTCCCAATATTGCCTGCGAGGACAGAGGAGCCACTCTTGGTGGGGTGGATGCGGTCACGGCGGATGGCAAAGGGGAGCAGGTTGTCGTGGCTCACAAACGAGAAGTTCTTGGTCTCGCACAGCTCAGACAGCAGAAGGGCATTGAAAAGGTCCCTTTTCTGCTGGAGCTCAGGGATGAGGACGGATGGCAACTTACTAATGATGATCTTGGATGAGGGGCTCTTCGATGAGATGGTCTTTGCTGCAGCGATCAGTTGCTTGCTGGCAGATTTCGCATCCTGCTTCTTCAGATTGTTTAGACCACAGTGGATAAGAATGACTTTGGGAGGCGCATCATCTTCACACTGGGTCATTTCAAAGGCAGGGACAAGCTCGCTGATGGTGAAAGCAGCCCGCTTCTTCACACCAAAACCGTACGACATCCCGAGTCTCTTTTCTTGGACACCACCGAGAATAGAGTCATGCAATATGAGACAATCATTTCCGCATTCTTGTTTATTTCCTGACTTTGGTCTGGCATCACAGGACGAAGACTTGACGGCATCAATGATGTCATTATCGACAGCATTTTTGTTTTGTTTTTCTTCCTTTCTCTGCCTTGCCTTTTCACCAGCCACGTTGGTTTTAGGGGGAGGAGATGATGTTTGAGAGGGCTGTTGTTGGCTGCCACTCGAAGCCGATGGTGCCGATCTTACTGCGGCAGCGTAAGAACCACGGGGCTGGGGCGGTTGCAAATGCATCGTCTGCTCTTCAGCACCCGTTCGTTTTGATGTTTGGATCCTTTGCTCATACAGTTGCTTGATCAGTTTTGCTTGATCCAAAACAATCTCATGTAAATTGGCAACCGTTCCGTGCAAATTATTTATCAAAATTGTCAGCTCACGTAGAGTTTGGCTCTGGCACTGGCAACTCTTGCAGTCCATTTCAGTGTTGACCGCGATGTCTGCAGACAATATTGCCGGTTCCACCTCCACTTGGAGCTGGTTCTCTTCTTCCGTGGCCACCTCTTCCTCCACTTTCTCATTCTGCCTTCTTTTTCTCGCTGATCTTAGCACTGTCATTTTTTTAGCACTGCTGAGTTTACCGAAAATAAGAAAAATGTTGGTAGCTAAAAATTGACAGTTGTTGCCATATTGAGACCGGAAGTCACCCCCCCATCTATATCGTCAATGGCATCTTCGGAGGAGAGATATCTAAGCTATGAGAACGAAACACGAAGAAATTCTGAAATTCGCATAATTTCATTAGAGCTCCCGGACGAGCCCCCAAAATGTTGTCACGCCAGGGAGGAATAAAGGATTCTGACCACTCAGAGATAGTTAGATTTTATTTTCTGATTTAGTTGTTTATATTGATTTTCCTTCTTTCAGTCAGACAATATTTACGTTACACAACAATACATTACATCACCCATAACTCTACATACATATTTCATGCAACATCACATATTCCATCACTCATAACTCTACATACGTATTTCATGCAACATCATATGTACATAATTAATGCGAAAGTCACGCATCCACAAATGTTTTTCAATTTAGAATGTTTATACTAATTGATGCCTCTCTTCCTTGCACTGACGACGATCACTGTTTTTCTCTTTGTACGAAAATGAAAGTTCCACGTCGATCGTCGTCTGCTATATCTATCGTAATCGCTTCCATACCTTGATTGTTGATCATATTGTTTCTTGATTTACGCTAACTTGTCATCTCCACTTGCGCACTGTCGTCTCTGTCCTAGTCCTCACACTTTAGTCCTGTATCGTCTGTTGATTTCACCTCTCACTCTCGAAACAGTCCATCTCTAGCATCCTCCATATTCCGTACTCGATGCGGAAGAACCCAGAAAAAAAACATCTGTTGAACATAATAAATAAAACCTTCCATCAGTAAGCGTCGTCTCGTTGCTAAGCTATTTCCGCCGGAAATCGATGTTCGAATCCATGGTAACGATAGCGGTCTCCGTAGATTGACGATCATCTCCGAATGCTTCCGAATTCGAATAAACGATAAAACACAACAAATGGCATGCACCCGTATAACGATAATATATTTTCAACATAGCAACCATTCGTTCACGCGATCCAATCATACTCAAATCACTTGGCTCGACGAAACGTTCCACGATCACCAGACCCGCCCCTTGCGCCCGATTATCAGTTCGGTCCCGATCTGCCGACGCGCGCACGATTGTCAATGATTTCCGTACTGAGCCATTTCGCGAATTTATCTCATCTTTACAAATAAATAATCCTACCTACCCAAATGATGTGTGATATGAATTTAGACTATTCGTGCCACTGTGTCCAGATGCCCTTGTCGGTAACTGCCACAATCACAATGGTCACTGGTCGTCACTTCCCCCAGTAGACACGGTTTTCTCCATACTCCTCAGCTATGAGAGAGCTGCACATGAACTCTTCTCATAGCTTAGATATCTCTCCTCCGAAATATCTTTCCGCAGGCACCCTGCTGCTGAGTATGTTCCTCCAAGCCGCTGTCCACTCCCGAGATCAAAAATCTCCTCACGTTGTCTCAACGCTTTTGTTTACCACCACTCTGCTCATGCGCGACCCACGTCAATTTTCAGACTTCATGACATGCGCTCATATCGTCACTTGATGACGCATACTCCATATCTTATTTCCGTCTGCATTGATTAGTAGGCCTACGTCGAGAGAATGCATAATGAAATGTGACACAAGGCCCTTCCCCAGCTAAAACTCTAGTTTTAGTTTATAACTACACATTTACATATGAATATTCTACATATAACATATTTATAACAATAATTATTTTCCTCCATAATATCGCTGCTTTGTGCATGTCATGCATGCCGTCTTGTCCATTCTCGTTTCCACTGTTTATTTCTTTTCCTCGTCGGCGATGCGACTGAGATAATCTGCGCCCACATTGTCTTTTCCTTTTATTACCTTCACGTGGAAGTCATGTTGCTGTAATTGCAGCGCCCATCTCATCAAACGGCCATTTTCTGTCTTCGACTTCTGCAGATAATGTAATGGCTGATGATCAGTTTCTAGCGTGAATCTTTGTCCATATAAGTATAGCTCAAATCTCTTAATCCCCCACACAACTGCCAAACACTCTTTTTCAATGGTAGAATAGTTTCTTTCGGCTAACGATAGCTTCTTGCTTGCATAAGCAATTGGATGTATTTCCTGATCCTTTTCTTGCATAAGGACGGCTCCCATGGCTGTGTTTCATGCATCCGTCCTCAAGACGTAAGGTTTGCTGTTGTCATGTAAATGCATCACTGGTTTACTGCACAAAATGTCTTTCAACTTTTTGAAAGCTTCCTCCGCTTCTTCAGTCCATCTGAGTTTGTCCGGCTGTTTCGCTTTTGTCATGTCGGTCAAAGGAGTGGCTATTTCTGCAAACATTGGTACAAATTTGCGATAATATCCAGCCAATCCCAAAAATGCTCTGAGTTCCTTTTTAGTTTGTGGTTTGCTGGCATTCTGCAGCTTGTTAATTTTGTCTTCTTCGGGTCGTATTCTACCCTGTCCCAATTGATGTCCGAGGTACTCCATTTCCTCGTATCCAAAGAAACATTTTGGGGGCTTCGTCCTGAGATCCCATCCCGTGGAAACGTTTCAGGTTGTAACCACCATTGGTAACCACAATCTGAGAAACTTCTTAGGGATTCGAGCCACGGATATTTATCATCTGTGAAGACAAATAAAATATATCCTGGGGATTCGTACTACGGATAGTTGTATCCAACCACAGTGGCAAGTAAGTATTGGTCTAACCATTAAGTATAACGGTAGCGGTATCGGCCAAGGCCACTTACGGGAGAAATATTTAGAGCAGTCTAAACTCTCCACCATTGTGTTTTCTGTCACGTCAAAGGAACACTCAGAATATTTAAATTTACCTGTGGGCGGTTGGAGGGCGTTGTGAAACATCGGGAGGTATTCAGCTCCGAAATTTTTGCGATCGCTAGATTCGTCCCTTTCTTTTAGTCGAGTATTGTTTGTGTTTGGTTGTTGGCGTCGGTGACGATCGGACGATTGCGCGGGTTGTCGATGAAAGTACAGATTTAGATTAGTAAAATTCTATTCTTCAGATAATCTGTAGAGACATAGACTGAGTAGCGCGATAGGCTTTATCTCAGTCACCAGTTAGCGTCATCGTAGAAAACGTATATGTAAATCCGGACATATACGCGATAGATTAGTGAGAGACTTTATATTCGCTTTTTGCGAATTAGAGAAGCTGCGATAAATTGAGACACCATGCCTGAAACCAGAAGCCAAACAGAAATGGCGCAAGAACCAGACATGAAAGCCAAGATGCAGAAATGGAAAGAAGAAGGAGAGCTGCTAGGTTTAACAGGGAAAGACTTGACCGCATACGTGTTAGAAGAGAAAAAACATTGGTCAACAGTGGCGCAACAAGAAAAACAACAAGAGCGCGAACGAGAAGCAGCGCAACAAGAGCGAGAAGCAGCAAGGCAAGAACGCGAACGAGAGGCAGCACGGCAAGAACAAGAAGCCGAGAGACAAGCACATTTGAAGGAACTAGAAATTCAAGCAGCAAACCCAAATGATGAGGGGAGATGGAACAGAAATAATAATGCGCAGGGGCGACACAGGATTAAGATCAAGCTACCATTTTACGAAGACGGAGAAGATTTGGAAATATATCTATGGAAGTTCGAGAGAGTCATGAGTGCAGACCACATTCCAGAAGACGAATGGGGACTACATTTAATTGCATTGCTGAAAGGGAAAGCAGCAGAGGCAATTACGCACATGCAACACTTGGATTTTGAAGATTTCCAACAAATCCGCAATGAGTTGCTGAAAAAGTTTCGACTGACGTCGGAAGAGTACAGAGAGAAGTTGAAGAACGCCAAGAAGAAGAATGATGAAACAGCCAGAGAACTAATGAATCGGATTACTCAATGGATAACCCGATGGATTGAACTCTCAGGAAAAACCAAGGACTTCGACAGCGTAGTAGAATTGTTGGCAGTGGACACGTTTGTAGATGCGTTGCCAAGGGAGCAAGCTACATTCGTACGTGACCGAAGACCAGCTACAGTAGACGCAGCCGCTGAGGCAGCAGAAACGTATGAGATATCCAGAAGAAGTAGAGGACATGAGACTCGTAGTATGCACGTCGATAGCAGCAGAGACAGACTCAGATTCAGAGACAGTAGGAGTTCATCACCCAGGAGAGATAACAACCAACAGGGATCACGCGACAACAAGCCGACGAGCAGAAACGAACATCCACCATTTAGAAATAGAGTGTCATTCAAGCTGGAATGTTACAACTGTGGAGGACCTCACAAGGTGGCAGCATGCCCAAACAAGAAACAAAATGTGATGTATGTCCATTCACCATGCGAAGCAGCACCTGCATTGAATTGCGGTAGCGCGGACACGCATCGTCAGCATCACGAGAGAATAGATCATCACGCATTGAGAGTAGGAATACCATATTTTGGGGACAAGATTGAAGATGATCACAAAATGGCATTATGCGATAAATGCAGAAAGATAGATTATCAACCACTATGCCAAGTGGAAATAGAAGGCAAAGAAGTGTTAGCACTCAGAGACACGGGAGCTACGATTAGCGTTGTGGATACGGAATTGGTACCCAAAGACAAGTATACGGGCGAAATAAGATCCGTAACATTTGCGTCGTGCGACGTCAAACAAGTACCAGTTGCCAAGGTATTTATGCGGACACCATTTTTCGAGGGGAACGCAGAAGTATTGGTCATGCCTAGACCAGCAATGCCAGTGCTAATAGGAAACGCAAGATTCCTGAACAAAGAGCAGTTAAACGTCATTCCAGTGTATCATATAATGGGAACCTGTGCAACAAGAGAAACAAATGCGACAGAGACAAGGCAGCCAAAGCAACTAGAAGAAATCAAAGCAAAGGAATTAGAAACACGAAGTGCAGCAACAAAACGGAGTCAAAAAGAGCTGAAAATTTCAGAAATTTGAATATTTGAAATTAAATTAAATTTGAAATAATTTGTGGGAGATCTAATGAAGCAACTACAGAAACTACTGGACGTGAAAGGCATCAAGACGACACCACATCATGCACAATCGACGACACGTATTGTAGTGGACAATCTCAGTGCGGATTGGTCTAGGCATGACCAATACTTCTGCGTTCCCCTCATTTTTTTGGTTTTTACTACGTTTTTTTTACTACGTTTCATAAGGGTTCGAGTTTTAGTTTTAGGTTTAGTTCTATTTATCGAGGACGATCTGGACATTTGCAATTGTATGAATTCTACGATCCTCTATCAATTGAAATGAACATCATTCAAAGACATCATTCCAAATGCTGAACTTTGTGAATCTACATGTGTGATTACAGTGACATGACTATTCGTATGAAGATGCTGTAACGACAAAATTATATCATCGATGTTATCTAAAGACTATCTATTACTATTTATTATTTATTATTCACATTATTATTATTGCGTCTACTGTAGCTGGTCTTCGGTCACGTACGAATGTAGCTTGCTCCCTTGGCAACGCATCTACAAACGTGTCCACTGCCAACAATTCTACTACGCTGTCGAAGTCCTTGGTTTTTCCTGAGAGTTCAAATCAATCGGGTTATCCATTGAGTAATCCGATTCATTAGTTCTCTGGCTGTTTCATCATTCTTCTTCTTGGCGTTCTTCAACTTCTCTCTGTACTCTTCCGACGTCAGTCGAAACTTTTTCAGCAATTATTGTCAACTATTTTCGTTTCTGAAATTTTCAGCTCTTTTTGACTCCGTTTTGTTGCTGCACTTCGTGTTTCGTTCTCATAGCTTAGATATCTCTTTTTGTATTTATTTACACAAAAACTGTGCTACTATGCTACTATCTGAGGGGATTCCAGGATTGCCTTGAAAACTAGATTTTTATAAGTTTACTGTTTTCTATAATTAAATGCAAGGTCTTTCCAAAGACTGTATATCCAAAATGTGTGTTCCTTGTGTATTTTCCAACATAAATCACTTTAGAAATTCGAAGATCTCCCGAACACAAACGAAAGGTCAATGCCAGTTTTGTGCGAGAGTGCTCAGTTTTTGAATATCTCAAGTCAGAAGAAATAAAAGCTTTTTTTTGTATTTATTTACACAAAAACTGTGCTGAAACTGTGTTTATGGTTTTGAGTTGAATTATGTTTTCATTTCAGACAAAAAGTTTCATATTATTCGGGTCGGACTGACAAGACACGTTGTGGAAGTACTCTGAAGGCAATGACGCAATTGGAATAATGATGGATCCCGCTTTTTCAGAAGCGTTACCGTTGCAGTTTCGTAAATTAATAATGTTGCGAAAATATACAAAAATCATATTCTATCCTATACTATTCCTACTCCAAAATAGTTTGGGCACCACAGAAGATCGTTTCATCAGTAATATTGACAGTAACATTGGAATGCCCTGAAGAAGGTTATTAAAAATCGAAAATGTGACAAATCAAATTGAATGGTTTACAATATGTCGTTGTAAATGTTTTTAGATATATCTGTGATGCCCCTACGACCTTCGAGTTCATGAGGGTTGCTGAGGACAGAGAAAGATGGAGTACGCTGATTAACCGATCATCTGTGATGCCCCTATGATCTTCATCACAGATGATCATTTAACCAGCGTACTCCATCTTTCCCTGTCCTCAGCAAACCTCATTAACTCGAAGGTCGTAGGGGCATCACAGGTGATCGTTTAACCAGCGTACTCCATCTTTCTCTGTCCTCAGCAACCCTAATGGCTTCGCTCAGTGTCAAGCCAGTTCATTCTCGAATGTTGTCCTCCCATATCTTTTTCTATCCAGATCTTCTTCTACCTCTTTGCACTGTACCTTGCAGGATGGTCCTCGCACGGCCTGATGATCTGGTGACGTGGCCATACCATCGGAGTTTCCGTTTCTTCACCACTGTGAGAAGGTCATCGTGTTGTCCAACGACTTGTGTGATGGTCTGTCGGACTTCGTCGTTGGTGATGTGCTGAGTATAGGAAATGCCCAGAAGTCTTCTCATTTCCATGCTTTGTATTCTTCGTTGTAGATTTGCTGTGAGGGTCCATGTTTCGCAAGCATATAGGAAGATGAAGATGACAAGGGAGCGCAGCAGCCTTACACTGGAATGTAGACTGATGGTCTTGTCTTTCCAACTGGGCTTCAACCTTGCCAGGGCAGCAGTTGTTTGTGCGATCCTGGAGAGGACTTCCTGTCGGGACCCATCAATCAATCTTTAATTTAACGTCTCTTCACACATTTAGGTGATATTAGACATTGAAAATGTAACTATTAAAACACGTCCCTCAGCTTAGACTCTTGTCGGTCCTCTCGGAATCTGCCTGATAATTGATATTGTACGCATCTTCACAGGGCCCATTTGTCTCTGTCAATAAATACGGTGTCTGTAGTCTATACAGTCATTGTCACATGCGCTGGTTTCTATGTGGTCATAGTGGGTCTATGTCACTGCCAGCTAGCAGAAACAGGGTTGTTTAATAACAAACTAGGTGCTTTTGAGCTGATTTATATAGGTAATAATTATGTTAAAAGTTCAGCGTGTATATGTATTTGTGTTGGCTTGCCTACATATTAGCCATGAAGCACATTCGTCTGTGCCAGTGGATGGTTTGTCTTTTTATTATATAAATGCGGTGCATCATTTATTATTCATTTGTTTCCGTTCGCCGCCCGGACGTAGGTGATAAGTATGTTACTGATAGACAACTTAGCAAGATCCGCACGAGAGACAACATCGTAATAGGAACTTGGAATGTCAGGACCCTAACTGGGTAGGGAAAAGTAGAAGAACTGGCCCACGAGCTGGACCACTATCGATGGAACATTTTAGGTATCAGCGAACAACTCTGAAAAGGCCTACGTGAAACAACGACCGACAAAGGGCACAAGCTTTATTTCAGCGGGAGAGATGACAGGCACGAACACGGCGTTGGATTCTTGGTCCACAAAGAAATTCTAGATACTGTTATGGGTTGTCGCCCAGTCGCCAGTAGACTCATTACCATCCGTCTGAGAGCAACCCCTTTCAACATTACCATCATCCGGTCCTATGCCTCAACATCAGACTATGAGTACAGCAAAGTGGAGGATTTCTAAGAACGTTGCAGGCTGTCCTTGACCAAGTGCCGAGGAAGGACATAATCATAGGCGACTGAAATGCCAAGAATGGCCAAGATGCGTACCACAACTGGGGAGACACATGTGGACTCCACTGCAACGACGAGACAAATAAAAGAGATCTGAGACACTTGGAGTTTGCCAGATACAATAATCTGATACTGGCAAATACGTTTGGTCCTCACAAAAAATCAAGACGATGGGCCTGGCACAGTCCCAGCGAGGAGCATCGCAACCAGTTTTACTACATCATGGTCAAAAAAGGTGGGGAACGCCTATTCTTCTAGTTTTGCAACTGATATGGGAATTCCACAAGGTTGTATAATATCTCCACTTTTGTTTAATATATTAATGTGTGACTTGCCGACAGTTTTGAGTAATAGAGTAACGCCTGTTCAATATGCAGATGGCATAGCTATATGAATGAATGTAAGTTTAAGAACGAAAATCTCTTTGTATGAAATAAAACAGGTTGAAAAACTATCAAAAAGAATTAAACAACACCACCCAGTTTGTGAATGAAATTGGTCTTGAACTGTCAAAAGAAAAACAAACCAAATTTGGTACTTTTTAATAATGGTCAGGAGCCAAGACAATTTCCCAAATTTGTAACTGAAAATGAAGAAATAAAATACGGTTAAAAGATGTTACATTTGTAGGAGTGAATTTAACGTGTAAGCTACATTAAGAAAGACATATAGAGTACTTAATACAAAAGGCTGTTACCATCACCAGTGCCTATATGGGAACTTGAAACAGCACATTTAGATATACATTACTGTAAGGAAAAAAAAAGAGTCAAAATCCAAATCTTATTGCAGTAGAAGTTCATCACTATATGTGTGAGAAATATTCAGGAAAATAAAAAATTATACACTGATGGATCCGTTTTAGAAACAGGAGAAACAGGAGCTAATGTACTTTGGTTATACCAGATTTAAAACTATCAGAATCGTTTTATATAGGAAAAGGTTATTCAATTTTTACTGCAGAAGTAAGTGCAATATTAATGGCTCCAAATAAAATTTCAAGTTTACGTCAGAATATATTTAGTATAGTTCTATGCGTAGATTCTCTGTTTTAGATGCTTTAAAATCTAATATTAACAGTGAACGAAAAGAAATAATTTTTGAGATTACGGACGTTATTCATAGTTTGATAATTAGTGGTAATGAAGTGACCTTTTGCTGGACTCCATCACATTGTGGATTTTTATATAATGATTGGGATGATCGTACTGCAAAATTAGGTGCTTTAAATATTAATTCTCTGTCTGTTAAAATAAATCTGTCTTCTAAATAAATTCAAAACAATATTGAAAACAATAGTACTATTGTAAAGAAACTTCAGTTCAATGTAAACAGCAAAAAATCTTGCTGGAATTCCCAGATCAGTTTCATCTATGGCAAACAGAATATTATTAAATTCTATGAAAATCAAATATTGTAAAGATGTGAAGTGCGTTTGTGATTACCCATTAATTCTAAAACCATAGTATTTGATTGTATTCACTTTCATCCCCTTTTGCCCCTTGAAGTAAATAATATAACATCAGTTAAAAACATTAACAATGATTTACGTGTGATTGGCAAAGGTTTTAATTAATTCTCCAGTCGCTCCTTTTATTTAACTGACATTGTTACTTGTGTTTTAATGCGGTTATAGATTATATTTGAGTGTATGTGAGTGAGATGGAGATAGTACGTGTGCTTATATGTGTGTACTTGTGAGCCTGTTTAAATGCGTGTGTATGAATGTGTGTGTATGGTCTTTATCATCTTCGTGAAAAAAGACTTTAATAAAACAATAAGAAGAATATTCAGTTACCAAACATAACTGATTTAAAATATAAAACAAAGTAGGTCTAATAGAATTTTTTTTTTAAAGCAACTCTACGTCAAGAGTTAAAATGGAAAAAGGGAAATAACAACTTCCATTTCGTCGAATACTTAATATCGTGTTGCTGCTTCCCTTCCCAAAGTTGGCCATACAAGCAAAATAAACATCAGATCCGCGTACAACCGTTGTTGAAGGTTGTGGAAAGTAACCAAAGCAAACAACGACGACGACGACGAAGAAGAAGAAGAAGAAGAAGAAGAAGAAGAAGAAGAAGAAGAAGAGGTAGAAGAAGATAAATAAAATAAAAAAATATAGATGGGAATGATATAAAAGATGACAATGACAACGACGATAGTGGGGATGATAATGATGATGATGATGATGATGATGATGATGATGATGATGATGATGATGATGATGACGGTGGTGACCATGATTATGTTTCATTATTATCTGTTCTTACGTTAATCCGTTTTACTGCTTAATTGAAATATCTGCATTATGAAAATATGTCCATGTGTTTGAAGATCATTAATAATGTATAAATATTTATGTGTGTGTAAAAGAAGAATGAATGGACATGTTTAATTGACAGACAATGTAATTTCCATGCTTTTGGATTAATAAAGTAATATCTTATCTTATCTTATCTTATCTTATGATGATCATAATGGCATAGTAAAGACAATGATGATAGGAGGAAGAGGATAATTAGGTAGAGGAGGAGAAGACGAAGGAGGAGGGCGACGGAGGAACATGAAGAATAAAAGACTGACAGGAAGAAAAATGTTATAATTAAACAAAACATTTCCCCAGCTATCACTTGTGAACTACTAATTATAACTGCAGGGGATAAATATGTAGCAAGGAGTATCTGCAGAGTTGGAAGAATACAGGATGCTAGTACCATTGGTCCGGCCCCTCTCCATACCTAAATCTGCTCGGATAATGCTAAGTCTTTCCTTATCATATCCTGTCCCGTAACTCGAAGGTCGTAGGGGCACCACAAATGATCGTTTAACCGCGTACTCCATCTTTCTCTGTCCTCAGCAACGGTTACCCTCATGGCTTCGCTCGGTAACAAGCGAGTCCATTCTCGAATGTTGTCCTCCCACCTCTTTTTCTGTCTCCCTCTCTTTTTGCCTCCTTGCACCGTGCCTTGCAGGATGGCCTTTGCAAGGTCTGATGCTCTGGTGATGTGGCCATACCATCGGAGTTTTAGTTTTTGTTTCTTCACCCCTATGAGCATATTATCGTGTTATCCAATGGCTTGTGTGATGGTCTGTCGGATTTCGTCGTTCGTTGGTGATGTATGAAGTTCCCAGAAGTCTTCTGTAGCACCTCATCTCCATGCTTTGTAGTATTCGTTGAAGATCTGCTGTGAGAGTCCATGTTTTGCAAGCGTATAGGAAAATGGAGATGACAAGGGAGCGCAGCGGCCTTATCTTGGAATGTAGACTGATAGTCCTGTCTTTGCAAATGGGCTTCAGCCTTGTCAGGGCAGCAGTTGTTTGAGCTAAGTCTTCAGGACACGTTCTGCTGATTCCTTATTTTATACTGTTTTAACAACAGAATATGGAATGCCCTGTGTAAAATAGTTATTTGCGATTTTTTAAAGCTGTTTTTGACCACTTTAAGCTAAATAATCTTTATATTAAAGCATATTTTCTAAATAATCATTTATTTACAAACAATGTAAGATTTTTTCTAATTATTATTTTTTTCTCCTTAAATGACTTTTTATTTACCTAAACAATGCATTGTTTATGCCAATAAATCATAATATTATAGGTAAATAAGGCATTGTTGCTAAATTTAAAAAAACTGTTCACCTATATTAATTAAAAAAAAAATCATATTGTGTTAAATAATGTCCTATCCTATCCTATCCTATCCCTTAACTCGGAGGTTCAAGTTCAAGTTCCAGAATACTTTATTATCTCAACAGAGAAATTATGACATACAATTGCTGATCGGTATAAAACATTAAAACAATACATACATAGATAAAACAAGTACACTGTAGGCTACATCTATAGTAAATTTCCAGTATTAAAAGACATCTCAAAAATCAAGATCTTATATACAAAAATATTACTTAGTGCTTATTTAAAAACTCAATAGATTTTGGGATAAAACTGTTTTTCGTTCTTACAAGAGAACATTTAGACACACGCAGTCTGCGAACAGAGGGCAACATTTCATAATACTTTGCTAAAACATGTGAAGTGTCTTTCATAACCACTCAAGTTGTTGTCGAGAATCGTCCCCAGGTATTTGTAGTTTGTCACTCTCTCCACTTTCGCACCGTCGTTTAACCAGCATACTCCATCTTTTACATAATGTATAATAATAATAATAATAATAATAATAATAATAATAATAATAATAATAATAATAATAATAATAATAATAATAATAATAATAAACATTTGTACAGCGCCATTTCTCACTAGAGCTCATAACGCTTTACACAAAGAAAATAAATAAATTACTATATAAACGTAAAATTAATTAAATAATTAAGCAAAAGCAAAATATGAAATACCAAATCAGAATACCCCACACTGACACACGACTATGACTGCGTTTAAAGTATTTGACAGAGAAAAGTTCAGAATCGAGATTTAAGGATAGTAGACCCTGTTGAAAATGTGTGTTTTCTGTTCAGAGCGAAAGCAAAGAGATGATTCGACAGAGCGCAGAGTTAAAGCAAGAGAATTCCGAAATGCAGGGGCTGAAAAGTAGAATGAGCGTTCACCAACAATTTTTTTTTTACACGGGAGATACGAATATCGCGACTGTCTAAAGATAAACGAAGAGATCTTGATGGTGTATAAAAGTGGACTAACTCGGAGAAATACAATGGACCAGACAGAGTAACAGCTTTGAAGCAAAGGCTTGGAATTTTATACTGTATTTTGTTCTCTACGGGAACCCAATGTAATGATTTTAAATGAGAAGTGAAATGTTTCCAAATAATAATTTGTTTACCTGTATGTTACAATTGAGACGCGCATGATAGATCCGATCATTGTGTTTTCCAAAGCCTGCCATAATAGAGTGTATTTACCTTTAATTTGATTGTGCGTTGTTGCTAGAAGAGGTAAAAAAAAAAGAAAAAAAAAGGTAAAGGTAGTCCCATAGTCTTGTGGCTGTAGGGGAGCGTGATGTTGGAGATAACACTTATCTTGGGCCAGCGTAATGAGCCCATCTCTCTCCCTCGCTGCTTTACCTTCCCCACCCTTAAGAGAGTAGGTATTCAGTCACAGTTGAGTCAACTGGGAGCGTTGTTATTTGTCGCTTCACGTTTTGCGGTCACCCATCCAAGTGCTAACCGCACTGGACGGTGCTTAACTTGCGACACAGTAGCGAGTGCTCCAACCACTGCGCTATCCGACACCCCGTTGCTAGAAGAAGCTTTTCATAATGTTGATAATTTTTGTTGGTCAATATTGCTGAGAATTTTCTGGATTTACCTGTTTATTATCGATCAACGCTTATAGACTTACGGGTAAATGCTGGTCGAATCTTATGGATTCGTAAACCTTATGTGACGTAATGCAGTGCATAGTTCCGGTAACGAATTTTATTCCATCTTTTTCTCAATTGCAGAGAGGCTATATAAGCAAGGCACTGTCTGCTTGTGAAGATGATTGTTGTAGCGATTTTCAAAAAGTGATCTTGTGCTGAATAAGGTTGGAAAACTTCATACGACGACTCCGGCCTTGTAGCTGAGTGAACAGGCTGCGAGGATAAACGAATTCGAGTTACACATATCAAGATTCAAGCATCGGGGCTGAATCGGCTATTGATAAATAACCGTGGAACACTACATCATGCATTATTTAGCATAATTTGCTATATAAAGTATTATTTAGAAGATGTTGCTAAATAATGGATTATTTACGTAAACAATTCATTGTTTAGGGAATGCAATTTTCATTATTTAGGGGATTCCAGGATTCCCTTGAAAACTAGATTTTTATAATTTTACTGTTTTCTATAATTAAATGCAAGGTCTTTCCAAAGACTGTGTATCTAAACTGTGTGTTCCTTGTGTATTTTCCAACATAAATCACTTTACACATTCGAAGATCTCCCGAACACAAACGAAAGGTCAATGTCAGTTTTGTGCGAAAGTGCTCAGTTTTTTAGTATCTCAAGTCAGAAGAAATAAAAGCTTTTTTTGTATCTATTTACCCAAAAACTGTGCTGAGACTGTGTTTATGGTTTTGAGTTGAATTATGTTTTCATTTCAAACAAAAAGTTTCATATTATTCGGGTCGGACTGACAAGACACGTTGTGGAAGTGCTCTGAAGGCAATGACGCAATTGCAATAATGATGGATCCCGCTTTTTCGGTAGCGTTACCGTTGCAGTTTCGTAAATTAATAATGTTGCGAAAATATACAAAAATCCTATTCTATCCTATACTATTCCTACTCAAAAATAGTTTGGGCACCACAGAAGATCGTTTCATCAGTAATATTGACACTAACATTGGAATGCCCAGAAGAAGGTTATTAAAAAACGAAAATGTGACAAATCAAATTGAGTGGTTGACAATATGTCGTTGTAAATGTTTTTAGATATATCTGTGATGCCCCTACGACCTTCGAGTTCATGAGGGTTGCTGAAGAAAGAGAAAGATGGAGTACGCTGATTAACCGATCATCTGTGATGCCCCTACGACCTGCATCACAGATCACTCCATCTTTCCCTGTTATCAGCAACCCTCATGAACTCGAAGATCGTAGGGGCATCACAGGTGATCGTTTAACCAGCGTACTCCATCTTTCTCTGTCCTCAGCAACCCTAATGGCTTCGCTCAGTGTCAAGCCAGTTCATTCTCGAATGTTGTCCTCCCATATCTTTTTCTATCCAGATCTTCTTCTACCTCTTTGCACTGTACCTTGCAGGATGGTCCTCGCACGGCCTGATGATCTGGTGACGTGGCCATACCATCGGAGTTTCCGTTTCTTCACCACTGTGAGAATTGTTGTCCAACGGCTTGTGTGATGGTCTGTCGGACTTCGTCGTTGGTGATGTGCTGAGTATAAGAAATGCCCAGAAGTCTTCTCATTTCCATGCTTTGTATTCTTCGTTGTAGATTTGCTGTGATGGTCCATGTTTCGCAAGCATATAGGAAGATGGAGATGACAAGGGAGCGCAGCAGCCTTACACTGGAATGTAGACTGATGGTCTTGTCTTTTCGACTGGGCTTCAACCTTGCCAGGGCAGCAGTTGTTTGTGCGATCCTGGAGAGGACTTCCTGTCGGGACCCCATTGTCTGATACAATGGCTCCTAATTATTTGAAGCTATACACTGTGTTGAGGGATTGGCCTTGGACTTTGATGTCCGTGTTGATGCCATTGGTGTTGTTGGTCATCAATTTGGTCTTCTCTGCACTTATTTCCATTCCATAGACTCGGGGAGGGGGGGGGGGGTGTCAAGCCTCTGTACTAGCTGTTTAAGTTCTTTTCCTCTCCAGCCAATCCATCAATGTCATTCGCAAAACGAAGGTTGGAGATTACTCTACCCCCTATGCTTACTGTGCCTTCGTGATCTGCAAGGGCATCCAACATGACGCGTTCTAGGAAGAGGTTGAAGAGTGTTGGAGAGAGTGGGCATCCTTGACGCACACCCATTGTTGTTCTGAACCAGTTTCAGATGGCGCTGGTATGGAGGACTGCACTGGTAGCAATGTCATACAGGCTTTTGATGACTTCGATAATGTTAGGACTGATGTTGTACACTCTCATGGTTGCCCACAGAGCTGCATGCCAGACTCGATCAAACGCCTTCTTGAAGTCTACGAACACATGATATAGATGTTGTTGGTGTTGTAGGCATTTCTCGCAGATTATTCTGAGGTTGAAAATCTGTTTAGTGGTACTTCGCCCTGCTTTGAATCATGCTTGTTCTTCAGCTATGATTTGTTCAGCTTGGCGTTTCAACCTTTTCATTATTATTTTCAGGAGTACCTTGCTGGGAAGGCTGATGAGGCTGATGGTGCGGTAATTTTCACACTCCTGAAGGTTACATTTTTTGTAAAGAGTGATGACAAGTGACTGGGTCCATGGTGTAGGCCACTCCCCACTCTGCCAGATCATGTTACAGATAATGGTGAGGGCGTCAATCATCTCTTCTCCTCCTGCTTGAAGCAGGTCCGCGGGGATGTTGGTCGTGGTCACTCCAATGTCTGGTCCTGGAAAAGTGCGTGTCCTGCCAATGTTGATGCTTGATCTGAAGCGTTTCTTGACCATGATGTAGTCGATCTGGTTGTGATGCTCCCTGCCGGGACTGTGCCATGTTCATCGTCTGGATTTTTTGTGGAGACCAAGCGTGTTTGCCAGTATCAGATTATTGTACCTGGCAAACTCCAAGAGTCCCAGACCCCTGTCATTTGTCTCGTTGTTGCAGTGGGGTCCACATGTGTCTCCCCAATTGTGGTGCGCATCTTGGCCAACCTTAGCATTCTAGTCGCCTTGCACTATGATTATGTCCTTTGGCACTTGGTCATGGACAGCCTGTAGATTTTCATAGAAATCCTCCACTTCGCTGTAGTTATAATCTGATGTTGGGGCATTTTCCTGGAGGATAAGGATGTTGAAAGGGGCTGCTCTCAGATGGATGGTAATGAGTCTACTGGAGACTGGGCGGCAACCCATGATAGTGGCTAGAATGTCTTTGTGGACCAAGAATCCAACGCCGTGTTCGTGCCTGTCATCTCTCCCGCTGAAATAAAGCTTGTGGCCCTTGTCGGTCGTTGTTTTACCCATGCCTTTCCAGCGCAGTTCGCTGATACCTAAAATGTTCCATAGATAGGGGTCAGCTCGTGGGCCAGTTCTTCTAATTTTCCCTCCGCAGTTAGGGTCCTGACATTCCAAGTTCCTATGACGATGTTGTTTCTCGTGCGGATCTTGCTAAGTTGTCCATCAGTAACACAATTATCACCTCCGTCCTGGTGGCCAACGGATGGCGCGGTCCTTGGTGATCCGGGCGACGACCGATCCGGTATGGAGTAAATGGTTCTATTCATCATGCAGTGTCTTGGGCGAGAAAGACCTGGCATGGCCCAATCCTCTCCAGGCTGTTGGCCACAGCCGAAATCCACGAGAACAGTGTGGCTCGCCTTGGCCCCGAGCACGTGGTCGTTGAACCTGTAGTAACATAAGGTTTCTCCGTCCTGGCCGGTGACTTGTGTGTAGAAGACTTTCTACCAGTGATGCCGTGCTGACATCACCCCTATTTATTGTCTCTTACGACACGCCGGAAAACGTTGGGTCTAGTCTAGTCAGTGCCCGAACCCAAAGGGCAAAGGATAAGATATAGTGCGCGTTTAATTACCGGAGCCCGTGGTTTTGCCGTAGAGTATATATTATATACCTGAGTGTCACGTGCACAGCACGTGAGCAAGTGCCTTCGCGTTAAACCTATTAGCTAAAGTCGGCACATGCATTGACTGATTTAGCTGTTGCTGTGCATACGAATACGAAACTTTTTAAAAAAAAATACATACCTATCTATCTATCTATCTATCTATCTATCTATCTATCTATCTATCTATCTATCTATCTATCTATCTATCTATCTATCTATCTATCTATATATATATATATATATATATATATATATATATATATATATATATATATATATATATATATATATATATATATATATATATATATATATATATATATATATATATATATATATATATATATATATATATATATATATATATATATATATAAATCAACACTTGCAGACAACAGGCTCTGTTCATCGCGACATGACAGGGATATTGATCTTTAACGGGTGCAAGTGAACCTTAGTGTATTTTCAAGACCTCTATTACAATCTACGCCACAGGTACATCCCCACCTCACGAAGAGTTAAGTACAAGCGCACCATTTGTGTTTTCCCCGTGATCAGTAGCAGACGCCCTACATCACTGAGGCAAACATTCTTGTTTTAAAGCCCCTCTATACAGTTCTGATACTTTTCACAAGATAAGCTTGTAATGGCGAAACGCCAAAAAGAGATTTACAGCTAAAAGCAGCTATAATAAGAAAGGAAGAAGTAAAGAAGAAGAAGAAGGAGAAGATTCGGTGAGCGACACTGGTCGCGAGCGGTCATGATTTTCTCAGCTCTCGCAACCCGATTTTTGAACCCAGTTCACTAGACCTTTTTAGATTTGTAGGAGAGAGAGGGCGGTGGGTGGGGGTGGACCGGAGTACCCGGAGAAAACCCTCCGTGACCTCAATAGTCCCGTTCTTAAGTCACATGCGGGAATCGAACCCGTGACCTTCCCATTGCGCCGCGAGGATACCATTCGCACCCACGATGTATCTCTTTGTGTCCTCAAACAGGATGTACAAATCTTATTATTTTCCATGAGGATGTACAATTCTCGTTGTCGTTGTTGGTTACATTGAAATATACATTTACATTGTCTATTTACAACAGAGCGGTATTCAACTCCCTCTTAACTTTCTCTTTCAGTCCTCTGGGCGAAGAGCAAGGCTTAACATCCTAATGCATCAGGACGAATAATTTGGATTGTCAAAGGCTATATAGCGTCCTGAAGTTGAACACTGTTATTAAAGCAGTTTGACATTTTAGTGTGCACGTTAAATCAAACACAACAGGCCTTTCTTCCTTTTAGTGTCCGTGATGTGATTGTCCATCATTGCTAGTTGGTGAGTGTCTCTCTATACATCATCCTTATTTGTTGAGTGTCATTTTCCGATTGACCTGACCTACTCTATTACTTTTTCTTAACAGACCCATTTGAGGGGGTTCTTGTAATCTCATACAAATAAATGAAGCAATAATTTAAAAAGAAGAACAAGCAAAAGAATAAAAAAATGAAGAAGAAGAAGAGTAAAGTCAGCAAACTGTATTACCATGTTGGAGAATTAATTAATACGGAACATTGCAAGCAAGGCAAAAAGATTAAATGTTATCACACAAAGAAGAAGAAAAATGAGAAGAAGAAGAAGAAGAACAACAACAACAACAACAACAACAACAACAACAACAATAACAACAACAACAACAACAACAACAGCAGCAGCAGCAGCAGCAAAAGCAGAGAAGAAGAAGACGATGTTGTTGATGATAATGAGGAGGAGTAGGAGGAGGGGGAGGAGGGAGAAGGAACATAAAAAAAAAAGCTTAAACCCATTGAGCTAGGATAAAAGTCACACACAAGTTGGCGTTTGAAGAATAATTAACATCAATCATCAGTTGCACATTTAAAATATTTGGAGTGGAGAGGGTGGAAGGGGAAGAGGGGGGTGGTGCGTTAAAACTGACAGATTTTTGACACCCCGCCCATTTGAAGAAAGCTGCTGGCGAGATGAACGATTTGGGTTGCAGGTGAAAATATTTGTGTAACAAGTATTACTTTTAGCGTTTTAATGTTGACATGAAATGAAAGTATGTATTGCGGTACATTCGAATCAAGCTACAAAAAGCTCTTCTCTCTCTCCCTCTCTCTCTCCATTTCTCTCTCTCTCTCTCTCTCTCTCTCTCTCTCTCTCTCACTTTTGAGCCTATTTATACAAAACGAGTTAAATATTATTCTAAACCAAAATGGCTAGACAGGGAATTACAAAAAGCCATTAATCTTAGAGATTGGTAAAAAACAAAACAAAAACAACCTGGTAATGAAAATGAATATAAAAATAAAGAAATGCAATCATTTTACTCAAGAGAAAGAAAATGAAAACACGTGTTAAAAACTTAATATCCTCCCGAAACGGTTCTAAAATTATTTGGAAAGCAATTAATCATGTAACTAACAAAGTACCTACATCAACAGTAATTAAGGATATATCCCCTGAGATACTGAATTTACATTTTGTCAAAACGTTAGATATAATTATAACTGCTGACAAATAAAAAAAAAATCTACATAAATAAGCTGAATTTTGTCAGTCTAAAAACATCAAAAACAAAACTTATATTCCTTTTTTGTCAACTGAGTTTTTTTTTAATAAAATACTAAGAACCCTGAAGCAAACAAATTCAAGAGAAGTTGAAGAACTTGATGGTAAAATATTAAAACTGTCTGCTCCACTTATTATTGAATATTTAACCTATATATAGATCTACAATATATGCATTGACATATCCTGTTTTCAAGTCATGTTTAAACAAGCTAAAGTTATTCCGCTTTTTAAGTCCGGTGATAGTTCTGACCCATCAAATTTAAGACCCATTTCGATTCTTTTTATCTTATCAACGCTATTTGAAGAGCACATTAACAACCATAATAGATCATTTCACAAAAATCAACCTGTTACATGAAAATCAATCTGGCTTCAGAGCTAAGCATTCTTGTCCTACAGTTCTTACATAGGATAGAACAATGGCTTAATAATGTTAATGAGCACACACCTTTTTCTGGAGCAATGTTCGTTGACTTCGCAAAAGCTTTTGATGTATTTGACCATGACCTTCCCTAACGTAAATTACAATTATATGGTATTGCCTTTAAATCTCTTGATCTTCTAAAATCTTTCATCTTTGAAAGAGAGGAGGGCGTTTTTATAAATAATCAAAAATCACAGTTTGGGGCTATTATTGCTGGAGTACCGCAAGGATCGATTTTAGGGCCTTTATTATTTTCTGTATATATAAATGATTTTCCCTTTCATGTTTCTACATCTTGTGAACTATGTGCGGATGACACCACATTACACTCCAAGAATATAGAAATGCGTAATTTAGCTTCGTCTTTGCAAAAAGGGGTAAATGAACTACACGAATGGATTGAATTTAATCACACGACATTTAATCCAGACAAAACAAAATCCATGCTAATTACAACGAGACTATCCTATCCTATCCTATCCCGTAACTCGAAGGTCGTTGGGACATCACAGATAATCGTTTAACCAGCGTACTTTATCTTTCTCTATCCTCATCTACGAAGTCGACAGACCATCACACAAGCCTTTGGACAACACAATGACCTGCTCACAGTGGTGAAGAAACGGAAACTCCGTGGTATGGCCACGTCATCAGATCATCAGGCCTTGCAAAAGCCATCCTGCAAGGCACAGTGCAAAAAGGGAGAAGAAGAGGGAGACCGAAAAAGAGGTGGGAGGACAACATTCGAGAATGGACTGGCTTGACACTGAGCGAAGCCATCAGGGTTGCTGAGGACAGAGGAAGATGGAGTATTTATTTATTTTATTTAATCGTTCTTATATAGCGCTTTTCCAGCTCAAGAGCTGCTCAAGGCGCTGGCCGATACAGGATCTAACTCAAGCCGCCCGAGACGCCCACCCGCAGCCTTTGGGCGCATGGTCTGACGCCTGGACAACTGAGCACAATCCTGGGCAGCCAAGGACGGGGGAGAAGGACCTAGGTGCATGCTGGGTGTTTTCTTGTCACCGGCACTCACCCGTCTAGGACATGAGCGTCAGGATCTTTAAAGTCCGTTATGATGGAATGTATGCGACACAGACTAGATCTCGGTTTATACTCTCATCAGAAGGAGTATGAAAACAGGAGTAAAGTGTCTTTCCCAGGGACATAACACAATGGCCCGGCCAGGGCTCGAACCCGGGACCTTCCGATCCGCAAGCCGAAGCACTACCATTAGACCACAGTGCCTCCCTCATGCTAGTTAAACGATCATCTGTGGTGCCCCAAGGACCTCAGAGTTACGGGATAGGATAGGATAGGACCCTTTTCAGTAATGTATGTGTGTGCTCTGTGGGTTCGGGCATTAAATAGAATAGACCCAACGTTTCCCGGCGTGTCGTAAGAGGCGACTAACAGGGGTGATGTTAGCACGGCATCACTGGGCGAAAGTCTTCTACACAGAAGTCACCGGCCAGGGCGGAGGAACCTCACGTTACTACAGGTTCAACGACCATGTGCTCAGGGCCAAGGCGAGCCACACTGTATTCGTGGATTTCGGCTGTGGCCAACAGCCTGGAGAGGATTGGGCACCACCAGGTCTTTTTTGCCCAAGACACACTACATGATGACACAATCCACTACTTCCATACCGGATCGGTCGTCGCCCGGGCCGTCACCCGGCACAAGGACCGCGCCTTCCGTTGGCCACCAGGACGGAGGTGTTAAGTATGCTACTGATGGACAATTTAGCAAGATCCGCACGAGAAACAACATCGTCATAGGAACCTGGAACGTCAGGACCCTAACTGCGGAAGGAAAATTAGAAGAACTGGCCCACGAGTTGGACCACTATCGATGGAACGTTCTAGGTATCAGCGAACTGCGATGGAAAGGCCTAGGTGAAACAACGACCGACAAAGGCCACAAGCTCTATTTCAGCGGTAGGGATGACAGGCATGAACACGGCGTTGGATTCTTGGTCCACAAGAACATTCTAGCGACTGTCATGGGTTGCCGCCCAGTCTCCAGTAGACTCATTACCATCCGCCTGAGAGCAGCCCCTTTCAACATCACCATCATCCAGGCCTACGCCCCAACATCAGACTATGACGACAGCGAAGTGGAGGATTTTTATGAAAATCTACAGGCGGTCCTTGACCAAGTGCCGAAGAAGGACATAGTCATAGTGCAAGGCGACTGGAATGCCAAGGTTGGCCAAGATGCGCACCGCAACTGGGGAGACACATGTGGACCCCACTGCAACATCGAGACAAATGACAGGGGTCTGAGACTCTTGGAGTTTGCCAGATACAACAATCTGGTACTGGCAAACACGCTTGGTCTCCACAAAAACTCCAGACGATGGACATGGCACAGTCCTGGCGGGGAGCATCACAACCAAATAGACTACATCATGGTCAAGAAACGCTTCAGATCAAGCATCAACATTGGCAGGACACGTACTTTTCCAGGAGCAGACATCGGAAGTGACCACGATCTCGTGATGATGTCTTTCCGGCTCCACTTGAAGAGAGTAAATACAGCAAAGTGCACTAGACTGAAGTTCGACCTGGACAAACTGCAAGACCCGGAGGTGGCAGAACTATTTCAGGCCACAATTGGAGGGAAATTTGCACCACTGCTCATTTTGGGGGCTGGTGAAGTAGATGTCAACACCATGACCACCACCTTCAACTCAGCTGTGACAGATGCCGCCACTGAGATCCTTGGCAAGCACCGACCAAAGAAGAAGCTGTGGATCACACCTGAACTTTTGGATCTGTGTGATAAACGAAGAGAGATGAAAAAGAAAAAGAACACCTCACAGGGAGCTGATGTCTACCGAAAAATCAACAATGACATCCGAAAAGGCATGCTCACAGCAAAGGAGAACTGGATAGAAGGTCAATGCCAGGAAATAGAGAACAGTCTGAACAAGAACAACAGCAAGAAGGCCTACCAGACTGTGAAGCGACTGACAAGTGTCAAACAGCCCAAAGTCTCCACTATCCAAAGCAAGTCTGGCATATGCCTTACAGAAGAACAAGAAGTCTTGGACAGATGGACAGAGTACTGCTCTGACCTTTACAACCATACACCAAATGGAGACCCATCAGTTCTAGCATGTCCAGAGAACAGAGAAGAAGAAGAAATCCTCCCAATTCTCCGGGAAGAAGTTGAGGCAGCAGTGCAAGCGCTAAAGAAAGGGAAGTCAGCAGGAGTGGACAACATACCCGCGGAACTGCTACAAGCAGGAGGAGAAGCGATGATTGATGCCCTCACCATTATCTGTAACAAGATCTGGCAGAGTGGGGAGTGGCCTATACCATGGACCCAGTCGCTTGTCATCACTCTTCCCAAAAAAGGTAACCTTCAGGAGTGTGAAAATTACCGCACCATCAGCCTCATCAGCCATCCCAGCAAGGTCCTCTTGAAAATAATACTCAACAGGTTGAAACCCCAAGCTGAACAAATCATAGCTGAAGAACAAGCAGGATTCAGGGCAGGGCGAAGTACCACTGAGCAGATTTTCAACCTCAGAATAATCTGTGAGAAATACCTACAGCACCAACAACATCTATATCATGTGTTCATAGACTTCAAGAAGGCGTTTGACCGAGTCTGGCATGCAGCTCTATGGGCAACAATGAAAGTGTACAACATCAGCCCAAAAATTATTGAAGTCATCAAAAGCCTGTATGACAAGGCTACCAGTGCAGTCCTACACAACAGAGCCATCGGGAATAGGTTCAGAACAACAATCGGTGTGCGTCAAGGATGCCTACTCTCTCCAACACTCTTCAACATCTTCCTAGAGCGCATCATGTCGGATGCTCTTGCAGACCATGAAGGCACAGTCAGCATAGGGGGTAGAGCAATCTCCAATCTTCGTTTTGCAGATGACATTGATGGATTGGCTGGAGAGGAACAAGAACTTGAACAGCTGGTACAGAGGCTTGACACCACCTCCAAAGCCTATGGAATGGAAATAAGTGCAGAGAAGACCAAAATGATGACCAACAACACCAATGGCATCAATACGGACATCAAAGTCCAAGGCCAATCCCTCGACACAGTGCATAGCTTCAAATATTTAGGAGCCATTGTATCAGACAATGGGTCCCGACAGGAAGTCCTCTCCAGGATCGCACAAACAACTGCTGCCCTGACAAGGTTGAAGCCCATTTGGAAAGACAGGACCATCAGTCTACATTCCAAAGTAAGACTGCTGCGCTCCCTTGTCATCTCCATCTTCCTATATGCTTGCGAAGCATGGACCCTCACAGCAGATCTCCAACGAAGAATACAAAGCATGGAGATGAGGTGCTACAGAAGACTTCTGGGCATTTCCTATACCCAACACATCACCAACGACGAAGTCCGACAGACCATCACACAAGCTATTGGACCACATGATGACCTGCTAACAGTGGTGAAGAAACGGAAACTTCGGTGGTATGGCCACGTCACCAGATCATCAGGCCTTGCAAAGACTATTCTGCAAGGCACAGTGCAAGGAGGTAGAAGAAAAGGGAGACCGAAAAAGAGGTGGGAGGACAACATTCGAGAATGGACTGGTTTGACACTGAGCGAAGCCATCAGGGCTGCTGAGGACAGAGAAAGATGGAGTATGCTGGTTAAACGATCATCTGTGGTGCCCCTACGACCTTCGGGTTACGGGACAGGATAGGATAGGATAGGATGTGTGGGTGTACATGTTTTGAAAATGTAGGTGTTTCCTTCCAATCTTCTTCTTCCGTTTCTTGTTGTTGTTGTTGTTGTTGTTGTTGTTGTTGTTGTTGTTGTTGTTCTTCTTCTTCTTCTTCTTCTTCTTCTTCTTCTTCTTCTTCTTCTTCTTCTTCTTCTTCTTCTTCTTCTTCTTCTTCTTCTTCTTCTTCTTCTTCTTCTTCAGATGTAAGAGGGTTAAACTCTAAATGTAGTTTTAACACTTTGGAAAGTCTACTTATAATTATGACGTTTAGAGATCTTAAAACAAAAGATGAAAAGTAAAACGTTTAGTGATTTACCATTAGCATTATCCTCGTTTAATTTTTTCAGTTCGTTGACATTTAGTGGTTAATCCGACAAGAAACGCCGATTTGTTAACTCCAATATTTACAGATAAGACGTTATTTAAGAGAGCCTTGCATTGCAAAAAAGCAAAAATCTATGACACTTGATAGCTGTGTCTTTGCTTATGATAAGCATAAGGTATTCGTTAGTGTCGTACTTAGCTCTACATTTCAACCATAGCTTTATATTTCAACCATGATGATCATACTGGATTAAAGTGAAGAAGCTATAGATTGTATAAATTTCTGATGTTTCCGTGGCATAAGACATTTGACCGTTTGCGTTTTTTTTAAATGGCTCTAGAACATATTTGTAAAAAAATAATTGGTCAAATCCGGCTGGCTCGCGAAGCAACACAGATACAGATTTTTAGGCTTCACGTGTTTTAATGATGCACCTTTGATTGACACTTTTTGTACGAAACGAGTTCCTATCCAACAGTCTAAAATATCGTGTTCGGAATAGACGCATAACGTGACTCACACGCTCACCCATAGTAACACACACGCACAAATGCACGCACACACATTCTCTCTCTCTCTCTCTCTCTCTCTCTCTCTCTCTCTCTCTCTCTCTCTCTGTGTGTGTGTGTCTCTCTCTCCTTCTCCTGCTTCTTCTTCTTCTTCTACTTCTTCTAGAATAAGGGGTAGATATATATGTCTGTTTTATTAGTAAATCAGAATGGTAACCTAGAGACAACTTTAGGGTAGCGCTGGTGTTGCCGTTTTGCATTGTAATAAAGGCACTCGTGTATGTGTGTATTCAATGATACAGTAATAAGTGGTGTAGAAGGACAGAGCGAAACACCGTTAACAGAGACAAGAGGATCGTAGCTATGAAATCCAGTCCACTTGTATGGCGCACAAATCCATGTTACAGAGGAATGCTCGGGGCGCATTTGCATGTATGTCCCACTAAGACTATGAATCATGTGGCACTGGAGAAGGTTGCTAGCGGCTCAGATTGATGAAAGATTTGCTGGCAAGATCTTTCTCTTTCTCACTCTCTCTCTCCCTCCCCCCCCCCCTTCTCGCTCTCAATGTGTGTGTGAGTGTGTGTGTGTCTGTGTGTGTGGGTGTGTCAGTGTGTGTGTTTGTGACTCTGTTTCTGTCGGCAAGCTGCGTGGTGAACTACAGCTGCTGTTTGCACAGAAAATGATGCTCTGTGTAAGACTATGTACAGCCAGCTAAAGATTTAGTTGCTCTGTGTTCAACTCCAGTGTTGTGCAGTACTAAAAAGGTCGTGTCGTTTTGTGGCAGTTAGGCAATCTGTAGAAGCATTTTTGTCAACTAGAGGTAGCTAGCTTATTAAAATGCCAATGTGTACAGCAGTAGAAGAGAAATGACGTGTGGGGTTTAGCTATCGAATAACTGTAGACGAATACAGAGTTAGCATGCAAGGCACTTCGATAGCTTAAAGTGTTTGCTTTTCCTCAAATCAAATTTAAAGCAGACAATAGCCATGAGGAAAGATCAGCGTTTTGTGGTAGTCTGGTAAGGGCATACTAGACTAAAAATTTAAGGTGCAGCAATTTAGTTTTGTGTTTGCATTACATTCAAATTCTCAGCTCGTGTATAGCCTTAGGCCTAGATATTTTTTTTCAATGAATGTTTCTGCTACTGTAGGTAATACAGAGACAGCCTCTGTCACAAACAACTCAATATGACATTATATGCAAAGTCAAATCAAAGGATCGTCTGTATGCCTAGCCTATATAACTTACTTGCATCAACGTTTCTGCTGCTGCAAGCACGGATAATAATCTCCTAATGCCTCATCTCTCTCGCCTTTGACAAGACAACAATGGCTGTTTTTGTGCTAGCCAAAACATCCAGAGGGGAGTTAGATGTTTTCAAGAAGTGGAACACCAAGAACAGTGACGATCGATAGGATTAGCCCACGTGGGGAGGATTAGACTCGTTGGCTCATGGAGCAGATGTGAGAGAGGCTTGAGGAAAACGGTAAGTGTGTGAACTCTTAGAAGAGGCCATGGACGTTAGGTGATAAGGACCCACAGCTTGCTTTCATTTTTTGTGTTCAAGCGACAGTTTAACGTACAAGGTTTGCCTTCAGTATTGAGTGCACCCTTTTATTATTTATTTGAATTTATTCTACTTCTTCCTCGTTTCCTGACTAGATAAATTATATACCAAACACCAATTACGTATTCCTATGCGCACACAGTCTGGTTTTCAAAGACCGAAGTTCTCTAGGGCTAACCGCCTTGTGTGTAATGATGAGTACAGTCATCAGTTGTTGACCAATAAGGACTATGATGAATATGAAACTCAGTTAATTGTTCTTTTCATTCGGAAGCGCGAAAAACTAATTAATAATTGAAGGAGAGAAATTCGGGCCTTACTTCAAACTCGGAAACTAGAATCTCGTACATGTATGCAACTGTGAAAGAGAGAGTTGTTGTGATCTAAGCCTCGTGAGGGTCATACAGTACAAAGAGAGAGTGAAAGAGAACGGAGAGGGAGGGAGAGAGAGAGAGAGAGAGAGAGGGTGAGAGAGAGAGAGAGAGAGTTAAAACTTGAAACTATTTTTTTTATTAGGGATACAGATTTCAGACTAAATGCAACTAATAATAATAATAATAATAATAATAATAATAATAATAATAATAATAATAATAATAATAATAATAATAATAATAATAATAATGGATGCTATATAAGCGCTGTTCCTCAAGTCACCAATCAGGCTCAAATAGCGGCGATCTGTAAAAGGTAGGTAAAGGTAGTCCCATAGCCTTGTGGCCGTAGGGGAGCGTGATGTTGGAGATCACACTTATCTTGGGCCAGCGTATTGAGGGCGATGCCCAACTCTCTCCCTCGCTGCTTTACCTTCCCCACCCTCAAGAGAGTAGGTACTCAATCACAGTTGAGTCAACTGGGGGCGTTGTTGTTTGTCGCTTCACACCTTAGCGGTCACCCATCCAAGTGCTAACCGCACCGGACGGTGCTTCACTTTCGACACAGTAGCGAGTGCTCCAACCACTGCACTATCCGACACTATCCGATCTGTACCAACATACAATATGTATCACCCACCCTCACCTACACACAATAAATACACATCTCTCACTTAGATTTGTGGTGCAAAGGCAGGGAGATCGTTATTGGAAGACGGAAAGGAAATCGATTTTTTTATTTATGAAATTTGTATACTAACTGCATCCAATAACATTATTGAAGGAACGAAACCTGAGCACCAGGGGAGAACTCTCGGTGACCTCAATAGTCTCGTACCTAAGTCACATACGTTCGCCCCTTGCAAAGCCTATCTTCCAATAAGAAAGAATTGAAGAAAACCAAGTGCGAGACCCTAACGGGTGCTGAGTTCCATCGCGTGCTATCACTCTCTCTCTCCCTCCCTCTCTCTCTCTCTCTCTCTCTCTCTCTCTCTCTCTCTTTCACACACACACACACTTTCTCTCTCACACACATATACACACATAGCTTACACACACAAACACATTGTATTTTAGACAGCAATGAAGGACAAAAAGGGAGGAGATGGAGTAGAAGGAGGAAGAGGTGGATTATGAAAATAAATAGATTTCTCTTATATAGCGCACTTACAAGCTCAGAGAGCTTCTCAAGTCGCTGGCCCCGTAATATCCAGCAATCACACAATAGTTTGCTGATGTAAGGATTCGAACCCACGTCGCCCAAAACGCACTCACACAAGTCGTGCGCTTTGACCACTGCCGCCTGAAGATACTGATTTTAAAGACGGACGCTTAAAGGACGCCGGACGTACGGACAAAGCCAAAAACAGTAGTTCTCGGAGCTTTAGAGCTCGGGAACTATGATAGATCAGACATACAGACAGAGAGAGAGAATTTAGTAATTTTTTTTAGGGATACAGATTTTAGAGTAATTGCAAAATCTCATCTTCCTGGGAGAGAGAGAGAGAGAGAGAGAGAGAGAGAGAGAGAGAGAGAGAGAGAGAGAGAGAGAGAGAGAGAGAGAGATAGAGAGAGAGAGAGAGATTGAGTGAGAGAGAGAAAGAGAAGGGTAGAGAGAAAGAGAGAGAGGGAGAGAAGGGGAGAGAGAGAGAGGAAGGGAGAGGGAGAGGGAGTTTTATAGGCAACCAAGCCATGTCAAGACGGACAGGCAGCCATAGAAGCAGCTAAGCAGATGCAGTAAGGATAATACTAATTGCTAAAGCCGTGGTCACACAGCACTCCACGTCTTAATCACGGCCAAAGCGCGTCCAAAATTTGTTACCCGTGGAGTGGACGTTGTTGTTCGCGTTGATGTCGAGGTTAAGACGAGCTACGGTCGAGGTATAGACGTGGCAGGACGCGGGGAGAAATCTGAACGGCATCGAACGCGGCAAAAAGTTTTGAACTGCAAGCCCCGGTCACACAGCCCTTTACGGCTGAATCACGGCCAAAGCGCGTCCAAAATTTGTTACCCGTGGAGTGGACGTTGTTGTTCGCGTTGATGTCGAGGTTAAGACGAGCTACGGTCGAGGTATAGACGTGGCAGGACGCGGGGAGAAATCTGAACGGCATCGGACGCGGCAAAAAGTTTTGAACTGCTCAAAATTTTAGCCCGCGCACAACCACGGGTAAAACACGCGGTAAAGACGTGCAACACACGCGTGGTAATCCGTGTTCCGGCAGTGATTAGAACTTGGGGAGACGCGGTAAGACGCGAAAGTTTAGCGTTCAGTCATTGGACGCATGTACCGCGTTGGAATCACGGGAAATAGCGTGTGTTTAGCGGCTTATCACTGACAAAGCACTACCTACAAACTTTTTGCCGCGTCCGATGCCGTTCAGATTTCTCCCCGCGTCCTGCCACGTCTATACCTCGACCGTAGCTCGTCTTAACCTCGACGTCAACGCGAACAACAACGTCCACTCCACGGGTAACAACGTCCACTCCACGGGTAACAAATTTTGGACGCGCTTTGGCCGTGATTCAGCCGTATTCAGTTTGTGCATCGTGGAGTACTGGCGAGCTTGAAGCTTAAAGTTTCCAACTTTTACCAATTCAGCGTGACAGACCACTACTGAACAAACCCGCATGAATGTCAATATAAAGCACATTAAAAATTAATTATATATAAAAAAATAAAGGCAAAACTTCCACATCCGAAAGCTTGCTCGCTGTTTTTTAGGGGAGAGGATGGGAGTGAGGGGTGAGAAAAAATAGAGCGAGGGTGAGTAGATATGGAGTGTGGACAGAGAAATGACAAATAAACTGATCCTTTTAATATTCGCAGTGAGGGATATCCCACGGTAGTTTTTATTTAAATCAACAAATAATATTAATAACTTGGACCTGTGGGGAAAAAAACAACATCAACAACGAAAAAACAAAAACATAAAATAGAGTCGCCGCGAATTGTGAAATAGTAAATCACGGCGTTGTTTCTATGTCGTATAGGGTAATAAAACGTTCTCAAGGAAACCTCCCGTTCGATTGGAGTGCTTTGCAATGTTACAAAACGTAGGCTACATAAGAGAGAACGCTGTTTAAAAGGCCCCCCTAATTCGAAAGCTGTGTTAACTTTTAGCCAAAACCTGTTTACCCTAAAATTCGCATTGTTATTACATTAAACAATGATAAAGCGGGCTTTCGTTGCTTAAACTAACCGTTAAATCAAGTTTGAATTTTCCATTTCGATTCCGACAGGAAGTTATTTCCTCTTTGACCCTATTTCCCAATGAACCACTCGGTTTGAAGGGTACGTCTTTGCTGTCTTCGGTAAGGTTGGGTCTATTTTATCAACCTACAACGAAAAACCTCACGAGCAATTGTTTTTACGGGTTCTGTCTCTTACCGGCTCTGGCAGCTGCTATTTTTAGCTCCAGAATGTTGGCTGGCTAGCCAACGGGTGCTGCTATTAATAGTCACATAAATTACGAAATGTATTCATTTAAAAATAACTATACTTTCGAAATTGTTATTTTGTGCTGTACATGAAAGCATGTATTTTTTTTACAGTGGTTCAACACTCACTGTGAATGTTAAAAAGATCTGTCGGTAGGCAGGGGTCATGGTGGATCCCTTTAAGAACCAAGCAAACACTCTTAGTTCGACTGTGAAGTGAACCAGCCAACCTTGTACAATAATAGTAAAGCTCGCGGCTAGCCTCAATTGCTGGTGAACACAGATGTGTTTATTACATAGTACTATCCTATCCTATCTTATTCTATCTTATCCCGTAACTTAAAGGTCGTTGGGGCATCACAGAGATCGTTTAACCAGCGTACTCCATCTTTCTCTGTTCTCAGCAACCCTCATGGCTTCGTTCGGTGTCAAAGTCCGGTGTCAAGTCCATTCTCGAATGTTGTCTTCCCACCTCTTTTTCTGTCTCCATCTTCTTCTGCCACATAACGCCAAGTAGAAAATTCACACCTTAACGGTAGTTCTAAACAAGGAGTGCCACACTGTATCGTACACATTTCAGGGTAAACTTATTTTTGTGAATAAATAAACAAATACTTCAAGGTGGCAACTTTAACAAACCAGTGGTGCACTTTGCCGAATTACCCAGGATTATTGAGGCGGTTCGTAGGGTAGTAGGTTCTGAATAGAAACCGAGCAGTTTTTTTTAGGTGTATTTTCAAACGCTCCGACCATTATTTTGTAAAGGGACTGACGCTATATAAGGAAACACCATCATCATCATCATCATCATCATCATCATCATCATCATCATCATCATCATCATCATCATACACATCAGCATCATCATCAGCATCATCACAACCACCACATGCAATAATAAAAACGATTTCCAATATTCACAGAATAATCAGTTATCTTTCTTTCTTTGGTTTGGATCTTATTTTTAAGTTTATACCTGCTTTTTGTACTTCCAGATAATAATTGGAAATACTTTGAAATAGTTGGGAATCAGAACGAGACAAATGTTGGTCGTTCTGTCGATCGGTCTCTAGGTCCATTGCACGCCATATCTCAAGAACTACATACCGGATTTTGACCACGCTTCGTGGGAACATTGCAGGGATTAGTGGGCAGCCTCCAGTACGATCACATGTGCTCTATCTCAATAGTCAAGATCGTTATTGTTAAGTCTTGCTCTGTATCTCAAAAACAGCTGGACCGAATTGGTGTACAGGTACTTCAATCAGTGTCGGTCCGTTGGTCGGTCAGTCAGGTACGATCGTTACTCCGTTGGTCTAAATTTGACTTTTCTCTTCAAAACACAAGTTTAGTATTATCTCAAAAATCACCGAAAAGGTTTAGATTATGTGTACTATATGAAGACGCTTTAACTATTGCTCAACCTTTTATTTTAATTCGTTTTTGTATTTTCTCAACGGTCAATGTCGCCGAGTTTAATTTTTCTGTCGACATTTTACGCTGTATCTGAAAGGTGGCTGAATCTATTTAAATAAATTTTGGCCTGTGGATACTTCACGAGTGGTCTATCGTTCCAGGCTTCATGTTGCTTCTGTAGTATAAAACTGAGAGACAGCATGCCCATGAAAATTAGAGAGAAGAAAAATTGTCTAAAAACACAATGTGTACAGACCCTAAAATGAAACAAATAAAAATTAGCACTTTTGAAACTGCTCAATTGCTCCAGCAATAGTGTGTGCGTTTAAGAAAACGCGTTTAAATGACTTGCCATCTTGTTTATGTTTATCTATGGGCTTTTGAAATATTGTGTCAATTTAGTTGGCTTTTTGTTGTTTGCCTGCTTGCAATATTAGCCGTTTGTTGTTATTTGTTATTAGTTTTCAGTGATGTCCCGAGGCTTCGGACATCGGTCATGGTCCGATTCGTTTGGAAAATGGCCGAATGCAAACACCTGTGTCCCGTCAAATGTCCGATTCTATTGCGAAATTAGCGGTCATTGTCCGATAGTATTATGACTAGAGCGGTCACTGCAAGAAACATCTGTACAAACTGGGGTGTCAAAGCCGTTAAAACGAGTTTGAATAGTGGACAATGCTAGACTATTATCACTCTTTAGTACATTCCGTCGAACAACAAAAGGGCCGCAACTCTCGACACTTTTGAAAGGGAAATAACCGACACCATACTTCCTCTGCAACGATCTTACTACGCTCAAAATGCCGCCGAAGAAAAAGCTTTGTGTTGCTAAAGGGCAGTCTGTTTTGAGCTCGTTTTTGAAGAAAAAAGAAGCACCATTAATCGGTTCGCTTCACAATCTGAATGTCCTATAGCTTTTATGTAGTCAGGACATGATGTCCGATTAGTGTTATGATTTAGGACATTTTGTCCTATTGCCCTCTAATCCTAGGAACGCCACTGAGTTTTAATGAGCTGCAGTTCGGCCAAACAAAATTGTAGCTAATCATGGTGCGATTGCGTTGGGCGATAAAACATGGCGTTTCCAGTTTGTTTCTTCTGTCAGAACACCATGAAGAAAATGCATTGAGGAAGGTAGCATCGGGATCGGGAGGGGGGGGGAAGGGGTGAAGGGGTTGGAGAGGAGTGAGAATAGGGGATGTGTTACACTCGATGTTGTTTTTTATCAGTTGATTCAGCCCTGATGCTTGAAACCTGATAAAGTGTAACTCAGGTTCGTTTATCCACGCAGCCTGCTCACTCAGCAACAAGGCAAAGTCTTCGTATGTAGTTTTCCACTTAATCCAGCATACATCAACACTGCATACAATCGCTTTTTCCACTCTCAACTTTTTACTTTCAACTCTCTCTTATTTTTTTTTTAATCAGTTTATAGTCCCCTCTCTTCCCGATAAGGATTTTCAGAGAGGAGACTGCTGATTTACCTCGAAACAGTGCGGCACTTAAATAGTCTCCACATAGGCCTACTCCAGAACAAACGAGAATACCCCTGCATAAAACACCACAACCAATCAGAATTAATTTCATCATCACTGCCTCACGTCATACAACCCTATTTGGAATGGAAGCTTCCATGGTTACCACTAGAACTATCCATACGCTTCGATCGATAGTAAACAACTGACTCGAGAAAATTCTCAAATAATATCGAGCAACTAAAAACACCAACGTTATACAAAGCTTCTTCTAATAACAACGCAAAATCAAATCAAAGATGAATACACTCTATTATTGCATGCGTTGCAAAATAAAACGAACAGATCTATCGCGCGCGTCACACACGCAAGCCTACCATTGCACGCGCTTCACACATAATATCGTGCGCATTTCACACGCACCATCATGCGCGTCTCAACGTAACAGGATGTAATCTTCATTCATTATTGATGCTGCTGGAAGGTCAATTTAATCTTGAATAATGCTCGCGCGCGCACACACACACACACACCTACACACACACATATATAGGCTAACACTCACATTGCTAATGAGTTTAAGATTGCACACACAATCACACACACACACACCCACACACACACACAATCACCCACACACTCACACACACACACACATTACTAATGAGGCTTAAGATTGGTTGCTGTAGGATTCTTGTTGCGATTACTTGGAATATATAATGTTTCCTGGTTGTCATGTTATCATTTCTCGTTTGCTGGCTGTTTAACTATTCGTGTCTGGGCCAGACGCAGCGTGGAGAGAGGAAATGGGGTAATACAGATTGCCGATGTGATACGCAACACTGCAATGAATGTATCTTTCCTATAACAAATTTTCCAATTTTTATTTTGTAGGATGTTTTGTCATTTTCAATTTTATTTTTCGGACAAACAAATGTATGATCATCTTTGTTTTCAGTTGTAAAATAAATTCGAAAACACAACTCCTTATAAATCACCACACTCATTCCTGACCTGCATCATCTTCACTGGGCATCAGAACCTGTTGAGGCCTACGTATTGATCCACGGTATCGATAGTTTCAAGCGCATACCTGACAGTTCACTGATAGTCAGGATGCATTATTGTTACACACACATAGTATTTAAGTCTGTTAATTGAGACAACTTAATGCTATCCTGAATTGCACAAAACAACTGCTGCCCTGACAAAGGTGAAGCCCATTTGGAAAGACAAGACAATCAGTCTACACTATAAGGTAAGGTTACTGCGCTCCCTTGCCATCTCCATCTTCCTATACTCTTGCAAAACATGAACCCTTACAGGAGACCTACTGGAGGTGAGGTGCTGCAGAAGACTTGTTGGCATCTTCTATACACAGCAAATCACCACCGACGAAGACCGACAGATCATCACACAAGGCATTGGAAAACACGATGACTTGCTCACAGTGGTAAAGAAAAGGAAACTCCGATGGTATGGCCACATCACAAGAGCATCAGGCCTTGCAAAGACTATCCTGCAAGGCACGGTGCAAGGAGGCAGAAGAAGAGGGAGGCAGAAACAGAGGTGGGAAGACAACATTCGAGAATGTATTGGCTTGACACTGAGTGAAGCCATGAGGACTGCTGAGGACTGAGAAAGATGTAGTACGCTGCATGGTTAAAGGATCATCTGTGGTGCCCCAACAACTTTCGAGTTAAGGGATAAGAACAGGATATGGACTGAGACAAACGCCACCTTGCGCATAAGCATCTGGCTCTGCAGAGCCTCTCCGTGTACCACCACTATCAGTATCACCACAGCCACTGAAGCGCTGGCATCGGCGACTAGCAGATAAGGTGGATCAGTGTTTCAGAGAAAATGAAAGTGAGAGCCCTCCAAATATTTGGCCGCTTGAGATTCTCACTTCAGTCTAGCTTCCTGGAGAGAAACCGCATCTGTGATGCATAAGGCACTAGGAATCATACTTCGGTATGTAGGCCTAAGTGTATTTGCATGCTTTTATTTTTTTGCATTGGCTTGCTTGCTTCTTTCATTGTGTTGATAAAGTTGATGCTGATGTTGTTGTCTTGTATAGCGCGATCCTCCACGTCGGTGGACATGCTCATTGCGCATGCAGGGGATGGGTGCTTGAGGTGGAGTAGGGGGAATTATTAAAAACAAAGCAATACAGCCGTCACATGTTTCAAATAAAGTAACAACGTGTACACGATGTATATTATACAGCCCTGATGTTTAGGACAAAGTAATTGAACAATTCGATTTTAGTGATTTTTTTTAATGAGGCCAAGCTGTCACTCCGTTTAAACTGAAGAGGAATGCCGTTCCACAGATTGGTATTATTATTTCTCTTGCACGCATAATGCCTTTTTGAATATTAAGCCACCTGATTGTTTCATTATGATTATTATTATTATTATTATTATTATTATTATTATTATTATTATTATTATTATTATTATTATTATTATTATTATTATTATTATTATTATAGCGCACTTATCTCGCCGTACTTGACCAGACTCTAGGCGCTGGCCGATACAGAATCTAACTCAAACCGCCCGAGACGCCCACCCTCAGCCTTTGGGCGCATGGTCTGATGCCCGGACAACTGAGCACTAGCTTCCTGCACTATCCTGGCCAGCCAGGGATGGGGGAGAAGGACCAAGTGCATGCTGTGTGTGTTCTTGTTACCGGCACTCAGCCGTCTAGGACATGAGCGTCAGGATCTTTAAAGTCCGTTATGATGTAATGTATGCGACACACAGACTAGACCACGGTTTATACTCTCATCCGAAGGATTAGGAAACGGGAGAAAAGTGTCTTTCCAAGGGACACAACACAATGGCCCGGACAGGGCTGAAACTCGGGACCTTCAGATCCGCAAGCCAAAGCACTACCATTAGACCACCGTGCCTCTCAGTGTATACTGGTTTGCTTGATCAATCCCAGCAAACGTTACGATGGCATGGGATATTGTTTTCATTGTTGTCCGTGCGTTGTTGCGTGCGACCGCCTCTTTTAAACTGATCTTTCGTTGCTTTACGCTGAACGGATTTTCACGAAAGTTGACACATGTCCAAGGAAACGTTCATGAACTTTGGAATACGGAGGAATGTATTATTTAAGTGTTACTATTACCTTCTTTTTCCTTTTTTGTGTGTTTTGTTTTTGGGTAATGATATGATGAGTGCGTGTCTGCTTCTTTAAAGTGATCTTATGCTGCTACCGCTAAGGGAATTTAAGGTGGGGCTTTTTGGGGGGGGGAGTGGGGGGGGAAGGGGCGGAGAGGATGGGGAGAGAGAGAGAGAGAGAGAGAGAGAGAGAGAGAGAGAGAGAGAGAGAGAGAGAAAGAGAGAGGTGTAGAAAGAGAAGAAGGTACATCACGCAAGTAAACAAACTTTCAGTATAATGTTGGGAATCGAAAGTATTATTTATTTTTAGTTTTCTCCTCGTTCGATATGATGTTATTGTGTTGTGTTGACAAGAATTGTATAATTAGCCGCCTGATGGCAGTCCTCCACAACAACGCCATTGGGAACTGGTTCAGAACAACAATCGGCGTGCGTCAAGGATGCTTACTCTCCGGTCCACAACATTCTACATCTTTCTGGAATTCATGTCATATGCCCTTGCAGATCAAGAAGGCACAGTCAGCATAAGGGTTAGAACCCATCAAAGTCCAAAGACAATCCCTTGACATGGTTTTCAGCTTTAAATATTTAGAAGCAAGTTTATCAGACAACGACAGCAAGTCCTCTCCAGGATAGCACAAACAGCTGCTGCCCTGACAAGATTGAACCGGTCATGATTTGGCTCGGAAGAGTCCGCTGGACCTAAAGCGATAATCATGTAATGTAATGACAAGACTGAAACCCATTTGGAAAGACAGAGTTATCAGTCTACACTCCAAGGTAAGATTGCTGCGCTCCCTTATCATCTCCATCTTCCTGCACTCTTGTGAAGCATGGATCCTCACAGCAGATCTACAACAAAAAATACAAATCATGGAGCTAAGGTGCTACAGAAGACTTTTGGGCATTTTCTATACCCAGCACATCCCCAACGACGAAGTCCGATGACACTAACCATTGGATTACACGATGATCTGCTGCATCATGCCTTGCGAAGACCATCCTGCAAGGCACGGTGCAAAAAGGCAGACGAAGAGGGAGACCGAAAAAATGGAACTACATTCGAGAATGGACTGGCCTGACGCTGAGCGAAGCCATGAGGGTTGCTGAGGACAGAGAAAAATGGAGTACGCTGGTTAAACGATCATCTGTGGTTAGTTAGTTAGTTATTCATTGCTTACAGGGTCCAGCGGACTGCAAAGAGCCGAATCAGGATGACAAAATCAAGACCACAACTTCGCTGAATGAGGATTCACCCATAATCCGCATTACAGATCTGGCGAAACAACCCTACTGGTAACACTGAAGGCAATCCACCAGCCGGTCACTTTACAATAACAATAAAGACATCCCACGCAGGGGACGCCGAGGCTATACTCTAATTTATCGAACCCCCGTTTACAAAACAAATCGAATACAAACATCATTATAAAATATTAACAAAACACATACATACAAAATGCCTACATTGCCAAATAATAACTTCATAGGAAGCTCCAGTGACCATTTGGCAGAAAGCGTCCAATATTCCCAAACTGATCCAACAGACCTCACACACAAAAGGAAGAGTTTTGTCCCGGAAGAGTTTTCAAGAAAAAAGGTAGGTGACTGGTCTAGCGAAGAAGAAGATAGTATAGTAGATTGATAGAACAGAGAAGGAATGAAAAAGAACAAAGAAGAAAGACAGCGACAGTGGGAATTTAAAGCACTAAATTTCCAGAAAGTGGGGATACTATTTATACTGAAACCCCCGGAAACCCTACGGGGGGATCATCTGTGATGCTTGTCACAGAAGGCTAGTTTGAACCCAGCACTTAGGCTTCACGCCTCCAATAGTTCATCCTGCTGTAGCCTGTGTAACTTTGTCGATGCCTAGAAGATGGCAGAAGTTAAAAGTTTGGTCTAAGCATGGGTAGGCTAGATTCTCTCTAAGGTAGGCAGTGACCTCATTCAGCTGACCTATATCCGTCACCTCTGTCAGAGGGCGCTACAGGTATCTCACGAGATTTCGCGGGCTTAAGCTGACCACAGGGTTAAGGTAGTCAGTCTTTGTTAAAACCTCACCCGAGACGGATACGTAAAAAGATCTATCAACAGGTGACGGGTGAAATTCATTAATCGCAGTGTAGCCATAGCCTGACATTGTCAAGGAGGTAAATGATCAATCTTTTGTTTCACCACGATTTATTGATAATATTGTTGGATTATGCTTGTCAAGTCTTGCCATGTTTTATAATTGTGAATGTTTGTAAAACTTTCTTGACCACGTGGCTGACCCAGGCGACCGGTTTTCGAAACCACGAGGTAGCTCCACTGACCAACTGTTGTTTCTCCTATGTGTATTATTGCAGACCAGTGGCTATACGGGGAATGTGCATGTTATTAATTACTTCTTCCTGTGTTTATGTTAGCCATGATATATGTATATTTGTAGGAATTGTGTTGGAGATTCCAGTGGACCACGGACATAGAAGACTGTTCGTCCCTTAGCTATATAAGTGGACGCGATCACTGAGGGCTTTTTCTGCCATCAATGAGACGCTCTGCACACCCTTTGTTAACAAGGCGTTGCAGAAACTCGTCTTATGTTTTGCAGACGAGCAGGCTTGTTGGTCCGATGCAGGAGATAGACCACTGAGAGCCAGTCCTGACATTCGGCCTGCAGTTGAACATCGATCACTGAGCTCCAATAGCCCAATAGTCAACAAACAAGGAGGAGACACCGTCACCACACCTCAACGATTCAGTTAAGTGACACAGAAAACGTGCACACACACTGATCCAGAAGGACTGTGCGGTAGTCCACTCTCCTGAAAACGAACATTAGGCCAACCAGAATAAATAGCCCAATGATGAGACAGTAGCAAATATCGAGAACAGCAGCAGCATAGACCCATCAAAGATCAATCAATCTTTAATTTAATGTCTGTTCACACATTTAGGTGATATTAGACATTGAAAATGTAACTTTAAAAACACTTTAACTATTTTAAAACATAATTTCAAAACAAACAGTCTATAAGAGTCTACCAAAAAGGGGATTTAGCAATAACTTTTACAACGTCTGTAACATTTTGGTAACACATTTAGGTGATATTAGACATTGAAAATGTAACTTTTAAATCACTTTAACTATTTCAAACCATAATTTCAAAACAAACACACTATAAGAGTCTACCAACAGGAGATTTAGCAATAACTTTCACAATGTCTGTAACATTTGGATGATTTAGAACCATGTCTACAGAATGTCCATATTCAGTTATGCTATGTCCATTTACTTTGAATATGTCTGTTAAAACTGAGCATTCAAAGAGAAGGTGATGTACTGATAGACTTGTATTACATATACATTTAACATCAGCTGAGTATTTAGTGTTCCATGCGTTCATTCTTAATTTATATATTAATTTAGAAAGTGGTCTTGAACAAGTCAGTAGAGATATATTTTTAATGTTATTATCATGATAAACTTCCTTTTCTAGTAAGGAAAACATTTCATGATTACACATATTCAAATTTGTTATAATTATAGAATCTGACGACCTTTGTGCTCCCTCCTTAGCTAATCTGTCACATACCTCATTCCAATGAATTCCGCAATGTGATGGTACCCAACAGAAATCAATATTTATTCCTCTAGAAATCACACAATGTATCATATGTTTAATTTCATAGATAATCTCCCTTCTATCTTTACAGTTCCACTGTTTTAATGCATACAGAACCGCTTTTGAATCAACACATACTAATATACCAAATATTTCTAAAGGTGACGTCATAATGAAATTTAAAGCCATTAGAATAGCATAAAGCTCAGCTGTAAATATAGAAAATCCCTTTCCTAAATAATATGATCTTCTGATATTTATTTCAGGTATAATATATGCTGATCCACTATCCGAAGAATCTAAAACTGATCCATTAGTAAAAATCTGCATATGGTTTTTGTAATTACACCCATCAAAGAGCGAACTACTCGAAGTGAACTTTGGACTGTTAATTTAATCCTAGTTATATTACATTTTGGGCATTTAAGGTAGTTTAGTGTTTAGAGAATTATGTATAGAGTAGAGGAAATAAATGTGTGATATTTACTGTTAACTAGTGGCTGGACTACCTATGTTTCATAGCCGAGTGAGAGCTAGTGTGTCAGTGAATCTTTTACACGTTTCTCCCTATCTCTCTATAACCCTATCCTACCACAGAACGGGCCAAACATATAAATGTATTAAGATTAGTCATAGGGTGATTAAACTAGTCGATCCCCGCAGACTAGGACGAGTGGGTAATAGCATTCCATTGTGCAGAGCCCAGCAACAATAGATCCACCGTCATAGTGCTCCAGCGACTTTCTAATTACGGTCTAGTATAGGATAGGATGGAATTTGTTTCTACCGCGAAAGTCGTGAATATAGGAGTAATTGTTTGCTTCCTATTTGATCGATTAATTCGTTTAATATTGCATGAATTTGGATATTTGTTTTCTAGCATGCTGTTCCATTGTTTTGATTCTCAATGAGCGTAATGTCGATTATTAGGAGTTATTATGGGTTAGGTAATCATGTTCCTGTTTGAAAATTGACGTTCAATATAAAGTAATTAGCAAGACAGAATCAAAGGGAAAAAATTGGAAGGAGGGAAGAATGAAAAAAAAATAATGGAAGAAAGGAATGGAAAAGAAAGAAAGAAATGTATATCAAGAAAGAAAGAAAGAAAGAAAGAAAGAAAGAAAGAAATTAGAAAACAATTAGAACTAACTAATTTTAAAGAAAGTAAAAACGATGGCAGAAAAGAAAGAACTGGAAAAAAGGGAAAAAAACACAAAAACAAAGGCAAAATACAGAAAGTGGGAAAGAAAGAATGAGAGTAAAAAAGTGAAAGAGATAATTAAGAACAGAAAGGAGGAAGATCTAAATAAAAGACAGCCAATATACAGAATTAAGAGAGAAATATAGAAAGAGTGAATAAAGAAACTAAAGAAACGCAGACATTAAAGAAAAAAAGAAATTTGGAAGGAAGAAAAAAAAGGAATAAAAAAAGTGAGTGAATAAATAAATAAAGGAATTAAACAGAGAAGAAAGAAAGAAAGAAAGAAAGAAAGAAAGAAAGAAAGAAAGAAAGAAAGAAAGAAAGAAAGAAAGAAAGAAAGAAAAGAAAAGAAACAAACAAACAAAGAAAAAGAAAGAAAGAAAGCAAATGGAGAAAAGAAAAATTAAAAAAAATACCTTATCTCGGTGTCTTCTATTATTATCGCCTAGGAAAACATCCTGTTTTCACTTATAGAACATAACGGATTTTTTTAATCTATTACAATTTCCAGTTAAAAAGACAGATTAGCAGGCAGCTGAATCAATATTCGTTGTATCTTTCTAGTTCGTTTGCCAGTGAGAAGACGTTCTTGGAAATTTGTTTCAAGGACAGACGGTCCTGTTTGACTGAATACAGTTCTACTATGGTACAGTGCAACACAGTCCTGGCACTGCAATAACATTAATTCATTTCAAGGTACATGATTATATTTCTATAAAAGCTGAAGTTTAAAGCAGCTATTCTACATACAATGCAATACAATACAATACAATATAACTTTATTGTCTGATGTTCATCACATACAGAAATTTGTCTTTGGCTCGTCGTCCGCGAGAAGCATGCAATAAAATTATATCCATTTTATATACACAACTAGCAGAGACACATTCATATCTGATGACACAGCAGCAGCCTTAAATTCCAATCAAATACAGACATTCACAATCTAAACCCCACATCAATAATAACTAATAATTTTACATTCATGCAGAAAAAGCACACGCACACACACCCACACACAAAATAATCTAATGACAGCACAAGTTAAGTGTTGTCTTAAACTATACATATCACGGCCTAAACATGATTATAATGGCAGTGCTTAAAAGGTAGAGGCATGACTAGAACATTTTATATTTACCTATACATGGACAGTCAACAATCAATTACATAATACAATGCAGTAACAACATTCTTAAAACATATTAGTAATTAAAAAAAATAAAAAAAGAACAGCAGAAACCACTGAGCAGGTTGCCTATCTCATAACTAGATTACATTTAAGAGTACCATAACGATGGTTAGAATCATTAAAATAACAAGTTACATGGTATGTGACTAGAGTAAGTTCATTCAATCTACTAATTAAGAATGTCATAACTCACAGGGATGTCGTTTGGGTCGGATCTTCGGCTTTTAGCCGAAATTTTTTATAAAAAAGCCGATAAACTGTCCGTCATGTCGGCTCGCCGAGCCGAAGTTTTCACGGGTGAATCGGCTCAATTTTGTCCATTTTTGCGATATTCCTGTGCTGTACGCTTGCAGTTTAGGTGAGGATTCGATAATTACTAAGGTTAAACCCAGAAACTCTGACAGTATTGTGGTCTGTCAAGGGACAGTCTAAACTTTTTATTGTTTTTGTGTGTCTAAAATTTAAGAAAATAAATTTTTTTTTCAATGTTCTTATTCTACTCTTAAAATCATGTTTTATTACAAAAATATGCATCCACAGAACACCTTTAATATATGGAGGGGAGGGTGCACGTTAACGTAGTGAATCTAGTAAAAAAAACAACCCAACAACATGTGAGACTGCTTTGGAAGAGAGCCAAAACTTTCTGTAAAAAGCCGAAAGTTTCACGGCTGTTTCGGCCAAATCGCCGAAGAAAAAATTTCCTAGCAACATCCCTGACTCAGCAAATTACATCCAAGCATTCGTGACAATTATGATGTTAAGTAAAATGAATATATAGATATCACATATAGATAGATATATGATGCTGAGAAACAAACCATGTATTTAAACTGGTACTAAAAAGGGTATTTAAAGTAAATGTACCGAGAATCCAAGCCCTGTGATTTCCTACTGAGATCTGGTTTTTGTGTGCAGCATCATTCAAAATCCTTCTTCGCAGAGCACGGTGCAGTGTTTTTTTCTCCATTGTTTTGGAGGCTTAGCTGAGGGAAGAAAGGAAAAGGCACTGATGCAATCTTTGTGTTATTTGGGCTTGCAAGCCAGCGCTAGATCAAGCAATTGCAGAAAGGGAAAAACCAGATTAAAAGTGTATGCCCGAAAAGGGATTAGATGATAACTTTGTGTCCTGTTTTCAAAGAAACACCCGCAACAATCTTCTTCGGGGGATAGAATTAAGCGAGAGAGAGAGAGAGAGAGAGAGAGAGAGAGAGAGAGAGAGAGAGAGAGAGAGAGAGAGAGAGAGAGAGAATGTTTGTGTGTGACTAATGTAGAAAGTTTTCTAAATTACATACATACATACATACATACATACATACATACATACATACATGCATACATACATACATACATGCATACATACATATATGTATACATACACGCATACATACATATATGTGTACATACACGCACACATACATACATAGATTATTACATTCATATACACGTACTCACGTCCACACATACATATACACGCGCATACACAAGCACACACTCACGTATACACGCCCACGCATCTTTTACACCCACGCACAAAGTGAGAGGGGAGAGAGAGATGGGAAGAGATAGATAGAGAGAGAGAGAGAAAGAGATATTCTTAATGTTTTTAAAGTGCACTTTTAAACCATTTGATTGAGCTTATATCCTGAATTATCCATAGAAGGTAAAAGGTAAAGATAAAGGTAGTCCCATAGCTTTGTGACAGTCGGGGAGCGTGATGTTGGAGATCACACTTATCTTGGGCCAGCGTAATGAGGGTGATGCCCATCTCTCTCCCTCGCTGCTTTACCTTCCCCACCCTCAAGAGAGTAGGTACTCAGTCACAGTTGAGTCAACTGGGGGCGTTGTTATTTGTCGTTTCACGTTTTGCGGTCACCCATCCATGTGCTAACCACACTGGACGGTGCTTAACTTGCGACACAGTAGCGAGTGCCCCAACCACTGCGCTATCCGACACCCCATAGAAGGGAAAACAAAAACACTTTTACTGGAGAGCGGGGGAGAGGGAGTGAGGGGGTGAGAGCGTTCTACTTGCAAAGACAATGAACAATAATGGTCGACTTAGCTGGAATAGTACTCAGCGCTCTCGCTAGGGGGCTCTGTCTGTAATAGGGACTTGAGGCTACGCTTCCGGAATAAACAACACACATAACGTGTTGAATCAGTTGGTCGTACTGTCCTCGGTTTTAAACAATTTAAATCATGCCAAACGGCGGTTGCTGTGTACCATATTGCTCGAATAGATCGGGACACCTTTTTCCAAAGGACACAAATCGACGAAAAAGATGGCTAGTCGCTATCAGGCGCGACAAGTTTGAGCCGACGCCGCACAGTATTGTTTGTCGAAAACACTTCTTGGAATCCGATTACCATCAGTCACCAAACACACAAGAAGGTTAGTAGATCTATATATGTTTCGTCCATTAAAAAAACCAACAACCCCCCCCCCCCCCCCCCCCATTTAACAACGTACGTTCTACTTTTCTGTGCAATATGCCAACAACTTGGAAGTGATCCTACCATGCCTTGTACTACTACTACTAGGCTGCCAAGTAGGCCTACTACAACTACTGCTGACTCCCAATGAATCATGCCTAATAGGCTGCTATCAAATACAATGGTAGGCCTACCACTGACTAAGACCGTTGGCGCAATGTGTTCTAGTAGTTGGTTACAAGGCATTATTATTTTCTGTTTATATAACCAGACACCAAAATTGATGTGGTGATCACCAAAAGGAAAACCATATTTTGGATATGCTACCAAATAGATTTAACAGTATGCCATTAGTCATACAAAGTTTGCTTCATATTGGTAATAACCAAACCAAATGTGTTACTCCTTTATGTTGCAGGCTCAAAGAGGGTGCGCAAGTTCTTGAAAAAAGATGCAGTTCCCAGTGTATTTCAGTGGACTAAAATCGACACAGAATATCAGTCAAGACGGACTCTGCGACAGTTAGAGCGTGTACAAGGTGAGAAGACATCACTTGCTAAACAGTGGGCAGACCAAGCAGCAGAAAAACAGACTCAGAAAGACACAGAGAGAGAACAGAAAAGAGTGTTTACTGAATTAGAAATTCCCATCTGTGAAGACACAACTGTTGAGACAATGTGTGGTGAGGGAGAGCCAGAACTGATAGAGGTAGATGTTCCACTTGCACAAAGCTGTGATTTGATTGGAAATGAGTTTGGTATAATTGCTGATGATCATCTTGCAGATGTTAGAATTGATCAAAATGTGGATGTTAATAGTAGCACCTGTAAATGTGATCAAATGAATGAGATGCCGTATGTATGCGTTGATAGAATACAAATGTCTGATACGCTTGTTCAGTTTTATACTGGATTGGACACATTTGATGTGTTTATGCATGCCTTTTGGTCACTGGGTAAAAATGTTAATCATTTGAACTATGCATATAGTGAATCATGCCATGTTTTGACCCCATTGAATCAGTTCTTATTGATGCTTGTCAAACTGAGACGGCACTACACACATTTTGAGTTGGCAAGGATGTTTAAGGTGTCTGAATTCACAGTTCAAAATGTTTTTGTTACATGGATAAACTTCTGTTACTTCCAGTGGAAGGAAGTGGATTGGTGGCCACAAAGGAACCTTGTCTCATACCATTGTCCTATTGATTTTAAAAAGAAATTTCCCTCAACTAGGGTCATTGTGGATGCTACTGAAATCCGTGTAAAGCATCCTTCAAACCCCAGAGCCCAGAAAGCATCTTTTTCAAGCTACAAGCATGGTAACACCATGAAAGTGCTTATTGGTGTGACCCCGGGTGGCCTGACATCATTTGTGTCTGATGCTTTTGGTGGTTCAGCTAGTGATAGGCAGGTAGTGGAACGTTCTGCACTGACAACCCTATGTGCACCAAAGGATTCAATCATGGCTGATAAAGGTTTTAATGTGCAAGATATTTTTGCTGTTAGAGATGTCAGCATTAACATCCCTGCCTTCTTCAAAAAGAAGAACAGGCTGAGCCCTGCCACTCGACACAATGATAGAAAAATAGCAAGTAAGCGTGTCCATGTGGATAGAGTCATTGGAATGGCTAAAGTGTTCAGAATCTGTCATAGCCACCTCGGTGTGCTTGAGACAAAACTGGCTACTCAGATCATCACTGTCTGTTTTTACTTATGCAATTTCAGGAAAACAATTGTCAGTCGTTTTGCATAAGATGATATCTTCTTGTTTTCATAGAACAGTACAAGTAAGACTAAGAGGCAGGTGGACAGACTAATAATTGCCCTAATCCCTTACAACATGAAACAAATGGCATCAGCTGCATGTGCAGTGTCCTTAAATTTTATCACAGAAGGAAACCAGCTCTTAATCTTATTTATAAATATTGTAATTTAGAATGTTACTAATTTTTGTTTTGATATGCCCAAGTTTCTTTCCTGTACATTTCATAGTCACACTGCTTTTGTTTGCAGAACTTTGTGAACAGACATATTTTTTCACTACACTATTGAACAGTTGTTCAGTGCTGTCACTCGTTTGTTTGTGTGGTTTTATTTTTCAAATGGAGTACTAGTAGTGCGAGTATCGGGAGAAAGAAAGGGTGCAATCATTTGCCATTTACACATATCCAGTGTGTGCATATATTCTTGTTGCCGTTGTCCAATACTGATGGTGCTTGTTTCTAGTCACATCTATAATTCTTTAAGTGCATATATTCACGTGTTGTTATGGAGAATAAAATCTTGATATGTTGGGAATAAGCATTACTGTTCAAGTTTTCCTCATGCTATGTTTTTATTGTATGTAATGTTTTACTTTATTATTACTTTAAAGTTTTAGCATAAAATATTACCTACAAGTTTTAAACAGAAATCCACTTTCAGCTTTCCACTTCTTGTAGTTGTATATTGGTCATACATACAGCTTGAATTGAAATCAAGTTCTAGTCTTTAGTGTATATTGTTTTACTGCATTACTATTTACTATGAAGCATTGCGGTGGGCAAATAAGGTGGAAAATCTTAAAACTTTAGGTTTAGAAGTTGAGTAGTGAATAATCTCCCTTTTTAAAAAAACAACTTATACTGTTTGTTGTGATATTTTTCTTTCTCACGCTGCTTAGTCGTAAGTTTTGAGAGATAGGTTTTTTTGAAAGACACACACACAGTGAGTTGATGTAATAAACACTTCGGTCGGTAGACCAAATTTAATAATTCCAAGTAACAGCAATGCAGTGTAATGCAGTAAATAATTAAGAAACACGTGTCACACACACCACCATGTGTGACTATGGGCACTTACAGCATTTTCAAATTAGTACAATTCTTGACACCATACACAAAAAGTATAGAAATTAACTCAAAATCATCAAAAGAAAAAGTAAAATGTTGCAAAAATCACACAAATGCGGAGTTGCGACTACTACCAATAATAAGAACCAGCACACACACCCCACCCCCCACCAAAAAAAAGTTTCCTCTAACCCAAATACAAAAACGTACATCAGTAAAAAAAATTGTTTATATATTTATTGTTTTATGTAGTTCTTAAATTATTTTATTTCTTTATTTTATTATTATTTTTTAATTTCCTTTTTTTTCTTTTTTTTTTTTTGGGGGGGAGGGGTTGTTTTATGGGGCCAACACACTTCTCTACAGATTTCAGAGTGGTTACAATAGCTACACTTTTGAGTATCTCTTCTGCAAATCAGTTTTTCTAAAAGTAAAAAATCAAGATGACAATCCATTCAAATGTATTTCCAACAACAAAACAATGTGCACCTTTGCGGTAGTGCAAACAAATATGGCATGGGAGGCAGGACATGAACATAGGCTATGTTCATGTGAAGTTTGGTCAAAATCTGTTTAGTGGTTCTTGACATATGGCTGACGATGGAAAGACAGACTGACCGACAGACAGACTTTTGGCGCATTATGGTTCCCGACTATTTCAAAGTATTTCCAGATGTAAAAAGGTACATATGCTAGATTAAAATCTGTAAATTAATACAATGCCGTCAGCATCTAGATAGTTCAACATGAACAAGGTACATCACGCCCCCCCCCACTCCCCCCCCCTTTCAACTTTGATTTAAATCTGGAAATTAAAAAAACCAAAAACATCCAGACCCACACAATCTCTTTTGGAGATAACAGGCTCTTACTGTTCCTGGCCCAGCACCTGGGACGAGTAGAGAAATCTAAAACAATAAATTAGCACTAGGTTGTCATCATTTAAATTTTATAATTAAATAAGTGGTTTCATTTTAAATCAACTACAAAAACCAGACTTATTGGACTACATTATAATTTATGGAACCGCACTACGGAAAGGAAAGCAATAAATTCGACATTTATCTGTGTAACAACCTGCTATCATTCGGAATGCACATTATAAGGAAATGAAATTGTTGCAATTTGACAAAACAATTTACAAAGTATTATAAAATAGGCAATACAGTTCTGTACATGGTGTACAAAGAGTATGCTTGCAAATTGTAACTAATTTTGAAAAAAAAAAAAAAGTTCCAAGGAATCAGTCCCATCAGGTTTCAAACTACTGTTCTTTGCAGAAAAAAACTGAAAACAAACCTCTTTTCTGGCCTAAAAAAGCGCATGTGTGCGTATACATATATATAGCTACTACTTCTACTAAAGATATTCATTAAAAGTTTTACAAAATCTCAGATCTCTGTTCATCCATTCTATTGTCCACCTTCAGTCTCACAATGGCTATCCTGTTCATTGACATCCCCACCTTCATTTTCAACATACGTTCTGTAAAGGTACAATTCCAACAAAACCTGTCTGAAATGGCTTTCAAAAAATTCGGTTAGCTTCACAGTCATGTTGGCGATAAATGTGTCATCTCTGAGAATTTCTACAATGGCCATGTCTACAACTGTAAAGACAACAAAGTAAGCCTTCTGTGCCCCTGTACAAAGCATTTGACCTTGCACCTGATAAAAATAATCATGCGACTTTTTCAAACAGAGTTTTCCTTCATTCATCTCCAAAAATGGCACTCTTTTTGGTGAGATGGGCGTGTCCTTGCAACTATAGGGACATTTTACTTCCACCACAACAAGAGAATCCCCTTCTTTTACCAGACCATCAGGAGATGCTGACAAATATGGATACGTCTGTGAAACAAACAGCCCACAGTCCTTCACCTCTTTACCTGTAGCTGCTGCAAATTTTCTTAAAGCAACTGGTTCATATTTCCTGCCATGCACTATGGGTTTAACTTTCAACTGGGCAGGCTTACACGCTAGACTTTGTGCATATGCCTGCTTGTCAGTCCTGTCAGTCAATTTACAAATTCTTCCAAATGTAGAAGAAGTAAGGCGCTTCGCTCTTTCTTGGTGCCAAGAACAGTTGGCTGATTGGCCTCTTGTTGAAGCTTCAAGTGTATGTTGCCTGTTGTTATCTACTTCAATGACACCAAGGTTTTGTAGGCATGCAGTCTCAAGGCTACCAGCATATGTGTGGTCGTTGACAACTCCTCTCATGTTGGTTGGCTCAAACAGTTGAGAGCCGGGTCTAGATGCCACAGAAGGGCAAGATTTCCACACATTCATGAAATGATTTTGATACTGTGGGTCATTTCGAAATCTCTGTGGCCGAGGGTCCTTCACAATGTCACGAAATGGTAACTTCATATTACAAGCTTTTACTGGGGATCCGCCATGTGGTCTTTTTGAAGAATGGAAGCTTTGAAGCTGCTGTGTGCATGTCTGCTCCGTCTTGATTCCTCTTTCTTTTTTATAAATTGTCAGTCCATAGAGAAGGGCGACAATATGCTTGCATGTAGCATCAGGACCCATACCAGCGGCACATTCACATTGAGTTGCAATAATAATGCCATCTGCATCTAGTTCAACATCAACGAGGTATGTGACGCCCCCTTTCAACTGAGCACAGCACTTAGCATGGATGAAGAAAGATGACTTGTGCACATGCCCACCGACAGTATAGAAAATATCGTTCTTTATATAAATCGATGCATATCTGCTTTACATGCGTGTCGTGTGCCTGCAGGTGAGATTCCAAGGCCTTTGCTGTCAAAGAAGGTAGAGGTGAATCCAGGTTGATGTCCCTGTAGGTGTTAAGATCTGGAAGAGTCATAGAATATTCCACCTCCAAATCTGGAAATCTAGTCTGACCAAAGTTGGCATTGCGCTGGTATGCTTCCAACCTGAAAGTACACAATAAAATAAACATTATATATAATGATTATTGTGAGAATGTGTAGAATTCAGTGTGCGTGTAACTTTAAACATCAATATTAGTCTGAGTTCTTCTGAAATGATCCACCTAGTGTTACAAGTTACACAATATCATGGCAAAACAATACAAAAAACAACACTCACTACAACACGATCAAACATGAACATCACTTTGAAAAGTACACACTTTGACTTGTATACCATAAACGGACCCTCCCTTACAGGAAAGATTGAAACACACACACAAAATAGTGTTTCAGACAGTACTACTAGTACAAGCACTGTACATTCAGTATGCCTACACTACAGAGCCAACCTGTTACAGTCACAATGGTACAATGGCTAACCCAAAAAATTTTGTGTATACGCTCACAAAATTTCAAAGCAACTGAACCCTGCTACTGGATTACTGTAAACTACTAGTACTGTTGTAACGTGGATTACAGCCCCCACTCCAAATCTAACAGTTGCTTGGTGGTATGCATTTTGATTTTAAAGTCGAAAGTCAAAGCTTTACGTCCTATGGCGTAAGCGTTAAGGACGAATCATCACGTCGTCACTATACATGCCAACGCTAACCATCTCGGTCTAACCCCTCTTAACTTTGATTTTAACGACACAGCCTACTATTTACTAATTTAGTACTATAAGTGAGGCTACAGTGAACTGTGAAGCATCGGAAAATCATAACTTACCGTTCAATGAGGTCTCGTTTCCGTCCATCTAATTTTGCACCGCGTTTCTTACATTCCGCACGAAGCTGGGGAAGACTCAGATCTCCAAAATTCTTCATACCTATCTGTCAAATACACTTCAAAATGTGCCGTATGTACTCAATAAACAAACACAATGGCTGCCAGTGCGTGTAACGAAGGACCCTAATACAGGCAGCGCCACCACGCGTCGACCTAGATTACTATTCTAGCTATCTCTCTCATTCACGCGGTCGATGTATCCTAGCAGTAGCATTTTCTACATACTTGGAACCTATATAGCTACAGACCGAAGCACTTAGGACTGCATTTCCTAGAGTAGCCCCTCTTCACCTATACTTGCCTTACGCTTCATTTATCACGAGATGCTTCACTGGTAAGCACGGCAGAAGGAATGTGAAGCGAAAAACAAACCTGTTACTACTAGCATGTCCCTGCAAGTCACAGATACTCAGTGGAGCAGACCACAGACGTCAAAGCTTGAGCAGCCAGTGTAACTAAACAGACCTAATAATGTGTGTGTGTTTATCAGTTTATAGTCCCCTCTCTTCCCGTAAGGATTTTCAGAGAGGAGACTCTTGAAATAATAAGACCTAATAATATAAAGCCTGCTTTTAGTAGGCTTTTAGAGCCGGCTTTTAGTAGGCTTTTAGAGCCGGATTTTAGTAGGCTTTCGTCTTGTCCAACGACTAAAAGTAGCTTAGAAGTTAAAGTCGATGGTAGTTGTATACTAATAGATACTTGTAAGTTAAGTTAGTAGGCCTAAACATGAGCATTCTTCTTCTTCTTCTTCTTCTTCTTCTTCTTCTTCTTCTTCTTCTTCTTCTTCTTCTTCTTCTTCTTCTTCTTCTTCTTCTTTCTTTCTTTCTTTCTTTCTTTCTTTCTTTCTTTCTTTCTTTCTTTCTTTCTTTTCTTTTCTCTTCTCTTCTTTTCACTTATTTTCTTTTATCATCATCTTCTTCTTCTTCTTCTTCTTCTTCTTCTTCTTCTTCTTCTTCTTCTTCTTGTCCTCCTATTATGTCCATCTGCCGCCCTCGACAATTATTGACACACAAGGGTGGTTATTTTGTAGCGCTGCGCTGTAGGGTTCTTCACTGGAGGCATAAAAAGGGACGAATATGAAAGTAGACAGACACCTAACTGACATGAAGTAAAATACGAAGATGCTGGATGTGGAGCTGCTGATGTCAATAGTCGTCCTAAAGCCCCAGAGCAGCCTAATGATGCACCAGGTCTACCAGTCGCTGCTGCTTTCGACAAAACAAAAACAAAAAAAGAAAGAAAAAGGTAGAGAGGGGGGAGGTGAGGGAGGGAGTTGCAGTTGTGGGTTTTAGGTTGCTTTGAACACCTTTGCCGTGAAGGTTTTGAGGGTGGGGGATTGAACAGTTCAGGAAGGGAGTGAATTCTCAGGGGGAAGAAGCTATTGTTGCAGTATAGTCGACGCAACACTGGATGCTTGTGGAACTGGGTCAAATTAAGGTTTCTTGAGTTGCTGTACCCTGCAACACAGAGTCAAGAATAATTTTCCTTACGAAAGATGAGACACGTATGCTAACTCACACTCCATGACACGTACGGTCTAAAAGTTAGCTTATTTTCAATAATAATAATAATAATAATAATAATAATAATAATAATAATAATAATAATAATAATAATAATAATAATAATACATAATAATAATAATAATTATTATTATTATAATAATAATAATAATAATTATTATTATTATTATTATTATTATTATTATTATTATTATTATTATTAATGGATGGTATATACGCTCTGTTCCCCAAATCACGAATCAGGCTCAATGCGCGGCGATCTGTACCAACATACATGCTCACATGTTTCACCCACTATCACATATACAACAAACACACATCTATCACTCAAATATGTGGTTTAAAGGCAAGGAGATCGCTATTTCAAAACTGAAAAGAAATCTTTTGTGTGTGTGTGGAAATTTTACATTCACTGCATGCATCCAATGCCATATTATTGAAGGGAGGGAGGAAACCAGAGTACCCGAACAAAACCCTTTATTCCAAGAGAATGAGTTTTTTTATCCCTTAAATTTTGCTTCGCTTTTCATTGTACCTCTCTGTAAGGTAATTGCGCGGTGTCGGTGATTCCCAGTGCAGCAGACCACAGCAGCCATGGTTAAAAGGTAAAGTTGTTCCCGTAAACTTCCTCGTTGGGAAGAGAGGTGTTTGAGACCTCCTTTTTTCTCCAGGCCGGCTTAATGAGGGCGGTGTCCAACTCCTCTCCCTCACTGCCTTGCCTTTCCCGGTTCTAAACAGAACCATGATCGAGGTAGCTATAGTCACTCACACCTGGGAAACAACTGTGCCTACTATTGTAGTAGTGAAGTTTTTTTTTTTAGTACCAACCTACATGCTATTAGTAAGCACCTAAACAAATAACTTATCGAGTTATATCAAGCCCGTACATTTAAAAAAAAGTCTTGTCTTAATCTTTCTTTCGTTGGAGCAAAATTCAATGTGAATTAGAAAAGAACCTGTAATGGTAAAATGTGTGATCTTGGAGTCTTTTTAACAAAACATTTTTAGCGTGTGCTCAAACCACTCAAACCACACTATACTCCACTGTTAAAAACCCACGTGGCAGTCATAATCATGAGCAACCCAAAGTATTAAAGTCTCGTGCTAAAAACTACTTTTAATACTTCAGGTTTTAGAACTACGAAAACCACCAGACCGATAGAGGTAGCGTTAACTGCGAGTAAACATGTGCAATTAACGGAATTTTCTCATCAGGTTTGTTGTTCCTCCAAGCAATGAAGCGTCGTGGCCATTTTAAAAAAAGTGAAAGCTAAACCTTCACCGTAAGTTGTAGCAAACATTGCATGTACCCTTGACAAAGTGAGGCCGCGCCGAAAGACCCATTCAGTTGCAGTTTGCTAAAATAGTACTATTTCAACAAGTATCGTTTATGTGTAGTGACTTCAATCCTTATTGAATTGAGGGGAGGGAAAGGCTACATTGCGATAGTTGGTGCAAGCTGTCAAACTCAGCAGCCCCAGTTTACTGTCCAGTACTAAACCAGAACTAAAGTAGGCTACGTCAGGTTTAGAAGTATACCTTAAAAGGTCACTATTTTGTCTGATGAGAATTAGACTACATGTACAAGCAAATCGTGTATTTTACGGAACTGGTACATAATTATATACACGTTTTATTGAGAATCTCCGCCAATTACCAACTCAGAAATTCAGCGTGTTAAAAAAGGGAAAGCCAAACGTTCACAATTGATAGTATTCACGAAATAAAATCCATATCCTCGCACATAATTCTGACCTACAGACTCTTGACGTTCAGTCTTTTAGCGCTTTGTATCGCCTTCAGTCTTTTCCTGTGTATTTCATGTTACCTAACTGTATGGGTCATTGCGCTTCTGTGAGGCTGTGATGTACAGTTAGCAGACCACAGCTGTCAAGCTGATGTGCAGCCAGAAGTAGACTATTAAACAGAGCTAAAGCTAGTTTGAGGAGGTCCTGCCTGTTTTAGATCTACGCATAAGGTTTACTAGAAGAGTTAACTGACAAACTGAAGCCTTTAGACTCTGGACACTCAGCCTACCTCAGTGTCTTAAATTTGTGGGGTGAGGTGGGTGGGTGAGGGTGGGTGGTGGGGGAATGTTTATATCACTATAGCAAAGACAATACAATTGTCAAGAAGTAAAAAAAGATGTCCTTAATTTACTGTAAACACGTCATTGCTCCAGTGATATTCAATGCAGCAGACCCCAGTTTTCAAACTGATGTGCAGCCGTAGGGATTAACCAGAGCTTACCAAGGCCAGATGTAGTTACAGGAAATAATATACAATACCTCAGTTTTAGAATTATTAAAGCCTTATTTTTAAATCGCCAGGCCAAAAAGCTAAAGTAAATATTGTAAGTAAAAATCACTTGTAAACGTTTTGCATTCAGTAACACTATTTAATTATTTAGGTTTAGTTAAACTGAGTTGTGCTTCCAAACAAATCAGCGTCTGGATAATACAAAATTAAAGGCAAATCATTCACTATAGTTGCAACATTCACGTGCTCTGCTGTTAGATAAAATGGCACCGCGCCTACAAATACGCATTCAATAGTACGTTTTAGCAAAGTATAGTATGACTTTACCAAGTCTTCTGTTCTGAGGTTTAAGTAGTGCAATTGCATCCCGGTGAAGCCAAGGCACTTGCTTTACTCACATAGCGAGGCACACGCCCTGCTAAGCACCGGAGATAAGCACCGACCTCATTAAGCAGGTCTAGAGAAAAGGGAAGTTCGAACCCCTTAACTCCTCAACGACCGAAAAAGGTAGCGGGGACACCTTTCCTTCACGTGCTTATTTTCGGTTTTATGGCCATCCTAATTAGTCATACACATACCAGAGCAATATAAGTCTCTTATACTGTTTGGTAAAGATTTAGTATAAACTATAATTATGTAAGTACAGGTGTGCATTATGTTCGATCTACAGGTTCTTTGGTTTTTATGTAGTACTAAAATATTTTTAAAATGTCAGAAGATAAACTACTATAGCTTCGAATTTGTGGAGTGTTTTGAGAGTGTTTGAAGATATTTTTCATTGCAGATTTTACAAGGATGATTTACCTACATCGTGGATATGTTATGTAACAAACTAAACACGCTGAAGTAGACTATAGCATTGTGAAAAGTGTGTCGTAATATTCCATTTTATTCGGTGAAATATGTTCTTAGATTATTGGAATTTAATTTTCGTTTGCCAGTGCCCTAATGATCAATTCTTGAAATTGGTAAGTGCGTGCACATTATAAGTATCATTATTTATTGTGACAGTGTGTGTGTTTTTATGTGTGATTGTGTGTGTGTTGTGTATATGTGTTCGTCGGTGTGTCGGTTTGTGTATGTGCGTGTGTTTGCGTGCGCGTGCGTGTAATTTGTTGTGTTGTATGTGCTTTATGATCATTTTGTCTGACATTTAAAAAAAAAAGAATATGATATGAGAAAATAAAGGGTGTTCAGTCTGCCAGTTTCTTCTCAAAGGAAACTAAAACTTTAATGTCATAAGGCAATTTTCACATCATTATCTTCTCTTTTGATTTCACACTCCTCCTCTTAAAAAAACAAACAAGAACACGTGCTAATTATTGTTCTCGCAGATGTGTTTAATGCATTATAACAGGAACACCCCCTCCCGCCCCCCCCTCCACCCTTGCCCATTCTCTCAGTATTTGGATAGAACCCAAAAAATGCGCTTATTTTTGCACGTTAACATACAATGTTTGTGTCATAAGGCAGTTTTCACATCATTATCTTCTCTTTTGATTTCACACTCCTTCTCTTAAAAAAACAAACAAACAAAAACATGCTAATTATTGTTCTCGCAGATGTGTTTAATGCATTATAACAGGATTCCCACCCCCACCCCCACCCCTCCCCCACTAGTATTTTGACAGAACCCAAAAATGCGCTTATTGTTGCACGTTAGCATACAATTTTTGTGTTTGATCACTTCTGCCTCAGTTCGTTGCAAATTTTACAAAGACTTTATGTGTTTTTCTACGGTGTAAATTGAATTTGACGTTGTTTTCAATATTATATTTATTGGTTCTTATAAAGCGCTTTTCCAGCTGAAAAGAGCTGCTCAAGGCAGAGGCCCGTGCTACAACGCGATGTGCTGAATGAATTATTCATGGTGTGGAATAATTATTAGAGAGTTGTTGACTCGATTTGATTAACGTTGTGTATCAGACTCGCACAGGCCTCGTAATGAAACAATCAAGCGTTGACTGTGGTAAGCTACAACCAACAACGACAAAAAGTGTTGTTATTGTTGTTGTTGGTTTTTTAACACGAAATCCGCTATATCACATTATTTAACAAACGAAACCACGTTATCAGACTCCCATTCTGGTGTTCTTAGGGTAAAGCAATTACTCAATTCAGGCATCAACACATCAGAGTCTTCTAAAACTAGATTAAGACTTTTCATTCAATGTCCTTTATTCGATTTTATTTGCTCGTTCTAAAATTTTCCAGCTCAAGAGCTGCTCAAGGCGCTGGCCGATAAAAGATCTAACTCAAACAGCCCGAGGCGCCCACTTGCAGCGTTTGTGCACAAAGTCTCACGTCCAGACGACTGAGCACAGCAGTGGGCGAAGTGGGATAGCGGAGAAGTGACCTAGGTGTATTTGTGTCGCCCACACTCACTCTTAGTGACAAAAGTAACATTTTTTTTTTCTTATTTCAGATACATCGTTGATCGTAGGTTAGATTTGTTCTTAAACAAACTATTGCTAGCAAACCTATTTTCCTGAAAGTTTGCGTTGCTTCCAGTACGAACAATAGCTGTCGGTGACACAAGTTTAAGAACACTACGTCTTGAGATAAAGCACACACACACCCACACACACCCACCCACACACACACACCCACACCCCCCCACCCCCCCCACACACACACACACGCGCACACGTTATGGAATTTTGAAATAATTGGTGGTGCCCAACCAATTTCGTTTTCGAAAACATTGGGCTTTGGTACTCCTGTACTCACGACGGTAGCAGTTCAAAGTGATTTATGTAAAACTTAAGGTGTTCCGCCATCTGCCTCCAAAAGCATCCATGTAGTGTCAGGCTATGCCGTGAGTGGCCTCAGTGAGACTGTGTACATGTGCACAAGACGTATAATGCGGAGTTCGCTGTTAGAGGTCAGGCTAAAAGGTATTTTCAATGAATGTATGTGCGAGCGCGCGTGTAATGTGTGTGTGTGTGTGTGTGTGTGTGAGTGTGCGTGTAATGTGTGTGTATACGCGCGCGCGTGTTTGTGTGTGTTAGTGTGTATGTGTGTGTGCGTGTGTGTGTGTGAGTTCCCCCGTTGGGGTGCCGGGGGTTTCAGTATAAATAGTATCCCCACTTTCTGGAAATTTAGTGCTTTAAATTCCCACTGTCGCTGTCTTTCTCATTTGCTCTTTCTTATTCCTGCTCTGTTTTATCAATCTGCTATACTATCTTCTTCTTCGCTAGACCAGTCACCTACCTTTTTTCTTGAAAACTCTTCCGGGAAAAGACTCCTTTAGGCTTTTTTGTGTATGAGATCTGTTGGGTCAGCTTGGGAATATTGGACGCTTTCTGCCAGGTGGTCACTAGGGCTTCCTATGATGTTATTAATTTAGCAATGTAGGCATTTTATATGTATGTGTTTTGTTGATATTGTATAATGATGTTTGTATTCTATTTTGTTTTTGTAAACGGGGGTTCGATAAATTAGAGTACATCCTCAGCGTCCCCTGCGTGGGATGTCTTTATTGTAAAGTGATTGGCTGTTGGAGAGCTTTCAGTTTTACCACTAGGGTTGTTTCTGCAGATCTTTTATGCGGATTAGGGGTTGTCCGGTCCTGATTTGGCTCGGAAGAGTCCGCTGGACCTAAAGCAATAATCATGTAATGTAATGTAATGTAATGTAATGTAATGTAATGTAATGTAATGTAATGTGTGTGTGAGTGAGTGTGTGTATGTGTGTGTGCGTGTGTGTGTGTGAGTGAGTGTGTGTATGTTTGTGTGCGTGCGTGCGTGTGTGTATGTGTGTGTGCGTGCGTGTGTGTGGGTGCGTGTATGTGTGTGTGTGATGATGATTGTGGGCTTGCTGATTCCAACATGTATACCTCACATTGTGGTTTCAGAAGGCGATGCATTGTATGGTAATTAATGCTTGTCGAAAATTTCGGAATAAATTGTGAAAATATGTGTTAACAGAACAGAACAGAACATGTATTACCATGTCAACCTGTAGGCTATATTTTGTGTGTGTGTGTGTGTGTGTGTGTGTGTGTGTGTGTGTGTGTGTGCATGCGTGTGCATGTACGTGTTTGCGTGGGAGTGCGCGTGTGTGTGAGTGCGTGTGTATGTGTGTGTGCGAGGTGGCTAGGCATCTAGCTTGGTGGTCGCCAATCAATCACATGATACATAACCTACATGGATGTAAGCGATTTAATCAACGTTATCAACGAGACTCAATTTAATCATCTAAACCGTTTCTCGTGGAAACTGTATCTAGCACAAACAAAACATTCAGCCGCTAAAATCGATGGAATTCTTTAGGCCCCGACTGCTTTGCTCTCCATCGGCATTCTGAGAGAGAGGCAGACAGGTAAGAGAGAGAGAGAGAGAGAGAGAGAGAGAGAGAGAGAGAGAGAGAGAGAGAGAGAGAGAGAGAGAATAGTGTAGCTGAGCAAGGGAGACAACAGACATGTCCTTAACGAAAGACTAACAGGTGTGCTATGAGTCCGCTTCCGCTTTATAATTGCAAAGCACAACTAAAAACAACACAGTTTGCAATGCATACATGTTTGTCTGTTAACTTCAAGCGTAATTTTTTATGAGAGGCAGCAGTCATTAACTTTAGTTGAACAGTACTAATAATATTTTGACTATCACCCGAACATTCTTTATAAATTAAACAAAACAAACAAGATTGCAAGAATAGTTCAAATGTGAATAGGGACACTCTCACACACTGGGCCTAGCTAGAAATCAGCATTTTCGCAGCAGTAATTTTGGACTGTTCTCTCTCGGTTTTATCATCAAGAAACAAAATGAAAACAAGGAACGAAAGGCCACTATCCTAATTTCCCGCCATGCAATCTAAAATTTATCAAATTGTTTATAGGTAATTTTGAATGGTTTGAGATACATTGTAAAATGTTTATTTTAAAAATATGACCCTGGCCTTTGAGAAATTGAAATATGAATTAAGTTAAAGGCTGAGTAGTAACTGACGTATGTGCACAGTAGGTACAAATAAAAATCGGTCATTTCATCTTTTAAAATAATGCCCAGGAAAAAATTGTTTTGAACAGAAAAGGGAAATTACCGACTGAATGTTGGACCGATCCATACATTGTGATCAACCTGCAGATTGCTACGAAATGATTGGCTATATACAAAAATTCATCAAAATCGGTTCATCCGCTTTGAAGGTATAGACAAACGGTTCTGAGCAAAGTATTGATCCCAGCGACTTTGACTATGTAAACATGTAAACAAGCACTCCATCGCATGGACTTTAAAGATCCTAACGCTCGAGTAATAGACGGGCGAGTGCCAGATACACCAGCATACCCAGCATGCATTATAGTTCTTATATTCCCCTGCCCTCCTCTCCCTTCTCCCCCATCCCCTTTCTCCCCCTCACTTACCTCATGTTCTGGATGGCGTGTCTAGCCCGAAGTTTGCCCGAAAATCCAAAATTCAAAGTCGGGAAATACAAGAAACACTGCATGTTTACACTAATCCGCACTATGCTCAAAGGATCAAAGGGAAGATAAAATTTTAAAAATGGCCTTACATTTTGTGCGATTTTGTGCGTAAATCTGCTGGATGCAACAAGGAAAAAAGAATAATTTGTTTGAACGATCCCTTTGCAGCGTACGTGCAGAGCAACATGATCTGCTATTGTAAATTGTATACTTTTAGCCTCGCCGGCTTTTGCTTTTAGTCTGTGGCCTTGCTAGCGAGTTCAGCAAGCCTCTTCCGTATGGCGTACGAACAGGGTCAAACGCGCGATGAAAAGTTGCGATGCTTTGCATCGATACTCAAAAGGATCGCTCTAAAGTATCGATACTTTGCATCGATACTTTAGCTCGAGCAGTTTCATCGCGCAGTTCCGAAGTTTACCGAGGCGAAACACACTGTTTCTGCAAAACTGAAATCGGTCAAGTTAATGAAATAATATACATGTATTATGTAACATTCCGCAGTTCCAATTGTCCTTTGCAGAGTAAATTAATTAATAAATATAATTTTTCCAAATAGCTAAATATAAGAATTAATATTAGTTAATAAATAATATCTACATCCATCTTCCCGCCTCAAGTAACGCAAAACGAAAGGAAAGTAAGCAGATTGCCGCGATTGGCTGTTTTGTGTTCCGCTTTAGTTCCGATCAAACTTTTGGAAAATTTGCATACTGTGTATTCGGAAGAACTCGGAAATGCGCGATGAAAAGGATCGATCCTTTCGTAACGGAGCGATGCAAAGTAGCGATACTTTTCAAAAAGTATCGATGCAAAGCATCGATACTTTTCATTGCGCGTTTGACACTGTTCGTACGCCATACTTCCGCAGATAGCAGCAGACATGCAGTTTAGTTGGACCTGCTGAGGCATAGCAGCAGACACACTGCGTAGACGAGACCGGCGAGGCTTACGGTCGCCTCCATGAAATAAGCCTCGGCCAGTCTCAGCTATGAAGTGTGAGCAGTAGATGACTCTGTCAGTCTGTGGTCTCCCCTCTCTTGCTTTGCACTGGTAATATTATTCTTTCACATCCTCACTGCGCGGCGAAGTCTGTTTGATGTGAGTGTTCTGGGGCGAACGGCGAGTGTGAAAAGAAACGCACTTCAGTGTAGACGATGCAGCTATAACTGTACAGTGCGGACTGAATAGTGCGGTACAAGTGCGGTCATTATATAACTGCTTGATCTCTGTACGTGGTGTCATAGTCTCCCTTACGAGACTATATAACCTGTCACACGCCATGCCAAATGGAGTCCGTGTGAAACTCTCGCTGTTGTAAATATTGTGAAGGATACATGTATTGTTACTTGAACGCAGTGGTATAGACAGTGCGTTTAGCGAGGTTAGAACAATAATAGATAACATAATTACCATAACAATTCATCAAATCTTCTGAGAGAGATGACACTTTTTTAAAAACCGGTTCTCCAAATGTCACTTTGTATACGGTCAAAGAATGCTGTGCTGAGGTAGGCCCAATTATTACAGCTGTCGAGTATGTTTCTTTCACTCGGTTGGAGTGATGTGTTGTGTCCGTCCGATTAGGTTTATTAAGCCTTCTGAAAGGAAGATGTTGAACATAAAGCTAAGAAATGCCACTGCATAATTTGTGTTAACGTTACTTGCTGATGTGTTGCATTTGTATAACTATGTGTGTGCTGATTTTGCCTTGGGCAACCGCTAAACAGAAAAATAACAGCTGTCACATGTCTCGTTCAGTTGCATTCACCCGTTCTTGTTTGTCCGATTAGCTTTATCACATTTAGAGAGAGAGAGAGAGAGAGAGAGAGAGAGAGAGAGAGAGAGAGAGAGAGAGAGAGAGATGGTAGTGATCAATGTATAATTTTGGAAGTAATTCGCAGGAGATTCTGATGCATTTATTTATTTATTTATTTATTTATTTATCTATGTATTTATTTATTTTTCCTGGTGAATATATTCTCAAAATGTGTCTCTGCATTACGTTCTAACACATACGGCGTTGTTCTGTTGGCAATGATGTTGCATTTACCTCCAATGATAACAGCTGTCTATACAGAGGGCAATCTCGCTCGGCTGGTTCGGCTGTTCACATTGTTTACTTTTCATGTGTGTGTGGGAACAAAGCAGCTGAGTTTGAGGCATTACACGGCATTGTCTTCTAGAATAGTCTGTGAAAAGTGCTAGTGCTAAAATAAGGATATAATCATTGAACCCCCACCCCCCACCCCCCACCCCCCCAAAAAAATATATATAGTAACCAGATTAAATACAGTACAGTAAGTCTGAACAAAGACGAGGACTCTTTTTCGTAGGCTGACATCAGCCTAAGCAGACCCGCCTGATTCTCTCTGCCCTGCTGCTACTACCGCATTAGCATCGTAACAGCTGAGTTTAATCCAAGATATATCACCGGTCTTTTTTTTTAAATTTCCTATAAGGATCACCTGTTGCTTTTCTTTACATTTACAAGCACAAGTTTAGATCCTTACTTTGAAGTATAACTAACCAGAATCAGAATCTTTGTTAGCTTCATTTTATTACACACGCACACACACGCAAACATAAATACAAGGACATAATAACACAATAACTATAACCATAAACAGGTTTATAGTATCCTGTCAAATTCATCCGGTTATCTTGAAATTGTTGCTGTGTTTCCAAAAGGTTTGTTTTAAATAACTTACAGGAAGAGATGGGAGAGAGAGAGCAAAATGGATTCGAGAAACAATTAAAGTTTGGGGACGAGAGTAACTGTGCGGGTAGCAGATATCGTTGAAATATGTCGATTTTGTCGTGTGCAAATGCCGCGTATCATTCCTTACCCCTCCTTCTCTTACCCCTCGTCCTTTTACGACGTAGGCATTATGCTTCCAACTTAGGTTAATCTAATCAGCATGGCAAGTTGTTTCCTTTGCCTGTCGTCTTGAAGGGATCTTTAGTTCCAAACTCAGTGTCTTGCCGCCCGTTTGATGTGAAGTTTGCAATCTTGAAACACTTGTGGAGGCTCTTGTAGACTCATCCTGGCTTCAGATACATAGTAATAGTTGCGGAACTACCTATAATCTCAATTAGAAAGCTGGGTAAGAGAACATTAGTGTTGCATGCGACGTTAAGACCCAATTTGAGAAACCAAACATCACCAGCACGTGATGTAGCTATGTAGAACAGTATGTGAAATAAAGAGATGATAATAAAACAGTTACAAGATCGGTGTTGCTTTTTGCTTGCGGACACGACTGATGTAGAGATAAAAAAAATATACACCCATATATCCGTGCATATAGATCAAATGAGAGCTACAGCTAAATGAAGTTCGTGTAGGTTATATAATAGGGCTAGCATTATATTAGTTTATGTTTAACATGGAAAGATGGACGTACAACATTTCGAAGTTTGCTTTATGGTCTAAAATCACAGATTTGTAAAGAGACTTTAAAATAAAATATTAAAATGATAGTGAATTGAAAGTGTGCTTATTTTGTGCAGGTTATGAATCAATGGAAGAAATTAGGATTCAATGACCCATTGTACAAGTACAGAAAATATAGGAAAGTACTAGACGGCGAGAGTCAAGGCCTATATGTATTACATGTTTGAAGATAACTTGCTTATAGAGTAACAAAAAAGCAGTGAAGCGTCAAAGAATTAAAGATCGTATAGACCAGATTTGTTCACAGACAGGTTCCCGAAGGCAAATTTCTGGTCTTGTTGGTATGGTTAAAGATGATGTCTGACATGAAAAGACAAGATAACATCAGGTCAAATTGCTTGCGTGTTACTGTGCTGTTTTTGTGGACAACAAACGTTAATGGCGCTTTCTACTGTGGCATTTTGCAGGCCTACAGGCCCATAATATTAAAAAAAATATTCATAGAATACATTTGTGCATAGATACAGAGAGACTCTCTGTATCTATGATTTGTGATATGACAGGAGCAAGACACTTCATTCAAAATGTGTATATATTGAGTGCTATGAGGTAAAGGATAACACAATTTCTTAAAGTAAACTAACAAAAAAAGAAACTTCGATTTAATACTTGCTTTTTTTTTAATTATGCACAATCAATATTAACATGGACAATAATGGGTGACAAATGAACCTAGCATAATAAAGTAGTTTAATCCTATAATATTATATTTAAAAAAAAAGTCTGAATTAAACACGGTGGAAAACACTTCTTTCTAAGTTGTCTCCCTCATTTTGTGCTGGCTTATGAATACCTTGTTACATTCAAACTACCCCATGATTGACGAAGCCTGACGCAAGGATGACCCAGGTTCTAATCCCGTGGTGGGTAAGATAAAAGTGGCCAGTTTAAACTTCCATCCCTCTTACAGCGTTAGGATTGTTAGATGGTTATCCCCGTCTGCATAACTATATCGTCAATGGTGGGTGTAAACGTTACCTCTCCCCGCGTTGGGGTGCCGGGGGTTTCAGTATAAATAGTATCCCCACTTTCTGGAAATTTAGTGCTTTAAATTCCCACTGTCGCTGTCTTTCTCATTTGTTCTTTCTCATTCCTGCTCTGTTCTATCAATCTGCTATACTATCTTCTTCTTCGCTAGACCAGTCACCTACCTTTTTTCTTGAAAACTCTTCCGGGACAAAACTCCTTATTTGTGTGTGAGGTCTGTTGGATCCTATCCTATCCTATCCTGTCCCGTAACCCGAAGGTCGTAGGGGCACTACAGATGATCGTTTAACCAGCATACTTCATCTTTCTCTGTCCTCAGCAGCCCTGATGGCTTCGCTCAGTGTCAAACCAGTCCATTCTCGAATGTTGTCCTCCCACCTCTTTTTCTGTCTCCCTCTTCTTCTACCTCCTTGCACTGTGCCTTGCAGAATAGTCTTTGCAAGGCCTGATGATCTGGTGACGTGGCCATACCATCGGAGTTTCCGTTTCTTCACCACTGTGAGCAGGTCATCGTGTTGTCCAATGGCTTGTGTGATGGTCTGTCGGACTTCGTCGTTGGTGATGTGTTGGGTATAGGAAATGCCCAAAAGTCTTCTGTAGCACCTCATCTCCATGCTTTGTATTCTTCGTTGGAGATCTGCTGTGAGGGTCCATGCTTCGCAAGCATATAGGAAGATGGAGATGACAAGGGAGCGCAGCAGTCTTACTTTGGAATGTAGACTGATGGTCCTGTCTTTCCAAATGGGCTTCAACCTTGTCAGGGCAGCAGTTGTTTGTGCGATCCTGGAGAGGACTTCCTGTCGGGACCCATTGTCTGATACAATGGCTCCTAAATATTTGAAGCTATGCACTGTGTTGAGGGATTGCCCTTGGACTTTGATGTCCATATTGATGCCATTGGTGTTGTTGGTCATCATTTTGGTCTTCTCTGCACTTATTTCCATTCCATAGGCTCTGGAGGTGGTGTCAAGCCTCTGTACCAGCTGTTCAAGTTCTTGTTCCTCTCCAGCCAATCCATCAATGTCATCTGTTGTTGGATCAGCTTGGGAATATTGGACGCTTTCTGCCAGGTGGTCACTAGGGGTTCCTATGATGTTATTATTTAGCAATGTAGACATTTTATGTGTTTTGTTGATATTGTATAATGATGTTTGTATTCTATTTTGTTTTTGTAAACGGGGGTTCGATAAATTAGAGTATCGCCTCAGCGTACCCTGCTTGGGATGTCTTTATTGTAAAGTGACTGGCTGGTGGAGTGCCTTCACACAAGGGTTGTTTCGGCAGATCTTTTATGCGGATCAGGTGTTGTTTGGTCCTGATTTGACTCGGAAGAGTCCGCTGGGCCTAAAGCAATAATCATGCAGTGTAATGTAAACGTTACACTTCAACAGTTTTTCATTCATATACCTAGGTCAACCCAGGTCCAAAAGGTTCAGGAACCCAGGTTCCGGATCTGAGAACCTCGAAAAAAAAAGATTCACGAACCTTCCACGAACTTTCCAATTAAGACAGCCCATTAAAGTCTTCGGGATGGAATGTGTGCGTGCACATGCTGACGGAATTGCGATTTATACTCGCATTTAAAGGAGTGGGAATTCACGTTGGAATTCCCCTATTTACTTTTGATCGTTTTCTTCGTTCGGCATTGTACAGAAGCCAATGTCCACAGGAATCACAGGAATCAGAGACTAATGAAACTCGATGAAAGCCGTTGTGTTCCGGTCTAAAACGTTTAAGAACACTGCTCTGAGAAGCTGTTCTGAAACAAACACGTTTCTCGAGTCTTTTTAAGTCAAACATGTTTTGCCTGCTACTGACTGAAAGTGTTTCTTTCCTTTCTGTGATATTTCTTTTTTTTTGTTTTGTTTGTCTTTATGTCTGTCTGCCATTTATACGTCTATCTTTCTTTTTTTTAATTTCCTTTCCATTCCTTTTATTTCTTGTTTTCCTTCTGTTGCTATTTTATGTTAAATCTCTTCATCTAGCTTTTTATGTTAGTATGCTCGTAAGTAGGCCTAGTACTTTATAACGGATGTAGAAAGTAATTAAAGCCAGGATTAATTTAAAATAATGATATTAATGACATAACAAATAGGTACTGTGATCGCCATTTGGCATTGCTAGCCGTTTTGTTGTGACATTATTTGTTTGCTTTTATCTCTTCTTGGTGTTGTTAAAATAAGACGAACAACAATTACAATAGCAACAAAAACAACGACAACAACTTACTTCTTTTTTTTTTCTTCTTTTTCTAAAGTTCAAAGTTTTATGTGTATCTATTTATCTTAAGCGGGTTTCGTTTGCCATTAAGCGGGTTTCGTCTGCCATTAAGCGGGTTTCGTCTGCCCAATACTTTTCCTGGTTTGTTTCATATTTCTTTATTTGTATGATCGCATGCTTGTTTGTATGGTTGCATACATTTGTGAAGAAAAAACATCGTAAACAATAGTCCATTACTTTGACGTAAACAGCCTTTTCGCGCCCATTATTTACAAGGTTGTTGTTCGACAGAGTGTTTTAGCCTTTTTGATGGAAATATGTTGTGGGGTAGGAATTCCGGGATCAGAGAGTGAAATTGCTTAAATGTGCATAAAATACTTGCACTGTGAGAGGAGGTCCAATGGTTTATTGCATACGGGGCAAGTGCGTCTCTGTTGGGTGATGCGAATTCCTACCTGACTGGCAAATTTATATTTGTGCCTCCAGCATGTAAGCTTTTATAGATCATAAAAAGACGAGATAGAAGTCTGAATGCCATAGGAGATAAAACGCACCAGATTAGAAGGTTCTCTGTAACTGTATTTCGCTAAAAGCTTGTTCTTGAATTAAAAGCCCACGTATTATAAATAATAATAATAATAATAATAATAATAATAATAATAATAATAATAATAATAATAATAATAATAATAATAATAATAATAATAATAATAATAATAGATAATATATTATTTATAGATAGATAGATAGAGAGAGATATAGGTAGGTGTGTGTATATATTATATATATATTCAGGTAATAATTATGCGTTGCCTGTCCAATGTAAAGGATAAAGTAAGTAAGCCTTTGCCTTCCATGATCCAGTACTTTTATATATTTAGAGTTAGTTGTGCTCCATCCTTATGACCTACGTCAACTCAGTTTAATTCAATTGTATTCAAGGCTCTGGCCACAAGAGACTTTCTGCCGAAAAGAACGAAAAACAATGAAGGCTAAAAATAATATATATAATTATATGGATGTTCCGTCTTCAGGGGCGGATCTGGGGGGATGCACCGGGTGCACGTGCACCCCCCCACGGACGACCAAAAAAAAAAAAAAAAAAGAAGAAGAAGAAGGAAAAGAAGAAGAAGAAAGAAGAGGAAGGAGAAAAAGAAGAGGAAAAAGAATATTCAGAATATCCATAATATTCATAATAATCATCATGCTAATAATCATGTTAATCATCATCAGCAGCAGCAGCAGCAGCAACAGCAGCATAATGATAATAATAATAATAATAATAATAATAATAATAATAATAATAATAATAATAATAATAATAATAATAATAAGAAGAAGAAGAAGAAGAAGAAGAAGAAGAAGAAGAAAAAGAATAGAGGACAACAACAACAATAATAATAATAATAATAATAATAATAATAATAATAATAATAATAATAAAGGACAGTAATAATAATATTAATAATAATAATAATAATAAGAAGAAGAAGAAGTTGTTTAATGTATTTAAAGTCTTTCCACCAAAGTGATACAATAATAATTTATTTAAAGTCTTTTCACCAAAGTGATACAATAATAATAATAATAATAATAATAATAATAATAATAATAATAATAATAATAATAATAATAATAATCGTCATTTACCTCAAAGATGCTGAAAAAGCGCTATATAAGAATGATAAATAATAATAATAATAATAATAATAATAATAATAATAATAATAATAATAATAATAATAATAATAAGGCATTCTCTCCTATTTTCTTTCCCATATCAATCCCTGCCCTCTTCACGCCTCAATCTCCTGTTACCCCCACCCCCTCCCTCCTTTCTTCTTTTGTTTACTCACACTCACCAATCGGCCTACACATGTTAGACATGTAACAGCTCAACTTCAAAGAACGCCGGCCAATTATGACGTGTAACATCCGCTAAAACGTCATATGCCGCTTGCATTTTGCGTTTATGTAAGAGGTTTATTTTCAATGTAAAACATTTATTTCCTTGTGCGCTGGGCTCATTGTTGATAGAAGCGGGGACTGTCCAGCCTGTAGACTAAACAAGCACAGTGTCAATGATTAGCGCATGATGACAAGACCAGAAATTGGGCGAGAATACCTCTGCTTATTTCGTTTAATTACACTCCTCTCATTCCAGCTCTATGTAGAAGAGTTCATTTTATATTGTGTCACTCTTTATTTAGATAGACGTCAAAGAAGCAACAGCCTAGCGTTGTTGCACAGCATTAGTGTTAGTTACCAGTTTTTAGGAGTATTTCTATTTTGTGAAAAGACATTTTATATTGTGCTGAACCATTTTGTGACCTACCTCACACTGAAGTGGTATGTACATATTTTGTTTGATGATGATGATAGGGATAGAGATAAAGATATTTATAATTTATTTTATTTGTCGTTTATTCTTGTTAATATTATTCTAATCCTGTTTATTCCTAAAATGTATATTTACAGCAGTTATAGCAACAGCTTGATCTAAGTACAATTAGGTAGCAACTCAACAACAAAAGAAAGTGTAACACATGTATGTCAGGGCGTTTTGCCCATAAACTGTTGTTTTGAAAGAATAACTGTTCTTTGCTATGAATCTGAGGTAAGATACAAAAACTTCTCTCTATCCCCCCCCCCCCCCCCAAAAAAAAAAAAAAAAGAAAAAAAAGTGCACCCTCTTGCGTGAACCTGCTGATCCGCCCTTGGTCTTTATCAAAATTTACTAAATCATGCACATGACTTGACTGTATAGCATCAGCTTCTGGAAAAGTGCCACACACGGGATTGTTGTAACAGCTAACAGCTGCAGTTTGAAACGTGTTGGTTGACATTGGGCTAATGAGGCCGATAGTGTCAAGCGCGCCGAACTGGATCTGGCAGTCAGCCTGAGAGCGTTAGCAAGCTCTTGGCATTATAGCTTTTCGCTATTACATGTATTATCTCCAATAGTTACCCACAGGTCTGTTGCATGGAGCGGTTCAGACTAATGCTTCTCACTATAATAATTATTGCCCTTCTATAGTTAGCAATATGTCGATTTTATGGAGTGGTCCTGAATAAACCAATTGTCGTAGACAACACTGCAGTTCCAATCTAGTTCAAAAAGCGTTGTATTTTAGTGGTTATACGCGATGTTTTATTGTCCTGCAGGGCTGGCGTGCATGAACGAACTTAAAAGCCGACTTAGACTTAAGTAGCATGTTTTAGTGAAGCGTTAAGTCTAAGTCGGCTTTTAAGTTCGTTCATGCACGCCAGCCCTGGTTTAGTCCCAGAGTTTTTCTAGCCTCATCCCATCCTTCTTAGTACAAGTGACTGTGTGTAAACGTACAGATCTCCAGGTTTTCATCGTTAATAACTAGTGATAGCTTCCACTGGCTGTGTACACATACAACATTTGCTAACCACTGTCGGGGAAAGCACAGACTTTGCACACGTTATTCGGCGTTTCTTGGTTCTTATCAGCAAAGAATATTCAAACTTTCTTTGTTATCAGCTAATGCAGCGCCCATCCAGAACAAGGGTGAATGTTGTCCATCAACCAAGTTATCATGCTTTAAAACTAATAGGCTATTATGTAATAATAATAATAATAATAATAATAATAATAATAATAATAATAATAATAATAATAATAATAATAATAATAAATTTAGATTTATATAGCGCCGCATCACAGCCACAAGTGGCTGTGCACTCCGCGCTTGACTCAGTCATACACCATTTATACTACACAACAACAGTAGGTATATAAAATCTGAATAAATTCACTAAAAATGTACAACATGATGTTAAAAACATTCAATTAAAAATATTACATTTAAAAACATAAAAAGGCAACTAAAACTATTATAAAAACTTGTAAAAGGCAACCAAAACTCATAAGAATTATTAAAAGCAAACACCATTTAAAGCGAAGACCATTTTTTGTGGAGCGCCACGACATATGTGCATACTAGACTGATGATGAGATTAATTCACGTGCGTTATTGAGGAGGAGCTATAGGTGTTTCTGGAAAAGATATGTTTGAGTTGTCGTTTAAACGCTTGTTGTGTTTGCGCATGGCGGATATTGTGTGGAAGGGAATTCCATTGAGTGGATACACAGAAAGCAAAGGTGCGTTCATGTCAGAAAAGTATGCAGGGGAAGTACCGAAGAAAAAGTTGAAGCAGAATGTGGAAAGTTTGTATTATATGCGTGCAGATATGGGCAACCAGTGCAAGGAACGTAGTAGGGGAGTGACATGATCTCTTCTGCAAGCCTTGAGAACAAGGCGTGCTGCTGCATTTTGTACTTTTTGAAGTTTGTAGAGAAGATCTTGGGAGCTGCCTGCAAGAAGAGAATTGCAGTAATCCAGTTTTGAAAGAACAAAAGAGCAGACTAAGATGATCGTAATATTTGTGTGACGTTGTTGTGGGGTTTATATAAATCACTCATTCCTTCGGATGACAGTATAAGCCCATCGCATGGACTTTTAAAGGTCCTGACTCTAATCTCCATATATATATTTATATATGCCCCGATAACTATATTATACACCTAGCAAGCACTAGGTCATTGGTCGTCCAGGATTCCGCAGAGTTGTCTGAGAGCGCTAGACGTGGCGCCTCGGGCGGCTTGAGGTATATCCTTTTTTGGCCAATGCTTTGAGATTCTGTATTGGCTGGTGCCTTGAGCAGCTCTTGAGCTAGAAAGCGCTCGATAAAAGCGATACAACAAATTATTTCCAATCTACTGTACATCACGTTTCTACTATAACGCTATCAGCTGACCTCCCCCCTCGCCTCCTCCAACCCCAGCAACCCCACCACCACCCACCCACTCACCAACACCCCCACCAATACCTCCCTCCTCCCCACACATTTTCCCAAGACCACAGGTGTCCGTCTCTCCCTGAATAACCCCCCTCACACAGTCATCTAGACTACAAGGTGGTATTATAAGCATGCAGACAGCACACCACTCCTCTCACATTTGCGGATACTTTAACTACTGCTAAGTATGTTAGATCATTCGAATTTATACATTCTAAAAGGCCAAGGTCATTCCATGCTTTCATTTTCCTTCGCTAAGGTAAAGCCGAGTCACAACACTGCCCAAAACCTAACACGTTTTGAAAAAAAGTGTTTGATCCTCTGAAGTGATCCTCTGAAAATATATAAGATTTTTTTAAAGATTTTAAGATTTTAATGCTTTATTGTCCCTTTTTATCGGGAAATTCTGGGCCGCCTCCCATGTGGAAGGCGTAGTCGCAGCCTGTGGCGCGCCCAAACCCAACCTACCTAACATTAGTTGTGATTTTTTGAAATTTAGAAATTCTTTAAATTTATTTAAATTTTTTGAAATTTTGCTGTGGGAGCAAACCGGAGTACCCGGAGAAAACCCCCGAGACGTTGCCCGAGTCGAAAGTAAATAATATTCGGAGAAACATAACGCCCCGATGCAGGATCGAATTCACACCTGTCATTGGTTTCTGGCCTGTGGACAAGGCAAGTTAGTCCCGCCTTAGCCCACTTGGCCACAACGCTCGCACATATTTGAATGGCTTGACATTTTCGGTATTTTGGACGATTTTGGAATATGTTTCCAGAGTTCCCAGTATTGGGTTGGCGGATTGCACGATTATTTACTCTAATAGATGTTATATATTTCTGGATAGGAATCCAAGCAATATGTTACGCTCTTTCCGTGTAGACACACGCATGTGTTGTCATTATTTTGTTGTGTGTTATTATCAAAGCGATGTTTCAGAAAAAAGGGGTGATGGATTCCAGAGGACTATGTATCGGGACATCGACAGTGTAGACAGACATTATACATGTATTGTGTGCGATGTGTGTGTGTATTGTAAGAGAAATCGGAATATCGGGTCCAAAGAGCAACCAGCGATTTGTGGACGCGAAGAGGTCCTTTGGGAGGGAGAGAGCGACTAGGAGGAAAGGAGGTGGAGTAAAAACGGGGGTGAGGGTAGGGAGAGATGATTTTGTCCCGGCGCTGATTTGCATGCGCATAACCGCCAGAGGACATCGCGAACACAGGTCTGACATTGCTGTCGCCTAAGTCGATCTGTAGGCCTAAGTTTATTTAGTGAGACAATCAGTCTCAGACGACCATAGAACTGCGCAGGATCGTGTATGGCTAACAGGTCATGTTGTTTTTAATTTAGTTTGACTGGGTCTATTATTATACACACATTTTATAATTTAAAACTGTTTGAATCCCATTATAGACCAACTACCTTAACACCCACCCAACCCCTCACCCACCCACCCCAATAAAGGTTCCTATCAATATTTATTGTGGCGTAGACTACACTATTTCAGTAAATACTACTAGGTATAGATAATGCTTTTAGGGCTAGTTAAAAAGGATTATCAAGGCCAGACTTAGTCTGACCAATATGAATGATGAGGGCCTTACAGCCCAATTTTATTGTCCTTAACTTTATTAAAATATAGGACGTAAAGCTTCGCTTTTGCTTTGCTTTAAAAAGGATTTCCGATGCAGTGAATTGTATTCCATGCAGATTATTCTAATGTGTCTTTTACATTGTTTTGGTTTGAAAGAAAAGAAATAAAAGCGTTAGTTATTGTCAGTTTGTAAATAGTATAACTTCGTGATGGGATACTGTAGTGGGAAAACTCTCTCGCTCCCCCCCCTCTCTCTCTCTCTCTCTCTCTCTCTCTCTCTCGATCACCTTCATGTGTCATGACTTGCAGAAAACTTTTCGAAGATCAACCCGATTGCAATAACACGTCGAGAGTACAGTTTAACGTGTTCTGGGCTGTAAATCTTACACCAATTACTCATTTTTAGAGAAACGACGGATATAACGAATACAAACACAATTTGACCACTAAGCGTCGACTACGGCTACATCAAACTTCGGCTATAAAGAAGGGGACACAATTCCCCCTGGACTTCGTTGTAAGGTTGTTCGACTGTATTTATCTTCTCCTTTTATTTTTAATATAAAAAAAATCTTGATTTATTTTTGTTTTGAGTTCTTTTATGCACGCCTGCCTTCTACAAACGCAGTCCACGGGGGATGGGGCTATGGGGTGAGATGTGAGAGAGGAGGTATCACGATTTGTGTTCCTATTGGGTAGCGCAATAGCCTGTGGCTCCGCTATAGCGCAGAGGATACGCAAACTACTACGCTATTATAACCTACATGAACCCAAATCGTAGTATGCCCCTGTGATGCAGTCCACAAAATTGTGGATTTTTCGAAGGAATGTAAGACCATCTGACTGATCTATTGCCTGCAGAATTGCGAACACTTTCCCAGACCACTATGTATCTATTTCTGACTTAATCTATTTGTGTTTGGGCTTGTTTTCAGCAGTTGTTGGGGTTTTTTTTAAGTTTTTTTTTAATTTTAACATATAGACGTTGTCTGCTAATGAATGGTGCCTCTCCCTCGCCTTCTTCTCCTCCTTAACCAAAAACCATGCACCTCCACCGTTAAGAACTTACACCGTTTACAAGATTGTAATAGCCCTGCTACCTAATTAAACGGCAGATCCAATTCTGTGCCGCGCCTCTTTATGTGGAATATATGTTTTTACTTCATCTGTCAATGGGTTGTCTAGTTTTCTGCAAGACCGCTTTCTACCTTAACAATATTAGACCGAAGTTGATGCCGTTCCATTCAAGACTCTTTCATTGGTAGCTATACTGACCAGCTGTTGAACTGAAGTATTAGTTTCAGGGCTTAATTATTTATAAGCGTTTGACTTGCTCTGTCCTATGTTGTGCCTTGTTTGTTCCCTGCAGGTCTATTTTTTTGCACACATACATCGTCTACTGTGTCTAAGTGGTGCCAAGCTGTTATCATAATGGCGACCTTCATTTCTACATCCCTTGGCTTTGTTACCATCGCCGTGCTTCTTCTGATCCATTCCAGTACAGGTAGGCTAAAAGCGTGAACAGGATTTTAACAGTGCGTGATGATCGTGTGGACGAGAGAAAGAGAGAGAGAGAGAGAGAGAGAGAGAGAGAGAGAGAGAGAGAGAGAGAGAGAGAGAGAGGTGAGGCTGAAAAGAAAAATGGCGGCGGTGAGGGGCTATCAATAGCAGCCAATCAGAGCCGGTATGATTCCTCCGGATAGTCGCAAGCAAATATTTGTGGTTATGATGTCACTAGTTAATCTACCTTTCAGTGACAGTGGTGTTGATCATAGGTAGTCTTGGGAGTGTACATTGTAGAGTTGTGTTGGGACTAGACTGAAGATGATAGGAAACAAATGTTTACTCTGTCACGTCTGTGTCCATTATGACAGGGTGGATGTTGTGTGTGTTTTGGGTGTGTGGTTAGGAGTTCATTTTCTTCATGCACCTGTTGGTTTCAGTGTAATTTCTCAATCAGAAGACGAACTTTGTATAATAATGCTCTGTCCTAAATTCTGAATACATTGCCAAAATGTGTGTTCGGTGACTCTGAAAGCAAAAAAAATGGTGGCAGAAATGGCGGCGGTGACATAAATAATTATGTGTGGTAATGATGTCACAAGTTGATTACGTTTCGTGTAATTTGTTTATGTTCTTTTACAGCACCGATACAATAAGCAATATTTTGGTGGTACAAAAGGTGCCTGCTTTGAACGATTTACGAAGTGATGATGATGATGATGATGATGATGATGATGATGATGATGATGATGATGATGATGATGATGATGATGATGATGATGATGAAGATTATGAAGATTATGATGAATGTCATGAATTTGGTGGTGGTGATTATGATGTGCTAAGCAAGAGGAGAAAGAGAAGGAGGTTATCATAATATACAAAAATCAACGAACATCGAATACGCTCTGGTGTGCAGAGATTTGGGGATTTAAGGCGGGCGCGCCATTTTCAACCTGTTTGACGATGTTTCCCAAACACGGCATGTCAGAAAAGCAGGTTGGACCACCGCCTTTCACTCTTACAGTTTCTCCAACAACATACAGCCCAGGAGAGATTATTTCAGGTGAGAAAGAGGGTCAAGCAACAGATCATATTGCTGAATTAAAAACCGAAACAACCGCGTCTCTAGAAATAAAGGTAGGTTGTGTGTGTCCAAACGCGGAACGAAAGCCGAAGTGAAGCGAATCAACAAGATTCTGTAGCTCTTTTGATCCAGCTGCCGACAAAGAGACAAAACAGAATAAATCTTTATTTTTATTTAGACATTCTGTCGTGGGGTACACAGGTAATCGATATTGCTCTTAATTGGATTACTGTTTAGCGGTGGACAGGGGGAGGCAGGGGGGCGTTTTGGTTGTTTTCTCTCGCCATAAAGTATCAATATTTGGGTGAGCGTACTAAATTTTGTTTATTGACCCACCAGTATGTAGAAAAGCTCCAAGAGAATGCAAGCAGATGTAATTGTAGGAACAGTTCACTAGACTTTAAATCAGTGGATATGGTCAAAGTTAACGAACGAAAAAATATAAACACAACTTCTCGACTACACTTTTTTAAAAATTGTAAACTATATAGATGAGTTATTGCAACGGAGCTCTTGTTTGTTTTATAGTGCAAATAGCAGCGACGAACGATCAAAGACGGTTCAAGGGCATACAGGTCAAGGCCACAAGGGTGAAAGACGACAAGGAAAGCACTGTGGGCAGCTTTGTGAAGATTCCTGCCAACATAACCAAAGCTTTCTCCTGCGAAGGCAGCTACAAGGCAAATACACTGTGATAGCGAGGATTGGGAAAGTGGTGGTGGTGTTGAGATGATGATGATGATGATGATGATGATGATGATCATGATGATGATCATGATGATGATCATGATGATGATCATGATCATGATCATGATCATGATCATGATGATCACGATGATGAAGATGATGATGATAATGGTATTGTGGACACCTTTGTCAACATTCTGAAGACAGCCACATGGTACGGTATAAATAATGATTATGAGGAGGAAGATGAAGATGTTAAGGATAATAATATATGAAGGTCATGTTGATGATGATGATGATGATGATGATGATGATGATGATGATGATGATGATGATGATGATGACGATGATGATGACGATGATGGTACTTCTTTCATGCTTTACTTTCATCAGCGTTTTCATTTGACTGCATTTTAAGTTATATGACTGCAAACAGGGCATGGTGACGCATACGCATCGACTGGCTCGTGAAAACAGGGCTGAACCTATTGAGCTGGAATGGAAAGCACCAGCAATCAATGTTGGCGACATTGTTTTTGTGTAAGTACATAGGGAGTGTTAGTTAATACAAGTCTCTTTGTATGACGGCCTACTAGCGCCAAAACCGAGAGTTAGCATTATCATGAGATAATTGAAATTAACACGTGTTCTGTGTAATTTATAGAGATACCGAGATAATCCACAGTGTTAGTGAATAATTATCAGTATTTGCCACGTCTTCCTAGTGTAACAGCATAAATATTGACGACAAACATGTAGGAAATTAGCTTAGCGAAACAGAGATACCATCGAAACGAAACTGGACATTAATACAACAGTTAGCTAACAAGCAGCCCACACATGGCAAATTAACTTCCTTGAGACAGTCACACCGCCGATAGCTACCGATACCATCAACAGACTTAGCGACCAAGAATGTTAAATAGCATACTTTAGTCAAAAACTAACCATAGTGTTGTCTTCGATTAACTAACTTACTGCACCATGAGACACTAAGTAGCTCACTCCAGCCAAAAGTTACCAAGATGATGTCACCCGTATTGGGCAGACACCGCTTATCGTTATTGCATCTGTTCTTCACTCTATCCCTGATACTCCACTTGAAAAGTGATTATGCGTGCCCAGTGACAAGAGAGAAGGGGAGGAACTATTCAAATTAGAACCATAATTCTGTAGAGGCGAGATTAACGAAAACGAGAAATAAAACGATTGGTCAGAAGACTCCTAGGGACGTTTGCATACCCTTGGGGACCAAAAATCAGCTAGTCAGTCGCAAAAGAACTGTTAAGCTGTGAGGGTCGACCAAGGGAACAAACTGCAGTGTTCGTCTATCTCCATCTCATCAAGAGGGTGCTAGAGACGTAAAAGACGATTTCACGAGTCCCAGAGTCTACAAGTAAGATAACACTAATAGTTTTTATATGTGTATGTTTATTGTATATTGATTGCCATGTATAAATAATATGTTCTTGATATATAGTTGCAGAAACAGATTATTGTTTCTGAGACAGTATGCATGTGGTTTGATGTACCTTAGCCTTAAGATTCGAATTGAATTGTGCATATGGGAACCCTGCAGGTGTCTGATGCTATGGACACTTGGCAGAGGGGACCGCACACTTATAGCTAACGAGAATACTGTAGCCAGAGCTCCGACTTTTACAGGTCGGGCCTGGGATCATCAAAGTTTGTGGAGACGAACGCCTGACCGTCGCTCCCGTGGAACCAAGGAGAACTACCACGATTCTACCTGACCACGTCCAAACCCCACAGCTTCAAGAGCGACCCGACTTACCTTAGCTAAGTCACCCACCAGAACTGAGTCATACCCTCGAGAAACTAGAACCTTTGAAACTTACGAACAGTGAAAATCGTAACCGCAGGTAGCAAATGACGAAAGAAACCTGTTAAAACATTTTCCCAGCACTTGGAACTATATTACTTATTAATTTACCGATTAATGCCGAAATGTTAAAGTTTGTGTTGAATATATAAAAAGTGAAATTACATACATACGACTGGTGTCATTCTATTTGTATTGTTGTGTAGTTATTAGTTTTCTTCTCTTGAGACATAATAATCTAGTCTTTTGATTAGTCATCACCGGTTCTCAAGTTGAGCCAAATGATACTAAAATTCCCGAGAACAAATATAAATTTTATGTGACCAAAGTACCGTGATCTGTCTCTCACACCACTTTAGGACTTCTGGTAAAAGAACGATCGATAGTGGTAGCGCATCGCCCATCTATCAATAAGTCTTACCCCCTAGTAAGATAAACGTATCTTCCCCAGAATATCATCACACCTAGCGCCAAAACCTGATAATTACAAATATCATATAAAAATTACAATTATCAATGGATAATTACATTTGTCATTGGAAAATTACAAATACCGTCGCGTGATCATGTTTAATTTTCAGTTTGGCTCAAGCAATCCGTCTTGAAATGGGCCAAAACTAAAAATTATAATTTTAATTTTATAATTATAATTTTTACGTGTTAATTGTAAATATGTTGTTCATATTTTGTAATTATCACATGCTATTTGTAATTATCATGTTTTGGCGCTAGTAGGCCGTCATAATGTAAATTACACAGAACACGTGTTAATTACTATTATCACTGATACCTGTAAATGCACGTTTTGGCGCTAGTAAGCCACCTTGGTCAGAATTAAGTATGATCTCGTAAAAATTGTAATTATAAAGTGAAAATTATAATTATTATGTGATAATTACAATGTTCGGTTTTGGCGCATTTTCAGGCGGATTGCTAGAGTCAGAACTGAAAATTAAACATGATCACGCGAAGATATTTATATTTTTCCAATGATAATTGTAATTATCCCTTAATAAATGTAATTATCAGGTGATATTTGTTATTATCTCATGATATTTGTAATTATCATCAGGTTTTGGCGCTAGTAGGCCGTCATATCTTTGTCGTCATCTTATATATCCTTTTCAATGCCCTTCAATCTCCTAACCCGGCAGCATTCGACAGATTGCCATTCGGGAAGCTTGTTTCTTCTTTGAAATCCATGTTTGATGAAAAAGTGACGAAAGTTGTGTTTATAAGGTTAATGGACTTTGTACTCCTCATATAGTTATAAAGAATCTGTGCTGTGTGTGCGAATAAGATTACGGCCTAGAAACCATGAACAAAAACCAAATTAAAAAGGCAATTTCACATGTTGTTATCGTGTTCTCTTACATGCACAATAAACAGAAATAATACGTGTGCATTTTTACCTGTCCTCTCTCGGAAATCGAAAGTTTCTTGCATTGTCGTTTGTAGCGGGCCTTATAACATGCAATCGCACTGCAAGCATGGCCTCTATCTAGCGCGTTGGTTGCGTTTCTTCGGTGTCGCCATTTTTTCATGACGATGAAAAGGGACTTTACTCTTGCTGAATTTGCTGGTTTAACCGTGAGTGACAAATCTTATAATGTAAAATCCATCGTTGTATGGACCTTGAAATTCTTTGGAGGAATGGCGTGGAGTTTTGGGGGTGCAATGTGGTCGGCCAGACAGACCTATAGGTAATATTTTTCTAAGATGTATGAATTACTAAATGTGGTTAGGGTATAGCTAAAGGTATAAGTATTTAACTTACATAATATACATGCACACTTACGTATTTTTGTTTCATCAAATATGTGTAATAACTATTTAATGTGGTATGCAAAAACGTATTCTATATACTTGTACAGCGCCACTGTGGTTGAAAGTTACGAAGTGTTCTGGACACAACTGACCGCCAAACTGGCCACGAATGATCCCGCTTCTTCCCAGCTTCCCGAGAACGTGGTAGGTAATGCTTTAAATACAATCAGGCCAATCTCGTTAGTTTATTTCTTTCGTCGGGGAAAAAGAATGTTTGTACAGGCAAATACATGTCGATAGAACTTCGAGAAGCAAGCGATAATCATCATGGTCACAGGCGCATGTATCTGGACAGCCGAGTGACTATATACGCGAGCGCCTAAGCCCGTCACAGGTTATAGGCGCTCGCGTGTAAACAGTCGCTCGTGTATCCAGATACAAGCGCCTGTGATCATGGTTGTCGGAAGACAGTGCGGTTAAACTAAAACTGAATAATAATGAATACTTAGTTAAAATTATGCAATAAAATAACTTTTTTTTTTAAAAATCAGAAAGTCTTTAATCAGTCTTACTTTTTGCACAGCTAACAATCTTTCACACGTCTTTCAATACAATGCAATTGTCTTCACAGAGTGCATAGACAATGCTTCACTTCTCAAAACATGAACATGCAAAACAGTGTCTCAATCAAGACCTTCATCTTAGAATAACTACAATACAAATGAAAGTTTCCAACACGTGATGAAGAATTATCAATATCATTCATTCATTGTGCAGTTTATATTCACAAAATGTCCATGTATACAGTACATATTACTAGGACTAAGGAGCTTATAAATTAGCAATTATCACAGAACTTTCAAATATCACAAATTTGGAGAAGACTGGGAAGCAAACATTACAAGATAAACTTCATAAATGGAAGCAAACATTCATAAACCGAAATGATATAATAACACAGCCAAAATGATAAACTAGTCAACTAAATAATAACTCATTGACTAGAAAAGCTTCAGAACCGGTGCTATTATTTACAAAACAGCTCACCTCATTTGGATCTCTGCGAAAGCAGAAGAATTGACAGTTTGACAGCTCGACAGCTTGACAGCTCGACAGCTTGGCAAGAAATGGTTACAATACAATACAATACAATACAATACAATACAATACAATAATACAATACATCTATTTTCATCTCTACAAGAGAAATTACAAGCTTGACTGTGTGTCTGTAAAATCAATTAATCAAAAACCATGCAAAATAACAGATTTACATCACATGTTCGCATCATCTATTCACATCATACCACCACATACAACGTTATACTCACACTCTTACTAAAATAAGTCTAAAAGCAATGCATTGACTGCATAGGCCTAATAAGGGAAGCCTATAATAAATACAACACATTAATACTATATCCACAACACGCTATCCGCCATCAGTGTAAAAAAGAAAACCGACTGACAACATTAAAAATATGTATTATCACAACTGGAAAGAAAAAAGGCCCCGTAAATCCGTTGTCAGAGCGACAGCACCACCACTTAAAGCCCCACCTGAAAGTTGAAGATGTGATTTGCAGAGGGAATGAATGAGTTTCTGTAGCGTGTGGTTCTCGTGCATGGCTATTGAATCTTAAGCTTCTGTCTATCCGTCTGCTGTCAAATTCAGGTCTGAGTGGGTACGTGTCGTCGGTCAAAGTCTTCTGTAGCTTGTCGGTCAGCTGTCGTTCCTGTGTTGATGCGAAAGTGTCCTGTCTCCTCCCAACTACCCCACTTGCTTTCTTGATGAACCTCTCTAATCTATCCCTGTCCTGCTAATTACATTCGGAGTTACCGGAAGAAGGTTCTAATTTTTAGTATTAATAAGCCAATAATGTAATCTTACGTTTATATTTTTAATCCTCTTAAAACTAGTACTATCTTATTTCATATCAAATCACAGTTTTTAGTACTCAAATTAATAAATGTAACAACTAAATGTCAGACATAGTGAACTATATTTCTCTGCGTGGAAGATGTAAGCAGGTATAGGCCCACCCAAAAGGCCAAATATTTCTAAACGATGATTTTATTACTAAGATCAATCAATAATAGTATTGCAATATTAAATTTACAACATTTAACTGGTTGCTTAACCTATAGTTCTAATCTTAAGAGATTTAGATTAAAGGATGCTTAAAATTTACAATATGTAATGCCTTCTGCAGCAGTAAATACTTCATAACGCGTGGCAAACACACTTTTCTTCCCTAATCAAAACCTTGGGCTTTTTCTCATCACCACGATCGTAACATGACTGTTGGTGTTGCAGGTGTCCAACATTGTTCCCCACCAGCAAGTACACAACGATAGCATAGACTTCTCAACTTGTGGAGAAGACAAAGGGTGCTTCCTCTACCCGCGCTACTGTAGCGGTGTTGACTGTGTAGCAGCTGCCACGTTCCGCATGGAGAACGAGAACTTCCACTTTGAACTGATGGCGCGGAACAGTACCTACGTGTCTTTAGGTTTCTCGGAGGACATTCTTATGGTGTGTTGAGGAGGAGGAGTAGTAGTAGTAGTAGTAGTTAGTAGTAGTTAGTTGTAGTTAGTAGTAGTAGTTAGTAGTAGTTAGTAGTAACCCTTAATATTAAAATCCATAAAATATCAAGTCCAGTAATCCAATCGCCACTTGTCTAACACAATTATTCACAACTTTCCGGCACCTCTCATAAAAACTCGTGGGTATCGCCATTATAAATTAAAACGAGGTTAGCATGAAACCAAGTTCCGGTCTAGCTTGTTTTGCTTTTATCAAAGCTTGATGCGTGACTTTTAAATATGGCAAATTGCCGAAAACGACGATTGTTAGAGCCAGAAAACGAGTGGTATAAGTATAAAAACGGTGGAGGAAGTACATGCTCAGTGAAAGGATGCAAAAAAATAATCGTAGAGGCCTGTATTTGTGGCGACTTCGGAGGTGCGTCGATCATCGACGGAAAGTGAAACAGGACCTGAAGACTCTTGTAGTTTTCCATAGCTTCGCCGTCGCAACCTTCACAAAACACGAAGTAACTGACTATGTTAGGGGAGCGTTGTGGCCAAGTGGGCTAAGGCGGGACTAACTTACCTTGTCCACAAGCCAGAAACCAATGGCACCTGACAGGTGTGGGTTCGAGCCAGCATCTGGGCGTTATGTTTTTCCGAATATTTTTCAAAAATTCACAAATAATGTTAGGTAGGTAGGGTTTAGGCGCGCCACTGGCGATAGAAAGGGATAATAAACTGCAGCAAAAAAAATAAAAATATGTGAGGGTACGATACAGGTGGCCAGTGACACATGTTATTATTCTTGAATATTTGGAAATAACTCACTAAAACACGCGGAGAAAAAAAACGGAAGTATGTTTCATTGAGGGGATTCCCGTTGATGCATAGGATAGCAGAAAAGTGTGAATATGCCAGGAAAGTCACGTTTTGCGCGATTGAGTAAACCAATACCGACAGTGCAGATTGGGGGAAGATTAAGGTCTTGAGTTCAACGGAAGAAAGAGCAAACAGTTGCGCATGATACTGATGTGGATACATTGCGTGAATTCGTCAAGAACAAAAACCAACCAACAACAAAGCTTTACAAACACCTGTTAGCAAGAGTACTAGCTGAAGATAACAATTTTAAATGTGATGTACGTTTGTATGGAGTTTTATACTGAAAGGAAGTTCATCAGTTAAATTGCTCTTTTGGGGAAGGGGTGGGGTGGGGTAAGGGTGTGTGACAAGAACACAGAAGTCGTTAGTTTATTAACTTGCAATTTAATGACTTCCTGTAAGGTAAATGGTGCATTTTCGTTGGGTTATAGATCTGAGTTATTTTGTGTTTGTTTGTCATTTGTTTTTTTTGTTTTTTTTTTTAAACCAACACAGGGGGATGACGAGACCATAACTTGCACTGCAGACGACAGTGGAATAATCTCTATACAGCATGGATATAATCCTTCTCGTCACAACCTTAGAATTGTGTCGGTGAGAATGACGATTTAATGTTTGATGTTATTGGTTTTATCAAAGATGGCGACTTCATGTTTGATGTTATTCGTTTTATGAACGAGAAATCATCAATACATTCTGCAAAGAAATTTCATTTGAAAGATAAGATGGGATAAGATAAGATAGCAATTTTATTTCCTATCCTATCCTATCCTGTCCCATAACCCGAAGGTCGTAGGGGCACCACAGATGATCGTTTAACCAGCATACTCCATCTTTCTCTGTCCTCAGCAGCCCTCATGGCTTCGCTCAGTGTCAAACCAGTCCATTCTCGAATGTTGTCCTCCCACCTCTTTTTCGGTCTCCCCCTTCTTCTACCTCCTTGCACTGTGCCTTGCAGAATGGTCTTTGCAAGGCCTGATGATCTGGTGACGTGGCCATACCATCGGAGTTTCCGTTTCTTCACCACTGTGAGCAGGTCATCGTGTTGTCCAATGGCTTGTGTGATGGTCTGTCGGACTTCGTCGTTGGTGATGTGTTGGGTATAGGAAATGCACAGAAGTCTTCTGTAGCACCTCATCTCCATGCTTTGTATTCTTCGTTGGAGATCTGCTGTGAGGGTCCATGCTTCGCAAGCATATAGGAAGATGGAGATGACCAGAGAGCGCAGCAGTCTTACTTTGGAATGTAGACTGATGGTTCTGTCTTTCCAAATGGGCTTCAACCTTGTCAGGGCAGCAGTTGTTTGTGCGATCCTGGAGAGGACTTCCTGTCGAGACCCATTGTCTGACACAATGGCTCCTAAATATTTGAAGCTGTGCACTGTGTTGAGGGATTGGCCTTGTACTTTGATGTCCGTGTTGATGCCATTGGTGTTGTTGGTCATCATTTTGGTCTTCTCTGCACTTATTTCCATTCCATAAGCTCTGGAGGTGGTGTCAAGCCTCTGTACAAGCTGTTCAAGTTCTTGTTCCTCTCCAGCCAATCCATCAATATCATCCGCAAAACGAAGATTGAAGATTGCTCTGCCCCCTATGCTGACTGTGCCTTCGTGATCTGCAAGAGCATCTGACATGATGCGCTCTAGGAAGATGTTGAAGAGTGTTGGAGAGAGTAGGCATCCTTGACGCACACCGATTGTTGTTCTGAACCAGTTCCCGATGACGCTGTTATGGAGGACTGCACTGGTAGCCTTGTCATACAGGCTTTTGATGACTTCTATAATTTTAGGGCTGATGTTGTACACTTTCATGGTTGCCCATAGAGCTGCATGCCAGACTCGGTCAAATGCCTTCTTGAAGTCTATGAACACATGATATAGATGTTGTTGGTGCTGTAGGTATTTCTCACAGATTATTCTGAGGTTGAAAATCTGTTCAGTGGTACTTCGCCCTGCCATGAATCCTGCTTGTTCTTCAGCTATGATTTGTTCAGCTTGTGGTTTCAACCTGTTGAGTATTATTTTCAGGAGGACCTTGCTGGGATGGCTGATGAGGCTGATGGTGCGGTAATTTTCACACTCCTGAAGGTTACCTTTTTTGGGAAGAGTGATGACAAGCGACTGGGTCCATGGTGTAGGCCATTCCCCACTCTGCCAGATCTTGTTACAGATAATGGTGAGAGCATCAGTCATCGCTTCTCCTCCTGCTTGTAGCAGTTCCGCTGGTATGTTGTCCACTCCCGCTGACTTCCCTTTCTTCAGCGATTGCACTGCTGCCTCAACTTCTTCCCGGAGAATTGGGAGGGTTTCTTCTTCTTCTCTGCTCTCGGGACATGCTAGAACTGATGGGTCTCCATTTGGTGTATGGTTGTAAAGGTCAGAGCAGTACTCTGTCCATCTGTCCAAGACTTCTTGTTCTTCTGTAAGGCATATGCCAGACTTGCTTTGGATAGTGGAGACTTTGGGCTGTTTAATACTTGTCAGCCGCTTCACAGTCTGGTAGGCCTTCTTGCTGTTGTTCTTGTTCAGATTGTTCTCTATTTCCTGGCATTGATCTTCTATCCAGTTCTCCTTTGCTGTGCGCATGCCTTTTCGGATGTCATTGTTGATTTTTCGGTAGACATCAGCTCCCTGTGAGGTGTTCTTTTTCTTTTTTAACTCTCTTCGTTTATCACACAGATCCAAAAGTTCAGGTGTGATCCACGGCTTCTTCTTTGGTCGGTGCTTGCCAAGGATCTCAGTGGCGGCATCTGTTAAAGCTGAGTTGAAGGTATTGGTCATGGTGTTGACATCTACTTCCCCTGCCCCCAAAATAAGCAGTGGTGCAAATTTCCCTCCAATTGTGGCCTGAAATATTTTTGCCACCTCCGGGTCTTGCAGTTTGTCCAGGTCGAACTTCAGCCTAGTGCACTTTGCTGTATTTACTCTCTTCAAATGGAGCCGGAAAGACATCATCACGAGATCGTGGTCACTTCCAATGTCTGCTCCTGGAAAAGTGCGTGTCCTGCCAATGTTGATGCTTGATCTGAAGCGTTTCTGGACCATGATGTAGTCGATCTGGTTGTGATGTTCCCCGCCGGGACTGTGCCATGTCCATCGTCTGGATTTTTTGTGGAGACCAAGCGTGTTTGCCAGTACCAGATTGTTGTATCTGGCAAACTCCAATAGCCTCAGACCCCTATCATTTGTCTCGTTGTTGCAGTGGGGTCCACATGTGTCTCCCCAGTTGTGGTGCGCATCTTGGCCAACCTTGGCATTCCAGTCGCCTTGCACTATGACTATGTCCTTCTTCGGCACCTGGTCAAGGACCGCCTGTATATTTTCATAAAAATCCTCCAATTCGCTGTCTTCATAGTCTGATGTTGGGGCATAGGCCTGGATGATGGTAATGTTGAAAGGGGTTGCTCTCAGACGGATGGTAATGAGTCTACTGGAGACTGGGCGGCAACCCATGACAGTGGCTAGAATGTTCTTGTGGACCAAGAATCCAACGCCGTGTTCGTGCCTGTCATCTCTACCGCTGAAATAGAGCTTGTGGCCTTTGTCAGTCGTTGTTTCACCTAGGCCTTTCCAGCGCAGTTCGCTGATACCTAGAACGTTCCATCGATAGTGGTCCAGCTCGTGGGCCAGTTCTTCTAATTTTCCTTCCGCAGTTAGGGTCCTGACATTCCAGGTTCCTATGACGATGTTGTTTCTCGTGCGGATCTTGCTAATTTGTCCATCAGTAGCATACTTTTCACCTCCGTCCTGGTGGCCAACGGAAGGCGCGGTCCTTGTTCCGGGCGACGACCGATCCGGCATGGAATTAGTGGATAGCCTCATCATGTGTTGTGTCTTGGGCAAAAAAAAGACCTGGCAGGGCCCAATCCTCTCCAGGCTGTTGGCCACAGCCGAAATCCACGAATACAGTGTGGCTCGCCTTGGCCCTGAGCACGTGGTCGTTGAACCTGTAGTAACGTGAGGTTCCTCCGCCCTGGCCGGTGACTTCTGTGTAGAAGACTTTCGCCCAGTGATGCCGTGCTAACATCACCCCTGTTAGTCGCCTCTTACGACACGCCGGGAAACGTTGGGTCTATTCTATTTGCCCGAACCCACAGAGCACAATTTTATTTAACGAGGGTAAAAGAATAAAAACTGGGTGTGCTTTTTTACCTCTTTTCTGGGGCTTGTAACAATAACAATTAGTATAATAGGCTACAATATTTTAATACATTAACATCATAATGTAACAATATAATCAAATCTGCGCGCGCACTCACACACACACACACACACACACACATACACAACTTAAGTAAAGCAATCTAATGAAAGTTATGAATGTAAAACCCTGCTAAGTAACTAATGAACTGATTTTAATGTGCTGTATAAGATGGTTTCTAAAGGATGTGTATTTAGAGACTGCACTGCGTAGAACGTCTGGAAAGTAATTCCATAAAGTGGAACCTGAATATGACAGACTGGTTTTAAACAGATCAATTCTTGGAAATGGAATAGAAAATCTGGTAGTTTTCCGAGAAGCAGGAGAAGAAAGATAAGATGGTGCATTACCACAAAGGGTCTTGTTCATGAACATTTCTTTACATGTATTAAATTTTAATATGTTGGCAAGAGGTAGCATGTTGGTATTTTCGTAATCATTCAGAGATATTTTGTTTTTAAGAATAACCGTTTCAGTTGCACGTTTATGAATCCTAAGTAAACTCTTCATGGCGTTGCAACTAGCAGAATCCCAAATATTTGAAGAATAATCAATAAATGGTTGAATATGTCCCAAATAGAATAGTTTAAGAGAAAGAGAATGAGATTGCTGTCTTTGAAGAAAATAAGGTATCCATTCATTGCCTAAAGGTTAGTTAGCATTAGCCTAATATGTGGACTGTTTAAATTGTAAGTGCTGTTCGACCTGCGTCAAGCTCAATATAAGTCCTTATGTTTAATGTGCCGCAGAGCATAGTATCTGAACAGATTGACGAAATCAAAATAATTTATTAGATAATGAAACTGCGTAGCCTAAGCTTAGTGCCAGCGCCTTGACCAGGTCCTGAACTGGGAAAAGCGCTGTCTAAGAACGAATTAATAAATAAAGTAAAATAAAAAAATAAATAAGCTGTTCATATTTGCTAAAGGCGTTTCTTTGCCGAGTTTTGATGCTGCTGGGTTCATCATGCAACGTGTAATAGACAGCTTTTGGGTTCCCTTTTTGCAGTTAAGCTATCAAAGAGTCAAAGATTTTGAACTTTATAAAAATACAGGATACATTTCTTGATGTGATACAGCTGCCATGCTGAACTATGCCACCGCATTGCATCATTACTCCATCCATCAATTGAATTCTTATTAACTTTAATTATTTCTTCTTCTCTATTTCTTCCAGTACCAATTGTTACCTATACATGTGATCACAGTAAGCAATACCATCATGTGCGCATTTAAAAGACCGTTGGTCACCGTCACACGCACGGTAAACCAATCAGCTTCCTTGTTACAATACATCAGCAGAACCTGGGACCTGAGCAACGACTATTATCTAATGCTGTCGTTCGGCTCAGTCAAAAACGGTGAGAATATTTTCTTTCGTTTTGATTACATTACATTACATGGTTATTGCTTTAGGTCCAGCGGACTCTTCCGAGCCAAATCAGGACCTAAATTCAAGACCACAACTTCGCTGAAAGAGGACTCACCCCTGATCCGCATAAAAGATCTGCCGAAACAACACTAGTGGTAACACTGAAGGCATCCACCAGCCGGTCACTTTACAATAAAGACATCCTACGCAGGGGACGCTGAGGCTATACTCTAATTTATTGAACCCTCGTTTACAAAAACCAAAATGGAATACAAACATCATTATAAAATATCAACAAAACACATACACATAAAATGCCTACATTGCCAGATAATAACATCATAGGAAGCCCCAGTGACCACCTGGCAGAAAGCGTCCAATATTTCCAAGCTGATCCAACAGACCCTACACATAAATTAGGAGTTTTGTTTTCGAAGCGTTTTCAAGAAAAAAGGTAGGTGACTGGTCTGGCGAAGAAGTTAGTATAGTAGATTGATAGAACAGAGTAGGAATGAGAAAGAACCAAGGAGAAAGACAGCGACAGTGGGAATTTAAAGCACTACATTTCCAGAAAGTGGGGATACTATTTATACTGAAACCCCCGGCACTCCCAAGGGGGGTTTGTTTTGATTGTATTTATAATTAATTGTCTTATGCAAGCTTATCCCTGTACTCTAAAATTTTATATTTTTTCTTCTTCTTTTGAATGCGTTCAATCATGAAGATCCTTTCATTTTATTTTTTTTTTATAAAACCGTGATTTGAACAGTGCTGATTGCTTCAGGTACCGATGTGATGAATAAGCACGTGGTATTACCGCCAGTGACAGACTCCAAGGTATCATTCCACAGATACGATTTTCACAGTGGCAGCGCCATCCCTAGTGAAGTCAAAGTCCACGGTGAGATTTATTTTTTCGTCGTTGTTGTCATCGTCATAGTCGTAGTCGTCATCATCATCATCTTCATCTGTCATCAATTTAATTTCCATTCAGTTCAATTTGTTTAGGAGCCCGAACCTTTTTTGGGCCCTAAGCACAAACGGGGACAGTGGGGTGGAGAAATACACATGCAGAACATGGTTACTATGGTCTTTCATACAATGCAACAATTTCACATAAATTGTAACAAAGCATATTATATGAAAATAAAGCATACTAATTAGCACACACTACAGTCAAAGTAATTGAATTACACGTAAGGAAAATATTGTCCAAGTCTAGCAACTCGCAAATAAAATAAGCTATCCATAGCACACAACAAAATTATGTTTACAGCACAGGCGCCCGCTGCTATGCCTGAACATCCTTTTGTTCGCACGTGTTGCACAAATAGGCCCCACAGTCATGCTTCATCATAACAAAGTGACCCATGCTTAGGCTACTTGTCGTTGTGTTGCAGAATCACACAATAGCATGCAAACGCATGTATTCTTAAATCTTTCAAGATGCGTAGCAAAACTACTTCTGCCACAATGTGCCCAGTTTTCCAAACAATACAAACAGTCCTTTTCGTACCACCCAGTCTCAGGCTTCGAAGCAAGGAAAAAATTAGTCAGAACATCGTCAGACAGATCATAAACAAACACTCAATCTGTGGTCCTCGCAATCAAATCATTGGTTATCCCTCTATGGTCATGCACAACATTACTGACCACAGGCAGGCCCATTCGCTCTCACTGACTCAATCACTATCTCACGCACATCAGCTTCCAGTTCTGTCAATTGCTCCATTACACCTTTCTCTTCCCCAATCACCCACTGTTTGTTCAATTTCAGTGTCGCCTATCAAAACACCCGCACTATCACTCGCAACATTCAAACTAGATCTTGCTCCACTATCAACACCGGTATTCTCAGTAATTTCTGTGCTAACTTGGGAAGTTACATCCACATCGCCCACATTACGATCGCCATCACCATCGTTGACAACAACCTTAATGTCAAACGGTGGGTTTTCACGTAGGCCTACTGTCATTTTGTTAGTGTTGTGACCTTCATGCGAGGTCGAACACGGCGTGCTTGCTTTTTCGTTTGAAGTACTTTCTGTATTGATAGTACGGTTCACGGGTCTGTAGATTAGCGTGTGGTTCTGCTGTGGTTCTCATTGAAGCCTGGCTGATACAGCGCGTTGTTGATCACGGCGTAGCTCGGGCGGTGACTTGCATCGGTAAGGCCCCCTGTGTTGACAACACCCATGTCTGCAGTGTCAGCGTCGAAGCGAACGATGACAGTGGCATGTTTCCATCTGCCTCGCACGTCCCTAGGACGACAGTCGGTATTTCTTTCAGCAACGTAGATTCCAGTACAACAGAAAGACTGGTTGTCGTCGTTCTAGTGACGTGTAACTTGTGCAATTTAATAAATTCAGTGAGAGCGATTACTTTCTGCTCAATGGATGCCAAGGGCAGTTCACGCTTCAATCATGATGTCCATTTATAACGCGCGTATCTTCATCCATTGTCGGATGCTCATTGCGCGGGCACAGGATCTAACTCAAGCAGTGTAAGACGCCCAATTGCAGTCAATCAATCAATAGTCATTTTTAATGACGCAGACCGCTGTAGCACAGACAACTTGCCGCTCCCAGTACATTTTTTGTTGTTATTAATGTTGCAGGGTCGCTGATGGCGATGGCATGGGTTGTGGTGGTGGGAGTGTCAACAGCGATGTCACGATACTACAGACACTGGATAGCAGGCAAACGTCTATGTGGGACAGCAGTCTGGTTTCAGGTCAGAACGAAATAGTTAGAATCACCGTTTTGGGGCACGCGTGTAAGTCTTATCATGAATGGATGTAAACAAAGAGCTTATTATTCTATCATTAAGCTCTTTGATGTAAATTCCTGGCACGCCGATTAGCCATATTCGATTCACGTAGTAGGCAAGATAAAAGTAACAATTTTGTCACTGTTCATTGTAGCAGTATGATTGCTCTGATGGTTCAGTGTTGATTCGTTCCTACCCCTTTATTTCCGTGACATAGCTAACCCCCGTCTGTCGTAAAGCCCATGCTGGGTATGGGATTTTAAACTTCAATGTTCTTCTTCACATGAATAGATCTATATGCAACGATGTCCGCATCTGTTCTTCATTTGGTTTGACCGATTGAACTATGGTTATCTGTGGTTATTGTTGGTGGTGGAGGTGGTGTTTTGCTGTTGTTGTGCCCCCGTTGGGGTTCCGGGGGTTTCAGTATAAATAGTATCCCCACTTTCTGGAAATTTAGTGCTTTAAATTCCCACTGTCGCTGTCTTTCTCATTTGCTCTTTCTCATTCCTGCTCTGTTCTATCAATCTGCTATACTATCGTCTTCTTCGCTAGCCCAGTCTCCTACCTTTTTTCTTGAAAACTCTTCCGGGACAAGACTCCTTATTTGTGTATGAGGTCTGTTGGATCAGCTTGGGAATATTGGACGCTTTCTGCCAGGTGGTCACTAGGGCTTCCTATGATGTTATTATTTAGCAATGTAGGCATTTTATATGTATGTGTTTTGTTGATAATTTATAATGATGTTTGTATTCTATTTTGCTTTTGTAAACGGGGGTTCGATAAGTTGGGGTGAAGCCTCAGACGTTCCCTGCGTGGGATGTCTTTATTGTAAAGTGACTGGCGGTTGGAGAGCTTTCGGTTTTACCACTAGGGTTGTTTCAGCAGATCTTTTATGCGGATCGGGGGTTTGCCAGGGCCTGATTTGGCTCGGAAGAGTCCGCTGGACCTAAAGCAATAATAATGCAATGTAATGTAATGCTGTTGTTGTTGTTCCTACCGCTGCTATTGTAACTGTTTGTAGTTGTGACTTTTGTTTTCTTTCGTTCTTATCAGTTTAAAATTTGTGTAGGTTTGTTTTTGTAACAGATTCACAGAGCAGTCGGTTTCGTTGCAGTGGCATTTACGTTTTCCAGTCTCACCGTCATTGTGGTTTACATCGGCGGATTTATTGATGTAAGGACTTCAACTTGGAACTCTCTTCGTCTTTCTCTTCGCAGCTCTCCGAACGTAGCCACTTTCAAGCCCAACTTTAAAACTAAACTGTTCATTAAAAATGTCTGATTTCGTCTCCCACCACCAGCATTATTTTTTTTCTTTCTGATTCAGACCATCGCCGTCACACCGCCCGCCCCTATTCCCCTCATTCATTAGCTGCTCTCGTCCTATCCTTCCATCCCTCGTCTTTTATAGTTTACTTGTAAATATTCTTTTTCATGTTTGTATTATGTCTTAGCATAGTTTGTTAGTGTCTTGTTTTTGTTTCACTTCATTTTGGTATGTATTTAGATGTTAACATAAAGTAAGAACTGATGTCATTAGGAAAAAGCGCTATATAAATGTAAATACCATTATTATTATTATTATTATTATTATTATTATTATTATTATTATTATTATTATTATGTAAGTGCTTCTTAACTATCCATTATTTATTTGCCTTTATAAGTCACGCAATTTGGGAATACATCTTAAATTAAACATATAAAAACACATTTAAATAAAAGTAGTAGTTCACATTTTGTCTCAAGTTTCCAGATAAATGTTCTTTTGAAAAGTTTGGTTCTGTTTTATTGTTTTGTGTGTGTGTGTGTTTTGTTTTGTTTTAAATCATATACTTTGTATGTTCATGTTTTGAAGGGTTGGAAAGGGAGGGTGTAGTAACCTGCTGTAGCGGAGAGGCATATTTATATTCTTTTATTTATTAACAGTTTACTTGCAAACAAGTCTTTATGTGTCAGTCTTGTTGTACAGGTTGTAAAGAAACCAGAGGTTGCAAAACACGCTATTTTAGGACTAATTGTGTTGATCTTCCTGACCATCCAACTCTTGTTCGGAATGTTCAGACCTGCTCCAACTTCAGAGTGGCGAGTTTATTTCAGATGGGGCCACTCGATATTGGGTCAACTATCTCACATTCTCTCTGGTTAGTTTTTGTTATTGTCTTTGGTCAGCGTGTGCAGTATGTGTGCCGGTGTGTGTGTGTGTTTTTGTGAGTGTGTGTGAGTGGGGTTGTGTGTGGGTGGGTGTGCGTGTGGGTGTGTGTGTTTGTGTGTGACTCGGAGAGGGGGGGGGAAGAGGGGAGAAGGGGAGGAGAGAGATGAGAGAGAGTCTGTGTGTGTGATGGGGGGGGACAAAGAATGTTTTATCCTGCATAACTGGCTCGCATCACCTCCCTTGCGTAGTCTGCTGCCAAGTCGAATTATTTCCCTTGCGACTGCTTCAGTGGGGAGATTGCTATCTCTAACAGCGAGAGAAAAAGAAAACATACCACAATGTTCTGCCAATTAGAAGGTCGTAATATTCCAAAACATACAGGTTAGAATATAGATAAAACTGTACATCCTAGAGAACTCCTTGCATACCAACGCAGAAACACCAACAGCAACAACAACAACAACAAATGCCTCTAACTCGATGGGAAATCTCTATTAAAAAAACGAGTTGCATTTCCTTTTTTGCATGGAGAACTCATATGTTGACTTTTGATGCTGACAAGGTCACAAAACCTAGTAGTTTTTTTTTTTTTAACGTCTCAATGGGTAAAAACTCGGGACTCTTTGTCTTTTTCTTTCTTAATATTTTAAATTTTATTTTATTTTGTTTTTTTTTTGTTTGTTTGTTGAAATTTTATCTTTTTAGTAATACAATTCTTGTTTCCCCCTTACAGCGGTGACGATGTTCTTGGCCTTCTATGTTCCATTCTTCCCAGCAGAGATGCACAACTTTGGCATTGCTGTGTTGACCGCTTGGGTCACGGTTCAAATCGCCTGGACAATCGTGCTTGAGCTCCGCAGATGCTGCACTGTGGATCTTGGTAATAACAGGCTATTTATTTAATTTATTTAATTTTATTTATTTATTTATTTTTATTTTATTGTATTGTATTGTATTTTACATTATAATTAGAATAGAGTTACTTCCCCTCATCTGCGGAATCGTTTTTGACCTTACACAGTCTATTATTGGTCGGTCAGTCGATCGATCGATCGGAATTTCACGTTTTTGGCCCAACCACTTGTTTGGTATTATGTGAAAAATGATTTTTAATCGACATTGATTACTATTACTATGCAGATATTTTAATCACCTTAGGCTAATAACTGTACAGCTTTTATATCATTCATATTTACATTTGTTTAAATTCAAAATCGCTCATGTCCATCTTATTTGCTTTATCTCAAAATTTGCTGAACAAAGTTCAATAAAAAAAATATACAAGACTTCTTGTTCTTCTGTAAGGCATATTCCAGACTTGCTTTGGATCGTGGAGACCTTGGGCAGTTTAACACTTGTCAACCGTTTCACAGTCTGGTAGGCCTTCTTGCTGTTGTTCTTGTTCAGACTGTTCTCTGTTTCCTGGCATTGATCTTCTATCCAGTTCTCCTTTGCTGTGCATATGCCTTTTCGGATGTCATTGTTGATTTTTCGGTAGGCATCAGCTCCCTGTGAGGTGTTCTTTTTCTTTTTCATCTCTCTTCGTTTATCACACAGGTCCAAAAGTTCAGGTGTGATCCGCGACTTTTTCTGTGGCCGGTGCTTGCCAAGGATCTCAGTGGCGGCATCTGTCACTGTTGATTTGAAGGCGGTGGTCATAGTGTTGAACTCTACTTCACCAGCTCCCAAATTGAGCAGTGGTGTAAACTTCCCTCCAATTGTGGCCTGAAATATTTCTGCCACCTCCGGGTCTTGCAGTTTGTCCAGGCCGAACTTCAGTCTAGTGCACTTTGCTTTGTTTACTATCTTAAAGTGGAGTCGGAAAGACATCATCACGAGATCGTGGTCACTTCCGATGTCTGCTCCTGGAAAAGTGCTTGTTCTGCCAATGTTGATGCTTGATCTGAAGCGTTTCTTGACCATGATGTAGTCGATCTGGTTGTGATGCTCCCCGCCGGGACTGTGACATATCCATTGTCTGGATTGTTTGCCGAGACCAAGCGTGTTTGCCAGTAGTTGTATCTGGCAAACTCCAGGAGTCTCAGACCCTTGTCATTTGTCTCGTTGTTGCAGTGGGGTCCACATTTGTCTCCCCAGTTGTGGTGCGCATCTTGGCCAACGTTGGCATCCCAGTCGCCTTGCACTATGACTGTGTCCTTCTTCGGCAGTTGGTCAAGGACCGCCTGTATATTTTCATAGAAATCCTCCACTTCGCTGTCGTCATAGTCTGATGTTGGGGCATAGGCCCGGATGATGGTGATGTTGAAAGGGGCTGCTCTCAGACGGATGGTAATGAGTCTACAGAAGACTGGGCGGCAACCCACGACAGTGGCTAGAATGTTCTTGTGGACCAAGAATCCAACGCCGTGTTCGTGCCTTTCATATCTCCCGCTGAAATAAAGCTTGTGGCCTTTGTCGGTCGTTGTTTCACCTTGTTTGCAAATACATGTGAATTTCTTGTCATCTTATTTAATCCTATTATACTTTTTTAACGCTACTTTTTATAAGTGAAATGTTATTTTAAATGTGGTATTGTTGTTCTTTCAAGTATTAATACATGAACTAAATTCTGGTTTTGCACAACGCCAGATCAAGCTAACGTCAAGATTATAGGCTTTTGGTGGATACGAAATATTTAAAATAAATCGTTGTTAGGTGAATTAATTCACTTTATGTGATAAATGGCTACCGTGGGCTTAAATATAATTTCGTTACTGCTATTGCTGTTTTTGTTATTATTTCGGAGTGGTTTTGTTCCATCTATCCCCAATATTAACGCTAATTTCAAATTTCTTTTGAGTGAAGGGGGAAACAAAAGAAAAAAGAAAGCCAAGGTCATTGAAATTATGGCTTAAATTAAATTTCGCCGACTTTAAATAAAAAGCGATCTAGCCCCATTCATCGTCTTTGTTATTGTTCAAATCAATAAGAATCATAGTCCGATCAGCTATGAAGACTTGTAGGCTGAGCATATAGGGCGATCAGGGATTCGAATAACGAATAACGAATAACGAATCTTTATTGTCCCCATTTGCACAAGGATATTTGTGTGTGATGCACAGTAACTGTTGGCATATTAAGAAGACAACACAAAGGTTAGCGTACATGTATACAATAAAGAAACGGTAGCGGATATTAGAACACCTTAATGCATAACAATACTAAAAAAAATAAAAAATAATAATAAAATAAAAAATAAATAAAAATAAAATAAAAATAAAATAAAATAAAATAAAATCTTAGGACTATTACTGCCATTTTCTCAATCATTCACGCTTTCTCATGACCATGCTAATCCTTGCACATTCATTCTTATCCACGCACCGACTCATCCCACACACACCCTTAATACATATATGGGGCTCACTGTATTCTCATCTTACGTTCAAATACCGCATAATTATATTCACGGTCCGCCTTGCTGTGTATTTTTATTGAAAGGCGAAGTGCTATTTTCAAAAGATCAACTTTTTATAAGATCATATATGTTCGAGCCGAAGTCATTCCCAGGCAAATCGAATATGGAGTCTCGTAAGTAAGCTAGATCTAAGAGGGCGAATCCGCTCTGAAAACAGTATTGTTAGTGCCACATCTATTTTAGATATTCCGTTTTGACTACAATCTGTTTTATACTAAGTTGTTTTTTTTAAATCGTGTATTTTCAGATCCGAAAAGACCAATGAGAGAAACAATGAAGCAGGTCTTGTGGTCTGCAGACACCATTCTTCTCTTCTTCTACTTCTTGACGTTGCTGTTGTTAGGGGTCGCAATCCTGTCCGCCATCTTGATCTTCTAAACACACGCCTGGATTGCTGCCCTTGTTCGCCCGAGCTCGTTTGGATTATTACTATCCCTGACGACACTCTACCCTTCACATCAACACACACACACCCTATTCCAAATGACAGTTGTGATTTTTAAACGGATATTTTGGAGGGGTTGGAGTATTATGTGTGAGTTAGGTCGACTCAGATTACATTGTTTTTAAATGCGAATCAAAATGTACTGAAGAAATGGAAGAGGCAATGAATGATCTGCCTGAGCATTACACAAACTATATCGGTGCTAGCGGAAGACGAAGAAGAAGAAGAAGAAGAAGAAGAAGAAGAAGAAGAAGAAGAAGAAGAAGAAGAAGAAGAAGAAAAAGAAGGAGAGGAAGAGGAGAAGGCAGAAGAAGAATAAGTACAGAACCGTGATTTGCAAACTCTACAGGGTTTCCACAAACCTAGTAAGGTTTCCAGCTAAAATGACAGTATTATATTGTTGTGCTATAATCAATGTTTGCTTGTCAATGTGTTATTGTTTTTTTCTGTATATAACGGTAATATGGATTGGACTGTCCAAATGCAACATTACGCTGAGCACGACGGACATTGACGAAAAACAATGTATGTGTAAAATGGACAATTTTTAATATAGAACTTATTTGTATTCCTCCTTTTTGTATTACCAGACTGAAATACTTTAAAATAATCCAGAGGACATTAGTGGTGGTGAATCTTAACGAGCCAAATGTCGGTCCTCTGTTGGCAGCGTTGAATGCCATATCTCAAGAACTACTGAACAAATTTTGACCAATCTTCATAGGAACATTACCTAAATTAGTGGCCTGCCTAGCCTCCCTTGCCACCATATTTGCTTTATCGCAACGGTCACGGTCACTGGAGGGGGGGAGTCATGTTGTTGCTAAACAGCCGATTTTGATATTTTGGGGGCATGCAGATAGTTAAAAAAAGGACCTATCATTCCGTGTTTTCCTTTTACTTCGTTCGCTGAGTCAAAACACCGCGAAGAAATAAGCTCTTTTGATTTTAAAATGCTTAGTTTTGAGCTGGGTGTGAAAGTGTCTGGAAATAAATTGGAATGGCCTGCCGCCTTGTTTTTGTTTATTCATGGACAATTATTGGTACCAATGCCTTTAAACGCATAAATCCCCCTTTTTATACTTGTGATATTTCAATATATATGACTGAATAAAATTCTATTATTCAAAAAACAACAACAACAAAAACCTCTTACTGTCTGGTGTAGTAAACATGTGTGTCTTCATTAATTCGACATTTCATGTGTTTGTTTATTCATTTGTGTGTGTGTATTAATATTAGTGTCTGATTTTTGTTTTCTATTATAGCCAGATTTTTTGTGTTTTTTTGTTGTGCTTTTCTTTGTTTTTTTTGCAACATTATCTTTTGGTTTTTGCACTCACATTATCTGTTCTATGCTTTCTCTTGTTGTTTATTTTTGGTTTGTTCTTGCATTGTATTTTCTGTCCTCCCTATAGTGTATTTCTTTGTCTTATCTACCGTTTCTCTTTTTCTATTATTAATTACCTGCTGAACGAATAGACACACGCTCTGAAAAATGCACTCAAACAGGTTGGAAACGTTTGATAATCCCAAACTTTCACCTTGGTTAAAAGCAGACCTATAACGCTCTTTTACTCGTACATTTAAAGGGCATTGGTAGCAAAAAAGATTTTTTTTCTGGGAACAATGACTATTCTACTTTTAAAATTCCATTATTGACATATTAAAATATGATGGTCTATAGCTTGTGCACATACGCACGCAAACTTTGCATCGCGCGGACTTTGAAGATCCTGCCGGGTGAGTCCTGCCATCTACACAAATACACCCAATAAGTTCTAGGTCCCTACATTTGGCTTTATATCCTGGAATGGTGGCTTGAATATGAAAAACAAGAATGTGTTTGACAGAAAGGTGGAAGTGTGCGGAAAAGTAGTGGGTGAGCAGCAGAAGAGTCTGCATGAGTTGAAAGAATGTCGTTTTGTGGAAAAGGCTATTATGATGGAGGGAGATACTACATAATGTTTTGGCCAAACAGTATGGCGTTCTCTCATCTGGACGCCGTTTCCGTGTACCCAAGTATACCACTATACGAACCAGATCTACCTTTGTTTCCAAATCCATCCAACTATTAAACAAACGTTAATATGTTTATCTCAGAAGGAATAGAAGTGTGTTATGGTGTGCGTATTTGTGCGTGAGTTTGTGTATTGTGTGGGTATGTGGGTGGGGGGAGTATCTTAATTTTGTCTCCCCTTCAACTGTTTTCAGTTGGAGACTTTTCGCATTTTATTACTTTATTGTTGCCTTTATTATTTTTTGTTCCATGTTGCTTCGTTATAGTCAATGCATTTCTTTCAAACTTTTAATGAGTGAATGTTTGTATTTGTATTTTCTTACAAATTTATTGCAACTTGTTGTAGTACTGTCAGCTGTAACAAGGCGACCAGATTACCCCGCACAATTTGAGCTTTTGTTTGTTTAGTCAATGTAGGCTTAGAAGGTTACGGTTAGTCTATAGCAGACGACAGAAGTGATCATGCATAACATAGTTGTAGCTTGACGCCCGCACAGTTAGTGACATCATCGCCGCTGACGTTATAGAGCTTCGATTTTACATCCACTCAGACTGTTCAGCCAATGAGAACACAGATAGAGTAGTTAGAACCAGTTCTGGCTGATTCAAGCAGAGAGATAGACGAGTCAGTCTACATTTAAACTGCCTAGAGTACACAGCTACGTCCTAGCAGAAATCTCTCCACTGATAGACCAGGGAAGCAGTACTTGTTGAATATTCGAATTCAATCAAGTTAGCCACAGCCTGACATTGTCAAAAAGGTAAATGAACATATTTTTGTTTCATCGTGATGTATTTATATTATTGTTGAACTATGTGTGTGAAATTTGCTATGCTTAGAAGTGAATTGTTAGTCCAACGTTGCGTGACCACGTGGAGAATCCGACCACGAGGCAAGCACGACCGGCCGACGCCATGTTGTATACCTGACAGAACCACTGTTGTTTAACCTATATGTATGCTTGCAGACCAGTGGCTGTACCAAAGAATGTGTATAATATTAATTCTTTCTCTATGTGTGTAGTTAGCCACGTTTTATATTTATATGTATAGGAAATTAGAGTGGAGATTCCAGTGGACCACGGACTTAGCAGAATGTTCGTCGCTTATATATAGAGATGTGGAGCTAATCACCGAGGGCTACTTTGGCCTTCAGTGAGACGCTCTGCACACACCTATTATACAGGGTTGTGCAGAATTTTGTCTCATATGTTACTGACGATCAGGCGTTATATCGTTGGCCCAACTCGGCGAACAACAAAAACAAGTCGTCGCTGAAAGTTGGCTGCCGAGGCATCTCCAGCATTGCGCGAAGATAACCCACCAGTCTAACCACAGAAAGAAGACTCCACCACAACACAGCTTGCCACAGAATCCACCACAACGCAGCGCTTCAACCACTCAGTTAAGTGCCCCGCGAAAAAGTGCACTAAAACTGGTATCAAAAGGACCACAGTAGTCCACTCTTCAAGAACTCTGACCATTAGGGCAGAAAGTATCCAGTGCCCTATGATGAGAAAGTAGCTGCCTAGACCTATCAGCGAGCGAACCATTCGCATTGACATTTGAACTTTTAAGTTAGTTTCGTACTTCGAAGATCGTGTATAGAGTAGAGGAAATAAATGTGTGATTTTTACTGTTATCAAGTGGCTGGACTACATATATTTCATAGCCGTGTGAAAGATAGTGTGACAGTGATCTTTTACCATTTTTCTATCTATCTCTCTACCACAGCCTAAACACAGACCGAGCTAAACAAATAAATGTATTTAGGCAAAGTCAAAGGTAGATTACTAGCGATCCCCATAGACTGAAGACAGTGAATAATAGCATTCCACTGTGCAGAGCCCAGCAACAATAAAACCCCACGTCACATCAGCAAAGCATGTTTTAATTTCTCTTTGTGAGATAATAAAGTATTCTTGAATCTTCATACCCCAGTCCTTGTCGCCCAGGATTGTGTTTCGTCGACTGGGCGTCAGACAACGCGCTTGAGGCAGCCTCAGCAAGTTGGTACCTGAGGCGGCTTGAGTTACATCCTGTACTGATCAGCTAACACTTTGAGCAGTAACCCCCGTGGGGGTGCCGTGGTTTCAGTATAAACAGTATCCTCACTTTCTGGAAAGATAGTGTTTTAAATTCCCACTGTCGCTGTCTTTCTCCTTGATTCTTTCTCATTCCTACTCTGTTCTGTCAATCTACTATACTATCTTTTTCTTCGCTAGACCAGTCACCTACTTTTTTTCTTGACTCTTTCGGGACAAAACTCCTCATTTGTGTGTTGGATCAGCTTGGGAATATTGGACGCTTTCTGCCAAATGGTCACTGGGGCTTCCTATGATGTTATCATTTGGCAATGTAGGCATTATATATCTATATATACAAATTGCTTAGCCGGAAGTCCTTCTTCGCCTCTACTGTAAAGTTTGTCCGGTATGGACGCTGATCTGGGCAGATGCTGGGCGCTGCGGATCGGCCTGCTGTGCGCTCAAAACCCGCGAAATCGTTATAGCCAACATTTCCTTACCGAACGTTTAACCGTTTCTGAGATAAATAAATAAACAAAATGTCCACAAACTGCAATAGCCTCATTACGCGCGCGGTTTCGATTCAACCCGTGTCAAGAATGTGCCGTTCCGTAATACCGCAAATTTTGTTTTATTTCCATTCAAAACACTTTTGCACTCATGTCACCAATCTTACAAAATTTTGTGTTTAACTAATTAAATTTGATTAATTAAAAATCGAATCGAGGTTTCAGCATGTTTTCCCATATAGACCAAAAAATTGATGATCTTTATACGAAGCCTTGGTAGCTCACTTAGTAAGACTTTCGCCTAACGTGCAGGCGACCAAAGTTCAAATATCCCGCGGGCCGTATTTTTTTAATGTTTTTTTTTTCACTACAATATGGATATTTTTCTTTTTAATTTAGGCTTTTTACTTTTAACTTATTTATTATTATTATTATTATTATTATTATTATTATTATTATTATTATTATTATTATTATTATTATTAATAAACTAATAATAATAATAATTCTTATTATTATTATAATAATAATTATAATATCTTATATCAAATTTTATTTTAAAACCTTGGTGTTTTTTATGATTTCTATTTGTATTATTCTATATTCAATATTATTATTATTATTATTATTATTATTATTATTATTATTATTATTATTATTATTATTATTATTATTATTATTATTATTATTACCAAGGATCGGGATGGGGTGGTACGTGTAGGTAAAAGGGAACTACGGGTAGGAATAACGGGGATACGGGTATATATTTATGGTCGACTCCTTTCATCCATACCTTCGAATCGATCAACGGGGAAGTATCAAGGTGGGTACAGGTAGGTTACAAGGGGGATACGGAAGGTTTCAAGGGGGTATGGGGAGGTATCAAGTGGGTTCGGGGAGGTATCAAGGGGGTATGGTGAGGCATCATGGGGGGGGACAGGGAGATATCAGGGAGGGGTATGGTGAGGTATCAAGGGGGATATGGGGAGGTATCATCGTCCAAATGAAACTCGCAGACAACAGTTGTCTCTCTGTCTACATTTTAAACAGCAACCTGTGTACCCTGGCTTGCCAGGGTACAAAAACCACTAGTATATATATATAGATAGATAGATAGATAGATAGATAGATAGATAGATAGACAGACAGACAGACAGACAGACAGACAGATAGACAGATAGATAGATAGATAGATAGATAGATAGATAGATAGATAGATAGATAGATAGATAGATAGATAGATAGATAGATAGATAGATAGACAGACAGACAGACAGAGATAGATAGATAGATAGATAGATAGATAGATAGATAGATAGATAGATAGATAGATAGATAGATAGATAGATAGATAGATAGATAGATAGATAGATAGATAGATAGATAGATAGATAGATAGATAGATAGATAGATAGATAGATAGATAGATAGATAGATAGATAGATAGATAGATAGATAGATAGATAGATAGATAGATAGATAGATAGATAGATAGATATGTTTTGTTGATATGTTATAATGATCTTTGTATTCTATTTTGTTTTTGTAAACGGGGGTTCCATAAATTAGAGTATAGCCTCAACGTCCCCTGCGTGGGATGTCTTTATTGTAAAGTGACCGGCTGGTGGAGTGCCTTCCGTCTTGCCACTAGGGTTGTTTCGGCAGAACTTTTATGAGGATCAGGGGTGAGTCCTCTTTCAGCGGAGTTGTGGTCTTGATTTTGTGGGCTCTTTGCAATCCGCTGGACCCTGTAAGCAATGAATAACTAACTAACTTTGAGCAGTTCTTGAGCTGAAAAAGCGCTTTACAAGTATGAACCAAAAAAGTAAATACTAAATCAAACCGGCCGCTCAGATTTGAAATTTAGACCTCTCTTCCTTGTTGTGTAAACGAACAGATGTGCCTACTATAATACATTTTCGCTGCAGCGCTATTTTTAGAATTAACCTTTGATGCTGTTAATTGGCACAAAAAACAAATGGGTGAATGGATTTATACTATTATTTTGACAGAGGAATATTTTATGGCTTAATCTGTTTTCTTCCGGAAGGAACAGCACTCACTGTGAATTTGAACATGATGACGCTGAAACGAGTGTTCTCGGATTTTTTTTAATTAAGACTTTCGCTTTACATTTGCAAATTATAGACTGGCTGAGTGAGGACTTCGCCTTTTCAATTTAAAATACTGAGAAATCCTTTTTGTGTTTCCAGACCTATCTGGGAATACTTTCAAATAGTCGATAGAGGAATCACAAAGAGCCAAATATCGATCTATCGCTCTGTAGGTCACCGCCAAAAACAGCAACTTAACCAGTCATTAACACTTTAGAAATGCTTTTAAAATTTTTTTTATCCCCTCGGTTATTTGTGTGTGTCTGGTTATACATTTGAATGACTTGCCATATTGTTTTCGAACTGCCTCCGACACCCACCCCAAAAACACACCCACTGAAACTTACTTAGAGAAGAATTCTTTTCAAAATTAAAGACAGGGAAAAGAATAAGGTCTGGTTCGTTATTGTTGATAGAGCAGAAGAAACTCGGGTTTAAAATGGCAAGCTACGAGAAAGGGGGTTTTGTCGATAATAATTGCTACGAGATGACAAAAGGAACGCTAGTTTAGCAACGCCAGTTTTGAAAGGGGAGGAGAGATGGGACAAGTGGGAGGGGAACACTCGAAAATAAACACAATTTTATTTTGTGTTTGTGATGTATACAATTTTCTGATTTGCATGGTGTTGTTGTTGTTGTTGTTGTTGTTGATGTTGTTTTTGTAGTAGTAGTTGTTGTTGTTGTTTGTTTGTTTGTTTGATTGTTTTTTTCTTCTCGGGGTGTTGCTGAATTTGATTATCTTGCGATTGTCAACTACGTTTAACTTTGAGAAAAGTTGATGTGGGTATTTATTTATGGAATTCTCTTTGTAAAATGTTTATTGGCGAGTTTTCTCGGTGTTTAAAAAAAAAAAAAAAAAAAAACTTTCACCTAAATAATATTTGTTTAGAAACATATTTTCTTAAAAAAAATCATTTGTTTACAAACATTGTAAGATTTCTCTAAGTAATATTATTTCCCCCCGTAAATAACTTAATATTTACGTAAACAATACATTGTTTACGTAAATAAATCATGATATAAGTAAATAAGGCATGTTGCTAAATAAGGAATTATTTACCTATATCTCGAACACAATCGAAAGGTCAAGGTCCGCTTTGTGCGGGAGTGTTCAGTGTTTTCAGTATCTCCGTCAGAAGAGAAAAAAAAGGAATGCTTTCTTTTTGTATTTATTTACCCCAAAACGCAAAGATAGGTGTAGAAGAAATAGCAATAGCAGGAGTATAACTATTGAATTGTTGAAAAAGTGGAATCAACGCTTCTGCAATTTTTTTTCTCAAGGTCGCCGTTAACTTGTGTGTTCTCCTTGTTTATTTACTCCTAAAGGCAATCCCGCCAATGCAGAAATAATGACGAATCCCTCTTTTCTGGAGCCGTTACCGTTGCAATTTTGTATATTAATAATGTATAAAAAATAGAATGAAATAAAGCAATTGGCTCATTTTAAATCCCCAAACAACGTTACATGACGATTTTCCAATTTTATGAATCACTATACACAATCTCACAGTAATACGACTTGTATATGCGAATTCCCTAAATAATTAAAATTGCAGTCCCTAAACAATGAATTGTTCACGTAAATGATGCATTAGTTAACAAAGTCTTCTAAATAATACATTATTTAGCAAATTCTGCTAAATAATGCATTGTATAGGTAAACAAGTCATTATATATGTTCAGCGCTTTTTTGGATTCTGGGCAATTCAAGAATTGGCCTGCGCAATTCTAGAATTGGCCTGCGCAATTCTAGAATTGGCCTGCCCATTTTTGGAATTCCAACATTGGTTAGGGTTCGGGTTATGGTTAGGGTTAGGGTTGCGGAAAGGTTTAGGGTTAGGTCATAACCCTAACCCTAACCCTAACCCTAGCGGGCCAATGTTGGAATTAAAAAAAATGGGCAGCCCCTTCTATAATACTACTAATTCCAAAAAAGCGCAGATTCCAAAAAAGCGCAGAACATATAGAAACATTTCTAAGTAATATATTTTTTTTACACAATCTACTAAATAATGCATGATATAGGCAACTAATTTCTTTTTTTGTGTGTGGCTACAATGTCCCGTTTGCCTATATCATGATGTATTTAACTAAATAATAATAAGTTATTTACAAACAAGATATATTATTTAGATAAATCTTACATTGTTTGTAAACAAATGATTTTCGGTTAACAATATGCTTTTTAATAAAAGTTTATTCATCTGAAAGTGGTGAAAATAATTAATTTATAATCCCTGTCTTCTTCTTTTTTTTGTTTGGATAGACTTTCTTCTCTTTATCTCGCAATCACAGGACACGTGACTTTCAAACTTCACAATGAAGACGTGTTTTCCTTATTATTTTAGGGTGAATATAAATATTATACAAAGGAAATTCCAAAATACACACACACATACACACACACGTACAGACACACACAAATATATATATATCCTATCCCCTATTCCTATCCTGTCCCGTAACCCTGAGGTCGTAGGGGCACCACATATGATCGTTTAACCAGCATACTCCATCTTTCTCTGTCCTCAGCAGCCCTGGTGGCTTGGCTCAGTATCATTATATATATATATATATATATATATATATATATATATATATATATATATATATATATATATATATATATATATATATATATATATATATATATATATATATATATATATATATATATATAGCGAGAGAGAGAGAGAGAGAGAGAGAGAGAGAGAGAGAGAGAGAGAGAGAGAGTCTTCTCTGTATCTTGCAATCAGAGGACACATGACTTTCAATTTTACACTGAAGACGTTTTTTCATTGTCTTTTTCATTTATTTATTTATTTATTTATTTATTTATTTATTTATTTTGTATTTATTTAATTTAATTTATTTATTTATTTATTTATTTATTATTTTTTATTTATTTTTTATTTAACGTTTATTTACCTCTCGCATTAGGCAATCTAAATTTGACGAAATAAATAATACATCTAGGAAAGCACATCATTGCAAAAGGTTCACACTAAAGACGCGTCTTATTATGTATACATGTGTTGAACGAGAGTATACAAATCTCAATTTTGATCAATACTGATCTTTGCTGTACTTTAAATATCAAGCTCCCA
>CM072511.1:87193053-87285819 GCA_036898135.1 Oncomelania hupensis | reverse complement strand
TTTTTTCTTCTCGGGGTGTTGCTGAATTTGATTATCTTGCGATTGTCAACTACGTTTAACTTTGAGAAAAGTTGATGTGGGTATTTATTTATGGAATTCTCTTTGTAAAATGTTTATTGGCGAGTTTTCTCGGTGTTTAAAAAAAAAAAAAAAAAAAACTTTCACCTAAATAATATTTGTTTAGAAACATATTTTCTTAAAAAAATCATTTGTTTACAAACATTGTAAGATTTCTCTAAGTAATATTATTTCCCCCCGTAAATAACTTAATATTTACGTAAACAATACATTGTTTACGTAAATAAATCATGATATAAGTAAATAAGGCATGTTGCTAAATAAGGAATTATTTACCTATATCTCGAACACAATCGAAAGGTCAAGGTCCGCTTTGTGCGGGAGTGTTCAGTGTTTTCAGTATCTCCGTCAGAAGAGAAAAAAAAGGAATGCTTTCTTTTTGTATTTATTTACCCCAAAACGCAAAGATAGGTGTAGAAGAAATAGCAATAGCAGGAGTATAACTATTGAATTGTTGAAAAAGTGGAATCAACGCTTCTGCAATTTTTTTTCTCAAGGTCGCCGTTAACTTGTGTGTTCTCCTTGTTTATTTACTCCTAAAGGCAATCCCGCCAATGCAGAAATAATGACGAATCCCTCTTTTCTGGAGCCGTTACCGTTGCAATTTTGTATATTAATAATGTATAAAAAATAGAATGAAATAAAGCAATTGGCTCATTTTAAATCCCCAAACAACGTTACATGACGATTTTCCAATTTTATGAATCACTATACACAATCTCACAGTAATACGACTTGTATATGCGAATTCCCTAAATAATTAAAATTGCAGTCCCTAAACAATGAATTGTTCACGTAAATGATGCATTAGTTAACAAAGTCTTCTAAATAATACATTATTTAGCAAATTCTGCTAAATAATGCATTGTATAGGTAAACAAGTCATTATATATGTTCAGCGCTTTTTTGGATTCTGGGCAATTCAAGAATTGGCCTGCGCAATTCTAGAATTGGCCTGCGCAATTCTAGAATTGGCCTGCCCATTTTTGGAATTCCAACATTGGTTAGGGTTCGGGTTATGGTTAGGGTTAGGGTTGCGGAAAGGTTTAGGGTTAGGTCATAACCCTAACCCTAACCCTAACCCTAGCGGGCCAATGTTGGAATTAAAAAAAATGGGCAGCCCCTTCTATAATACTACTAATTCCAAAAAAGCGCAGATTCCAAAAAAGCGCAGAACATATAGAAACATTTCTAAGTAATATATTTTTTTTACACAATCTACTAAATAATGCATGATATAGGCAACTAATTTCTTTTTTTGTGTGTGGCTACAATGTCCCGTTTGCCTATATCATGATGTATTTAACTAAATAATAATAAGTTATTTACAAACAAGATATATTATTTAGATAAATCTTACATTGTTTGTAAACAAATGATTTTCGGTTAACAATATGCTTTTTAATAAAAGTTTATTCATCTGTGAAAATAATTAATTTATAATCCCTGTCTTCTTCTTTTTTTTGTTTGGATAGACTTTCTTCTCTTTATCTCGCAATCACAGGACACGTGACTTTCAAACTTCACAATGAAGACGTGTTTTCCTTATTATTTTAGGGTGAATATAAATATTATACAAAGGAAATTCCAAAATACACACACACATACACACACACGTACAGACACACACAAATATATATATATCCTATCCCCTATTCCTATCCTGTCCCGTAACCCTGAGGTCGTAGGGGCACCACATATGATCGTTTAACCAGCATACTCCATCTTTCTCTGTCCTCAGCAGCCCTGGTGGCTTGGCTCAGTATCATTATATATATATATATATATATATATATATATATATATATATATATATATATATATATATATATATATATATATATATATATATATATATATATATATATATATATATATATATATATATATAGCGAGAGAGAGAGAGAGAGAGAGAGAGAGAGAGAGAGAGAGAGAGAGAGAGAGAGTCTTCTCTGTATCTTGCAATCAGAGGACACATGACTTTCAATTTTACACTGAAGACGTTTTTTCATTGTCTTTTTCATTTATTTATTTATTTATTTATTTATTTATTTATTTATTTTGTATTTATTTAATTTAATTTATTTATTTATTTATTTATTTATTATTTTTTATTTATTTTTTATTTAACGTTTATTTACCTCTCGCATTAGGCAATCTAAATTTGACGAAATAAATAATACATCTAGGAAAGCACATCATTGCAAAAGGTTCACACTAAAGACGCGTCTTATTATGTATACATGTGTTGAACGAGAGTATACAAATCTCAATTTTGATCAATACTGATCTTTGCTGTACTTTAAATATCAAGCTCCCAGCTGCATTATAGCCCAAGCAATGTTATGCCCTGGACAGTTACGCCCTAATTGGTGGGGGACAGTTGGCGTGATAATAAGGCTTTTATCAGCTCTACCTGTTGTGTGGAGTAATGAACGTAGCCTACAAAAAGTGGGCTTTGCTGCGAAGAAGGATCTAGAAACCTCCCTTTCTCCTCCCTAAACACACGATCACAGCGCTGACGTTGCCTAGATAATGGGCAAGCTACTCCAGAGTTCACTACACTTGGCAGTTCAAATTTTCTGACTGTGTGTTTTTATTAGATGAGAGTATAAACCGAGGTCCAGTCTGTGCACGCAGGCATTCATTCACCCGGTCTGTAAAGATCCTGACGCTCATGTCCTAGACAGGTGAGTGTCGGCTACACGAACATGCAACAACAATTAGCTCGAGACACTAAAAACCGAGCCTCGAAAGGAAAAAATGAAAGCTTTATCTAAAAGAGTCGTTTCTGACAGTCAACTCTCCATACAATGAAATAAAGAAGAAGAAGAAGAAGAAGAAGAAGAAGAAGAAGAAGAAGAAGAAGAAGAAGAAGAAGAAGAAGAAGAAGAAGAAGAAGAAGAAGAAGAAGAAGAAGAAATTCTAGCTACAGTGTCCAAACACGTTGGAGACGACTGAACAGCTGGACCGGAAGTCCCCACAGACAATTGTTCCCATAGTCCAATCTGGATATGACCAGGGCAACGGCAGTGGCGACCGGAGTCTTCATGTTAAGAACTGGTCGCAGTTTGCAAGGGAGCGGAAATTGAAGTAGTAACCCTTCACAACAGCATTCACATGGTCAGTCATGGACAGATCAGCATCAATAATGATGCCCAAGTCTTGTACAGTAGGCGAGAACTGAATTTAAAAAAAAAAAAAACCACTGATGCTGATGCTGTCTACAGGAACATTTCTCTTTTGTTAAGGATCTACAGAGTATGGTCTCAGTCTTCTCTGTATCCAGTGTGAGCATGTTGCAAGCTATCCAAGTCCTGATCTCTCCACAGAAGGGCTCAAATGTTCTGGACTGCAACTGCCATGGATTCATCATCTGGATGAAATACATGTATTTTACAGTTCAGAGTCGTCGGCAAAGAGTTGTCTTCCCAGGCTATATCTTTCAATAATGCGACCAAGCTGCGAAGTATAAAGAGAGTACAGAATCAGCCCTAACACAGACCCCAAAAACGAAAGAGGCTGTAAACACTGTTTTCGTTTCGTTACTCTTGTTTTTTGTGATAGACTGGCCAACGTTATTTTATGTATATACGAACAATACAAAGCATGGAGATGAGGTGCTACAGACTTCTGGGCATGTCCTATACCCAGCGCATCACCTACGACAAAGTCCGACAGACCATCACACAAGCCATTGGACAACACGATGCCAATAAAATGGCAATACATGTTAGGCTATGTTTTGTTCCGTAGCGAGAAGGTAGGTCTATGTCGACCTTTGTTGTCGTATTGTCCATTTTTAACGTCGCACGATACGCCCTTCCGTGTTATAACGCAGACGAGATGTTTAGAGCTCAACTAAACATGATGACAAACCATAGGTTCCATTGAAATCATATGAGCGACCTAGCCGTTTTACATTGACCCCTGGCGGGACAGAATCAGCGACGAATACCACTTTGGGGAAATCATTATCATAATTCGACGTTTCTTTCATGTGTCTTTGTACCTGTTTGTATACGTCAAGAAAGCGTTTGACCGAGTCTGGCATGCAGCTCTGTGGGCAACCATGAGAGTGTACATCAGCCCCAACATTATTGCAGTCATCAAAAGTCCGTATGACAAGTCTACCAGTGCAATCTCCACAACAGCGCCATCGGATTCATAACAACAATCGGCGTGCGTCAAGGATGTCTATTCTCTCCAACACTTTTCAACATCTTTATGGAGCGCATCATGTCAGATGCCCTTGTAGATCATGAAAGGGACAGGACCATCAGTCTACACTTCCAGGTAAGGTTACTGCGCTCCCTTGTCATCTCCATCCTCCTATACTCTGATGAAACATGGACTCTAACAGCAGACATACAACGAAGAATACAACGCATGGAGATGAGGTGCTATAGAAGACTTCTGGGCATTTTCTATACTCAGCACGTCACAAACGACGAAGTACGACAGACACAAGTTATTGGACAACACGATGACTTGCTCACAGTGGTGAAGAAAGGGAAACTCCGATGGGATGATCACGTCACCAGAGTATCAGCATTGCAAAGGTAATCCTGCAAGGCACTGTGCAAGGAGGCAGAAGAAGAAGGATACAGAAATAGAGGTGGGAAGACAACATCCAAGAATGGATTGGATTGACACTGAGCGAAACCATGAAGGCTGCTGAGGACAGAGAAATATGGAGTACGCTGGTTAAACGTCGTCTGTGGTGCCCCAACGACTTTCGAGTTACGGGATAGGATAGGATAAGACAGGATTGCCCCTGTTTCTGAATTCATGATTGCCGTGACGTCATAGGTAATTTACGTCATTGATATTTACGTCATGCGTTCCATTCATCTTTCCTTTCATAATGTGGGCATTTTGTAGGCATTTCCTAGCTTGTTTGCCATCGATTTTGAGATATTTGTTGACAGAAGGATGCGACTTTACGATTTCGGTGGGTCGGTTTGAGTTTCCGCAATTCACCAACTCTTTCTTCATCTCAACTGTATCTTTTTGTCTTTCCACCATTCCCTCCATTGATCTAATTCGTTCTTGCAAATCTGTTACGACATCGATTAAGTCAAGAATTTGACGACTTAACAAAATCAGTCACAGCGCAGATCTTTCATAGCATTGCCTTGTGTCTGCGGGCTGCTCGCCTTCGTTATGCAATCAAGTTATCCAATGACTTTCCGAACGATATTTTGTTTTCTAGATTCAGATTCAGAGTTTTAATTTAAAGTCATTTCATGTAGCGTCACAAAATAATGATGATCGCTTTTATTCTCCGGCTATGTTGAAGCGGAAGTCCCTATTGGCAGCAAGATGAAATACCTTTTTATCAAAAATCATCCACATCGATTTTAGCCGTTGTTTGAGATATAGAACAAAACATTTTTAGCAAGTAATTGATCCCCAACGACCTTGACCTTTGGGGTAAAGCAAATACGATAGCACGCCGGGAAGCTGTCTACTAATCCAGGTAATGTTCCAAAAATGTCTGGACACAATCCGTTCAGTGCTTATTGAGATATGGCGTGCAACGGACCAACGAAATGACAGACCGACCGACGAGCAGACAAACCTTTACCTTATCATTTGATTTATATCAAAACATTTCAAGACGAGTCTTAAATTTAAAATAAGAAAGGTGCAAACGTTCAGAAACAATCTACTAATCCTACTGAGTCATCTGGAAGTGATTGAATGCGTAATTTGGTTCCGAGAAGTGACAGTGTTCCTCCAGCTCGGAGATTTCTACTTGTTTAAGGTTGCAGATATATTTAGTTAGTTAGTCATTGTTTATAGGGTCCAGCGGACTGCAAAGAGCCGAATGAGGACCACAACTTGGTTGAAAGAGTACTCACCCCCGATCCGTATAAAAGATCTGCTGAAACAACCCTAATGGTAACCCTGAAGGCTCTCCACCAGCCGGTCACTTTACAATAAAGGCATCCCATGCAAGGGACGCTGAGTCTTTACTCTAATTTATCGAACCCCCGTTTAGAAAAACAAAACAGAATATAAACATTATTATAAAATATTAACAAAACACATACATGTAAAATGCCTAAATGGCTAAATATTAATACCATAGAAAGCCCTAGTGACCATTTGGCAGAAGGCGTCCAATATCCCAAAGCTTACCAAAAAGACCCTGTACACAAATAAGGAGTTTTTGGGGAGAGTTTTCAAGAAAAAAGGTAGGTGACTGGTCTAGCTAGTGAAGAAGATAGTAGATTGATAGAACAGATTAGGAACAATAAAGAACTCATGAGAATGATAGAAACCGTGGTAATTTAAAGCACTAAATGTCCACAGTATAATTATAAGGTAAAATGATGGTTTAGTTATAATCACCAGATGTGGCGAGAAATCTGGCCTCATACAGCACACAATCATGATACTGAGAGAAAATGCGTACAGTGGTCCCATTTCGCTTTTGCAGAATTGAAAGTTTGCACACCACTCACAGTTTACGTAAGAGCACACGTCTGCTTTTAAAAGCATTTTTTTTGTTTGTTGTTCTGTAAAGCCTTGAAGACTGTTTCTTATTTGCTTAAAGGTGAATGTTCCTTTTTCAAGGACATGGTGTACTCTAGGGGATGGGAAATAATTATGAGTTATAATTGTTCTCTCTATTTGTAAGAACTGTAATCTTGTTTTTCTTGTTGACCCACATGCATAGCGATGTGAGTCTATGTACTCACTGCCCTCTCCCCTCCCCTTTCAGCCCACATCCTTCCCCCTTCCATCTTCACTCACCCCTTCCCCACCCCCACACTCCCAGCCCCTCCCAATAAATAAATAAAAAAAAATCCTCAATAGTCCAAAACAATAGTCCAAACAATGATATTTTAGACCTCCGTCCCCCTAGTCCACATCCGCCATCCGTCGCCACTGGCTGTGCAAAACTTGCAAGTTAAACACTCAGAACCTAACCAAAATATCACAAAACCACGTAATTGCTATAGACATGTGTATCGAAGCCCTATATCGATCCTCTTTTGTATGTTTCGCAAACACTGGCAACACCCACATTTTCCTTGTGTCTTTGACGAATAAGGATTGTTCACTAGCTCAAAAACTTGACTTGATTTAATTTTAGACGAAAAAAAACAAAACCACTAATGTTTGTGTTGTGTCATTATACTTGACGAACGGACTAATAAGAACGAGAATCAACAATAAAATCAATAAACCCATAACATTAAAAGAAATAAGCAATCACTAACGAACTTTAATGATAACAACAAACAACCCGACCCCTAAAAAAAAAAAAATCCCAAAAACAAAATCATGGAGGTGATACTCCAAGTATTGAGAACAATAAAGTTCAGTAAATAAAAAAATAAAAAAGAATAAACAATGATACATAAATAATTAAATCACATAAAAAACAACCAATGAACAAAATACCAATAAAAATTTCGTAAAAATAAAAAAAAAATTCAAATAAAAAATAAAAAAAAAAATACAGATAATACAATCAGTGTCAGTTTCAAAAAACAAGAAAACAGCTAAAAAAAACACAAGCTCATAAAGAAACGCAAAGATAAAACCTCAAAAATGGCAACACGCCACTAAAAGAACAACACACACAGCGTCATACACTCAGAAACGGCAAAACTGCAATGACATCTTCCATCGAGGGAAGAAAAAGAAAGCGTATAAGCGAGGGTAAAACACCCACGAAAAAAAAACCACTCCTTGCCATTCAGAAGAAAAAGGGGATAGACATGCAATTTATCATAGCGACAGAAAAGACACGAAAAACAGAAGACGAAAAAAGAGATCAAACAAAAAAGAAAATAAAGTTACAATAAACACAACAAACAGGAAACAACTTTAGGTGTGAAGAAAAGAGAATAAAAAAATAAAAAATAAATAATAAAATCCTTATTCAAATCTTGAAACGTTTAATAGAAACAAAAAAAAATCACCGCATCTGTCCGATCCGGTCCGTCGTTCAGGTCTGTGCAAAACTTGCAAGATAATTTAAAACAGAATATTTTATCACAACCAAATATGGCTTGTATAATGTTACACGTATGTGTAATATGGTTGGGATAGTCGAGTTCTATGGTCTTGTTATAAGCCTATATCGATCCTCTTTTGTATGTTTCGCAAACACTGGCACACACCACATTTTCCTTGTGTCTTTGTGGAATAAGGATGTGTTCACTTGACGTCAATTAACTTGACTTGATTTAATTTTAGGAAATGGAGCTACGTTACAAAAAACACGAATGTTTGGTTTGTGTCATTATACTTGACGAGGACTATTCATGCCATTCAACAATAAATGATACTAATAGGTAGCCCATCCTTCTAATGGATTCCATATTATATTAACCGAGAAATAAGCAATCACTAACGAACTTTAATGATAATATCATTCAAGCAACCAGCACCCCTAAAAAAAAAAAATCCGACCAAATCGGAACATCTCTCCGAACCAAGTTCACATGGACTCTCCTTGACGCGGAGTACTTTCCAAGTTTTATTGCGGAGAACATAGATAAACTGCGAATTTTATTTCAGTCGTATGTCTTAATTTAAATCTTATTGATAGATCTGATTTTATGTCTAATAATATAATGCCTAATCAGAATTAGAATCAAGAAACTGTATTATTAATTTGAACAAGAGAGATCCACAGATGAATTTTGCCGTCAGTTAAAAGGTTACCAATACAAAATTTGCCAGTTACAAAAAAAAATTAATAAAAAAGTTTTTTTTAAAACATATATATGCTTAAAATAGGCTTATCATTCTCTGGTTCACTCACAGTGGTGTATCTATATCATACAATGGAATCAGTCATTCTAGATTCATAAAATACATTCAGCTCATATAGTTCTTGCAAATACACACGATTTTATTTAATCGTTATTACATAACGCTTTTCAAGCTCACGAGATGGCCAATGCGCTGGCCAGCTAAAAGCAACACACACAGCGTCATACATTTTCAGAAACGGCACTGCAATGGCACATTATTCAGTTGATATCACAGTGTCGAGGTCGGCGCGGTAGTTATCTGTTACAGAGAGTAAGCTTATAGGGAGTAAAAGGGATGGTATAAGACACAAGAACCTCAAGAACCACTCCTTGCCATTTGTGAAAGGGGAAGAAAATAGCGTGGTTTGGCCATGTCACGTGGCACGACATTTGCATAAAATATCATGCAAGGAACAGTGGGCAGAGGACGACAAAAAAAACCTGGACAGATGATGTCAAAACATGGACGGCGCTAGACATGCCACGTCTCCTGACAATAACTGTAGACTTTAGCGTGTGAAGACACCGAAGAGCACGAAAAGGAAATAACTCTGTACGGTTTAGGTCTGAAGTCATTCCATTTACGGTATCCCTCATAAGAGAAGTGGGGAAAAAAATAACGCGCGCGGGAAGGTCACGGTAATATTTGAATAATAAAGCGGTTGACAATCACACATTGGAAGCACAGAATCTTCTCCACCGCAGGTGATTCACGCAAGACGCTGGATATAAGAAACAGAAGCTAGTTTTTAATTGTAACAGAATACTTTCGTTTAAATCTTCTTATCCAAAAAGCGTATGTGATAATTGTGAAAACTAATATTGCCTTAATCCTACCCATTATGGCACAGAGTTAGTGATATAATATCACAATAAGCGTTATGTGTATCCTAAATTGCGAAGTGTCTTACACGTACCAATTTTTCAAGTATGTGGCTGTGAAAAGATTTTTTTTTTTTTATGTAACATAAACATAGATTTTTTTTCCCCAAAACATGTGCTTCTAAAAATATTTTTTAAATGTTGATTTAATATTTAGATACATGTTTTGTTTTTGTTTGTTTGTTATTGTTACATCTGTAACAGGTTCACCCACCTACTACCCCATGTTGTATTCTAGTTGCAAACGCGTTAGCGTGGACAAAATTAAAAATTGTGTGTATCCTAAAATTTATTTGAAACGCTTAAGAGTGATTTGTATTCTCGCTTTTCCTCTCAGAGTTCTATGTTCACACTCTTGAGGGTGAAATAACTTTTGAATCTGACTTCTACTTGCGGCAGTTGAAATGAATTAGACCTTTACTTCCCCAGGTTAATAACCTTTTATTGCCTTCTAGGTCTTTGATGTGATCCGGCTGCATATCCAGGGTCGAGGCACTGAAAACATAACACTGCTGAACGACACGTTTTTTGCACATACATCAATGCTTGCCGGGCTGCTGTTTCTTCTTCTGTTGCCTGGTGAATACTATTTTTTTTTTTAATTTTTTCTTTCTTTCTTTCTTTCTTTCTTTCTTTCTTTCTTTCTTTCTTTCTTTCTTTCTTTCTTTCTTTTTTCTTTTCTTTAGTTTTGTGTGTGTTGTCTTACTTTTTTATTTATTTATTTACGTATTTCACCCTTTCTTCGTTTTTTAAAAATTTCTTTCTTCATTCCTTACTTACTAACTTATATTTATTTATTTACTTACTTTTCTTTTCTTTTCCTTTCTTTTTTTTCTTTCTGCTTCATTTTCTTTCTTTCTTTCTTTCTTTCTTTCTTTCTTTCTTTCTTTCTTTCTTTCTTTCTTTCTTTCTTTCTTCTTAATTTCTTTCTTTCTTCTTTCTTTCCTTTTTACTTACTTCCTTACTTATTTTCATCCTTCCTTCCTTCCTTCCTTCCTTAATTTCTTTATTACTTATACTTATTTATTTACTTACTTTTGTTTTCTTGTACATTTCTTTTCTTTCATTTAATTTCTTTCTGCTTTATTTTTTCTTGTATCTTTGTTTTTTTCCTTATTCTCTTTCTTTATTTCTTCCTTTCTTTCTTCCTTCCTTCCTTAAACTTATTTATTTACTTACTTTTCTTTTCCTTTTTTTTCTTTTTACTTAATTTTTTTTCTTTTCTTTTTCTTTCATTTTTTAAAATTAATTGTTTTCTTTCTATACTACTTTTTTTTTTTAACATACTTACTTATTTTCATCCTTTCTTTCTTTCCTACTTACTTACTTACATGCTTACTAACGTATCTACTTACGTACTTATTTTCATCCTTTCTTCATTTCTTTTTCTTCTTCCTTTTTTTCGTTTCTTTCCTTTTTTCTTTTATTTTTTACTTACATAATTAATTATTTACATACTTACCTACCTATATATTTATTTTCTTCTTCCTTTCTTTCTTCGTTTCTTTCTTTCTTTTGTTTTTACTTACTTGCTTGCTTTCCTACTCATTTCATCCTTTCTTACTTTCTTTCTTTCATTCTTCCTTTCTTTCTTTTTCTTTTTTCTAATTCATTTCTTTCTTTCTTTCTTTCTTGCTGTCTTTTCTTACTTATTTTAATGGTTCCTTCCTTTCTTCCTTCCTTTTTTTTTTGTTTTTTTCTTTCTTTCTTAAATATTTTCATCCTTTCTTTCTTTTCTTGTTTCTTTCTTTCTTTCTTAATTTCATCCTATCTTCCTTTCTTGCTTCGTTTCTGTCTTCGTTTCTTTCTTTCTTTCGTTCTTACTTTCTTACTTACGTTCTGTATTTCTTCCTATCTTTCTTCCTTCCTATCTTTCTTTTTTCTTTTTTTATTTCCTATTTACTTAAGTTACTTACATTTTTTTTCATCCTGTCTTGTTTTTGATCCTTTCTTTCTTGCTTTCTTAGTTTCTTTTTTTCTCTTAATTTCTTTCCTTCTTTTTCTACCTTTTTATTTTTTTTCTTCCTTTCCTTCTTCGTGTCTTTCTTTCTTTCGTTCATACTTACTTTCTTACTTACTTTCTTTCTTTCTTCATATCTTTCTTTCTTTCTTTCGTTTTGTCTTTCTTATTTACTTACTTACATATTTTCATCCTTTCTTTCTTTCATTCTTTCCTTCTTTCTTTCTTTCTTTCTTCGTTTCTTTCTTATTTCCTTCTTTCTGTCTTTTTGTCTACCTTTCTCTTTCTTTCTTTATTTCCTTTTTTCTTACTTATTTTGATCCTTCCTTCCATTCTTTCTTCTTTTTTTCTTCGTTTCTTTCTTTCTTTTCTTTTTTTTCCTTTTCTGTTTTTCTTTCTTTACTTGTGTACTTGTTTGTTTGTTTGTCTAAAGTCATGTACTTATTTACTTACTTAATTCATGAATTAATTACTTTCGTACTTATTTTATTTAGTTTGTTCTTTCGTTGTGACGTTTGTTTCTTTAGTTAGTGAGTTACTAAATTAGTTATTAGTTATCAGTTAGTTAGTTAAGCAACACTTGCATGAGGTCAAGAATTAATTATGTGTGATTGAAGTTCCCAAAGTCCACCACCACTACCAGCATCACCATTGCAACAACAATAACACCATTTTAAAAAAATGTCAATCAATTTGTCCTTGGTCCCTTTATGCAGAAGATTCCCGCTTCAAATGGACATTTAAATTACTCTACCCATTTCAGCACGATATTAAACGAAATAAACAGCGGGTGATTTGAGTGGGCTTTTTTTTTTTCTTCTTCTTTATTAATTTTTTTTAATTTATTTATATATTTATATATTTATTTATATATTTATTTTTTGTCTGTAGAATCAATGTAAGTAGCCCACTACTGCTAATACGTTAAATAATTATTCGAATATCCAGCAGACGGTACTTATTATTAGTTAGTTAGTTATGCAGCACTTTCATGCGACAACAATTAATTAGACTATGCTTAAAAGACTCATTTTGGGGGCTGGTGAAGTAGATGTCAACACCATGACCACCACCTTCAACTAAGCTGTGACAGATGCCGCCACTGAGATCATTGGCAAGCACCGGCCAAAGAAGAAGCCGTGGATCACACCTGAACGTTTGGATCTGTGTGATAAACGAAGAAAGATAAAAAAAAATAAAAAGAACACCTCACAGGCAGCTGATGTCTACCGAAAAATCAACAATGACATCCGAAAAGGCATGCGCACAGCAAAGGAGAAATTGATAGAAGATCAATGCCAGGAAATAGAGAACAGTCTGAACAAGAACAACAGCAAGAAGGCCTACCAGACTGTGAAGCGGCTGACAAGTGTTAAACAGCCCAAAGTCTCCACGAGTCAAAGCAAGTCAGGCTTATGCCTTACAGAAGAACAAGAAGTCTTGGACAGATGGACAGAGTACTGCTCTGACCTTTACAACCATACACCAAATGGAGACCCATCAGTTCTAGCATGTCCCGAGAACAGAGAAGAAGAAGAAATCCTCCCAATTCTCCTGGAAGAGGTTAAGGCAGCAGTGCAATCGCTGAAGAAAGGGAAGTCAGCGGGAGTGGACAACATACCCCCAGAACTGCTACAAGCAGGAGGAGAAGCGATGATTGATGCCCTCACCATTATCTGTAACAAGATCTGGCAGAGTGGGGGGTGGCCTACACCATACACCCAGTCGTTTGTCATCACTCTTCCCAAAAAAGGTAACCTTCAGGAGTGTGAAAATTACCGCACCATCAGCCTCAACAGCCATACCAGCAAGGTCCTCCTAAAAATAATACTCAACAGTTGAAACCCCAAACTGAACAAATCATAGCTGAAGAACAAGCAGGATTCTGGGCAGGGCGAAATACCACTGAACAGATTTTCAACCTCAGAATAATCTGTGAGAAATACCTACAGCACCAACAACATCTGTATCATGTGTTTATAGACTTCAAGAAGGCGTTTGACCGAGTCTGGCATGCAGCTCTATGGGCAACAATGAAAGTGTACAACATCAGCCCTAAAATTATTGACGTCATCAAAAGCCTGTATGACAAGGCTACCAGTGCAGTCCTCCATAACAGCGTCATCAGGAACTGGTTCAGAACAACAATCGGTGTGCGTCAAGGATGCCTACTCTCTCCAACACTCTTCAACATCTTCCTAGAGCACATCATGTCAGATGCCATTGCAGATCACGAAGGCACAGTCAGCATAGGGGGTAGAGCAATCTCCAATCTTCGTTTAGCGGATGACATTGATGGATTGGCTGGAGAGGAACAAGAACTTGAACAGCTGGTACAGAGGCTTGACACCCCCTCCAGAGCTTATGGAATGGAAATAAGTGCAGAGAAGACCAAAATGATGACCAACAACACCAATGGCATCAACACGGACATTGTTACACTCCGTTTGATGATGGTGTTTTTCTTTATCAGTATCTGATTCAGCCCCGATGCTTGAATTCCTGATAGGGTGTAACTCAGATTCGTTTATTCACACAGCCCGTCCAAACAGCGTACAAATCACAAAGTCGACGTATGAAGTTTTCCACTTTTATTCAGCACACATCAACAACTGCATACAATTCTCAATTCAACTCAACAACTTTCACAGCAACTTTCCAAATCACTATCAACAACTTTACTCTCTCAACACCGACTCGGCACACGATTAAATAACCTCTCTCTTTTCTGGAACAATATGGTACATGGTAGAAATGACGTACTGCCACCAATCGAACTAAAGATCGTCATCACTGGCTTACGTCATTACACATTTTCTCTACTTCCGCGGGAACATTCACGACCTTCGATATCCATCCGGAAATTTCTATCAAGAATAAACACGCAGATCCAGAAACTTCGCAAATTATCAACGTTATACAAAGCCTCTCCTAACAACAATGCAAACTTAAATCAAAGGTAAATAAACTCCATTATTGAATACTTTGCAAAACGAAACGATTAGATCTATCGTACACGCTTTAGACACACTTTCGTTCGTTTCAACGTAACATAACCCCCCACTCAAGAAGAAATTTACTTAATTTCTTTCAACAACGTTGAAACGTAATGCACAAACAAAGTTCAGAATTAAAACTTACTTCAGACTGTCTCATTTACTGTCAATGTTCTCAGTTTATATACACAGAGTCAATGTTCTTCCATCCGCAAGTCTATCTGGATATTGTCAATGTTCACAGTTCATTCACACAGAGTCAATGTTTCTCATCTACACGTCTGTTTAGATATTGCCAATGTTCTCCACACAGTCAATGTTCTTTCAACCGCAAGGAAACGACGCCCTCGTCAGTTGCGGTCGTCATCGGCCCAGGGTCAAAGACGATGATCACGTGGGCTTCCCTGGAATCAGTGCGTCCTCCGTTGTCTCCTTCTTCCATCGGATGTCCGACGCAGTCGACGTTGTCAGCTCCCAGGATGCATTCGCTGGGTCTCACGGTCAGGTTGGCTTCTGCGGGACGGTGGAACAGCTCCCTCAAGGTCTGCAGATGCTCCTTCCAGGTCTGGGTGTGGACTTCATGTTCGACCAAAGTCGTAGAGCCTGGGACATCACTGAAGCTATGGGGAAACTCGCCCATAAGGTCCTTGAGCTCCATCTTTTGACCTTCCGTCAAGCTTGGTCCTAGCTTAACATCATCGATGCCTTCTTTGCTGTGGAAGTCTCCAAGTTCCAACAGTTCCTCGCTGTCAAAGCTGTCGTCGGTCACAGCTGCTGTGGCCGCGTGCACAGTCTCTGATGGCCTTTCCACGTACAGCTTAAGGAGGTTGGCGTGGTATATCTTGGAATGCTGGCCGACCTTCACCTTGTAGTCGTTGATTCCCACCACGGTCTCCACTTCGTACGGGCCTTTCCACTGCATCAGCAACTTATTGTGATCGGTAGGTAGCAGCACCAGCACTTTGTTGCCAGGTTTGAACTTCCTGTTCACAGCCCTACGGTCATAGTAGTGCTTTCCACAGTCCTGGGACTTCTTCAGGTTTTCTCTGGCTATCTCGAGAGTCTGCTCCAGCTTCTCCCGTAGCTCAAACACGTACTGGTAGCTGTTCTTCACCTCTGGGGTCTCTACTTCTTTCGTCCACAGTTCTTTTAGGATGTGCATCGGCCCTCGGATGGTTCTTCCGTACAGCAGCTCGAACGGAGAAAAGCCGGTGGACTCCTGCGGTACTTCTCTGTAGGCGAAAAGTAAGGCGTTGATGTAGCGATGCCATTGTCTGGGCTGCTCGCTGCACAGTTTCTTCAGGGTGGACTTCAGCGTAGCATTGAACTTTTTCGACAAGCCCGTTGCACATCGGATGGTAGGGTGTCGTAGTCAAATGCCGGATGCTCAGCAGTCTGTTCACCTCCTTCATGCAGTCAGAGACGAACTGCGTCCCAAGGTCTGTCAGAATTTCTTCGGGCACTCCAAGTCTACTGAACATGTCCACCAGTGCCTCTGCTACAGTTTCAGTGTCAATCTTCTTCAGTGGCACTGCTTCTGGGTACCGAGTCGCATAGTCCACTAAAGTCAGTACCCACCGATGACCTTCTTCACTCGGAGGTCTTATTTCGCCGATTAAGTCTAAGGCCACCCTCTTGAAAGGTCGGTCGATCAGAGGCATCCTCTGCATAGGCACTTTCGGGACCCTTCCTCGAGGTATGGTCTTCTGGCAAATGTCACATGATCGGCAGAAACGGCTGACGTCCGCATGAAGCCCTGGCCAGTAGAACACCGCCTGGATTCTATCTGACGTCTTCTTGATACCCAGGTGACCTCCCATGATTGAGTCATGCGCTACTTCCATCACCTGGCGCCTTAAGGGTAATGGTACCAGTACTTGACGTAGTGGTTTACCTCCGTTGACCCTCGGGTGCTGGAAGATTCTGTACAGGATCTTGGCCTTCACCTCAAAATAGACCGTGCCACTGCCCTTGGTCACGTGGTCTTGGCGGTTCCTGTACTTGTTTAAAGTGCTATCAGCTTCCTGGAGCTGAATCAGCTTATCTCTGTCCACGATGGCAGCTTTAGAGTTGTCGGCGACCTTCAGTGGCGTAGACGTCTTGTCTCTCTTGGCCTGGGCCCTGGTAGTAACAGCACCGACGATCTCTGGTCGGCAGGGCTGAGCCGGAGTAACCACATTGTCCCGTAGCAGCTCTGTAAGGTCTCCATCGGGAAATGGCAATGGATCCTCCTCCACAACTTCGACGCGTTGGGTTGAGGCAGGACTCCACTCTGGATCGGGGTCGTCGGGTCGTCTCGCGCCGTCGATATTCCCGATCATCAAATCATACAGCGGCTTCTTCAGGCAAACCGCTTCGACTTCGCCTATGTAGAAAGGGGTGTTGACATGAATCTTCGCAACTGGCGCTCTCACACATTTGCTGTCGGCCATAAGTGTCCATTTTGAATCGCCAGTGAACTGTTCTTTAGCGATTAGGTCTTCTCTGACGATGACCCCACTGCAGCCAGAGTCTCTTAAAACAGTCACTTCATGATTTCCGACGCGTCCCTTTGAAACAGGCATGTTCTGGACGGTCACAGCTGCGCTGGCGACGACGGGGATGGATTTCCCGTTGGCAAGGAGGAGTTGGCCATCAGTCATGCACTCTTGCACGTCCGCAGGGGTAGCTGTGCGCTCGGTCTCACTCGGAAGAATGACGCTCCCGCCGCACACTTGATGGTCAGATCTACTGGTTTGCCGTTGATTGGAGAACCGCCTCTGCCGGTTGCCCGCCGCTGAATTGTCCGTACTGCTCCGCTGTCCGCTACTTTTGTTTTGAGGACAGTTAGAAGCTCTGTGGTCTGTAGCGTTGCAGGTGAAACAGCCCCTTGAATGCCCTTCTCTGGGAGGAGGCGTGGAGTCTGTCTGTCTCTGGCTCGTCTGGCTTCCTTGGATCTGGTTCCCATGGTTTCCAGTCTTCTGAAAATGTTTCGTCGCGCTGGGTGGCCCCAGGGTTTTCCCATGAGCGATAAGATATCTTTCAGCAGCCTCAGTCACATCTTTAAGCGTCTGCAGCTTTTGTTCTTCTAAGTGGGTCGCTAGGTCCTTGTGACAGGCATTGAGAAATTGTTCCTTCACGATCAGGTCATGGAGACTGTCGTAAGACTTCATTTCGCCTGATAACTCCACCCACTTGTGTAGATATGACGACAGGCGCTCCACAAACTGCTTTGGCGTCTCGTCTGACTTAGGCCGGCATTCACGGAAGCGTTTACGGTAGCCCTTCTCTGTAAAGTTGTAGCACTGCAACAGGGCCTCTTTCAAGACGTCGTAGTTTTTGGCGTCATCGTTCGACAGTCTGGTGTAAACTTCGAGAGCTTGCCCCGTCAGAAGTGCACTCAGTCGAATTGCCCAGTCTTGAGGTTGCCAGTTAGAGCTTTCAGCGAACCTTTCAAATCTCGCCAGATAACAGTCAATCTGGTCCTTCCCGTCGACGAAAGCTGGCAATTTTGGAGCCGTGTTGTCACTGATAACTTGTGGCGCATGCTGCTGTTGCTGGATGCGCGCCAACTCTAGTTGGAACTGCCGATCAGCTTCTCTTTCCTCACGCCTGCGCTCATCTTCTCTTTCTTTACGCTGCTCTTCTCTTTCTTGCCGCTGCTGTTCAATTTCCAGACGCTTCAATTCTAATTCTCTTTCTTCACGGCGACGCTGCTCTTCTAATTCTCTTTCTTGTATTCTCTCCTGGGACTTGACGTACTCCGTCAGCTGTTTCCCTTTTAGATTCAGTTGAATCCCTTTCTGCCAGAAGTCAGCCATCTTGATGCTTCTGGAAAGTTCTTTTAAAGAAAGTTCTTTTCTAGAAAGTTCTTTTCTGGAAAGTTCTTTTTTTCTGGAAAGTTCTTGACTGTGCTGTACCTTTTTAGACTGTTCTAGAACAGCACGCTTTCTGCAGTAGCGCTGATGCTTGTCACTAGTCGCCTTCGTTGACGCAGGCCCCGCTGTCCTCGTCGTATGCGACGCTGCACCACGCTGGTGTTGATGTACACGCTCCTGTGCTGAAGTAGACGCGACGTCCGCTCGACGCTCGCTGTAACACTGGCGATGTAGCTCCGAGACTGTCCCTCGACGTAGTCCTGCGGCAGCTACGTAGTCCCGCTCTGTTGTTCGCTCACGAAGCAACTCTTCGGCGACTACACGCCCTTGCAGTCAACCCGAACCTATCGGTGATGTAGTCCCAGTATGTTGGCCCCTCTCGACGCAACTCGTTGGCGGCTACCCTCGATGACTGCCTCTCGTAACGTTGACTCGCTTGTTGTAGCAGTTGAACCCTTGGCTATGGCGTGAATCGCGGCTTGACCCCCAAAATGTTACACTCCGTTTGATGATGGTGTTTTTCTTTATCAGTATCTGATTCAGCCCCGATGCTTGAATTCCTGATAGGGTGTAACTCAGATTCGTTTATTCACACAGCCCGTCCAAACAGCGTACAAATCACAAAGTCGACGTATGAAGTTTTCCACTTTTATTCAGCACACATCAACAACTGCATACAATTCTCAATTCAACTCAACAACTTTCACAGCAACTTTCCAAATCACTATCAACAACTTTACTCTCTCAACACCGACTCGGCACACGATTAAATAACCTCTCTCTTTTCTGGAACAATATGGTACATGGTAGAAATGACGTACTGCCACCAATCGAACTAAAGATCGTCATCACTGGCTTACGTCATTACACATTTTCTCTACTTCCGGGAACATTCACGACCTTCGATATCCATCCGGAAATTTCTATCAAGAATAAACACGCAGATCCAGAAACTTCGCAAATTATCAACGTTATACAAAGCCTCTCCTAACAACAATGCAAACTTAAATCAAAGGTAAATAAACTCCATTATTGAATACTTTGCAAAACGAAACGATTAGATCTATCGTACACGCTTTAGACACACTTTCGTTCGTTTCAACGTAACAGACATCAAAGTCCAAGGCCAATCTCTCAACACAGTGCATAGCTTCAAATATTTAGGAGCCATTGTATCAGATGATGGGTCCCGACAGGAAGTCCTCTCCAGGATCGCACAAACAACTGCTGCCCTGACAAGGTTGAATCCCATTTGGAAAGACAGGACCATCAGTCTACGTTCCAAAGTAAGACTGCAGCGCTCCCTTGTCATCTCCATCTTCCTATATGCTTGCGAAGCATGGACACTCACAGCAGATCTACAACGAATAATACAAAGCATGGAGATGAGGTGCTACAGAAGACTTCTGGGCATTTCCTATACCCAACACATCACCAACGACTAAGTCCGACAGACCATCACACAAGCCATTGGACAACACGATGACCTGCTGACAGTGGTGAAGAAACGGAAACTCAGATGGTATGGCCACGTCACCAGATCATCAGGCCTTGCAAAGACCATTCTGCAAGGCACAGTGCAAGGAGGTAGAAGAAGAGGGATACCGAAAAGAGGTAAGAGGACAACATTCGAGAATGGACTGGTTTGACACTGAGCGAAGCCAACAGGGCTGCTGAGGACAGAGAAAGATGGAGCATGCTGGTTAAACGATCATCTGTGGTGCCCCTACGACCTCCGAGTTACGGGACAGGATAGGATAGGATAGGATAGGATAGGATAGGATAGGATAGGATGCTTAAAAGCAATTTACATTTCGTTGCCCATCAAAGTACCACTTCCAAAAAAAAAATCATAAGCAGTGTTCTTGGTGATTTCTTAACGAATATAAAAACAGTAAGTGTGCTCTATAGTGAATGTAATTTTGTATCTGTACCCATGGTTATATTTGCGCAGTTTTTTCTTGTATTCTTTTAAAAAAAAACTTTTTATTTTAATAAACCGTTGATGGTAGCATTTACATTTCTTTGTCCATCTCAATACATTTTAAAAATCATGTCCCGTGAAGGGTGACTTGAGTCCTTTCTGTAAAAGAATTATCGACAATTTTTAGGAAGTGAACACTAAATGTTGCTCCCTATTACCTTAAGTAATGATACGTTTAATACTATACAAACTGCAGTCAGACAAGGATATAGGCAATTGTTTAAGATCTCCGTCATTCTCTACCATTAAAAAAAACTTATCTTTGAATGTGTGCTTTCTTAAACAACTTCTTGAGAAGTTTTTAGTGAAACTAACTCTGTGTCTGTAGTAGTAATAATAATAATAGTAGTAGTAATAGTGGTAATAGTAGTAGTAGTAATAGTAGTAATAGTAGTAGTAGTAGTAGTAGTAGTAGTAGTAGTAGTAGTAGTAGTAGTAGTAGTAATAGTAGTAGTAGTAATAATAATAATAATAATAATAATAATAATAATAATAATAATAATAATAATAATAATAATAATAATAATAATAATAATAGGTTTTAAGCTATTCACACATTGTGCAGAAGGAGTAATTGCAGCATTTGTCTTTTGCATATACAACATCATGCCATCTTAAAAAGAATGGACCAAAGGTGTCTCGAGTGTTGTACTGAAGAAATAAGAAAATTCTGAAGTACAGTAATTAATAACTGAAAATAATTACCGTTTCAGTCCATTAAATTAAAAAAAAAGTTTTTGCAAGAACTTAAATTGTATACATGTACAAACAGTTTTGTCAACCACACAGGTCCCCCCATCCTCGCCCCTTTCCAAAAAAAAACCTTATTGAATTAATTTAAAGTGGATCTATACACATTTGTGTTGTTTTTTTTAATGCATTCAAGTGTGGTTTTAACATGTTTGAAGTGCTTCTTTAATAAGAAAAACGACTTCGTATTGTTATGACACCACCGCATCACCGAGCATGTTTTAAACGAAAGGGAGGGGATGCAACACCTTTGTAAATATTGGGCTTATGGGATTTACAATGATGATAGAATACAGGTGTATCTAAGCCTGGGAATACAAGACATGCACAACATGCATAGGCAGTACGCATAAATGCTAAGTGGTGCATTATGTCGATTTCATTGCCAAATTGACTGAAGCGAATGTCTCAATTAGTAAATGTAATATCTATTCTTTTCTTTTGTGCAACAGACCGCTAACTCACCGTTAACAAGCCAAATCCCTGTTTGAGGTGCATGGATACACTTTTATTTGCATTTTTGCAACAGTATGGTGTCAACCTGTATTATTCGAGTACGCAGCCATGCACTTTAATCAATTTTATCTGCACACGTCAAGCTTTCCAGTGACTAAATATTACCCGAGGATGCAGAATTAAAAAAAGTATAAGTCATAGATGATGGAGCTTTCGTCGCTTCCATTTCTTAATAGGGCTTTCACTGAAGAAAGCAGTTAAGTCAGCTCTGTGTTACTCCAGGTCTCTACATCTTCAGGTCGATGTTGTCCCATATATCTACTCGTATATCCCTCACCCCCCCTAACTCCTCCCATCATGTTCATATTCTCCCACGTTCTTGTTTCCGCGATTCTATATTCCCCGATGTTTATTCTCCCCCTTTCCTCCCCCACCCTCCGCTCCGCACCCCTTCCACCTCAGCCCCACCTCTCCCCACAAGATATTTACGTAGAATATTTTTTTTAATTTTCTGTGCATGCGGAAGTGTGTGTGTGTTTGTGTGTGTTTGCGAGAGAGGAGTGTGTGTGTGTTTGTTTGCGAGAGAGAGAGAGTGTGTGGGTGTGGGTGTGTGGGAGGGGGGGGTTTGTGTGTGTGTACATATTAGAAACACAGTATTTTATACTAACAACAATTACTGTATGATCACTAACACAATTATGTGGGGATGCGTCGAATTGAGGAAACACTGGCCTGGGGGAACAACAATTTTGAGGAAAGATAAGCGTGGTGGGACATCGACCTCAACCTTGTGGAACACAGGCATGAGGGAACAAAGATCTGGGGCGGGAACATTGGTCCTTATACTTAGTGCAAAATGTTAACCTACTTTAATCATAGGGAAGGCATGTTTCAAAAGTGCGTTCATGAATTTAGTACAATGTGGATGAGTTTTAAAGGAAACATGACCTCCGTCCGCACTCATAATTAGATCTATTCAGTTGAAGTTTACATTTACCTGTCCTTATAATTCCAAGACACGGAACAGTGTTTTCTGATTCAACAGGAATAACCAGAGTATCTATTGTTGTTGTGGTGGTGTTGTCCAAAACACTGCACCCTCTGCTCCGACTGGCTTTTATTCTGGGTCTGGATAACATAAACAACCACCAAAGGAAAGACCCTCCTCACCTCTCTGTTACACTCGATGTTGGTTTTGCTTTTATCAGTAGTTGATTCAGCCCCAATGCTGAAATCCTGATATGTGTAACTCGGATTCGTTTATCCACGCAACCCGTTCACTCAGCAACAAGGCAGGAGTCGTCGTATGAAGTTTTCCAATTTTATTCATCGTACATTAACAACTGCATACAATCGCTCAATCGCTTTTTACTTTTTCTCTCAACTCTACACAGTGCATCAATTATATAGTTTTTTTCTAGACTCCAGATAACGTCAGAATGTTCCAGCCTGACACATTACAACCAATCGGAATAAACTTCGTCATCACTGTCTTACGTCATACAACATTCTTTACAGTGCAAAAATTTTCTCAGCTATCTACATTCATCGCGAAGACTCGATCGATAGTAAACAAGCAACCCTAGAGAATTCTCCAATAATATCGACCAACGAAAATTATTAACATTATACCAAGCTTCTTCTAACAACAACGCAAAATCAAATCAAAGGTAATTACACTCTATTATTGCATGCTTTGCAAAACAAAACGATCGGATCCATCGCGCGCGTCCCACACGCACCACCATGCGCGTCTCAACGTAACATTCTCCCGACCCGGGCAACTGCTAGTGTTTGATAAGAATGGTTATGATGTACATGATTGTGATTTGTTCAATCCTTCATTACGTTACTAGGGATTTACTGCAAATGTACGTAATCTCTGTTATTATTTTGCACCCAGACTTGTTTGCTGAGGACAATACATTGATTCGTATTCGTATTCATACTCGCTTGTATGCCATGACAAGTTATATCAAGAGCATAACTATATAGCAAACCTAGCAAATAACCGACGACTCAAGCTTCATCCACCTGACGGTCTGCAAACTGAATGTGGTTGAGCGCCTAGGTCCGGGTCAGCGCGTTCTGTTTGGCATAGCCCTGTTATTAAAATTTCAAACCGAATAAAACCAAACATTCTGTGCGTACTAGTAATAGCAAGACAGTCAGAAAAATATAGGCTAGGTAAATAAGCTATATTATGATGATGACGATGGCGGCGATGAGGACGAGGATGATGGTGAGGAAGACGACGACAACGATGATGATGATGATGATGATGATGATGATGATGATGATGTTAGTGATGACTATGATGATGTTGATGATGATGATGATGATGATGATGATGATGATGATGATGATGATGATGATGATGATGATGATGATGATGATGATGATGATGTTATTGATGACAGTGGCGGCTCTCACGACGTTTTTTGACGAAGAACACGGTGACCAAACTGTGCCTACGACGATGATCATTATGAAGACGAAGAGTAAGAACTAAGAAGAACAAGAAAAGAAATAAATAAAGGATCAAGTGTTATTTTAGCCTAGTCTTGCGAAGGATGATGTCGGCCATAACGAAACCAATAGTCTGCCTTATATACATACTCAATGTACTCTATTGTAACGATGCAAGATAACCACATTTTTTGTAAATGTCATTCTCACAGGCGTTGGAGGGTATCGCAATGGCGCACATATTTCCGTATGTCAAACCATGTTTCCAAAGCACGGGCCAGAAAAGCAGAATGCAGTTTCGCCGTTTGCTATCAGTTTCAACACAACCAACTACACCCCTGGACAGGTTGTCAATGGTAAGCAGTTTATTCCAACCATTCATATGTAGGTCTATTTCTGCCCTCATCATACTATTATCGTTTTTGCCAGATTCAACGCCACATACAAATCTCAGTAAAAACAGTGACAGTTGGCTGATCGACTACACATCACATAGGCTGTGTATCTGAACAAGTTATGTTGTGTTAGCAATTTCTGCCAAGCATTTTGACTTATTTCATACATTTTTGTTTTATATGGAATATGTACATTTAATAATTAATTTCTAGTGGAACTCAGATCAAAGGATGCTCGACCTTTCAAGGGATTCGTGATCAAGGCCACGAGGGTCAAGGATGATACTGAAACTGTCATTGGCGGGTTCGTACAGCATCCAGCTAAGACCACAAAGCTGTTCACCTGTGAGGACAGCTACAAGGTCGATTGGAATATTGGTGGTGATGTTGTTATTGTTGTTGTTTTTGGTGTTGGTGTGGTGGTGGTGGTTTAACATGGTGGCCGTAATTGTTGTACCCGCGCCGATGGCAAGTGTCTGTGTCTGTAGCTTTGGTTTTAGACGCTGATGTCATCGGGGAAAAGTATTTCCCATTTGATAGAAACCAGAAAATGTAATACAACAAGTAATCGGTAACAACAAACTTAATATACATTTGCATTTTGTTTTCAATAACAAATACTAAGATTTAATGTTGACATGCATGATCTATGAGAAAGTTTGATCAATGCAATGACTTTTCCATTCCGTTGTTTACCGAAGTTCATATCCGTGTAAATAGTTTTAATGATTTTACCAGTTACCACTGTCTGTTCAACCTTGAAGAAACATAGTTCAGTGAATTTACTATTGGAAGCGATCCAATCTGAATACATCAGTTTCTTAACAGAACATGGCTACTCACACAGCGGCACTGACACTGGAGGGAACAACCAGCCTTGTTCTTTCATGGAAAGCTCCTGACATCAATGTTGGAGACATCGTCTTCACGTAAGTCATTTATACTTCTTTTGTTGTACGACTTCTCGCTAGGAGAGAAAGTTACTGTTTATTTTAGAGGATAAACTGTAGGGCTTCACGTAACACCTGTATGTCAGAAGAGGAGATGAAAAGAAGAAAAGGATTGAAAACGCAGCAGTAGTAAAACTAATGTTCTCAATACACATATTTCGCTAACATGCTTCTGCACGAAGTGTGTATAACAGAGGCTTGCAGTTTATTCAATAAATCCCAATCTTTATATCGTTCAAAACAAATCAATGCTAAAATTAGTCTTTTAAATAAGGTATCTTGGCATTCAAGCTCAACATCTTAAGGCGTGTGTGATGCTTGTTTTATAGCGCGACTTTTGTACAGTCCTTCAAGGTGTTTTGGATCGGAGTGACCGCTAAACTGCCCACATTTGACCCCAACTCGGTCCAACGTCCCTTGATACCAGTGAGTGTATTTATTTATTTATTTTTTTACGTATTTATTTATTTATTTATTTTCTTATTTATTTATTTATTTATTTATTTATTTGTTTGTTTATTTGTTTGTACTGCTGCTCTCACACCAATGACAAAGACGGGTACCTGATTGTCGGTAACTCTTTATTCATCCACGCAGCGCTGTAAAACTAAAACAGAATAATAATGTAAACATTGTTACAATTATGCAATAAAATGACTACGTAAAAATGTCAGAAAGAGTTTGGTCTTCCTTTATACACAGCTAACAATCCTTCATACTTCTTTCAACACAAAGCAATTGTCTTCACAATATACATAACAATGCTTCATTTTTCAAAAATGAACATGCAAAACAATGTCTCCATCAAGACCATCTTAAAATAACGACACTACAACTGAAAGCTTCCGACGCATTAAGACAAATTATCAATTTCATTATTCATTCATTGTACAGTTCATATAAAAAAAAATTCTATTTATACATAATTACTAAGTTCTTAAAACTGAGCATTTTTCACAGTACTTTCAAATATCACAAAATTGGAGAAGACTCAAAAGAAAAGCTAACATTATAAGATAAACTTGATAAATGGAAGCAAACTTTCAGAAATCAAAATAAGATAATAACAGCCAAAATCGGTAAAACTAATGAACTTGATAATAGCTCATTAACTAGGAAGGCTTTCTTTCTTTCTTTAAATAAATTAATGTCCCCGGACACATGAGCATATAGGGGACTCAAGGAAGGCTTCAGAACCGATGTTGTTATTAACAACAGCTTACCTCATTGGGGTACCTGCGAGAGCAGAACAGCTTAACAGCTCGACAGATTGACAAGAAGTGATTACAATCGGGCCACCGGAAGAAGGTTCTAATTTTTAATATTAATGAGCCAATCATGTAATCTTATATTTAAAAAATAAAATATAGGCTACGTTTAATCCTTTTAGAAGGTCGTTTTACTGTATTTTATATCAAATATCTTTAACTAGTACTCAAATTAGAAAATGTAAAAACTAAATATAAATTTCAAACATAGCGAACTACATTTCTCTGCGCATGGAAGCTGTACGCAGGTATAGGCCTACTCAAAAGGCTTTCTATTAGGCTAACTATTTCTATACCGCAATCTTATTACTACAATTAACTAATAATGTTATGGCAATATTTAACTTCCTTATTGGCAGTGACGATTCTGTTAGGCTACTGTTGTTGCTGATGTAGACGAGCGAAGGTGATGTTGTGGATAATAATGATGACTATATGAATTTAAAAATTGACGATTATGCTGCTGCTTGTTGCTGCTGAAGAGAATGGCGAGAAAAACGCACCTAACAATAAAGTAATGATATTGATTCCATTTTTCTCTTCTGTTATCTACAAACATACTGATTTAGGAACTCCATATCTCACTCTTTTCTTATAACTCGTGAATTCGCCTTCCATCGTCATTCAGATATCGCCACTGCTGGAAGAAGACTTCAGCAAAGCAAGTGTTGACTTCAGCACATGCGGTAAAACCAAAGGATGCTATCTCTATCCTCGGTACTGCACTGGATCAGACTGCACCGCGGCTGCCACCTTTCGCAAGGAAAACGACTATTACCACTTTGAGCTCATGGCGCAAGATGTTACTTATATTACTGTGGGACTGTCTCATGACAAAGAGATGGTGAGTATGGTGACGGCGACGACGACGGTGATGATGATGACATGGGTGCCACCTTTCCGCATATGGTCGGAAAATCAGATTTTTGCTGAAGACTACAATCGGAAATCCGATTTATCGAAAAAATAATCGTAAAAAAAAAAAAATTATATAGAAGTAAACGAAACAAGATTTGTATCAGATTTGTGTAAAGATGCACAGCTGAAAGGGGCATAACCCGCGTATCCGGTTGATGACTTCCGGCCGGTCTGAGACTGAAGCATGGATATTGTGACTTTGTGTTACAATCATGCCGTTTTTAGAGGAAAATACCGATACTGGAAAGAAAAAAGCGTGAGAGGTAGATTGATTGATTGATTGATTGTTGCTTTAGGTCCAGCGGACTCTTCCGAGCCAAATCAGGACCGGACAACCCCCAATCCGCATAAAAGATCTGCCGAAACAACTTTAGTGGGAAAATTGAATGCCCTCCACCGGCCAGTCACTTTACAATACTCGAACCCCCGATTACAAAAACAAAATAGAATACAAACATCATTATAAATCATCAACAAAACACATACATATAAAATGCCTATAGTGCTAAATAATACAATCATAGGAAGCCCTAGTGACCACCCGGCAGAAAGCGTCCAACACTCCCAAGCTGATCCAACAGACCTCATACACAAACAAGGAGTCTTGTCCAGGAAGAGTTTTCAAGAAAAAAGGTAGGTCATTGATCTAGCAAAGAATGATGTATAGCAGAGTGATAGGACAGAGCAGGAAAGGGAAAGAGTAAATGAGGAAGACAGCGACAGTGGGAATTTAAAGCACTAAATTTCCATAAAGTGGGGATACTATTTATACTGAAAAGGGGGTACTGTTGCCGCAGTGAATCTGTCTTGCCTACAAAGGAAAGACAGGTTTTCAACTGGGGCTTTCACTTTTCCATTTATAGGTTTGAACAATCTACAGTGGCAAGATTGCTCATGACCCCAAGGGGTGAGAGGTAGATAAGGGAATGAAGAATAAGTGGAGGTGGGAATGGACGTCAGATAAGTTTGATCCTGATGGCGATGAATGCCGGTTGTGGCTGAGAAAATTAGATCAGCCTGGTTTGAAAAAAAAACAAAAAAAAAAAACAAAAAAAAAACAATGCTTTTTGTTCTTGTGCAGGGGCGGATCTTGTTCTTGTGCCACTTGTGCACGTGCACACCCCCCTGGCGGTCAAAAAAAAAAAAAAGAAAAAAAAAGAAAAGGAGGGAGAAAAGGAGAAGAAAGAAGAGAAAAAAATTACTAATTCTCTCTCACCACACAGTTTTATGTACCTCCAAATTATTTTTTTTTAATTTTTGTTTTGTGTGACCAAAACTTGTACATGCATCAGGTCAGTTTTGAATAAAACTGATGTGGGTGGCTATTTCTTGTTTTATTTGCAGTAACTTTGTCTTTGTATAAGCCCTTATGCAAGATGTTCTGCTGTTGTAAATTTTATCATCAGAGTTTGCAGAGGGGTGTTTGTGTGTGTGTGTGTGGGGGGGGGGGGGGGGGGGGGACTAAACTTAAAGAGGACTTTTAGCACAAAACAATTCTATTTTCAGAACTTAAAATAATGCCCAAAATGCACCAGATTGCACAGATTTTAACCATTATTTTTACACCCCCCCCCCCTAGTACACTCTCCTGCTTCGCAGGCTCGCGCTTGTGGCTACGCCACTTCGCATTACTGCACTGTGCACACCCCCTCAACAATGGAAAGATCCGCCCCTGTTGTGTATATTTGTGTGTGTTTGCTTTTCTTTCTCTCACCTCTTATACACATTCACAAAATGTTTAAACAATCTTAACTATGCTTCTGATTGTTCATATGTGCTTCCCATTTGCATTTACTAAGTCTGGGGACTTAGTCACCTTTGCCAATGTTAGGCCCTGGTCTTTTTATGTAGTTTTTTTCTTGTTCTATGTGAGTGTCTTCTATCAAATTAGTGGTAAATCATTCTTCAGCTTTCACGAGAGGCCTCTAAATTGGCTTTGAATATTGTAAAAATTTTCTATCCGGGGGCGTTGCCCCCCTAACCTCCTACCAGGGCGTTACGCCGGGACCCCATCGGGGCCTGGGCGGTCCCGGACCCCAGCCTTCAGATTTTGGAAAATTTCTTGGTGGCACCCATGTGATGATGATGATGATGATGATGATGATGATGATGATGATGATGATGATGATGATGATGATGATGTGATGATGATGGTGATGATGATGATGATGATGATGTCGGCGACGATTAGGATGATGATGAGGAGGAGACGGAGAAGGACGACGTCAGGCACGAGACCACGAAAATGATAATTATATTGAAGCCATTCTGTTTGTTTTGGAACAGGGGGACGACGAAACATTCTCTTGTACAGCGGATGATATTGGTATATTCTCCATTCAACATGGCCTGAACACGCCTGTCTACAATCAACGAATTGTAAAGGTGACACACATTTTCACAGGCGCTCGTATCTGGATACGATAGCGTCCTCTCTATAGAACTTGTCCCTGCAGATGTACGCGCCTGTGCACATTTTCTAGTAGTGTTATAGGCTTACTACTAGGGTGACTGTTTTCGTTTTGTTGTGTCTATTTTAAAGACTACAGAATGCTTTATTGTCCACACAAACACCTGCAAAGGAAATTCTTCGTGCACGTTAGTCTTTATCAAAGCAGTGAACGGGCCATAAAAGTAATTTTTTTAAAGCTCATATATAGCGCGATTCCCCAATAAAACTGAAATCAGAGCGCGAAGTAATGTTGATGGACTTCTCCGTGAGCCAGATTCATGATAAGACATTTAGAAGGTCCAGGAGACAAAAGGATGGTGTTGAACATAGTTTCGTTGCCCACCGCCGTAGCTCAAGTGGTAGAGCGTTTGCCTGGCACACCGATGACCCAGGTTCGAATCCCGTGGTGGGCGATATAAATTGTGGCCATTTTCACTGTCCATTTTAGCAGTATGATTGCTCTTGTGGTTCAGTGCTGATTCAGGTCCATACCCCTCTTTCCCTGGGATGGTTATCCCCGTCTGCCATATCGCCAATGGTGGGTGTAGACGTTAAACCTCAATGTTCATTCATAGTTTCGTTTCAGGAAGGGAAAAAAAGATGACTGGGATTTACAACAGCATGTTGGCCTGGCATAATCCTTATTTAAAAATAGTCCTCCGAGGGTTAAAAGAATGATAAGAAAGAACCGACAAAGTTACTCGTTAATAATGCTATAAATCACCTCAATTTGACAAATCCACATTATGAAGATAATATTATGATACATAATAGGGAACATATACTGATTACAAATAGTTTTGTTTATCTTTTTGGGCCACACAGCACCAGATGTCAGGATTGAGAATCGCCAGAAAGGATGGCAGGATGGCATGCACGTTCCAGGTACCCACTGTGACGTTTACGCGTGAGGTCATCCAATCAGCGCCTGACCTGCAATACGTCACGCACGAGTTTGACCTCCACAATGAGTACCACCTTATGTTAGCGTGGGGCTACGTAAAAAATGGTAACTTTCAGTTGCGAAAGCTAGTGTTACTAAAGTCCTATGATTTATTCGAAATAAAGCCACGCGTGTTGTGTATTCATTTTGATATCAAACTTTTACGTTTAGATCAACGTCGGCCTGAAGAGAAATCATAAATGTATCATATCAGTACGCTACCGATTCCTATATTATAAGCTATAGTATGCAATCACTACGCACCCTTGCCATTGCAGATCGCATTACCCTAAAATATTTGGAAATAGTCGGGGAGAATCAGACCGAGCAAACATGTCGGCCGGTCTGTCTGTAAGTCGGTCAATCGATCAGTGGATCCACTGGAAGCCATGTCTTAAAAACCATAGAATCGATTTTGACCAAACTTTATAAAAAATATTACCTAGACTAGAGTATTGGCCTGCCTCCCATGTCATCATAAGTATGTGCACTGCCGCAAAGGTCAGTGTCCCTGGAGTCATTTTATTTGCTATACACGTTTAGCTCAATTAATCAAACCCCCGAAACGACTGACGCGATTTAGTTGAGTTTGGGTATAAAGACACTTAAAATCATGGACCCTCTTTCAGCAGCGGTACAGTTGTTGGTCGGTCAGTCCCTCCGAATTTCACTTTTTTTTTTGTTCAAAGCACACTTCTGGCCTTACTTTTAAGCATGTTAGATCATTCATATGTGCACTTTCTGAATGGTCAAGGTGATTGTGCTTCACTATTTAGTAAACACCTTTTGCGCTGTATATTGGCTTAGCCGCTTTGGATTATTTGTTTGTTTCAAGATAGTTCCGATTGTAGCGTATCATTCCACGTTTTCATTTGGCTTCGTTAAGCCCCGGTCACACAGCCCTTTACGGCTGAATCACGGCCAAAGCGCGTCCAAAATTTGTTACCCGTGGAGTGGACGTTGTTGTTCGCGTTGATGTCGAGGTTAAGACAAGCTACGGTCGAGGTCTAGACGTGGCAGGACGCGGGGAGAAATCTGAACGGCATCGGACGCGGCAAAAAGTTTGTAGGTAGTGCTATGTACGTGGAAAAATCCATTTGTCAGTGATAAGCCGCTAAACACACGCTATTTCCCGTGATTCCAACGCGGTACATGCGTCCAATGACTGAACGCTAAACTTTCGCGTCTTACCGCGTCTCCCCAAGTTTTAATCACTGCCGGAACACGGATTACCACGCGTGTGTTGCACGTCTTTACCGCGTGTTTTACCCGTGGTTGTGCGCGGGCTAAAATTTTGAGCAGTTCAAAACTTTTTGCCGCGTCCGATGCCGTTCAGATTTCTTTCCGCGTCCTGCCACGTCTATACCTCGACCGTAGCTCGTCTTAACCTCGACATCAACGCGAACAACAACGTCCACTCCACGGGTAACAACTTTTGGACGCGCTTTGGCCGTGATTCAGCCGTAAAGGGCTGTGTGACCGGGGCTTAAAATTTTGAGCAGTTCAAAACTTTTTGCCGCGTCCGATGCCGTTCAGATTTCTCCCCGCGTCCTGCCACGTCTATACCTCGACCGTAGCTCGTCTTAACCTCGACATCAACGCGAACAACAACGTCCACTCCACGGGTAACACATTTTGACCGTGATTCAGCCGTAAAGGGCTGTGTGACCGGGGCTTTAGGACAAAGCCGAGTCAAAACATCACCCAGAAAATGAACACTTTTTGAAAAGGCTTCTTTTTCGGCTAAGTGCATCAGTGTCTGTATCTGTATCTGTAGTGTTACGCTGCTACACATCCAGGTGACTGGCATAAATTGCAGCGGGTTGGGGGTTGCGCAGCGGCTCACTGGTGGAGGCTGGCCGCTAGTCTACTTTTAAAAGTTTCTGTGGATGTGGCGTACACTATGCTATCATCTAGAATGTTCCAGTCACTCACTGTACGCACAAAGAATGAGTTTTTGAGTTGGTCTGAGGAGCAGTGAGGTACAACATATGGCCTTGAGTTGTTCCTGGCATAAGTGTTTACTATGTTGGTGGTGGTGAAGTTACTGCTTTGCACTGGTTTGATGCGTCGTCCTGGACGTTGTTGGGTGAGAAACTGATGGGGAGGCAGTGCCGGCACCAGCCCCTCAACCACCCTATAAAACAGTCCGAGTCGTAGTTGGAGGCGGCGGCTTTGGAGAGGTTGGAGGCCCGTCCGCTCCAGGAGTCCAGCAACGCTGCCCGGGGCATTGGACCTGAAGTCGCCAGTGATGAAGCGTGCTGCTATGCGCTGGATCTTCTCCATGCTGTCGATGTCTTTCTTCAGGTACGGGTCCCAGACAACGGCACCATACTCCAGGAGGGGGCGGACCAGGGAGATGTAGGCTTGGTTCTTGCAGTTGGTGGGGCAGCGACGGAGGTTCCTCCTTAAGAAGCCTAAGGTAAAGTTGGCTTTCTTGGTAATAGAGGAAATGTGGGGCCCCCACTTCAGGTCGTTAGAGATTATAATTCCTAGGTAAGGATTTTGTTGGACTTGGTTTAGGATTACATTATTTAGTTGGTAGAAGAAGTTAGTTTTGAGGTTGATGCTAAGGATGTAACACTTAGTAGCGTTGAAGCGCATGCCCCAGTCGTCCGCCCATGCCTCTAACTGCTGCAGGTCTTGTTGTAGGCATTGATGATCATTGAAGGACTTGATCTCTCTATACAGCAGGCAATCATCGGCAAATAGGCGAACCTGGGACTTGACGCGGGATGGGAGATCATTTATGTGGCATAGGAAAAGGAGGGGGCCGAGTACGGTGCCTTGGGGGACACCAGAGTCAACTGAGGTAGTCTCGGAGGAGGTTCCTTCGAGCACCACTCTCATGGACCTCTGGGTCAGGAAGGAGGTGAGCCAGGAGTGAAGGGGGCCGGTTATACCATAGTGGGCAAGTTTGTGGAGGAGGCGGTCATGGGGGACGGTGTCAAACGCCTTAGAGAAGTCTAAAATTGCAACATCGACTTGTTGTTTTTTGTCAAATGATTTTAGGAAATCATGGGTGGTTGTCAGGAGTTGGGTTTCGCAGGAAAAGCCTGAACGAAAGCCGTGGTTAAGGTTGGTAAGGATGTGGTTTGATTCCAGGTGTGACAAGATGTGGCGGCAGATAATGTGTTCTAAGAGTTTGCAAGGGACAGAGGTCAGGGATATTGGTCTGTAGTTCTCAGGGAGGTGTCGATCCCCTTTCTTAAAGACACAGGAAATGTTTGCTTCCAGCCAGTCAGCAGGGAGAGTGCAGGAGTCAAGAGATTTCTGGTAGATAACTTGTAGTGCAGGGGCCAGTTGTTCGGCGCAGGTTTTTAGAACTATGTTCGGAATGTTGTCGGGCCCGGGTGCTTTAGCGGGATTAAGTTCTTGTAGAAGTTTTAAAACTCCAGCTGTGGTGACGGTTATCTGGTTGATAGGTGGAGTGGACGGGGTGTCCATAGTTGGTAATGCTGTGGTGATGGTTTTAGTAAAGGCTGATTTGAATTGGTCAAGGAGGAGCTTGGCTTTACTTGGGCTATCTGTGATAAGTTTCCCTTTGGTTTTCAGGGGGGATACCCCAGTGTTGTCCTGTTTACGGGACTTGATGTAGCTCCAAAAGGGCTTAGTATTGTTGTTCTTAATGCCTGCCTGGATTTTACCGTTAATGAAGTTCCATTCTGCGCGTCTCAGGGCTCGATTGCAGGTCTTTTGGAAGTTGCGGTATGCCGTCCAGTCTTTTTTCTGTTTAGCTTGGCGGAGGAGGCGATTTTTGCGGCGGAGCATTCTTTTTAGTGGTGCATTTATCCAGGGCAGAGAGGAGCATTTCTTTTGAAGTGTGCTGGGAATGTTCTTATCAATTGCTGTATGGAGGGAGGTCTTGAAGGTGTCCCATAATTCTGCAACGCTGCTGCCACGGTTGTACATGTTGACAATGGTGGCTGCTTTTGCGAGAAGGTCACTCTTCATTTGGTCCCAGTCTGCTTTGTGGAAGCGGTAGATTTTTCGACGCTGAGATGGTGTGGTGTGGGGTTTGATGTCAAAGTCAGAGACGACGATGTCATGGTCTGCAATACCAGGGATAAGGGTAGACGATTTTAGGAGGGAAGGGTTGGTTGTAAAGACAAGGTCAAGGACGTTGGATTCTCTGGAGGGTTGGGTTTGGGTCTGGGTAAGGAGTGCCTCTGATGTGATGTCCGCCAGGGACTGCTGTACAGTACGCTCCGGGGCACCAGGATGTACAGTGTGGCTTTCCCAGTTCACATCGGGACAGTTAAAGTCGCCGGCGAGGATCATATGACGCTGTTTCTTTCCATTTTCAGATACTAAGTTAAGTGATTTTTCCAGTTCGCTGATGTCGTCTTGGTTTCTGTGTGGCATATAGAAAGTACCTATGTAGAGATCTCTGGTGTTACAAAGCTTAACTTTTACCCATTCTAGTTCACATTTGGTAACAAGGTCTGGTTGTTCGACTGCTGTGATGGATTTGTGGACTAGAGTGAAGACACCTCCCCCAAGGAAGGAGCGGTCATTTCTGAAGACATTGTATTCATCTGGGAATAATTCTGAAGATCTGATATGGTCGGGTGATGGAGCTTTCCCCGGTTTAATGCCTCGGAGCCAGGATTCAGTTCCGCAGACAATATCCGGTTTCACATATTCAAGGGCGGCCTTGAGAGCTGACGGTTTATCACAAATACTTTGGCAATTTACGGTGAGGATACGTAGGTTTGTTTTCTTAGGGAGGCAAAAGGATGAGGATGAGCGCTTAGTCGAGAGATTTGATCTAGTAGAGGAATAAGAGGGTTTAGCTGGAGTTGTTTTGGACGTGTTGGTTTTGGTGGTTGGGCTACTAGTTTTTTGGGGAGAGAAGAAGACTTCTGAGTGTAGGGAGCCAATGGTTCCATCAAGGTCGCTGAGTGGGCTGAAAGAGTTTGCAGTGGTGATTTCGAAGCTATTGAATGTAAAGCTATCACAGTTTATGCTATCACATCGAGGGCAAATCCACTGGACACTTTTACACTTGCTTAGCCGTTCATAGTCAGCACTACATAGATCAACACAGTCGTGGTGAAACCATACATTACAGTTATCACATTACAGTTATCACTGTATCACTGTATCACATTACAGTTATCACTGGAAATACATTTGAATGGCTTGCCACCTTGTCTGTATATTGTCTTGATAGAGCTACATGCCCTATTCCTCCCGCCCCCCCCCCCACCCCCCACTCCACTCCCCCATTTTCTTACGACGACGACGAAGAAGATGGTGATAATGATGATGGTGATGATGATGATGATGATGATGATGATGGTGACGATGATGATGATGATGATGATGATGGTGATGATGATGATGATGATGGTGATGATGATGATGATGATGATGATGATGATGATGATGATGATGATGATGATGATGTGGGATCAACTCTATTTTTGCAGGTTCTTTGCGAAGAGAAACAACGATTTAGTGGATATGTATCTTTAATCCTCATTGTCTTGGTACAGGCACCGATGTGATGGCGCGACACATTGAACTGCCTCCTGTCAGTGATGCAAAGGTGTCTCTGACAGACTACCAAATTTACCGTGGAAGCACGCTACCTCTGCAGGCCAGGATTCACGGTAAGTGGATTCATCACAGCTATTGTTGTTGTTGTTGTTGTTGTTGTTGTTTTTGTTGTTGTTGTTGTTGTTGTTGTTGTTTTGTTTTGTCATTGTAGTTATCTCAAGTGACGTCATCATCGGCTGTACCAGCGGTAGAAGCAGAAGCAGAAGCAGAAACAAATGCACCCTCATCTTCACTAGCATGCTCATCATCTGCATTGTCGTCGTCGCCCTTATTATCGGTGTCTGAACCAAGACCATGAGGATTAAAGATACATATCCACTAAATCGTTGTTTCTCATTGCACTTAACCTGCAAAATTAGAGTGGATCCCACATCATCATCATCATCAGCAGCAGCAGCAGTTGTAGCCTCCTCCTCCTCCTCCTCATCATCATCATCATCATCATCATGATCATCATCATTATTATCATCATCATCATCATCATCATCATCATCATCATCATCATCATCATCATCATTATCACCATCATCATTAGTATCAGGGTGATCCTTATTCGGCTCTTTGCAGTCCGCTGGACCCTATAAACAATGACTAACTAACAAAATCAGGAACAGCAGCAGCAGCAGCAATGTGATCATCACAATCATCACTAATTCTCACCTCACTCGTACACACGAACGCACCCACCCGAGCACTCTTGCCCCAAACCTCTACCCCCATATCATTTCTCCCCACACACCACCTGTCGCATGGATTGTGTTGCAGCGTCGCTGATGGTGGTGGCTTGGGTGGTGGTGGTGGGACTGGTGACGGCGATGTCGCGCTATTACAAGCCTTTGATGGGGGACAGACTCTTCCGTGGTTCCAAAATCTGGTTTCAGGTACACCTAAGATACTACTAGATTTGTTTTGTAGGACATAGTTTATTTGTTATACAATATTGTTGTCTTGATCTCTTTTGGTAAACTACCATCTACGGTAACCTTTAACTCTGGTTTAAAATAAACCAAAATTAATATTAGATCTCTGTTTCCAAGAATATAATTATTGCTATAATTAAATGTAGTTGCCTATGTCTCTTGAGTAATCTTCCTGCTGAAATTAAACATGATTTTAGAATGGTTTGTGGCGTAGTTCTAAACAACTTCCTCTTTTCTGTCGTTCGAACACTCGGTTATTTTATTAATCAAATTCATTATGAACGAAAATTAAATGTTGGCTGGTAAATTGAAGCTTTGCTTCTGTAAGAAACTGCGGTTTAACTATATAGTGTAGTGTAGTATAGTGTAGTGTAGTGTAGTATAGTGTAGTGTAGTGTAGTGTGTAATGTAGTGTAGTGTAAGTGTAGTATAGTATTTTGTAGTGTAGTGTAGTGTAGTGTGTAATGTAGTGTAGTGTGTAATGTAGTGTAGTGTGTAATGTAGTGTAGTTTAGTGTAAGATAGTGTAGTATAGTGTAGTGTAGTGTCGTGCGTAATGTAGTGTAGTGTAGTGTGTAATGTAGTATAGTGTAGTGTAAGATAGCGTAGTATAGTGTAGTGTAGTCAGGGTCCATACATGTAGTGTTAGTGTATCTTCTGATAAACAAGGATTCATTTACAGATTCACAGACTCGCTGCCATCATTGCAGGAGTTCTGACCATAGCCAGTGTCATCCTAATTTTCGTGTTCATCGGTGACTTTATTCCTGTGAGTACCTCATTGACAGAGTAAAAAATGAAAATGTTAAGTTGTTATTGTTCTTGCTGTTGTTGTTGTGTTAATTGGAGTGGCGGTTATTAAACCCCTACCATACACACCCACAAGATACTCGCTTGCTATCAAGCATTGTGCTGACACACACATCAGTTTGTTCATAGAAGTAAGCTTTTATTTTCTTATTGTTCTTGTTCTTGTTGTTGGTTGTTTTGGTTGTTGTTGTTGTTGTTGTTGTTGTTGTTGTTGTTGATCTTCTTCTTCTTCTTCTTCTTCTTCTTCTTCTTCCTCTTCTTCTTCTTCTTCTTCTTCTTCTTCTTCTTCTTCTTCTTCTTCTCTGATTGGGAGCAGGGATAGCTCAGTGGTCAAAGCGCACGACTTGTGTGAGTGCGTCTTGGGCGACGTGGGTTCGAATCCTGACTTCAGCAAACTATTTTGTGATTGCTGGATATTACGGGTCAGCGCCTTGAGTAGCTCTCTGAACTTGTAAGTGCGCTATCTATATATATAAATTGCTTAGCCGGAAGTCCTTCTTCGCCTCTACTGTAAAGTTTGTCCGGTATGGACGCTGATCTGGGCAAGTGCTGGGCGCTGCGGATCGGCCTGCTGTGCACTCAAAACCCGCGAAATCGTAATAGCCGACATTTCCTTACCGAGCGTTTAACCGTTTCTGAGATAAATAAAGAAACAAAATGTTCACAAACTGCAATAGCCTAATTCAGCGCGCTTATGGTTCAACCCGGCCGTGTCAAGAACGTGCCGTTCCGTAATACCGTAAATTTTGTTTTATTTCCATTAAAAACACTTTTGCACTCATGTCACCAATCTTACAAAATTTTGTCTTTAACTAATTAAATTTGATTAATTAAAAATCGGTTCGAGGTTTCAGCATGTTTTCCCATATAGACCAAAAAATTGATGGTCTTTATACAAGCCTTGGTATAGCTCACTTAGTAAGACATTCGCCTACCGTGCAGGCGACTCAAGTTCAAATCTCCCGCTGGCCATATTTTTTTTTATGTTTTTTTTTTTTATACACTACAATATGGATATTTTTCTTTTTAATTTAGGCTTTTTACTTTTAACTTTATTATTATTATTATTATTATTATTATTATTATTATTATTATTATTATTATTATTATTATTATTATTATTATTATTTATAAACTAATAATAATAATAATAATAATAATAATAATAATAATTATTATTATTATTATTATTATTATTATTATTATTATTATTATATCTTATTTCAAATTTTCTTTTAAAACCTTGGCGTTATTTATGATTTCTATTTGTATTATTCTATATTCAATATTATTATTATTATTATTATTATTATTATTATTATTATTATTATTATTATTATTATTACCAAGGATCGGGATGGGGTGGTACGTGTAGGTAAAAGGGAGCTACGGGTAGGTTTAAAGGGGCATGGGTAGGCATAACGGGGATACGGGTATATAAGGGGGTATGGTGATGGTCTATTCCTTTCATCCATACCTGCGAAACGATCAACGGGGAAGTATCAAGGAGGGTACAGATAGGTTACAAGGGGGGTACGGAAGGTATCAAGGGGGTATTGGGAGGTATCAAGTGGGTTCGGGGAGGTATCAAGGGGGTATGGTGAGGCATCATGGGGGAGGGGGGGGACGGGGAGATATCAGGGGGTGTGGGGGGGTATGGGAACCTGTGTACCCTGGCTTGCCAAGGTACAAAACCACCAGTATAAGAGAAATCTCTTTCTTTTCTTCTTCTTCTTCTTCTTCTTCTTCTTCTTCTTCTTCTTCTTCTTCTTCTTCTTCTTATTTCGTCTTCTTCTTCTCATTTCGTCTTCTTCTTCTCATTTCGTCTTCTTCCCTCTTCTTCTTAGTTAAATATATCAAAATATCAAGTTTTGCAGTCACATTCACCACTGAAAATCGGATATATTTAAGCAGCAAAGAGGCCGGGTATCAATTTGAATAATCCGATCTTAGGAATATAACAATGTTTTACAGAAGAAAATACAAACAGCCGGTGACACATAGCAGAGCTTCATTAACATTAATTCATTAATCATTAACAGGTAGATCTAACTCATTTGTATTTCTCGCATACAAATGTAGCTGATGTTCATAGACAGTTCTTTTGCAGGCTGTTGAAAAAGAGATGAGGAGACACGCGATCTTGGGCCTTATAGTAGGAAGTCTGGTGACGGCTCAGATGCTGTCTGGTCTCCTCAGGCCCAACCTTAACTCCAAAAGTCGGCCACTCTTTAACTGGGGGCATTTCTTCATGGGACAGACTGCCCACATTCTTTCAGGTGAGTGTACTATGCGATTTAAATTATATACAATTAACTGGCCCTCCTCCTTAAAGGTAGACTAGTAAGTATGCCCTTAAATGTTGTGGGCTTTTTTGTGCATTTACTTTGGCTGTTTGTACCATGAAGTTGCAGTAATTGCATTTATAGTAATGGTTTGGCATCGTTGCATGTTGACTTGCAATAGACAATGATTCCAGTTGTATATATTCAGTTTGAACGATACTACTTTACTATTACGTACAACCAAGATTGTACCACTAGTCTTGATAGACTTTTGTTTGCATCAACAATCATTACATCGTCTGTGCATGACGATCATAAAGACGACGACGATAATGATGATGATGATGATGATGATGATGATGATGATGATGAGGATGAGGATTATGATGATGATATGTGGCATAAAGCGATCAAAAGGTATTATCATTATAGCTATCATTATAAATAAGTACAATAGTTTATTTTGACTCGAGAAGGTTTCGTGCCAGAAACAAACAAACTGACATTAAACTATTAGTTTGAAATATTACGCCATATTTGCATAATAACGACTTCACACGTTTTGGAAAAAAAATTATTAACCGAAAGATCTTTATCTGCAGCTGTGACCATGTACTTGGCGTTCTACATCCGCAACATCCCAAAAGTGATGCGTGAATTTGGGGTGGCCGTGCTGACTGCATGGGTGGTCGTGCATGTTGCCTGGGTCATCGTTCTTGAAATCCGAAAGTACGGACGCGAAGGATGGTGCGCCTCTATTCGGAAAGGTAATATATCCCCTATGAAATTATATCCCAGTCCAATGCAGCTCAGTCCGGTCCATTTCTTTTGAGAGAGCGAGAAAGACTCAGTAAATCGACGAACTCAACAGATTTATGTGTGGTCTCCATCTCTTTTATTGTTTGTTTTGTAAGCATTCATTGCCTCGCCTCTCCGAAGTGAGGGGGCATGCTTTCCCTTTACCGCCATACTAAATGATATTTTTATTGTATTTTATTGTATGAAATTAACTTTGCAGCAGTGAAGAGGTGCGATGGATTGTAGCAAGCACATTTCTTCTAAAATATGTCATGGTTTTATTATTCAGTTAAGAGGAACGTACATTTCTGTAGGCTTAGGTGTTTCAACTCTAAGTCAGTCGGTTTTTGCAACTGTGAATATTAATACCGGCCCTTGCGAATGTTCCCATGATGTCCAATGATTATTCTTTTGGAGTTTTCGTTGTTTTTTGTATTTTTTTTTTAAAATTATTTGAACAGCAGTACAAGTGTTCAAAGATAGTACGACTTTTTTTGTCTTGGACATTTCTTTCTTGATTAGTATCTGTTTCTTTATTGTTTGATAGATAAGAGTGATTCATAACGCAGTTAGTAAACAATATTTATTCATACACAGCATTGCTTTGTTTTGGTGGTTTGGTGTGATGTGGTTGATGTGAATGAGATTGATTTATTGCTTAATCTATTGGTTCACGAGTTGATTTATTCTCATTTCTTTGCCTGATTCAGTACTAGACAAGTGTGCTACTGGGGAACAGCAACGGGTTAAGAAATCTTTTGACAAGATCGACAACGTTCTGCTTTTCTTCTACTGCCTGACGCTTCTCATTCTAGGGGCAGCAGTCCTGTGCGGTGTCCTCCTCTTCTAGGGTAGACATATTGGTTATTTCCCTTGCTTTGCGTGACACTGGAACACTACTATACTAATATTAAGAAAGCCAATAATAATTCGTTGTTGTACTGACTTTCTTTACATTTTTATTTGTTTATGGATGTTAATGTTTGGTCTTAATTAACTGAATCTGCTTAAATATTGAAAGTGTAATAATGCTAAACTATGTGAGTTTGTCTCTTAACTGACCTTGATTGAGGATAATAATAATAATAATACAAATAATAATACACATAATAATAATAATAACAACAACAATCATCATCATCATCATCATCATCATCATCATCATCATCATCATCATCATCATCATATTAATACTAATCCTCCTCCTCATCCCCCTTCTCCTCCTCCTCCTCCTCCTACTCCTCCTCCTACTACTACTACTACTACTACTACTACTACTACTACTAGTAGTAGTAGTAGTAGTAGTAGTAGTACTACTATTACTACTACTACTACTAATACTGATGATAATAATAATAATAATAATAATAATAATAATAACAATAATAACAATAATAATAATAACAATCCTGTTTGAACTCACTGTCATATTTATTTGCGATTTTTTTCGGTGTTTTTCTAACAACTTTCAGCTAAAAGTACTTGATATAGAGGCATATTGTCTAAATAACTATTTGCTTAAAAAACAATGTAAGATTTATCTAAATAATATATTTTCTCCGTAAATAACTTAGTAATTACCTAAACAATACATTGTTTTTGTAAGTATATCATGATATAGGTAAATAAGGCATTTTTGCCAAATAAGGAATTATTTAACTACATAATGAATTATCTAGGAGATTGTGTGAAATAATTATTATTTATAAAAGTTTTAAGTAATGATTTGCTTACCTAAATAATGCATTATTTAGCAGAATTTGCCAAATAATGTATTATTTAGAAGATGTTGCTAAACAATGCATTATTTACGTAAACAGTTCATTATTTAGGGACTGCAATTTTCATTATTTAGGGGATTTCAGTAATCGCTTCAAAATTTGGTATTTATCATTTGACTACTTTCTATAATTAAATGCAAGATCTTTCCAAAGGTGGCGTATTCACAGTTTATGTTAATTATTTATTTTTCAACATAAATCACTCCACAAATTCGAAGAAAAAGCTTCTGTTACGTTGCGAACACAAACGAAAGGTCATGGTTAGTTATGTGCAGGAGTGCTAGGTGTTTTCGGTATCCCCGTCAGAAGAAAAACAAACAAACATGCTTTCTTTTTGTATTTATTTACCCCAAGACGCAATTTGCAGAAGAAACGGCTATAGCAGGAGTATTGAACTGCTTAAAAACTAGAATCGAATCAACGCTTCTGTTTGTTTGTTGTTGTTGTTGTTGTTGTTGTTTGTTCTTTTGGGGGGGAGGGTTGGGGACGGGGTGAGTTCTCCATGTTTTGTTTTTTTTACTCTTAAGGGAATCCCCCTAATACAGAAATAATTATGGATCCTTCTTTTCCGGGGCCATTACCGTTGCAGTTTCGAATATTAGTAATGTTGTGAAGATATTACAAATAGAGTGAAATAAAGCAGTTGCCTCATTTTAAATCGCAAAACAGGGTAAAATCACGATTTGCCAATTTTCTTTATCACTACTTACAACCTCAAAGTAATATGACTTGTATCTGCGAAACCCCTAAATGATGAAAATTGCAGTCTCTAAACAATGAATTGTTTACGTAAATAATACATATTTTGCAACGCCTTCTAAATAATACATCATTTAGCAAATTCTGCTAAATAATGCATTATGTAGGTAATCCTATCCTATCCTATCCTATCCTATCCAATAACTCGGAGGTCGTAGGGGCACCACAGATGATCGTTTAACCAGCGTAGCCTACTCCATCTTTCCCTGTCCTCAGCAACCCTGATTGTTTCGCTCAGTGTCAAACCAGTCCATTCTCGAATGTTGTCCTCCCACCTCGTTTTCAGTCTCCCTCTTCTTCTACCTCCTTGCACTGTGCCTTGCAGGGATGGTCTTTGCAAGACCTGATGATATGGTGACGTGGCCATACCATCGGAGTTTCCGTTTTTTCACCACTGTGAGCAGGTCATCGTGTTGTCCAATGGCTTGTATGATGGTCTGTCGGACTTCGTCGTTGGTGATGTGCTGGGTATAGGAAATGCCCAGAAGTCTTCTGTAGCACCTCATCTCCATGCTTTGTATTCTTCGTTGGAGATCGGCTGTGAGGGTCCATGTTTCCCAAGCATATTGGAATATGGAGATGACAAGGAAGCACAGCAGCCTTACCTTGGAATGTAGACTGATGGTCCTGTCTTTCCAAATTGGCTTCAACCTCGCCAGGGCATCAGGTTTTTGTGCGATCCTGGAGAGGACTTCCTGTCGGGACCTATTGTTTGAATAATAATACAATGGCTCCTAAATATTTGAAGCTATGCACTGTGTTGAGGGATTGGCTTTGGACCTTGATGTACGTGTTGATGTCATTGGTGTTGTTGGTCATCATTACGTAGGTAAACAAATCATTATTTAGAAACATTTCTAAATAATGCATTATTCACACAATCTGCTAAATATTGCATTATATTGGTAAATAATTCCTTATTTAGCAAAAAGGTCTTATTTACCTATATTATGATTTATAAATAATAAGTTATTTACCTACAAAATATATTATTTAGAGAAATCTTCCATTGTTTGTAAACAAATTTAGAAAATATGCTTCTAAATAAATATTATTTAGATGAAACCGGTGAAATTAAATATTTTACAAGGGGAATTCCATAGATGTGTTCTATTGAACAATCACTTTTCTTTGCCGGTCAACTTCTTTCCTGTCAACATCTTATTACCTCAATGAAAATAATGACTAAACGAATCTTTCATATGAAGAAGCCTTTTGACATAGTGAATACTAAGCTTTTTTATAAGTTAAGTTTGACAGTTAAAACAAAACGTCTTCCTTTTCATAAAGAAAAAGAAATTCGTTTTTAAACAGAAATATAGTTTTCTAGTATGTTTATTATAACAGATTTAAATACAATTTGGCATTAGAAGATGCAGTGCCAGACGTCGTCATGGAACATGTCTTCTTCGTGCTAATACGTATTATGTTCTATGTACATAATAGGCCATGCTCTGAAATACGAGTGGAAACAACTTTGGCCGGCTTGGCCGCATGTTTCGTCGGAGTTGTCTAACGATAAGGCGGTCATCGTTTGCAAACGAACAAAGTTTCTCGCCTACAATCTTTGCCCTGTCAGCCATCAAACCTTCCGAATCCGCTAGTTTGGTCTTGCACTGCCAGGCAACAACCACCCCCCTTTCCCGAAGAAAAGCTTGCAGTTCTGGGTAGCTTTCATAAAGTTCTGAGACGAGATATCCCCCCGGATAACTCTAGGTAACTAAAAACAAAACAAAAAGACAGGTTACCTCCCATTTCCGAAGACTTCCTAATACTAGTGTGAACAAGCTTAGAATGGCACAATGTATGGGTAATTTTGTTTCGTGTTCGTTGTACTCGGGCATCCCAAAATTTTGTCATTTATTTAAATGTATATTTATTTATTTTGCTATCTCATCATTCCCACTTAATCCCCACATATCATCTCCAACTCTCATTCCTCTATCTTTCTACTTCTTGTTCTTCTTTCTTTCTCTCTCTCTCTCTCTCTCTCTCTCTCTCTCTCTCTCTCTCTCTCTCTCTCTCTCTCTCTCTCTCTCTCTCCCTCTCCCTCTCTCTCTCTCTCTCTGCTCCCATCCCCCACTCCACACGTCACTTAATAGTTACCGTTTAACTTGTCTTACAACTCTCATTGTTGACACTAGGATATGATACTGTGTACTGAGACATGGAACTCCCGATATGTTGTAGGCTATGTAAACAGTTTAAAGAATCTTGTTGAAAAGTTTGTTTTTCCACCCCATAATAACCTCCTTCCCCGGCCTTGATGGATTTCCTTTCATAGTTGTTTTGTTAAAATTCAATATATTGTTTGGTTGTCGTGTGCCCATATACCCTTTCTTGGATTAAATCAAATTACGAGACTGCCCCTTGCTTTTAAAACGTGTCAGTGTTCTTAAATCAATACTGCGATTAGGTCCAATTAAGTTGAAATGTATCATCATCATCGTCTCGTCGAGGTTGTCGTCGTCATCATAATCAAAGTCTTCTTTTTCTTCTTTGTCGTCGTCGTCGTCATCAACTTCGATCCTCTGTCTCTGTCTCTTTGTCAAGTCTGTCTGTCTGTCTGTCTGTCTGTCTCTCTCTCTCTCTCTCTCTCTCTCTCTCTCTCTCACACACACACACACACACACACACAAAATAAATAAAAATAAGAACACTCAACACAAAAGCATGCCGCGTTGTATATTTTAAAGTCATTCCGCGCCAGTACAACTGCAACAGAACATGCCTCTCGAGCAGGTGTTACCATATAATAAGTATAAATAAATAACCAAACAGATAAATAAATAGCAATTTTAAAATGTAAATAATCAATATTAACATTAAACTTAAAGAAACATAACAAAAACAAAACAAAAAACGGTCATTTACATTATCACAAAGCTCAAAAATTTATTTAAAAAACCAGTAACTTAAAGTTTAAACAAAGATATCGACATTCATGACTGCATGTACAGTATTTCATTTATCGCAAAGATACGCTTCATCGAACTAAAACAAAAACGGTAACATAATGGTAAAACATGATTTTGCTTCCAAGCACTAGATGATCATGTTAAGATCTATTAACTCAATGCTCCCAATGAACGTTTCCAGAAAGACTCACCTTATCTTCCAAGTACAAGGCAGTACAGTGTGATACTGTCAACTGTGACAGGGAACACTGAATTATACTTCCTTGTTTTCTCATATAGTGCATGTATGTAAACAATATTGCCGATGACAAGTTATATAGGAATAAACAACAAGCAAACCGCAATAGCCACCTTTAGTACAACAAAAGATCTGACAAGGTGATTGAACCTGACTGACAGATCAAATTATTAATGAGGTTTCAGTTTCGCTTCACGGTAATGAGTGGCAGAAATATATAAAAGCGGACTAACATGATATTGATATTGCACTTAAACAAACTCGGGGAGGGGGGGGGGGGGTGTTTTTTTTGGGATGGCCTACTAAGCATAAGCCGTACTGTAATTTGTTTATAGCAAGGTTAGCTATATTTGGATGTAGACTAGGCCTGTGTTCGCAGTCAAACTATATTTGTGCTGACAACGACTTTCGTATCTTCCGGGTTTTAATAATAATTATGTTTTATCTGTTTCAAAAGTAATTGTACGATGAAAAATGTATTGTGCTTTTCAAATATGTGAACATCACATGGTAATCTAATTGCTAGAAATGCATAAAAATAAGGACAATATGTGTGTTTGCGAATATTAGGATTATAAAGATTACATTACATGGGTATTGCTTTAGGTCCAGCGGACTCTTCCGAGCCAAATCAGGACCAAAAAATCAAGACCACAACTTCGCTGAAAGAGGACTCACCTCTGATCCGCATAAAAGATCTACCGAAACAACCCTAGTGGTAACACTGAACGCACTCCACCAGCCGGTCACTGTACAATAAAGACATCCCATGCAGGGGACGCTGAGGCTCTAATTTATCGAACCCCCGTTTACAAAAACAAAACAGAATACAAACATCATTATAAAATATCAGCAAAACACATACATATAAAATGCCTACATTGCTAAATAATAACATCACAGGAATCCCCAGTGACCACCTGGCAGAAAGCGTCCAATATTCCCAAGTTGATCCAACAGACCTCACATACAAATGAGGAGTTTTGTTCCCGAAGAATTTTCAAGAAAAAAGGTAGGTGACTGGTCTGGCGAAGAAGACGATAGCATAGTAATAAATAAACAAATAAATCGCCTTCAACGCGTACAAAACAACGCAGCGCGTCTTATTTTGAAACGGAAGAAAAGGGATCACACCACTCCCTTACTATGCAAGCTTCACTGGCTGCCGGTGAAGTTTCGCATTCAATTCAAGGTCTGCGTTTTGGCTTTTCGGTTCTTTGAAGGCACACTACCATCCTACCTAGCCAATGCACTTGTAGCCTATAAACCAACTCGGGCACTACGTTCTTCGTCTGAACGTCTTTTGACAGCGCCACTCCGAAATATGAAAACTTTTGGAGAACGTGCATTTTCTTTTGCTGCGCCTACTCTCTGGAATTCGCTGCCGGCAAACATGAGAGGCGTACCTGACTTGGCAACATTCAAATCGCAACTGAAAACATTTGTTCAAGCTTGCGTTCAAATAATTATTATTATTGTTGTTTTTATTTCATTGTAATATTATGCCATATGTGTTGTAATGACAGGATGTACAATGGATGAATGCGAGTGGGTGCGCAATGAGTCACAATGTGAGATTTGCGCGATATAAGTACCATTCATTATTATTATTATTATTATTATAGTAGATTGATAGAACAGAGTAGGAATGAGAAAAGAACAAAGGAGAACGACAGCGACAGTGGGAATTTAAAGCACTAAATTTCCAGAAAGTTGGGAAACTATTTATACTGACACCCCCGGAATCCCCACGAGGGGAATTTGTGGTGGTGGTTTGTTTGTTTAATCTGACATTTTACCCAGTAGGGCAACACTCATTGTGAATGTCAAAATGATATGTGACTCTAATATGTTGGAAAGTTATTCCTTAGAAGGTCTTCCGTAAGCTGACACTATCAATGACAATAATGCAATTAACTTCGCTAAATAAAGGTATACCTTATTTCGTTTTTTAATCGAAAGGTATTGAATAGTCAGTAGTCTCCTTTTTTTTTTCCTCACAGCCAGCTTTATTGTATCTTGCATTATGTATACCAATAGAACAGTTTTAAACAGTAACTTCAAACCAAGTAAGTTGTGAGTAGTCCGTACTGCAACATACATTAAAAAAACATACCACACACAGTCCAATATTGTTATAACTATAGTATAAGAAAACCATCCTGTATTTCGGGTAGCGTTCAGTCTAATGTAATATAGTCTTTGGTATACTTAGTGTGCGGATTTGTACATGTAGGCCTACAGAGACATTTTTCTACAAATTGTTTTGTTACGTAAAGAAACAAACGAAAACATGAATGTATTAACAACAGACAAGCACGGTATACAATGTTATGGACACAAATGTCATTCAGTTCATAAGCACGTCATAATTATTACGAGAAATAAACGTTCACGAAACAACATTCAATAAACACTAATGATTAACGCCAAGAACTGTAACTACTACCATTGGAATGAACGTGAGAATTAAAAGCGTTCTATTAGAACTAGAAATACAATGAATTATGATTTCGTCTCACAGGTGTTAATTTGATTAAAGAGGACCTATTATTCATGGGTTATAAGAACAATATACTGCACGTCAATTTGTTAGAACTAAAATATATAATACAATACAAAAATGCAATACTATACAATACAACAATAAAATACGATTACAATACAATACAACGCAACAGAAATGTATCGTCCGACCAAACCCCACAAATTTGCTTTCCCGTAAACTTCGTTCATCACACCGATATATTTGAAAACACAAAGATTTAAAACTTCTTGATTAAGCACATAGACTGCTTGTCCCATCATTAGAAAATACGCACTAAGACTACTACATTATATTGTATTTTACGACGTCTGATATTTATTTTCATGAGATTTGCATTTTCTTGCATTTTTATCGGCAATTCAGCACATTTAATGGCAAAGTTACCATAATTTCAATACAATACTCGTTTTTACCTAAAGCAATAATGACCTCAAAGCTTATGAATGCTTGGCGAAATCGGAATCAAACCCAACCAGCACATGATCCAAAACGTACATGTATGACCCAAAATCACTTTCACCGCCATGTTGGGCCCTGTATAACTCTAAAGACCGTTGAATCATCACTATCAGCTTATAACCGTCTGCACATACACATATGCGCGTGATGTATGTATGCGTGTGTGTGCGTGCGCTCTTGTACATTTTTAGACGGCGTTATTTTTACAAATACGTGCGAATCTTCGATATTCTTTGGATGGCCATCGATATGTTGACATCAAAACAGTGTTCCGTTAGAGTTAGGGTTAGGGCAAGGGTTAGTGGTAGGGTAAAGGTTAGGGTTATCGCCAGCAGTAGCGTTAGTACGCTTAAAAGTACTTAAAGAGACTGACGAAATTTCAACAAATTTCAATACAACATAATTATGTGCCTTTTCATTAACGTCATAACACAGGGTCTTCGGAAGTATGTGTGTATGTTTTTATTTGTGTGTGTGTGTGTGTGCGTGTTTGTGTGTGTTTGTGCGTGCGTGTGTAAGGTAGAGTGGAGTAAGTCGCCAATGGGGGGCAAAAAAACTATGAACGACGATTTTGTTTTCCAGTTTATTTGAGCCGAGTTATTTAATTAATTAATGAGAATATGTGAAATTATACTCACAAGAAAAACACTTACAATAGTGGGTGTTTGTTGGGTTGGTTTTTGTTTGTTTGTTAATTACAGGCGAAATAATTATAAATAGTGTGAGTTGAGGATACTCGACCTTTGATTTGATTTAAGAGGGGAAGTGCTGTTAAGGCTAGATCTATAATTATAGTATATGATTTAAATCTAACACTTTTTATTCACTCGGGATGATGTTAATAATATCTAAATAGCGTGAGCATCTGATTACAAGAGACAGTAAAGTATGACACTTCTATGTTCCGTACATTCACATTTCAAGGTATAACACTATTTTTTACAATACCATCATTGCGGGACCATATATGTAATATATATTCACATGATAAAAGCTCTATAGGTCTGACATATCACATAACGCATTGCTACTGCTACATTACCCAGTACTGTGCAAACCCAATATTTACAAAGTGCAGTTTCAAAACAGTAGCATTAAGAGTATATGTACATGTAGAGATCACAAAATTTAAAGCTTTGGCCGTCAAAGAAAACAATCTCTTTAGCGCGCGCACTCACGCACGCAGATACACACATAAATACACTCCCACAAATGCTCATGCACAAACACACACACACGCACACACACACACACGCACCTACACACCCACACACCCACACCCACATACATTTTTGTAGAAACGACGTTGCGATGACTGTCGTTAAACTCTACATACATTATTTTGACACACTTACCATCATTTTGACATTATTTTGACATTTTGCCATTTTTTGAAGCTATCCATTTCCATAACCCTAACCCTAACCCAAACCCTAACCCAAACCCTTAACGTAACCCTAAGCCTAACACAGCCCTAACCCTAACGGAACACTATTTTGACGTCAAAAAAACTGGGCCGTCAAAAGAAAGTACGTAGAGTTTCAAGTGTATGTCAGAGTAACGTCATTTCTACCTAGCTATATGTACACCCACACACACACCCACACACACACACACACCTACACACACACACCCTCACACTTATATATATATATATATATATATATATATATATATATATATATATATATATATATATATATATATATATATATATATATATATATATATATATATATATATATATATATTCAAGGTGAAACATGCGTATTGTGTATTTAGCTAAAAACACCTTTGTTGGGGGGGGGGGGGGGAGGGGGGGAATGGACAAAGTTCCCAAGAGATTCACATCAAACAATAGACTCCAAATAGTAACAATTTGCAAAGCTGATATTTTACAAATACAATTGTGAGGTCACCTCATAAAAGAGGTTGTTTAGTCTATCTATCGTTCTATATACTACAAGCAGAAGTCATCGCAATATCGTTTACAAGCTCAAAGTTGAGCACGGACAAAATTAGGAAATACTTCGGTCAAACACCATCGATAATCGACGATGTAAAAAATACAGTCTCACTCAGCACTCTCAAAACAACAACGACAACAACATCAAAGTCCTCCTTCCCTCCATCCGCTTCTTCTTCTTCTTCTTCTTCTTCTTCTTCTTCTTCTTCTTCTTCTTCTTCTTCTCATGCTTTACGTTACATTCAGTACCTCTTTCTATCATTTCAAAAAATTAAAATAACAAAAAACGCTGCTCGCTTTTACAGGTACACAATGACAGTGCAATAGTGTCTTGACGGCGATGACCTATGAATTAAAATTGTTTATTTTTTGTTCATGAATGGATCTCTGATGGAACCAATCGGAATTAATCACAGTTCATTTCATTTAATAATTTCATGAAGATCTTCCAGGACAACGAGAACGCGCGCGTCCTATCTCAACTATAGCTAACTAAAAGTTTCATTAATTCATCAAATGAGTCTCGCGGTTTTGATGAGCAAACATTCTAGTTTGATTAATTAGTAATTTCAAGTGCTTCCATACCAGCTTCGCTCATATTGACTTCCGTTAATGGCGTCGTACAACATTAATAGGTATCAAGATTGCTACACTTAAGTTTCTCATTTAAACAGAAACATATGAACTACCATTAAAGTTTAAAAGCACTGGGTTGTTTTCAGTGCCTGCTTCATAGCAAGGAATGTTTCTAAATATCCACTAACACTAATGTGTACATTTAAACTCACGCTATAACAAGATCAACATAATTATCAGGTAAAAGAACTAGTAATGAAAATAATCAAAGAAATAGGGCAATCAGAATCGGGACCTCTCACCTTTTTTTTCTTTTCAGGAATAAGAAGACCTGCTGTTTAACACTTGCCAAACTTTCTTTATAGATCAAATGAAAAACAAGAGGCACGTAACTTAAGCTATAAGTATGATTAGAGGATATAGTATGTCCTGCTTTCTGGAAAAAAGAATGCATATATCACACCCACTTAACCAAAAAAAAAAACCCACACATTTTGTTAGTGTAGTTTTCGGTGTTATCGCGGTGAGTGAAAAGATTTTAATATTAAGCCAGTCTGTCAGCTCTTTCCTACAGAGTTCTTTGAAAAACAGACCGTTTAGAATGAACGGTTTTGTTTCGATGCTAGGAAAATAATGATTCACCGACTTGAAATTTGATCACGCCCACAACGGGTAGCCTCACCTCCTCTCTCCCCTTCACTTCCTCTCTCTCTCACTTACACACACACCGACATCCACTCACACACACAAACACACACACACACACACCGACACACACATTCACACGCACAAATTTAATTAAACGAGTAGAAATTCCGAAAAATGTCCGCCATTGATTAAATTTGATGGGGAAAAAAAACAACAACAAAAATCCGATGCGTCCAGTGCACAGTAAAAAGTCTTACATATTTTTCCAAATAGTTTTCTTCATGATAACGTTGTTCAAAGAAGCATGTTTGTTACACGGAATTTATCAATAGCTTATTCAGCCCTGATGCTTGAATCTTGGTAAGTGTAACTTTGAATACGTTTATCCATGCAACCTGTTCACTCAGCAACAAGGCAGGAGTCGTCGTTTGAAGTTTTCCAACTTCAGCAAACATCCACAACTGCATACAAGATCGCTTTCCGAAAATTACTACAAAGATCGTCCCTACAAGTTAGTTAGTTAGTTATATAGATTAACGTCCCCGGACACATAAGCGTATAGGGGACGATTCCTACAAGCTGTTTGTTGTTGTTGTTTGTTGGGTAGATTAAAGTCTCCGGACACCTAGGCATATAGGGGACGTGAATCATACAAGCAGACAGTGCATCGCTTATATAGCCTCTCTCCAATCGAGGAAAAATTCGAACATTCCAGAATGACGCAATAATACCCACACACGAAAAAAAAAATCGTCACCAGAACTACCCATTGTCTTACGTCATAGAACCTTCTTTAGGTTAGAAGAATCGCTTAGCCATTTATCTGGAAGCTTCGTTCGATAATAAACAAGTAATTCCAGAAAATGTTCAACAATATCGACCAACGAAAGTTATCAACATTATACAAAGCTTCTTTTAGCAACAGCGCAAAATCAAATCAAAGGTAAATACACGTTGTCATTGGATGCTTTGCAAAACAAAATGATCGGATCTATTGTGCGCGTCTCAATCGAAACATTACCCTCTACACAAATTTACTTAATTTCTATCAAAGAGCATTGAGAGGCAATGTATAAACAAAGTCCAGAAACTTATTTTAGCCTGTCTGGATACTGCCAGTCCATCCGCACGGAGCCAATGCCCTCGTCCGTTACGGTTATCATCGGCCCGTGGTCAAAGTGACCTTATACAGTTTCCTGGAGTCAGTGCACCCTTTATTGCTTCCTTCTAATTCTTCCTTCTTCCATCGAATGTCCCATGAAGTAGACGTTATCCGTGCACCCTTTGTTGCTTCCTTCTTCTTTCTTCCATCGAATGTCCGATGAAGCAGACGTTATCAGTTTCCCAGAATCCACTTGCTGGGTCTCACGGTCAGGTTTTCTTCTGTAAGACGGTGAAACAGCTTTTTCAATGTCACCAGATGCTCCTTCCAGGTCTGGATGTAGATTAGCAGGTCGTTCCAATAACATACGACATTTTCCATCCCTTTGAGCATCTTCCTCATTCCTCTCTTCAGGGTAGCACCGCTGTTGAGTATACCAAAAGGCATTCTCGGGCACTCGAACGTCCCATAAGGAGTTATAAAAGCAGTCTTTAGTACGTCCTGTTGACGCACGCGGACTTCCCAATAACCTTTGCTGAGGTCAATCTTTGAGAAGACTATACTCCCAGATAATTGACGGAACAGGTCTGCTGCAGCTGGCATCGGCTCAGGGTCGAAGACGAAGACTTGCCAATAACCTTTGCTGAGGTCAATCTTTGAGAAGACTATACTCCCAGATAATTGACGGAACAGGTCTGCTGCAGCTGGCATCGGCTCAGGGTCTGCGAGCTGCGCTGGCGACGACGGGGATGGATTTCCCGTTGGCAAGGAGAGGTTGGCACGTCCGCAGGAGTAGCAGTGCGTTCGGTCTCACTCGGAAGAATGACGCTCCCGCCACATACTTGATGGTCAGAGCTGCTGGTTTGCCGTCGGTTGAAGAAACGCCTAAGTCGACTGCCCAACCCCTCCCCTCCCCTAGCCAATCCCCCTCCACCTTCCCCATCAAGCTGCATTGTCCGTAGTGCTCTGCTGTCCATTACCTTAGTTTTGAGGACAGTTAGCAGCTCTGTGGTAAGTAGCGTTGCAAGTGAAACAGCCTTTTGATTGCCCTTTCCTATAAGATGGCGTGGAGCCCGTCTGTCCATGGCTCATAGGATTCCCCTGGATCTGGTTTCCATGGTTTCCAGTCTTCTGACAATGTTTCGTCGCCTTGGTTGGCGCCAGGGTCTTCCCGTAAGCGATGAGGCATCTTTCAGCAGCCTCATTAGCATCTTTCAGCGTCTACGGCTTTTGCATTTCTATGTGGATCGCGAGGTTCTTTGGGCAGGCTTTGAGTAATTCCTCCCTCACGATCAGGTCATGGAGACTGTCGTAAGTCTTCCCTTTGCCTGATATTTCTACCCACTTGCGTAGATATGACGACAGGCGCTCCACAAACTGCTTTGGCGTCTCGTCTTGCTGAAATCACTCCCTCGCCACTTTTATTCCCAGGAGTAGTTTCAGTCCATGCCCAGATTAATTCCTGGGAGTATGTCTGGGTATGGCCCAGAATGGCCTCCATTCTATTTCAAATCAACCCCCACCGGCATAACCTCTTCGCTTCTACTCAAAATAACAAGTCATTCGGGAGTTAAAACAGAACAGTTCAAGAACACCCCCTCCCAACATAACATGGGAGTTAAACTGGCACTAGTCCAAAACATCGCACCTGGGAGTTTAACTGGGACAGGGACAGAACAATTCCCACCCCAACACACCTATAAAGCTCTACAGGGAAGCAAAACTAGAACAAGTCCAGAACATACAACAAACATCTATAAAACGTAAAGTTGTGCTGGGATAGGTCCATAGCCCCTATAAAACACGAAAGGGGAGTTAAACTGGGACAGGTCCAGGTCAGCCCCAAGCTCATTAAACAGCTATAAAAACTAAGTGGAGTTAAACTGGGACAGGTCAAGAAAACGTATAACAGGACAAGGTAATTAAACTGGTACAGATACAGAACTCCACACACAACTATAAAATACTACAGGAGAGTTAAAATGGGGCAAGTACTGAACAGCACCCCCCTACCCCCAACACCCCTACATATCTCTATAAAAACTAAGGGGAGTTAAACTGGGACAGGCCAAGAAATTCCCCCACCCACACACCTAAAATACAACATTGCAGAGGAGTTAAACTGGAACATGTTTAGAACCACCTCCCTCCTCCCCTCCATCCCCTACCCCCCCCCCCCCCCCCCCCCCGCACACACACCTATAAAACATTAAAAGGGAGGTAAACTGAGACAGAACAGAGCCAGAACAGCCCTCCCATTCCCCCTCCATCTACCCTGCGCCTCCAATAACAATATAAGGGAGTTAAAGAGGACCAGATCCAGAACAGCCTCCAAACACACCAACAAAGCACTACAGGGCCAGAACAGGCCCACCCCTTCCCCACTATGCCCTCCCACACACACACATCGTTAATTTATTACAGGACAGGGGAGTTAAATTGGGACACTGGGACATTATACAGAAAGGCTCCCCAAACACACAACAGTTGTTGTTAGGTAGATTAACGTCCCCGGACACAGATGCGTATAGGGGACAGTGCAACTATAAAACACTTCAAGGGAGTTCAAATGGGGCAAGTACTGTACAGCCTTGTACACACCTGTTTAAATCGTCTGACCTTCATGCTTCCTGCCTCCTGCATGCCTGCTTGCTTTCAGGTTCTGAAAAGACCGGCTCAGGGTGTCAAAGGGAAGAGAAAGGAGAAGAATGTGATGTGGTGTGTGTGTGTGTGTGTGTGTGTGTGTGTGTGTGTGTGTGTGTGTGTGTAAATGTGCGCGTTCTCTTGGTTTTATAAACAACTATGTCTTATAAACTGCGTTGTGACTCTGTTGAGTGTAGTATCATTGTAAAGCGCATAGAGCTGTTAGATTATGCGCTATATTAAATTGCCTGTAATAAATGTTTAAAAAATAAATATATGCAGCTCATGTAGTTTCTTAGTAATTGAGAACTATAACACCGAAAACTCCTAATGTGAAGCTCGGAATTAAGAATAATGCAAAGAACATCATAATGATGTATGCATCTTCTTTCTCTATTAAATGAACGGTTCTTCCAAACAACAGCCAAATTTTGCAGTGATTCTCATAAGGGCTCACTTGTATAGCAGCTTGTTGTATATAATAACATGGTAAAATCCACGCAACAATCGAAGAAGAAGAATCTCAACATATTTAAGTTCTTTGTGTTTCTTCTTTTTTTTTTTTCTTCTTTTTGTTTAACTTGAATGCTCCGTTCCTTAATGCCTTTATCGCACATTCAGGATTAAACGGTTGCAAAGGTAACTAGTTTAAACTGTGCATCTTCTCTAAGTTTTGTGGCACACTTAACATCAATTGCCACTACACTAGTCACCGTTTAAGTTAATGATTATGTCCGTCCCCTCCAGGCCACGTTTTGTGGCACTAAAGCAATTCAAGTTCGATTTGCCTCACAGAACCAGCAGAAGGCAACGCGTAGTAGTATTATTGTTCACTGACATTTTGAATGTCTTCATGTTTGTGACACATTCAATTGATGTGTGTAGGTTACCACGCTTCGCAGAATCAGCAGCATGCATGAGACCCGCCCACGCGGGATGAAAAAAACCACAACCGTTTTGAAAGTTTCTTTCGTCCCGAAGGTCTTCCGAAGGAACCATTCATTGCTTTAATGAACTGAGAAAAAAAAAGTTCAGAAAATCTGATCGGAACTGTACTTACAATGTGGCAACAAAGGGAATGCAAAAACCCCTTTATTTCTGTGGTACACGTAAGAAACACTGTCCTTTTTTTTGCGTTAAAACGTCTGATCACACATCGCCCCCAAAAGGTATGAAGCGTCAATAATAAATTATTAGGTGTTTCTCCCACTGGAGTCATATCTAAAAGAGCCTATTGTGCCTATCACATAAAATCTTTATTTCCATCTCCCCATATTTGCAACACAGTTATTTATATCTACTATTCTCTCCATTGTCACGAATTGTCGTGATAAAAGTAGGTCAGATTTGATACTAACATCTCCCTGTAGGCTACATGTGTGAGATGCCCCTAAAGCATATTCACTGCAATTGTGAACATTTCTTTTTTCCAGCCGGCTATATACAACTTTATCACTATAGGGCTATCACCTAGTAATATCACATTGACGAATCACGAAACGTAGATAGCCTATATACACATTTATGAGGCGGATGTACCTATTGGTTTCAACCAGTTAGGTCTTTGTGGATATATCCTGGAATTGAACAGCTGATTATTTCTAATTGCCTGTCAGATTAAAGTTAGTAGAGCTCCTCTCTCATCGAATGTTGATGCTGGCGTCCCATTCGCCACTTTGAATCCCAACAGGAGGGCCATTGGTCCCGTCCTCGACCTCATCGTTGTTGCTGCTGACGATGACAGTGTCTTGCTCGGAACCGTTGCTGATGCTGCCGCTGTGAGCGCTCGTGATGTGCACGAGGTGCTGGCGAGGCTCCAGAAACAATCCGCCGGCGCTGAATCGTACACTTCCTCCACCGTCTCCTTCTCCCCCTCCACCTCCGCTGCTGGTGCTGGTGCTGGTGCTGTTGTTGCTGAAACGGTCGCAGTTGTGGACGGTCAGCAAACGTCTCTCGGAACCACCACAATCTCCTAGGCCTCCTCCTCCCAACACGATCTTGCCACCGCCGTTTGACGTGAGCGGCTGACGCTCCTGGGCTGTGACTGACAGGCAGTCCAGGGGTGTCTCGTCCACTGGAGGATAGCTGGAGGCTCTGCCGTCAGGTCTCCCTCGGGGGTCGGACAGCAGACTTTTCGCAGAGACGGCGTGAGCCTGGTCCTGCCGGCTAAGTGAGCCCATGGACCCGTGGGTAGCGCGGGACATGTACGATGTCAGCGTATTGCCGTTGGTTCGAGGTCCGCGGTAGCTATCGCCGCGAAAATCACGCTGGTGACGCAAGCGAAATCGTGACCACGTCTTGCGTATTTCCGTTTGCACCTGGAAAGTAGAAAGAAGTCTCAAGTCAGCCCTGACATCACTTCCGTAAAAAGACGTTAAAACACAATAAACAAACAAACGAAAAATAAAGTCATCTCAAAATCTGAATAACATCAGTTACTTTAAAATCTAATCATTTCCCATTTTAAAGGAGGTAGTAATTCATAAGCGTAATTTAAGTTTGTAACATCAACCATTCTCAGTAATTCTCAGTCAAACCTAGAGATGACCATGTGCAGATGGTCTAGTACTACCATATATAATCTAAACTTTGTTTTTGGTCAGGTGGCATTCTACCGCAATAGCGTAGTTATCAAAATTAAAATGCGAACTCGGTATAAGGTTAAGAAGAATTTGCTCTGCATTACACAAGTTGTGTTTTTATTTTAATTTAAATAAAGCGTTTGTATATGCAAACGATAAAAAGATGAAAAGATAATGTTCACAATAAGTAAGCTTATTAAATACATTCTAATGTATAAGTTAATCTTACCTCTCCGTTCAGGAAGCAGAACAGTAGCGCCACAAAGAATCCCTGGAAAGAACAGTAAAGTAGCAACTAAAGTTAACAGAAGAAATATCAATAATATTTTATATGCAATTAAATAACAAGGGATGGGTAAGAGGGGGAAGGGGGAGAGAGAGGCAGACAGATAGACAAGCAGATAGAGAGGGTTCGGAGGAAGAGAGGGAATGTGTGCGTGCTTGCGTGTGTGTGTGTGTGTGTGTGTGAGAGAGAGAGAGAGAGAGACAGACAGAGAGACAGAAACAGAGAGAGACAGATAGAGAGATGGTAAAACCAATCGAGGAACCTAAATGACAAAAAGGTTCTCCACAAACGAACGCAACTCATATTACTTTCAACTGGATCAGAAATGTAATTTAAATCTTGCTGGAAAGTTGAGATTCGTTTTAGCGAAATCATTAAGCATGTTTAGGCTGTTTCACGGATGTTAAGAACCGAATATACAGCGGGGAAATTTTATTCCACATCTAGGAAAGATCATTGGTTCTTTTCCTTTATCTCACCCCCAAAAAGAAATGTTTATGACGTCTTACCCCCAAAAAGAAATTTTTATGACGTCACAAATCATTGTTCCTCTTCTTGTAAAGTTAATGAAAAAAAATCATATTTGCACGACGTGACAACACGTGTTAATAAATATGAATTTACTTACGTTGTCGGGGCTAGTAAATGATAAGGCCAGTGCTACGATACCGGGACAGAACTACACACTCTAACCCTAACCCTAACCCTTTTCCTTTATCTTACCCCCAAAAAGAAATGTTTATGACGTCTTACCCCCAAAAAGAAATACTGTATTTTACTACAAAAAATTTTGGGGGTAAGATAAAGGAAAAGTACCAGATCATTTTGCGCCAAGACTGCATCTTATTTCGGTATTACATTTGAATATAGTGGCCTGGAAGAATGTAGAATCACTCTCTATCCCTAACATTATTGCAGCAAGTCCATGTAAAAGGGCCTTTGTAAAAATGTATTTCATGTATAAAAGAAACAAATGTAAAGGAAGTGCAGACTTTTTATAAAAATGTGTACGCCTCAAGATAACGTGCTGTTGTCGATGTTTATTTTGATACTTTAAATATAAAAGCTAAACTGTCTGATTTAGAACGTGAACAACTAGAGGGTCGTGTCTCTTTGCACGAGGTCGGTTCTGTTCTGAAAAATATGAAGAATGATAAGAGCCCAGGATCAGATGGCTTTACTGCGGAGTTTTTCAAATTCTTTTTCACTGATTTGGGTGAATTTTTCACGAGGAGAAATGTCCATTACTCAACGACAAGGGGTAATAACGTGCATTCCTAAAAAGGGTAAAGACAAACGTTTTGTTAAAAATTGGAGACCTATCACGTTATTAAATACTGTTTATAAAATTGCTTCCACTTGCATAACTAACAGAATGAAATTGTTTTTGGATCAGTTAATAAGTGATCAGCAAAAGTTTTTTTTTAAAGGGCGATTCACTGGTGAAAATATTAAAGTGTTTTATGATACGCTTGTTTATTGTAATAATAATGAGGTGCCTGGGTTGCTATTTATGGTTGATACGGAAAAGGCTTTTGATTCTGTGGCCTGGTCTTTCATCGATAAATGTTTATGTAGCTTTAGTTTTGGTCCTGACATGAGGCGTTGGATCAGTACGTTTTATCCTATCCTATCCTATCCTGTCCCGTAACCCGGAGGTCGTAGGGGCACCACAGATGATCGTTTAACCAGCATACTCCATCTTTCTCTGTCCTCAGCAGCCCTGATGGCTTCGCTCAGTGTCAAACCAGTCCATTCTCGGATATTGTCCTTCCACCTCTTTTTCGGTCTCCCTCTTCTTCTACCTCCTTGCACTGTGCCTTGTAGAATAGTCTTTGCAAGGCCTGATCATCTGGTGACGTGGCCATACCATCGGAGTTTCCGTTTCTTCACCACTGTGAGCAGGTCATCGTGTTGTCCAATGGCTTGTGTGATGGTCTGTCGGACTTCGTCGTTGGTGATGTGTTGGGTATAGGAAATGCCCAGAAGTCTTCTGTAGCACCTCATCTCCATGCTTTGTATTCTTCGTTGGAGATCTGCTGTGAGAGTCCATGCTTCGCAAGCATATAGGAAGATAGAGATGACAAGGGAGCGCAGCAGTCTTACTTTGGAATGTAGACTGATGGTCCTGTCTTTCCAAATGGGCTTCAACCTTGTCAGGGCAGCAGTTGTTTGTGCGATCCTGGAGAGGACTTCCTGTCGGGACCCATTGTCTGATACAATCGCTCCTAAATATTTGAAGCTATGCACTGTGTTGAGGGATTGGCCTTGGACTTTGATGTCCGTGTTGATGCCATTGGTATTGTTGGTCATCATTTTGGTATTCTCTGCACTTATTTCCATTCCATAAGCCCTGGAGGTGGTGTCACGCCTCTGTACCAGCTGTTCAAGTTCTTGTTCCTCTCCAGCCAATCCATCAATGTCATCCACAAAACGAAGATTGGAGATTGCTCTACCCCCTATGCTGACTGTGCCTTCATGATCTGCAAGAGCATCTGACATGAGGCGCTCTAGGAAGATGTTGAAGAGTGTTGGAGAGAGTAGGCATCCTTGACGCACACCGATTGTTGTTCTGAACCAGTTCCCGATGGCGCTGTTATGGAGGACTGCACTGGTAGCCTTGTCATACAGGCTTTTGATGACTTCAATAATTTTAGGGCTGATGTTGTACACTTTCATTGTTGCCCATAGAGCTGCATGCCAGACTCGGTCAAACGCCTTCTTGAAGTCTATGAACACATGATATAGATGTTGTTGGTGCTGTAGGTATTTCTCACAGATTATTCTGAGGTTGAAAATCTGTTCAGTGGTACTTCGCCCTGCCCTGAATCCAGCTTGTTCTTCAGCTATGATTTGTTCAGCTTGGGGTTTCAACCTGTTGAGTATTATTTTCAGGAGGACCTTGCTGGGATGGCTGTTGATGCTGATGGTGCGGTAATTTTCACACTCCTGAAGGTTACCTTTTTTGGGAAGAGTGATGACAAGCGACTGGGTCCATGGTATAGGCCACTCCCCACTCTGCCATATCTTGTTACAGATAATGGTGAGGGCATCAATCATCGCTTCTCCTCCTGCTTGTAGCAGTTCTGCGGGTATGTTGTCCACTCCCGCTGACGTCCCTTTCTTTAGCGATTGCACTGCTGCCTCAACGTCTTCCCGGAGAATTGGGAGGATATCTTCTTCTTCTCTGTTCTCGGGACATGCTAGAACTGATGGGTCTCCATTTGGTGTATGGTTGTAAAGGTCAGAGCAGTACTCTGTCCATCTGTCCAAGACTTCTTGTTCTTCTGTAAGGCATATGCCAGACTTGCTTTGGATCGTGGAGACTTTGGGCTGTTTGACAGTTGTCAGCCGCTTCACAGTATGGTAGGCCTTCTTGCTGTTGTTCTTGTTCAGACTGTTCTCTATTTCCTGGCATTGATCTTCTATCCAGTTCTCCTTTGCTGTGCGCATGCCTTTTCGGATGTCATTGTTGATTTTTCGGTAGACATCAGCTCCCTGTGAGGTGTTCTTTTTCTTTTTTGTCTCTCTTCGTTTATCACACAGATCCAAAAGTTCAGGTGTGATCCACGGCTTCTTCTTTGGTCGGTGCTTGTCAAGGATCTCAGTGGCGGCATCTGTCACAGCTGAGTTAAAGGTGGTGGTAATGGTGTTGACATCTACTTCACCAGCCCCCAAAATGAGCAGTGGTGCAAATTTCCCTCCAATTGTGGCCTGAAATAGTTCTGCCACCTCCGGGTCTTGCAGTTTGTCCAGGTCGAACTTCAGGCGAGTGCACTTTGTTGTATTTACTCTCTTCGAGTGGAGCCGGAAAGACATCATCACGAGATCGTGGTCACTTCCGATGTCTGCTCCTGGAAAAGTGCGTGTCCTGCCAATGTTGATGCTTGATCTGAAGCGTTTCTTGACCATGATGTAGTCTATCTGGTTGTGATGCTCCCCGCCGGGACTGTGCCATGTCCATCGTCTGGAGTTTTTGTGGAGACCAAGCGTGTTTGCCAGTACCAGATTGTTGTATCTGGCAAACTCCAACAGTCTCAGACCCCTGTCATTTGTCTCGTTGTTGCAGTGGCGTCCACATGTGTCTCCCCAATTGTGGTGCGCATCTTGGCCAACCTTGGCATTCCAGTCGCCTTGCACTATGACTATGTCCTTTTTCGGCACTTGGTCAAGGACAGCCTGTAGATTTTCATAAAAATCCTCCACTTCACTGTCGTCATAGTCTGATGTTGGGGCATAGGCCTGGATGATGGTGATGTTGAAAGGGGCTGCTCTCAGGCGGATGATAATGAGTCTACTGGAGACTGGGCGGCAACCCATGGCAGTGGCTAGAATGTTGTTGTGGACCAAGAATCCAACGCCGTGTTCGTGCCTGTCATCTCTACCGCTGAAATAGAGCTTGTGGCCTTTGTCGGTCGTTGTTTTACCTAGGCCTTTCCAGCGCAGTTCGCTGATGCCTAGAACGTTCCATCGATAGTGGTCCAGCTCGTGGGCCAGTTCTTCTTAATTTTCTTCCGCAGTTAGGGTCCTGACATTCCAGGTTCCTATGACGATGTTGTTTCTCGTGCAGATCTTGCTAAATTGTCCATCAGTAGCATACTTAACACCTCCGTCCTGGTGGCCAACGGAAGGCGCGGTCCTTGAGCCGGGCGACGACCGATCCGGTATGGAATTAGTGTCATCATGTAGTGTGTCTTGGACAAAAAAGACCTGGCGGTGCCCAATCCTCTCCAGGCTGTTGGCCACAGCCGAAATCCACGAATACGGTGTGGCTCGCCTTGGCCCTGAGCACGTGGTCGTTGAACCTGTAGTAACGTGAGGTTCCTCCGCCCTGGCCGGTGACTTCTGTGTAGAAGACTTTCGCCCAGTGATGCCGTGCTAACATCGCCCCTGTTGGTCGCCTCTTACGACACGCCGGGAAACGTTGGGTCTATTCTATTTAATGCCCGAACCCACAGGGCAGAGTACGTTTATAGTACGTTTTATAAGAACATTTAATCTTGTGTCTATGTCAATGGTCATTACTCGACGTGGTTTGATATTGTTAGAGGAACGAGGCAAGGAGATCCAATATAGCCGTATATTTTTTTGGTATGTGCTGAGATCTTGTCCAACATGATTAAGAACAATAAGGGTATCAGGGGTATTAAGATTTTAGATGAGGAAATGTTGCTGTCCCAGTACGCTGATGATACAACCTTTTTCCTAGATGGCAGGAAAGAATCATTTGTTGAGTGTCTAAACGTCTTAAAGCTATATGCAGATTATGCTGGTCTAAATCAACGTCAACACAATGCATAGCTTCAAATACTGATGAGTCATTGTATCAAACAATGGGTCGCGACAGGAAATCCTCTCCAAGATCACTCAAACAACTGCTGCCCTGACAAGGTTGAAGCCTACTTGGAAAGACAGGACCATCAGTCTACATTTCATGGTAAGGCTGCTGCGCTCCTTTGTCATCTCCATCTTCCTATACGCTTGCGAAACATGGACCCTCACAGCAGATCTACAAGGAAAAATAAAAAGCATGGAGATGAGGTGCCACAGAAGACTTCTGGGCATTTCCTATACTCAGCACATCACCAATGACGAAGTCCGACAGACCATCACAGAAGCCATTGGACAACATGATTACATGCTCACAGTGGTGAAGAAATGGAAACTCCGATAGTATGGCCACGTCACCAGAGCACCAGGCCTTGCAAAGACCATCCTGCAAAGTGCAAGGAGGCAGAAGAAGAGGAAGACAGAAAAAGAGGTAAGAGGACAACATTCGAGAATGGATTGGCTTGACACTTAACAAAGCCATGAAGGTTGCTGAGGATAGAGAAAGATGGAGTACGCTGTTAAACGATCATCCGTGGTGCCCCAACGACCTTCGAGTTGCAGGATAGGATTGGATAGGATAGGAACATAATTATGTTCTTGGTTACCTATGTGAAACTGAATAAGATCCTCAGCTGTTAGCTTCTCTTTGTTTGAATCGCTATCTTAATTGTTAATATTTGTTGTTGTATTTTATTTTATTTAAAAAAAATTGTTTAAGTGGCGCGGGTTGGGGGATTAGGGAGGTTTAAAATCAAAATCTGTAAAGACCTTAAATGAAATATATGAAAAAAGTACTATTTTTCTATGTTACCTGAATAGAGTTGAAGAACATTTCGAAATATAGCTTGACCAATTCGGTACTCGGGTCCACCTTATTGGGTAAGCCTAAAAAGACGATGTGGTGGACACCAAACAGTGGAATCAGTACAAGGGTAGATTTGGCCAGTTTTCTGCAAATAGACAAAAATAGTATATATGATTCCATATATATAAGGTATACAAGCAGTCAAGGCGCTGAAATGCAGCACAAACTGGGAATCAAACATCAATAAAAACGACTAGGAAAATATAAGAAAGAGCGTTTCATATTCAGACGTTTCTTTCGTCAATGTACACAGTTTCAAGAAAACAATAAATGTACTTCATACCAAGAAAGTGCGACAAACTTCAGTTTTAAAATGCTAACATTGACATGTAACTGAACACAGAAACCTAAAACGTTTGCAGTATTCCTATTACCGCTAGCGTTACGCGCAGTATACGTTTTCACAGTACACACAGACCTTACTGCCTGAAATATTTCCGTAATTAGTTTTCGCTGTTATATTCACATAATAACAACGAAATTATGATAATAACAACGAGTCCACGAAATTTCTAAGAATATACTAATCAGATAAACAATTTACACACACAAATACATTTCAATTTATATTCTGATCTTTTAGTCCTTTGATGTGATTCAGGACATTTCGACCAAAGGTTTCTGTAAAATATCTGTCATAAGAATACGGCGTCGACAATAGAATTTTAAAAATATGATTCCTTTTGAATTTACGTTCTAAACTCAATTGTGATTGAAATTGCAACAATTCTCGACATACAATTTTCCGAAACCAGATCTTAATGTTATTCTAATTTGTGTAGACAAACAAGTACGAAAGTATGAAGACATTATTTTGTGTTTAGATTATAATGTTTAATTTCTACGAAAATTAGTACTTCGGACCATTCAGTGGATGAAGACAAATTAATAACTTTCTGAGATAATTTATGTGAACAAAATTTGTTTTAATGTTCAATGTCAAAACAAGAAAAAAAGAACTAAGCTAGTGTCTAACAATTACATTAAGAACCCATCGGCGAAAATACATAGAGCATAATATTTAGTTTAAATGGAACTTTGTATGTATAATTCACACACAAAAATGCAATGGATGAGCAGCTTGTGTTAACAAAAGGAACAAACAAAGGTTGGGTAACGAATGCAAAGGAGTGGAGGCGAGTGGGAGAAGGAGGGTGGAGGTTAGAGAGAGTCACTCAAAAATAAAATTCAAGTACAGTTTCTACATACAAGCCTTTAAAAATATCAATTTTATAAACATGCAGGTTGGGAAAATGTTGTTTTTTTTTTTTACACCATCATGAACTAAAATGTTATATTGCACAGTGAATCCTTAACTATAGTTTAAGCTTTACCAGCCGTGAAATGTAAGCCTAGGCTGTAACTGTGTTGTAGTATAGATCTATACTTATTGAATTACGGTTGTTAAACTATCCAACCCAAACTATACAGATGCGCAAACATCAGCAACAGGCGATAGTTGAAGATGCTGAAGAATTCTGACAGAACGCGAGCAACCGTATACAATTTCAATGTTTTACTTTTTATATTTTAACTTTCTTTGGAATGGAGGCTCAATCTCTCAGAGTTGACAATTGCTGATAATAACAGAATATACAAGATGGCAAGACATTCAAAGGTAATTCCAGACACATACATAGCTGACAAAATAAGCATATTCGAAAGTGTTAATTGTCTGGGCGGTGTTGAGACTCGGCTTTGTTCTAACGAAGCAAAAGCACAGCATGCACTGATAGGTCACTATCTGAACTATCTGCAAGCGGGAAAGTATCCAAATGGGCTCAGCTAAAAATTTAGATGCAAACGTGTTTAAACAATGGTGAAGCATCACGTCCGTGACCTTTGAGAAAGTACAAATACGAATGATCTAACATCCATGCTTAGCAGTAGTTTAATGGAGTAAATTTCATGAATTACGGTTCTTTAGATAAGGCAAAACGTGCGTTGAAAACAGTAAAATTCGGATTATGGACCGACCGACTGATCGACAACTGAAATGCTACTGTAAAAAGGTCCATGATTTGAAATATTTGTATACTAAAACTCAAAACCTTTGGCTTGCGTCTGTTTTTAAAAACAAATATTGAGCAAAACCTGTTTAACGGCAAAATAACTCCATTTTGTGGTAGAGATGCGAACATGATGGCACCTAAAGCAAGGCACTAACCTAGGTAATGTTTCTACAAAGTTTAGTCAAAATCCGTTCAGTGGTTCTTGAGATATGGCTTCCAACGAACCGGCAGATCGACAAACAGACCGATATTTGGCTGGTTCTGATTCACGACTATTTCAATGTATTTCTAGATATGATAAGTCTGAAAATACAACTAAAAAACTTTCCATAAACACCGATGAAATCAATTAGTAAATAATAAATCTGAGCATTTACTGTTTTGTTTTTTTAAATAAATAAATAAATAAAAATAATTACATTAACGGAAGCAAGGTCGACAGGTGTTTGGCAAATTAATAAATCATAACGCCGGTGGACAAAGTGGATATTTGGTTTCAATTATGAAGCTTTGGAGAAAAAAAAATTCACTGCGATTGTTAAACAACTTTTTCAACAAAAACAACAACAATTACAACAATTACAACAACAACAATAATTTCACAACAATTCTAACAACAACAACGAAAACAACTACAACAGCTAAAATGCGGCAACACGTTTTTTAATAAATAATAACAACAGCAATTATTAAATACATTTTAAATAATAAAACAACAGCAAAACAATTTGTAAAATGAATGAAAACACACAGCCTATGCATCATATCTTTGGAAACGAATTCGCTCTTAAAATGATTTGCTACCGTATCTCGCTTTGTGGCAAAATGTTTTATCAAGAGAAGGAATGATACAGCTGAAAACCATCGAAGATTCATAATGAATTTCTCATAAACGGAAGCAGAAGCTGAAGCGGGCGAATTAAGCTCATGTTTAATTTATCCTCAACCCACTAATGCAGCAACACTCAGGCGGATATGTGAAAAATATTTTTAAATGACTATAGGCAGGCACGGTGCAAGGAGGCTGAAGAAGAGGGAGACAGACAAATAAATGGGAAGAACATTCGAGAATGGACTGGCTTGACACTGAGCGAAGACATGAGGGTTGCTGAGGACAGAAAGATGGGGTACGCTGCTTAAACGATCATCTGTGGTGGTCCAACGACTTTCGAGTTACGGGATAGGATAGGGCAGGATAGGTCTAGATATTTGGTAGGAAGTCACATTTTGCTTTAAATAAATCTCATTGGACATTCACAGCAAAAATTAGAAAAAAAAACGCATCCAGGCATTTGAAATTAAATGCTATCGCAAATTGCTGCGCATATCGCCTGTCATGAACGCAAGACGAATGACCACGTCCAAAACTTGGTCACGTCACGTGCAGGCCCTAAAGAACCACTTCTTACCATTGTGAAGAGGGGAAAGCTGGCGTGGTTTGGCCATGTCACGCGGCATTGCACAAACTATCCTGCAAGGGACAGTTGAAGTAGGCAGGCGCAAAAGACGACAACGAAAGAGCTGGACAGATGATGTCATGCCGCGCCTCCTGACAATAGCTGCAGACAGATCGAAGTGGCGACAACTCTCTTCGACGGCACCCCGCATGTCTCCTCAACGGCCTGTCGGGCTGCGGGACTGAATTGAACTTTGCTAAAATTATGCGGTTTTCAATTAGAAACTTCAACTAGGTTATGGTATGTGGGTAAGTTTAGCCTACGTTACTTCTTGTAAGTTTGTTTTTTGGTGGTGGTGTTGGTGGTAGGGGAGGGAGCGTCCCCAAATAAGGTGACGCCATCGCTCAAGCAGATTTAAAACTGGAGATAAAAGAGAAGTAGGAAATGACTGTCTGGATGAAGCAAGAAAGTGGGTGTAAGGCGAATTAGAGTAAAACCTAAGGGGTATGGAGGATGGTTGAAAAAGAAACAGATGGAGGGAGGGAGGAAGAAGAAGTATAGGAAAGAGGAAGAGGGAGGGGTGGAGAAGGTGTGAGAGGGGAGGAGGAATAGACACACAGCGAAAGGAGGAGGAAAGACATAGTGAGAAAGGACGAGGAGGAGCTGGAGAGAGAAGAGAGTGAGCGAGAGACTGACAGACATATGTGGAGTGGGCTAATCTAATTCATTGACAGCCAGCTAGCAATAGCCACTGAATGAGAGGGGAGCGTGCGGACTATATTATACTAGAGATGATGAGGATGACGCGACAGGTTCAATCTGAAAGGACAGCGAGGAAGAAGAAGGAAAAGGCTAAGAAGAAAAAGAATAGCACTGAATCAGAAGGATCGTAACGAGCAGGGGGGAGGCGGAGGGAGGGAGAGGGGGAAGAAGGGGGTTTGTAAAAGGGTTGGTGCTGGAGAGAGATGCGTATAAATCCAACTACGTAACAGAAAGTGGGAGGAAATGACAAGATTGCCATGTTGTTCAATTGTATTTCTAAATACATAGGGGGGAAAAAAGGCATTTTCAAATGTTTTCGTTTCCTTGACTTAATTGCGACTTATCCTAAAGCAGCAAAACGAAAACAAAGTGAGGGGAAACTATCTGAACTATATGCAAGCGCAACAATGATCCAAATCCGTTCAGCTAATATTGGGCTACTTTGCAAAACATGTTCCGAAAATGATGAACAGCGACATTGACCTTTGACACAGTGTTAATATGAATAATATAAAATGTGTTGCGGTAGTTAAGCATAGTAAAACTGATAAAACTCAGCTCATTACTCTTGAGACAAAGCAAATACAATTTGTTTATTGACAAAAAACTGACAATTGGAGCGACGGATCGACCGATCGACTGACCGCCAACCGGATTGTTACGGACAATAAGGTCATGTGTTGAAGTACTTTAATTGCAAAGCACTCCAAAATCGGTTAACCATTTTTTTTTCAAAACAATGTAGGGCAAAACGTATTTAGCAACAAATATACCTCAGCGACCTTGACCTCTGCGGTAGAGCAAATATGATGGAACCGGAGGCTGGACATTAACCCAGGTAAATGGTCTGTGAAGTTTGTAGCCTAGATCAAAACTCGTTCAGTGGTTCTTGAAATATACGGAACGCCAGACCGAACGACCGCCGGCCGGACATTTGACTGTTTTTTTATACCCTCGACTATTTCAAATTATTTTCCAGATATTACCTGCAAAGACAAAAAATCAAATATGGAAACATTCAAAATGGAAATGAAAATCGGAGTTCGTGAATGTTATCTCTTTGAAAATCAAGAAAAGGTTTAGACGTTCAGGAAGAAAGAAATATTGAGTTTTTAAAAAGCGCAATTTATGAAACGGCGAACTAACATTCATCTAGTTCATTGTGGCAGTTTGTGTAAGAAAATGCACCAAAATCAGGCAACGCGATGCTTATTTGAACTTTTCAAACATTTAAATACACAGTTCAGTTGTCGCTGTTTCAGCTGAAAGTTACGTACACCTTAAGAAATAATTGTGTACAAACAATGTAAACCTCTTGAAAAATTTCACATGAGCTTTGACTGTAACAATTTTAGGGTCTATGTGTAAGCGTAGGCATGCAACAGGCACGCGGTTTGTTATTTGTGATAGGCAAATACCCTTTTGTGCTCCCCTAAGAGAGACCCATTTTAATCATGCCCCCCTGCCCTCGACAGATCCGTTTAACATTTGCAGTGAATGTTGCCCCACTGAAGAAAGCTTACAACAAAGAACAACTGTATCGAAAGTTTATTTATTTTTTAATAAATGATCATTGGGGTGTCGGATAGCGCAGTGGTTGGAGCACTCGCTACTGTGTCGCAAGTTAAGCACCGTCCAGTGCGGTTAGCACTTAGATAGGTGACCGCAAACCGTGAAGCGACAAATAACAACGCCCCCAGTTGACTCAACTGTGACAGAGTACCTACTCTCTTAAGGGTGGGGAAGGTAAAGCAGCGAAGGAGAGAGACGGGCATCACCCTTATTACGCTGGCCCAAGATAAGTGTGATCTCCAGCATCACGCTCCCCTACGGCCACAAGGCTATGGGACCACCTTTACCTTTTTTTTAAAACCTTAATCAATGAATTCCGTAGTTTTTTTTTTTAATTTAATATTGTTGGTGGCAGAGGGTTGTTTGGAGGGCTACTACTAGCTATTAAGAGGCAGAACCCATTAAAAAAAAGTGACTCGGTAAGGTTTATCAGTTTAGTTTAACACAATAGACTGTACCCATTACCCCAGACACCGAAGACGCACTCTTAAAAACGTGTGGTTCGTTCCCAAAATACGGCGAGCGTTGTGGCCAAGTGGGCTAAGGCGGGACTAACTTGCCTTGTCCACAGGCCAGAAACCAATGGCGCCTGACAGGTGTGGGTTCGATCCTGCATCGGGGCGTTATGTTTCTCCAAATATTATTTACTTTCGACTCGGGCAACGTCTCGGGGGGTTTTCTCCGGGTACTCCGGTTTGCTCCCCCAGCAAAATTTCAAAAAATTTAAAGAATTTCTAAATTGCAAAAAATCACAACTAATGTTAGGTAGGTTGGGTTTGGGCGCGCCACAGGCTGCGACTACGCCTTCCACAGGGGAGGCGGCCCAGAATTTCCCGATAAAAAAGGGACAATAAAGCATTAAAATCTATAAATCTAAAATCTATTAAAAAATACGGTCAAAGGTCACGCGGCTATGGTATTCCTATCCTATCCTTCTCTATCCCGTAACTCGAAGGTCGTTGGGGAACCACAGATGATCGTTTAACCAGGGTACCCCATCTTCCTCTATAGTATTAGTGTGCCGTTAAACGGGGAAAATCATTCCTTGTCAGAACAGAAATGGAAAATTCAAACTGTGGAGATTGTATTGAGCAACTAAAATCCACTTTATCATTGTCTAATATAACAACAACGCGAATTTTAGGTTAAACCCGTTTTGCCAAAAGTAAACAAAGCCTTTAAATTGGGGCCCTAAAAAGACTTATGTTCCTCTAAATAAAAAGGAATAAATAAATACATAAATAAAAGGATGCCTCACATTACAGTTTTCACACAAGTACATGTAGGATTCGCAAAGAAGCCAAAACAATATGTTGCAATGGTGAAGGTCAGAGATTCCAGAAAGACAAAAACACCAATGGTGTTAGATTATACAACAAGCAATGGACAGAACACACACAAACGCGCGCGCCCACGCACGCATGCACACACACACATACACACACAAAAAAGGTTTAGATTTTGTAGGATAATTTGTGTTAAATATGAACAACGAAGCAACCGAATGAACAAAATTCCACACATAACATGCAGGCAAAATGATTTAATAATTTATCTAATTAAACTTTGTTACAACACTCTAATTGACATGCCATCTCTGATAAGGAAATGGTAGTCTGACAATATTATGGATTCCCACGAACCCCCAAAGTTTGATCATAAGCTGCCGGCTTCATATACAGAAATCAACTTTGGCGAACAAAAACATGATAATTGCCAGCTTAATGCTACTTTCAATGTGGATTGAAATTAACATAGTTTTGGCAAGACACTGAGTTTAAAACACCCTCTTAATAGGAATGGATCCTATCCTATCCTATCCTGTCCCATAACCCGAAGGTCGTAGGGGCACCACAGATGATCGCTTAACCAGCATACTCCATCTTTCTCTGTCCTCAGCAGCCCTCATGGCTTCGCTCAGTGTCAAACCAGTCCATTCTCGAATGTTGTCCTCCCACCTCTTTTTCGGTCTCCCCCTTCTTCTACCTCCTTGCACTGTGCCTTGCAGAATGGTCTTTGCAAGGCCTGATGATCTGGTGACGTGGCCATACCATCGGAGTTTCCGTTTCTTCACCACTGTGAGCAGGTCATCGTGTTGTCCAATGGCTTGTGTGATGGTCTGTCGGACTTCAACGTTGGTGATGTGTTGGGTATAGGAAATGCACAGAAGTCTTCTGTAGCACCTCATCTCCATGCTTTGTATTCTTCGTTGGAGATCTGCTGTGAGGGTCCATGCTTCGCAAGCATATAGGAAGATGGAGATGACCAGAGATCGCAGCAGTCTTACTTTGGAATGTAGACTGATGGTTCTGTCTTTCCAAATGGGCTTCAACCTTGTCAGGGCAGCAGTTGTTTGTGCGATCCTGGAGAGGACTTCCTGTCGAGACCCATTGTCTGACACAATGGCTCCTAAATATTTGAAGCTGTGTACTGTGTTGAGGGATTGGCCTTGTACTTTGATGTCCGTGTTGATGCCATTGGTGTTGTTGGTCATCATTTTGGTCTTCTCTGCACTTATTTCCATTCCATAAGCTCTGGAGGTGGTGTCAAGCCTCTGTACAAGCTGTTCAAGTTCTTGTTCCTCTCCAGCCAATCCATCAATATCATCCGCAAAACGAAGATTGGAGATTGCTCTGCCCCCTATGCTGACTGTGCCTTCGTGATCTGCAAGAGCATCTGACATGATGCGCTCTAGGAAGATGTTGAAGAGTGTTGGAGAGAGTAGGCATCCTTGACGCACACCGATTGTTGTTCTGAACCAGTTCCCGATGACGCTGTTATGGAGGACTGCACTGGTAGCCTTGTCATACAGGCTTTTGATGACTTCTATGATTTTAGGGCTGATGTTGTACACTTTCATGGTTGCCCATAGAGCTGCATGCCAGACTCGGTCAAATGCCTTCTTGAAGTCTATGAACACATGATATAGATGTTGTTGGTGCTGTAGGTATTTCTCACAGATTATTCTGAGGTTGAAAATCTGTTCAGTGGTACTTCGCCCTGCCATGAATCCTGCTTGTTCTTCAGCTATGATTTGTTCAGCTTGTGGTTTCAACCTGTTGAGTATTATTTTCAGGAGGACCTTGCTGGGATGGCTGATGAGGCTGATGGTGCGGTAATTTTCACACTCCTGAAGGTTACCTTTTTTAGGAAGAGTGATGACAAGCGACTGGGTCCATGGTGTAGGCCATTCCCCACTCTGCCAGATCTTGTTACAGATAGTGGTGAGAGCATCAGTCATCGCTTCTCCTCCTGCTTGTAGCAGTTCCGCTGGTATGTTGTCCACTCCCGCTGACTTCCCTTTCTTCAGCGATTGCACTGCTGCCTCAACTTCTTCCCGGAGAATTGGGAGGATTTCTTCTTCTTCTCTGCTCTCGGGACATGCTAGAACTGATGGGTCTCCATTTGGTGTATGGTTGTAAAGGTCAGAGCAGTACTCTGTCCATCTGTCCAAGACTTCTTGTTCTTCTGTAAGGCAAATGCCAGACTTGCTTTGGATAGTGGAGACTTTGGGCTGTTTAACACTTGTCAGCCGCTTCACAGTCTGGTAGGCCTTCTTGCTGTTGTTCTTGTTCAGATTGTTCTCTATTTCCTGGCATTGATCTTCTATCCAGTTCTCCTTTGCTGTGCGCATGCCTTTTCGGATGTCATTGTTGATTTTTCGGTAGACATCAGCTCCCTGTGAGGTGTTCTTTTTCTTTTTTAACTCTCTTCGTTTATCACACAGATCCAAAAGTTCAGGTGTGATCCACGGCTTCTTCTTTGGTCGGTGCTTGCCAAGGATCTCAGTGGCGGCATCTGTTACAGCTGAGTTGAAGGTATTGGTCATGGTGTTGACATCTACTTCGCCTGCCCCCAAAATAAGCAGTGGTGCAAATTTCCCTCCAATTGTGGCCTGAAATATTTTTGCCACCTCCGGGTCTTGCAGTTTGTCCAGGTCGAACTTCAGCCTAGTGCACTTTGCTGTATTTACTCTCTTCAAATGGAGCCGGAAAGACATCATCACGAGATCGTGGTCACTTCCAATGTCTGCTCCTGGAAAAGTGCGTGTCCTGCCAATGTTGATGCTTGATCTGAAGCGTTTCTTGACCATGATGTAGTCGATCTGGTTGTGATGTTCCCCGCCGGGACTGTGCCATGTCCATCGTCTGGATTTTTTGTGGAGACCAAGCGTGTTTGCCAGTACCAGATTGTTGTATCTGGCAAACTCCAATAGCCTCAGACCCCTGTCATTTGTCTCGTTGTTGCAGTGGGGTCCGCATGTGTCTCCCCAGTTGCGGTGCGCATCTTGGCCAACCTTGGCATTCCAGTCGCCTTGCACTATGACTATGTCCTTCTTCGGCACTTGGTCAAGGACCGCCTGTATATTTTCATAAAAATCCTCCACTTCGCTGTCTTCATAGTCTGATGTTGGGGCATAGGCCTGGATGATGGTAATGTTGAAAGGGGTTGCTCTCAGACGGATGGTAATGAGTCTACTGGAGACTGGGCGGCAACCCATGACAGTGGCTAGAATGTTCTTGTGGACCAAGAATCCAACGCCGTGTTCGTGCCTGTCATCTCTACCGCTGAAATAGAGCTTGTGGCCTTTGTCAGTCGTTGTTTCACCTAGGCCTTTCCAGCGCAGTTCGCTGATACCTAGAACGTTCCATCGATAGTGGTCCAGCTCGTGGGCCAGTTCTTCTAATTTTCCTTCCGCAGTTAGGGTCCTGACGTTCCAGGTTCCTATGACGATGTTGTTTCTCGTGCGGATCTTGCTATATTGTCCATCAGTAGCATACTTAACACCTCCGTCCTGGTGGCCAACGGAAGGCGCGGTCCTTGTGCCGGGTGACGGCCCGGGCGACGACCGATCCGGTATGGAATTAGTGGATTGTGTCATCATGTAGTGTGTCTTGGGCAAAAAAGACCTGGCAGGGCCCAATCCTCTCCAGGCTGTTGGCCACAGCCGAAATCCACGAATACAGTGTGGCTCGCCTTGGCCCTGAATGGATAATTCGACAATATTAATATTATCGCAAAGAATAAAGCAAAACTGATCACACGCGTCCGCTAAACCGGAAATCCCCTTGACATTAATACTTATTTTGGACCGGCCCTCAACTTTATACTGACAAACATTGATCACGACATGGCCATAAAACAACGAGAAGAGATTGCCTGAATGGTCCCACACTGAGTATCTGGGACTAAACGAGTCCGTCCTTCGTTCGCCTCTTCACATGTGAAATGTACTAGGCGAGTTTGAGCTACGCGGTGGATGGAAAGGCGCGAGTCTAACATTTTACATACGCGTGGGCCTTATTACTGTGCCTGCTTCAACCAATAAGCATACAAACATACATACATGCATACATACATACATACATACATACATACATACATACATACATACATACATGCATATATACATACATACATACTGTAACAAGAGCCCCAGTTTACCAAGCACATTTTAAGATTTTGCCTTGCTTGGTCAGTGTAAACTTAGAAGGTTACTGTTAGTCTATAGAAGACGACAGAAGTGTTCATGCGTAACACAGTTGTAGCTTGACGCCCGCACAGATAATGACGTCATCGCCGCTGACGGTATAGAGCTTTGATATTACAGCCACTCAGATTTTTTCGGCCAATGAGACCACAGCTAGGTTAGGTAAAACCAGTTCTGGCTGATTCAAGCAGAGAGATAGAAGAGTGAGTCTACATTTAAACTGCCTAGAGTACACAGCTACGTCCTAGCAGAAATCTCTCCACTGATAGACCAGGGAAGCAGTACTTGTTGAATATTCGAATTCAATCAAGTTAGCCACGGCCTGACATTGTCAAAAAGGTAAATGAACATACTTCTGTTTCATCGTGATGTATTTATATTATTGTTGAATTATGTGTGTGAAATTTGCTATGCTTAGAAGTGCATTGTTAGTCCGACTGTGCGTAACCACGTGGAGAATCCGACCACGAGGCAAGCACGGCCGACGCCATGTTGTATACCTGACAGAATCACTGTTGTTTAACCTATATGTATGCCTGCAGACCAGTGGCTGTATCAGAGAATGTGTATAATATTAATTCTTTCTCTATGTGTATAGTTAGCCATGTTTTATATTTGTATATGTATAGGAAATTAGAGTGGAGATTCCAGTGGACCACGGACTTAGCAGAATGTTCGTTGCTTATATATAAAGATGTGAAGCTAATCACTGAGGGCTACTACGGCTTTCAGTGAGACGCTCTGCACACACCTATTATTCAGGGTTGTGCAGAATTTCGTCTCATATGTTACAGACGATCAGGCATTATATCGTGAGCCCAACTTGGCGAACAACAAAAACAAGTTGAAAGTTGGCTGCCGAGGCATCTCCAGCATCGCGCGAAGATAGCCCACCAGTCTAACCACAGGGAGAAGACTCCACGACAACACAGCTTGTCGCACAATCAACCGCAACACAGCTCTTCGGACATTGAGCTAAGTACACAGCCTTCAGTGCACCAAACTCTGTATCAAAAGGACCACAGTAGTCCACTCTTCACGATCTCTGACCATTAGGACAGAAAGTTTCCAATCCCTGCTGAAGATAAACTAGCTGCCCAGAACTATCAAGAGCGAACCATTCGCATTGACATTTGAACTTTTAAGTTAGTTTCGTACTTCGAAGATCGTGTATAGAGTAGAGAAAATAAATGTGTGATTTTTACTGTTATCAAGTGGGTGAACTACATATGTTTCATAGCCGTGTGAAAGCTAGTATGATAGTGATCTTTTACCATTTTTCTATCTATCTCTGTACCCCAGCCTAATCACAGACCGAGCTAAACAAATAAATGTATTAAGGGAAGTCAAAGGGAGATTACTAGCGATCCCCATAGACTGAGGACAGTGGGTAATAGCATTCCATTGTGCAGAGCCCAGCAACAATAAAACCCCACGTCACAACTTAATACATACATACATACATACAAACATATACCCCCATTTGGGTGCCGGGGGTTTCAGTATAAATAGTATCCCCACTTTCTGGAAATTTAGTGCTTTAAATTCCCACTGTCGCTGTCTTCCTCATTTACTCTTTCCCATTCCTGCTCTGTCCTATCACTCTGCTATACTATCTTCTTCTTCGCTAGATCAATGACCTACCTTTTTTCTTGAAAACTCTTCCTGGACAAGACTCCTTGTTTGTGTATGAGGTCTGTTGGATCAGCTTGGGAGTGTTGGACGCTTTCTGCCGGGTGGTCACTAGGGCTTCCTATGATGTTATTATTTAGCAATATAGGCATTTTATATGTATATGTTTTGTTGATAATTTATAATGATGTTTGTATTCTATTTTGTTTTTGTAACCGGGGGTTCGAGTAGTTGGGGTAAAGCCTCAGCCGTCCCCTGCGTGGGATGTCTTTATTGTAAAGTGACTGGCCGGTGGAGGGCATTAAATTCTCCCACTAGGGTTGTTTCAGCAGATCTTTTATGCGGATCGGGGGTTGTCCGGTCCTGATTTGGCTCGGAAGAGTCCGCTGGACCTAAAGCAACAATCAATCAATCAATACAAACATACATACATACATACACACAAACGATGAGAGGTAGCAATACAAATCTCATTGTTGTGGTCAATAGGGATTACTAATTGTGCTATGCTGGCAGAAACGTATAGGACCAGCCTGACCAGAACGTGTTATAGTCTGACAACGTTATTGCAGTATCTCCAGCGATCAATCCTGGGCTATTATTTCTCTGTCACACCAAATCCCAAATTGTTCTTTCTATACATAAATTCGCTGTATTTATTTTATCCGCTTTTGCAAACCAAACGTCTACGACCTAAAGCACTAAACATATTGACGACATCATTGACAATAGTTGTCTGGAGAGTTATTACGATGCGCCCAAAGGCTGCAAGTTGGCGCCTCGGGCTGCTTGAGTTAGATCCTGTATCGGCCAGCGCCTTGAGCAGCTCTTGAGCTGAAAAAGCGCTATATAAGAACGATTAAATAAATAAATAATAATAAATAATAATTTTGTTTTTATTGGTGGACAATGAGAAAGGTGCTTGTGGTTTTGCTTGGAACGTCCAGTTCTTATATGTATGGGACCTATAGCACATCAAGGCTGATATGGAAATGAGAGTCTGACAATGTTATCGTTGGGAAAGGGCAACGCAAAATATATATTTTACTGAGATATTCTTTTTGTCCTTGTTCTTTTTGCATTTCATCGAGATACAATTGTCAGAAAGAGAGAGAGAGAGAGAGAGAGAGAGAGAGAGAGAGAGAGAGAGAGAGAGAGAGAGAGAGAGAGAGAGAGAGAGAGAGAGAGAGAGAGAATGCACCCTAAAAAAAAGCATGTTCCGAAATAGAACGGGACCGACGTGAAGAATAATCGAAATCCAGATCCTTCTCATTGTCACGAAATGAGTTGGCAAATATTTACATTTGTATATACATCACATGTTTATAGAGTTAGGACAGAAGCGACGCTGTTGTCACAGGCACGTGGCGTATGTATTCTCTTTGCGTTGGTACTATATTGCTTAGTTCATTAATATTTTGGTGATGAGACTCGGCTATATAAAGACTATTCTAGGCTGTTCTCGTATGCATCTGAGAGTGTCTGTGATTGGATGAAATAGGAATAAGATAAGGGTGTATTACTGAATAAAAGATAGACTGAAAAAATGAGTGAATGCTTAGTTTGTGTGACTCGGAAATAGGCTTATTGTACCGTGCAGGCTACTTCTGTTCTTCACAGGATTATTCTGGATTCTGTTCATGACAGACAGGGTAATTTGAATAGTTATATTTTATGATTTACTTGTTGGAAATATACTATTGAAGCTAATGTTGTAAATGCATGAAATATTTTCATAATTTTATAAATGTAATTATCTGTCAAACCGGGAACGGGATTGCTTCAGAGAGAGATAAAATCATATTCAGCTATTTATTATTTTATTACTCTAGGACATTTTCAGAGTCTCCTCTCTGAAAATCCTTATCGGGAAGAGAGGGGACTATAAACTGATACATACATATACTCTAGGACTTATAACTGTCTTGAATATAGTTTTCTTCAATTCCGTTTAATTATATTCTACTAATTTGAGTGAGAAAGAACAGAACTATAAAATTAGCAAAACGTATATTGATGGTATCTTCCGACTGTTGTGTATTTTACGTCTTCAGTGTTTCAAGTTTATCTCTCTGTCTCAACTTGTGCAATTGTATAAGAAAGACCTTTTAATGAATGCGTGAATAAGTGAAATTGGAACATTAAAAAGTGTTTACAAACTAATATCGGGTTTGTAAGAATCTTCTGAGAATAAAGCTAATGATTTTATAACACGCACAAGAAGTTCATGACACTCATACAATCCCATACCCACCTGTACATCGTGCAGACCGACAAAGAAAAGGCTAGCGTACAGAACTACTCTTTCGATCAAAAAAAGTTTTTTTTTAATGACAACCAGTTTGCAATTTAGCAAACGTATGTAGAACAACTCTTTCGATTGTATGAGTTTGCGAGATTGCAAATTGGTTGTCATTTAAAAAAAAATTGTCTTGAGCTCGAAAATGTGCTGCACGGATTGGGTTCGATGTACGTTTATGTGAGAAATAATTCTTCCATCCAAAACACCCTTCATCCCTTACAATAATGGTAATGCTTCGAGCAGAAAAAAAGAATGCTATATACGGGCGTTTCCCCAAATCACCAATTAGGCTTAAAGCGCGGCGATCTGTACCAACACACACGCTCACATGTTTCACCCACTCTCTCACACACACAACAAATATACATCTATCACTCAAACATGTGGTGTTAATGCAGGGAAAAAATCGCTATTAGAAGAGGGTAAAGAAATCTTTTTATTTATTTATTTTTTAAAATTATCATATTGGCTGCATCCAATACCAATATTGAAGGGAGGGAGAAAACCGGAGTACCCGGAGAAAACCCTCGATGGCCTCCATAATCTCGTACATAAGCCACATACGTTCGCGCCTTGCGGGAATCGAATCTGCGACTTTCGGCATAAGAGATCGGCGACTCATCGGTTGCGCAACGAGGCCTCCTCAAGAGAGGCAGCATGCACTGGGCATATATGTTTTAATTTTGGAGATTGTCAATGAAAATGAACGCAGCTTAAAAATAAATTTAAAATAAATAAATAAATACATAAATAAATACATTTTATGAACAGCATGCACAAGACGAATTGATAACCAAAGCAAGGGTGGTGCTTAAAAAATAGGTATACTTATCATTCCAGACTTTATGACCCACTCAGACAGAGATTATACCTGGGACAAAGAAAGAGTTCACACAAACTCAAACTGAAACAATGTACAACATGTACACAGCATGACAAACTGAAATAACCTGTTCAGTATGACAAACTCCAAAGCAAACTTGCAATGTTACACAAAATAATGTACAATGTTAAGACACACATTCTAGATGCGAAAAAATACAAGAAGTGTCGAGACTAACATAGGGTCGAGTCAAACTTAATGCGTGAGTGGGTAACAATAATGTGGCGACATCGGTTTTATTAAATAAATTTTGAGTTTGTCATGAATTAACTGACATCTAAACATCAACTCTATAGTATAAAACTGTGCATGTTTGGTTGTTTTTTTGGTCGTTTTACAAGGGGCATTTAAAACGTACAATAAGATACGCTAATCATTCTTTTTTTCTATTTTGTTCCAAAACGCACACCAAGAAAATTCTTAACATTATATAATAAATAAGTTACCTCAAATTTTAATTTACATTTATGTTCACGAATAACTATGCGAAGAAGCTCTTCATCAAACTGTTTCACCGAAGGTTAACTTTCCTATACCCACCTCATATTATCCTCCCCTGTCGCTTCAAAAGTACATCTGAAAAACTTTATAGGTGGCTCTAAATTCTAACTAGCTTTGCAAACGGTATTCCTGCCAAAAAAATCATTGCTGTGTGCTTAAAACTGCAAACACAAACAAAGAAGTAAACGTTTTAGGTTTAAAACAAAAACAAAACTAATAGCATTCAGTTCCTATCAATGTCTATCAATGTTTAAATAAAGAAGCAAACACATACAACGATTTATGTAATATATATAGTTGTATAAAAGCAATAATCTAGCAGTCGAACTTAGTTGTGGTTCTTGCTTAACAAACCATATTCTTGCTTAACATACCATCCAATAGCTCCAGATAGGAGTAGTTATTTCTTAACGACTTGCAACCCATGTTTGCCGGTTATTATGGCGAAAATGCAAGCTTTGGGCATGTCGATGGTTGGTTTTCTTCTAAATATATAATCTTCCGAACTCAAAGGTTAAAATATTAGGGGAAAAAAACCCACTAATATAAATTATTATTCCAAGATGAATGGATTCGCTGTAAATGTTAGTTTTTTTAACTGAAAAAGACATAGCAGCAAGAGATGGCATTTTTATAAAATAATGCTCTAAAGCAAAACAATTCAAAGCGGACATTGTAGAAACCAATGCAATTATATAGACAAATTACATAAAAGTTTAATTACGAAGACGGAACACGCTAGGAATTTTAAAGTTTTTTTTTTTTTTTAGCATATATTCAACATTTCAGAAGAAGCGATCGATGACGACGACGACGGCTATGAAGAAGAAGAAGAAGAAGAAGAAGAAGAAGAAGAAGAAGAAGAAGAAGAAGAAGAAGAAGAAGAAGAAGAAGAAGAAGAAGAAGAAGAAGAAGAACAAGAACAAGAACAAGAAGAAGAACAAGAAGAAGAACAAGAACAAGAACAAGAACAAGAACAAGAAGAACAGGAAGAACAGGAAGAAGAAGAAGAAGAAGAAGAAGAAGAAGAAGAAGAAGAAGAAGAAGAAGAAGAAGAAGAAGAAGAAGAAGAAAAGGAGAAGAAGGAGGAGGAGAAGGAAAAGTAGAAGAAGAAGAAGAAGAAGAAGAAGAAGAAGAAGAAGAAGAAGAAGAAGAAGAAGAAGAAGAAGAAGAAGAAGAAGAAGAAGAAGAAGAAGAAGAAGAGGGGGAAGAGGAAGAACAAGAACAAAAAGAAGAGGAAAAAAAAGAAGAAGAAGAAGAAGAAGAAGAAGAAGAAGAAGAAGAAGAAGAAGAAGAAGAAGAAGAAGAAGAAGAAGAAGAAGAAGAAGAAGAAGAGGAAAAAGAAGAAGAAGAAGAGGAGGAGACGAAGGAGAAGAAGAAGAAGAAGAAGAAGGTCGAAAGAAAGAAAGAAAAAGAAAGAAGAGGAAAAAAAGAAAGAAGAGAAAGAACGAAATATGAACAAGAGCAAGAAGGATAAGATAAGAAGAAGAAGAACAGCAACAAAAAGAACGAGAAGACCAACAAGAACAAGAACAAAAAGAAATTCGATAAAATTTCATAAAAATCACACATGCAACAATTTGATAGTCTTTCTTCTGTTGGAAACAGGCACTGCATGTTATGGCAAAACAGCATACTCAGCTAAATCAGTGTTTTAGTAGCAATAAGCTTATTACGATATTTCAAACGCATGCTCGTCCCGTACATAATAAAATAAGCAATGCAGCATACCTGTTCAAACGGCATACAAAATGCTTGTTAATATTCGCTTCTATATTATAGCAAACAAGATCACTAATAATACAATACAAATATTTAATACATTGTATTTGTTGTACGAGATAATTGATCGTAAACGAACCTTTTGCGGCCTCCTTTGCGACCCCTAGAATTAATACGAACAGATTGTAAGTGAATAAAGCAGATCGTGTAGAGGGGCACACTGTAACATTGATCGTACTAGAAAGATGTGTGGACTAAATGCAGGATTTCGACTGCTTTCAAATAAATAAGAGATTAACAGAGCAAATGCATTATCGGATCTTTGATTAACACACGCTAGTAATTCATGTTCAAATATTCCTTTAAACTGTAAGACTAATATCATTGCACATTTTAACTGATGGACATAGAATACAGAGAAATACAGAAAATGTACACATACAAGTCCTTTATAATGCATTATTGGAATTGGTAAGTCGACTCAACTGTTAATGAAAGATTTAAATAATAACATTAAAATTAATAAAACACAGACCGAACACAAATGACTTTAAAATCACTATTTATTTTCTTTACTAAAGCGACGCCACGAAGGCTGATTATTTAAGTCCCAGAAAACACTGAACAAGAAGATAGTCTGTACGTATTCATGAATTCCAAATCCGTTTAAATATTCGGACATATATCAACAATGCATGTTCACCTCTCAAGATGACCAAAAGTCCGAAATGCACACACACAGCTTTATCTAAAATTATACACCAATTACAGCGATCGAACTGGTTAAATAGCTACAACTACCCCCAAAATGCATGTATACAAATACTGCCTTTTTCCTGGGGTAGCATCACAGGCACATTACACTGCGTACTTCACCAGCAGCTGTAGGGTAGCTTCAGGTAAAGCACATATTTTAATGCACCTGTGGTTCTCCAGAGCTATAAAAGCAACGTCCAAGTAGGCTACTTACACATTCGTCTGGTTATTCATTCAAATACAACCACATCTATACTATTAAATAATAAAAACACCCACGGTGACACCGGTAGCGCCAAAGGATAAATACTAGGCACGAGCGATACACACGTCTACAGCTATACATAATACGAGAATGACAATAGTAATAATGATAATACTTAATACTGCAGCTTTTCAATTCTTCTTTAGGACCAACCTGGCACGAGAATTCTTGCTCCTGCATCGTACAAAACACGAAATCTGATCCAGAAGTTCAGCAGTCTCGACGAAACTTCGACTGTTGAAAAAAGGGCATTTACAAATCTGAGTGTCCTTACGTGGGTTTACAAAGAAGGAGAGCAACACACGCAAAACACCGGATTTGAAGATATAGCGGTAAACTTAACCATCCTTTAAAAAACGTTGTGAAACACTCTGAAAATGGTCATGGTAAAGCATAACAATTATTTGCCATGGCTGCCGCGATTTAACTGAGAAGACTTCTCGAATTTCGCAGGCCTGAATGTTTTGCAGCTAGCTACAAATACACTGTAGCTAGTGTTGTGGAATGCACTTCATAAGCTCACTATATCAGTAGTTACACCGTATACTGCGAATGATTTAAGCCATCCTAGAAAGATAAAGAAAGTACCAAAGAAGAGAAAAAGTCAGGCGCGATGGTAACATTACTCTAACGTCTACGCAGTGACAGGTTTATAGATGTGATACATTTAACAAGAACCGATTTATGCAAGTATGCATTGACTTCCCCAAAGGAAAAAATTCCCATCAGGTTTGTGACTTTAAACATTGCACAACTTTTACCAAGGGAATATCCTAAATCGTAATTTACAACAGAACAAGTTTCTGAAACGTTCTTACTCGCCACCTAGTCTATCCTATCTTATTCTATCCTATCCCGTAACTCGAAAGTCGTTGGGGCACCTCAGATGATCGTTTAACCAGTGTACTCCATCTTTCTCCGTCCTCAGCAACCATCGTGGTTTCGCTCGCCTAGGGTAAATAGGAGCTTAAATCATCGTCCGTATTGGTGTATTAGGGTGCAGGCGTATATAATTTTGTACCATTAGTAGAATGACGCAACCTTTACTAAATATTGTTTGTTTTCTATTTATAAATCAAACTACAAGGCTTCTTCTTCTTCTTCTTCTTCTTCTTCTTCTTCTTCTTCTTCTTCTTCTTCTTCTTCTTCTTCTTCTTCTTCTTCTTCTTCTTCTCCTCCTCCTCCTCCTCCTCCTCCTCAGTGATATGGGTTTTATTTATGACAAACTACATTGTTACTTGGTGTTAAAAGCGAAGTACTTATACATGTTTACCAAGCTTTTAAAATAATAAAGCAAAGCATTAGAATAATTATTGAAGTCAAACTACTACATACCTTTAGGCCACATCAAACAAGTATTCAAAAACGATGAAATATTGCTGTATAAAAACGGAAAATCTGCGATTTGGTTTAAAAAGCAGACAGGAAGAAGAAATGGCAATCGCAGCCTTTTTGAAAAATTTCTTAGTTAAGGGTTGCAAAAGGCAACACATGTTCCTCTCTGTACGTGTTTCTTTAAAACTAAATCCTGTAGCGTTCAAAGCTGAATCTAGAATGCTGTGTTTATCTAAATGCATTTAGGAAAGTTTCCTGTCTACTTTTGTATGGTACAGTTAAAGCAGCAGTTGTTTTGCACATAGGGTTTGTATTCGTCTGTTTGAGAACTGACATTTTACAGTTTTCTAACAGATCTACTATACAGTACATAATTCACAAAGAAAACAAGCTGACCTCCAGATCTAGCTATTGCTACCTTTATTTTTCTAGATTATTCCGATATTTGTTCTATAACACCTAAATAGTAATATGTTATCAAGCAGTAAACACACAGTGTTAAGGTCCAAACCCAAAGCAACGTGATAAAAAAACCGTAACTTCTCTAGTCTGTGTAACAGAGTAAACATAGGAAGGATACAGTCTAACTGACCTAAGCTGTACAAAGAAATGGAAAAAAAAACATAGGCAAATGATAGCATTCAAATTGCAGGTAAAAAGCCGTAAGTAAGCTGAACCAAGAGCATTGAGTTTGCTTGAATGTAAAGCAGACATTTTAAGCGCAACTTAAAAAAAAACAGCGAAAGGAAAACTCACCTATACCTGAACTTCTTAGCCTCAGGGGAGTTCACTGCGTTCAGCTTGGTGAAGAGAACACGGATGATGTTCAAGAACAGGCAAAAGTTGATCTGTGGACCGGAAACACAAGAGCTTAATACCATCCCCATCCTGTTCCTCACTCCTCCTCTGTTCATTCTCACCATAATGACTTCCGCCATCACGTTTTCATTAATTCAAGAATTTGTATGTACAGCGTTCGAGAAAAAATCTATTGTTTTACATAACAAATATCATTAACTGTTACTGTATTACAATCCTGCTTAAGGTGTATTGTTTTAATTTATAAAAAAAAATTTGGACTGGGTCATACAATATTTTCCACACATTTCATTCGGTCATGTTCCCGAAACAAATCACAATAACAAAGAGGAAATGAAACAAACAATACAATTACATGAAATTGCATAGATGTTAATCTTAACTTATATTAAATGAAATATAATACTATTTACCGCTATGAACAATACGATAGGACCCTTCAGTATCCAGAAGTAGCCTTCATTTGGATTAGTATTCCAGCATCTGCAATGGCATGCAATTTTACAAAAGGTGATCATTCATTACGAATACAGAAACTTTTATTAGGCTTACATAACCATTGTTTATTATAATTATTAATTCGTCCATAACCATACATCTGTGATCTATCCATCTTTTATCCTGTTTTTCGTATCTCATATGATATTAGTTATCATTTGTAACTACTTTAAACTAGTCTCAAATCAAATTGAACCAGACTAATTAATGTCGGTCTTTCGGAATCTCGGTTTGTCTGCAACCCACATGCAGGGTCACATGTTACACCCACTCTTACACGTCACAAACACCCACAAACATCATTTAAACATGTGGTGTAAAGGAAGGAAGATCTCTGTTAGAAGACGGAAAGGAAAGTGGTTTTGGTATTTTTAAAACTCAGATTGACAGCAGCGTCCAATACTATTATTAAGGACGAGGGTAAGGGGGAAGTGGGGGGAGGGAGGTTGGGGAAGAGAGATGGAAGAAAGAAAACTTCGTTACCCGGAGAAAACCGTCTGTGACCTATCGTACCTGAAGTTAACGTGTTTTACCCTGACGGGGATCGAACCTAAGTCCCTTCGTTCAAGGAAAATTCGGCATTAGAGACTAACGCTATATCTGGACGCATGTTTACAGGCAATCCCAACCGATAAACAAGACTTTGAAAACTGTAATTTCCCCTCAAATACTTATTTTCCTGATGTTAACAGTACTTCTCAACGCGATGACACAATTTCAACGGACAAAATCTTGTTATTGTTGGTTGCCATTCTTTTCTTAATGGCTAAACAAAAATATTGCATTACATACGTCGACATTTCTTATATTATATTTATTTTTTTATATTGTTTTTTCACGTTTTATTTTTGGTAATTTCTAAAAACAATGTACTAATGCCAGTTATAATTCCTTTTACAAGCTAAAGGTAATATTACACCTTTGTTGACCTTCAAATTGTAATCTGTACATTCTGTTACAAGTGTGTCCATGAATTAGCCCTTTCCTATCTCATCCAGAACAGTCACTTCCACAAGCCATCTAGAAATCATCGTTCTTTCTTTGACACCCTCATACTACAAATACCCCGCTACAAACTCTCCTCTGGAGGCTGTCGATCCTTCTCATTGCTTGGTCCTTCAACTTGGAACTCTCTTCCTCGCTCTCTTCGCAGCTCTCCGAACATAGCCACTTTCAAGTCCAACTTAAAAACTCATCTTTTCCTTTAATATGTCTGATCTCATCTCTTATTACCATCATCATTCCTTCCTTTCTGATTCAGACCACCGCCGTCACACCGCACGTCCCCACCCCCTCACTCCTTAGTTGCTTTTCTCCTCCCCTTCCCTCCCTCGTCTTTTATATTTTACTTGTAAATATTTTTTTTCATGTTTGTGTTATGTTTTTGCGTAATTTATTAGTGTCTTGTTTGTGTTTAACTTCTTTTCGTTTGTTAACGTTAATTATAAACGCATGAGAACTGCGCTTTGAGCTGCTGTCGTTAGGAAAAAGCGCTATATAAATACCCATATTATTATATACTCTATCGCAAAAGTCAATGTCACTGGAGTAATTTTTTTGCTGAACACATTTTGCTCAATATCTCAAAAACCGCTCAAGCGATCTTGTTGAGTTTTGGTATACAGTTAAGCCTACATCAAATCATTGGTCATTCAGGAGGAGCAGTCTGGTTGTCGATCACTCCGAATGTCACTATTTTGTTCAAAACACATCTTTTTTGCTTTATCTCAACAAAAAGTGAACCGAGATTCATCATTTTCAACTTGTAAATTCTTGAACTATTGCTAAGTATTTTAGATCATTTGTATTTGTACATACTCAAAGGTCAAGGTCACTGTGCTTCACCTATATTGTGCTGTACCCAAAAATTGGCTTGGCTGATTTTGATGATGTTTTATCTTGCAGATAAGTCAGACAGTGGCCTATCATTCCGTGTTCTGCTTAAGCTTTGTTAGGATAAAGCCGAGTCACACCGCCAAGAAAATAAAACTTTTTTATTTTTAAATCCTTATTGTTCGGCTATTTTTGTGAGTGTCTGGAAATACATTTAAATGGCTCGCCATCTTGTTTATTTCAGCGCACAAAACAACACACAGAACAATAATCACGCTACGTTATGCGTTGCATGCATGCATACTTACAGAACGTCCTCTTTTGTGGCTCTCACTATAGCCCAAGGAATCACAGATATCAAAGGTGTAGCTGGAACAATTAAAAAAAGGTGCAAACACTAAAACACTAAACTATATTATGATGACAAGCAACTGTAACACTTAGTTACTTACATAGAGAACAACAGAAAGAGGAAACAAGTAAGCACAATGAGCTTAAAAAATGGAACAAAAACTCTGGCAGAGTAGTCGGGCGGTTTAAAAGTTAGACCCTGTGTATCGACCAGTGAGAGGGGACGGGTAGCTCAGTTGGTAGAGCGTCTTACTAGTAACCGAAAGGTACATGGTTCGAATCCCGGATTGGCCAATGTGTGACCATATTATTTTCCCCTTACCATCAACTGGTTCGCTGGTGTCAGAATAATGTGACCAGTAGCCGCCTATACGCTTCGGTGTCGTGTGACTATAATCAACAACAACAACAACAACAATCCTATCCTATCCTATCCTATCCCATAACCCGAAGGTCGTAGGGGCACCACAGATGATCGTTTAACCAGCATACTCCATCTTTCTCTGTCCTCAGCAGCCCTCATGGCTTCGCTCAGTGTCAAACCAGTCCATTCTCGAATGTTGTCCTCCCACCTCTTTTTCGGTCTTCCCCTTCTTCTACCTCCTAGCACTGTGCCTTGCAGAATGGTCTTTGCAAGGCCTGATGATCTGGTGACGTGGCCATACCATCGGAGTTTCCGTTTCTTCACCACTGTGAGCAGGTCATCGTGTTGTCCAATGGCTTGTGTGATGGTCTGTCGGACTTCGTCGTTGGTGATGTGTTGGGTATAGGAAATGCACAGAAGTCTTCTGTAGCATCTCATCTCCATGCTTTGTATTCTTCGTTGGAGATCTGCTGTGAGGGTCCACGCTTCGCAAGCATATAGGAAGATGGAGATGACCAGAGAGCGCAGCAGTCTTACTTTAAAACAACAACAATAATAATAATAATAATAATAATAATAATAATAATAATAATAATAATAAAATTCATAATAATAATAATAATAATAATAATAATAATAATAATAATAATAATAATAATAATAATAATAATAATAATAATAATAATAATAATAGCGGATGCTATCACGCACTTTTCCTTCAATCAAACTCAATAATAATAATAATAATAATAATAATAATAATAATAATAATAATAATAATAATAATAATAATAATAATAATAATAATAATAATAATAGCGGATGCTATCACGCACTTTTCCTTCAATCAAACTCAAAGTGCCACGATCTCAAAAGATCACTATATTACAGAAGGCAGAAAAGAAATCAGTTTTTAGTTTTGGAAAGTTACATTGGCTGCATCCAATACCATTTGGATTATTGAAGGAAGGAAGGAAGGAAGGAAGGAACCCGAAGCACCCGGAGAAACTCCTCCGCTGTAACATTAAAAGTCTCGAACCTAAGTCAAGTCAGTTCGTCCCTTTGAGGGGCTCGAACACGCGACCTTCGGCATAGCAAATCAGCGCCCTATCAACGGAGTAGCTCTTGACTTGAGCTGGAAAAAAACCGCTAAATGACATAAATAAATAAATAAATAAATAAATAAATAAATAAATAAATAAATAAATCTAACATCAAAAGAGGGAAGGCTCTTTGTTCACACACAAAAACAACGCTAGTCTCTTTGCATCAGGTAGGCACGGTGGTCTAATGGTAGAGCTTTGGCTTGCGGATCTGAAGGTCCCGGGTTCGAGCCCTGGCCGGGCCATTGTGTTGTGTCCCTGGGAAAGACACTTTACTCCCTTTTCCTATCCTTTGGATGAGAGTATAAACCAAGGTCTAGTCTGTGTGTCGCATACATTCCATCATAACGGACTTTAAAGATCCTGACGCTCATGTCCTAGACGGGTGAGTGCCGGTGACAAGAATACACCCAGCATGCACTTGGTCCTTCTCCTCCGTCCATGGCTGCCCAGGATTATGCTCAGTTGTCCGGGCGTCAGACCATGCGCCCACAGGCTTCGGGTGGGCGTCTCGGGCGGTTTGAGTTAGATCCTGTATCGGCCAGCGCTTTGAGCGGCTCTTGAGTTGGTAAAGCGCTATATAAAAGTGATTAAATTAAATTAAATTAAATCAAAAAGGGAAATTGCTTTTTTGTCAAAGAGTTGGGAGAACAAATACAAAGAGGAACTGGTTTTGGGGTGGGTGGGTGGAGGGGGGAAGAAGGGTGAGAGGCATCGGAAGACACCCTTAAATTTAAACTTTGCTTCCAACAATTTTAATTAAATATTTGGATTGTTTGCATCTTTGTAATTGTTACTTGTTTCTGTTTATATTTTGTTAAAAGTTATGTTTGTTGTTCGTTAAGATTTGGTCAAGGACAGTACGAGAGTTTGGCTCTTGTGTGAGAATTTAAGAAACAGTTCTCTTTCTCTCGACCTGAAAGCCCCTTCATAAATCTTTCCCTTATT
>CM072511.1:87168053-87188053 GCA_036898135.1 Oncomelania hupensis | reverse complement strand
AAATAGACAAAATAAATTGACACAATGATTGTTCAACGTAGTTCAGTTCATTTCAAGTGTTCCATTTAATCTTCAATACTACTAGGTAGGCCGGCTTCGTAGACACGATTTTACCCCTAGTGTGACAGATTCAGAGGCAGATAGCGAGGGAATTGCCTCTTATGCTGGATCTTGAAAGTAAGACCTATGTCTAGGGACAATGCGTTATAGGGTGTACATATATCGAACAGGTCCTTTGGATTTCAATCGTCGCAGCGGTATCAGTACAAGTTCAACTACTGCACGTGCAATATATTCTGAAATCTGTTATACTTCAGCTGTTTTACCGAGACAAAATAATAATAATAATAATAATAATAATAATAATAATAATAATAATAATAATAATAATAATAATAATAATAATAATAATAATAATAATACAATGCATTTATACAACGCATTTTTCATTATAATAACAACTCAATGCGCTTACACACATCGTTCGAACACATCATCACAACATTCTAACTATATACATCATGTACAGCATCATTGTCACGTGGGGTTTATGGGCTCTGCACAATGGAATTATGGACCCTCACGTTTATTCGGTGGGAACTGCTAGTAAGTCACCCTATGAATTACTTTAATAAATTTATTTGTTTAGCTCGTTCTGTGTTAAGGTTGGGGTACAGAAATAGATAGAAAAATGGTAAAAGATTACTGTCACACTAGCTTTCACACGGCTATGAATCATATGTAGTCCAGCCACTTGATAACAGTTAAAATCACACATTTATTTCTTCTACTCTATACAAAATTCTCTAAGTACTAATCTAACTTAAAAAGTCTCAGTCACTGCTAATAGTTCGATCGCTGATAGTCTAGGCAGCTGTTATATCTTCCTCGGGCACTTGCTATAATATCTCATGTAGATTTGGACTACTGTGGTCCGTTTTACAGTTTCTGAAGAGTTGGACTACTGTGGTCCTGTTATGATCAGTTTAAGTGCACCTTCGCCTTATGCACTTAACTCATGTGTGGGGTGTTCGAAGTCCTTCTGTGAGGTAGCTTCTGGTCCACCTGTGTAGTTGTGTAGTTGGGTTCCCTTGCCACGCTGTGGGGTCTGACAGGGTGTCTTTCAAGGCAGCTCTTTCCGTCTTGTGCGGTAGAGTCTCCTCAACCAACTGGTCGTTTCTGTGGAGTGGGGATAGCTCGGGATAGCTCGGGATAGCTCGGGATAGCTCGCCTGCTCGTCTGTAATATAAGAGACGAAATTCTGCACAACCCTGAATAATCGGTTTGTGCAGAGCGTCTCACTGAAAGCCAAGTAGCCCTCAGTGATAGCTCCACATCTCTATACATAAGCGACGAACATTCTGCTACTTCCGGGGTCCGCTGTAATCTCACTCTAAATTCCTATACATACATAAATATAAATCGTGTCTAACTATACACATACAGAATTAATAATATTATAAACATTCACGGGTACAGCCACTGGTCTGCAAACATACATATAAGTTAAACAACAGTGGTTCCGTACGGCATGCAACATGGCGGCGCAACCGGTCGTGTTTCACCTCGTGGTAGGCTCTTCCACGTGGTCCCGCAAATTCGGATTAACAATTCACATTTATGCATAGCAAATTCCACAAACATAATTTCAACAATAATAATTAAATATATCACGATGAAACAGAAGGGTGTTCATTTACCTGTTTGACAAGTTCAGGCCCGTGTTGACTGAATAGAATTCTGAGATTCTAAGTCCTGCTTCCTGGTCTATGAGTGAAGATAGTTCTCTGCTAGCTAAGGAGATGTTACTTCTTCCTCGTCTCACACACGACTGACCAAGCTGTGCTAGGTTTTGACACAGTCAAAACTGCTCTACCCACTTAGCCTGCTGCTGATTGGTTAAAACGGTCCGATTCAAAGCTCAAGTGTTGAGTCACTGCGATGTGGGTCGGGCTCGCGGTGTGTGGTCTGCTGGGTAATTTAATTGCTGCTGTGTTATAGTCTAACTTCTAAAGTTACAAAGACTACACATGGCTAAATAGTAATAAGCAGAGTTAACACTAGCCAGTTCGTGACAATCATTGAGACAATATTATTACTGTTCATACTATTTACGCAGAAAACGCCTTGCGGAACAAGTGCGTTTTTAAGCAGCTCTTGAAGGAAACAAGGTCTGTACAATGTTTTAAACCGGCAGGCAGCGCATTCCAAACCTTGGGTGCTTGAAAGCTAAAAGACCGCTCGCCAACTGTTTTAAGCCGACGCTTGAGACATGCAATGGTATTGAACAAAACAAACAAACAAATAACAACAACAACAACACACACATACAAAACAAAACAAAACAAAACAAAACACAACAAAACGAAGATTATGTCTCAAAATACAGACTAACCTATCTTTAATTCCTTGAGGAATCTAAGTAGTTTACTGTGATATGTGTTATTTGAAATAATGACACAATGTATCACAATGAACCGTTGGCCTACTGACTGTCCTCAGGGATACACAGTCTTTGCTTATATACTTCATTACTAAATGTTAATTCATGTTATTGCACGATTATGGGTATTTCTGTGTGCTTGGTGGACGTGATTTAATGTCTTCTTCAACAGCCAATCAGTGGTCCTAGGAAAAAAGAGAGTTTATTTGCAAAACATAATTCATCTAAAAAAAATTCCTGAGATATTCAACAATCCTTGTGTGCTACTTGGGAGGTTTAAGAGGTTTTGAGGGTATAGTGGGTTAGTTTGTCCCAAACTACAACTGACTTACCATTTTCCTCAAAACAATTCAGTGTGTTTGTGCTTATACGATACTAATTGGGTCCTAATGACTTCCGTTTTATAACAATATGGGTCGTTAAGATTATTAGTCAATTTATTAATGCACGTGTTTCTTGTCTTTCTTTCTTCCTTCTTTCTTTTTCTTCTTTCTTTCCCTTGATTTTTTTTTTAAATTTTTTTTTAATTTATTTTTTCCAATTTTTTTCTTCTTCTTCTTCTTCTTCTTCTTCTTCTTCTTCTTCTTCTTCTTCTTCTTCTTCTTCTTCTTCTTCTTCTTCTTCTTCTTCTTCTTATTATTATTAGTAGTAGTAGTAGTAGTAGTAGTAGTAGTAGTAGTAGTAGTAGTAGTAGTAGTAGTAGTAGTATATCACTTTTATATAGCGCTTTTCCAGCTCATGAGCTGCTCAAGGCGCTCGTCGGTACAGGATGTAACTCAAACCGTCCGAGGCGCCCACCTGCAACCTTTGGGCGTACAGTGACGCACAGACGGCTGACTACAATCCTGGGCAACCGGGGAAGGGGAGAAGAGACCTAGCTGGTTGTATGTGTGTAGCCGGCACTTACCCGTCTCTAAGACATGAGCGTCAGGATCTTTAAAGTCCATACAGTGGAATGCGCGCGTGCACAGATTTGACCTCGGCTTATTCTTTCATCCGAAAAATAACTTTCAAATCTTTCTTTATTTCTCTTTTTTTTCTTTTTCAATTATTTTTTCCTTCTTTTTTTTTCTTTTTTTTCCTTTCTTTCTTTTTTCAAGTTCTTTTTTTCCTCTTTTTTTTTTTCTTTTTATTATTTTCTTTGTTTCTTTTGTTCTTTGTTAGCGTATGAAACTGTACGGCATTAGTCAGACGATGTTTGTTGTTGGAATCACGTCTAGACAATTTATTGACAATGAACAAACAACAACAGTTCATTCTTTAATCTGGAACGAGTTCTAGAAAAATCATGAAAATTGAGTTGACTAAGAGGGGTAGGGAAGGCACAGAGGTGGGAATGGGTGATTATTTTCGCTAAGCACGTGTAATTCTTTATAGATTACCTCTTTCCTCGTCTGTACTATATCTAGTTTACGTTAGTCCCTTGTTTTGTGTACGTGTGACATCATTCCATCTTTAATATTGCCAGACAGCACGTAACCGGGATTGTCAAAGTACAGAACAATTATCTATGGCGGACATTACATTACATTACATGATTATTGCTTTAGGTCCAGCGGACTCTTCCAAGCCAAATCAGGACCGGACAACCCCTGATCCGCATAAAAGATCTGCTAAAACAACCCTAGTGGTAAAACTGAAAGCTCTCCCCCAGCCAATCACTTTACAATAAAGACATCCCACGCATGGGACGCTGAAGCTATATTCTAATCTATCGAACCCCCGTTTACAAAAACAAAATAGAATATAATCATTATAAATTATCAACAAAACACATACATATAAAATGCCGACATTGCTAAATAATAACATCATAGGAAGCCCTACTGACCAAGTTAATGATTCTATGTTCCATTTACTTAGTGCATTATGTTAATTTGTTAAGGGAAAGATTGTGAGATTAGACTTTTAATTTTTTAAAACAATCTTAATCTCTTAAAAAAAACACATTAGAAATGTCATATTCCTGTATAATATTTCTTTTCCTGCTAGACTACAAATGTATTTATTTACTTGTTTTTTTTTAAATTCAAATATTCTATGTCTTTATTTCACTCACTAAACGTCCATACACCACTGTGCTATATATTTAGACACAAACAAAACAACGCTTTATAGCCCAACTACATAATCAAAACCTAGACAACGCGTAGATATTTTATATAGATTTATAAACTACACCACTTATACCGTTGTACAAAATACAAGATCGATATACTAGCTAAAGGTGTACAAGATTAACTGTAGTTTGGCACATTTCAGGGTAATGAACGGCGTCCAGCAGACCCTTTTTGCCATTGCTGAGTGAGAATCGCGTGGCTCTTAACAATAATTTGGGAAACAGATGTATTGCCTGCCTGCGTTAGAGCCGCGGGTTGTAGAAGGAAAAAAAAACAACTTCTTGTCCGCTACTTGATAGTCGACGTACTTTTTTTGGAGGGGACACTATGCACAACAGACCTGTGGCAGGCTACACTATTCTCCTCCTTCTTTACCTAATGAATACATTTAATTATGTATTTATTTTAATGTGTTTTATTTTTATGTATTAAAATAATTTATTTTATTTTATTTTATTTTATTTTATTTTATTTATTTATTTCTTCTTTTTTTTTTTTTTGGGGGGGGGGGGGGGGGAGGGAGGGAGAGGTGGTCTTTAGAAAACGTGTACTATGCAAAGCGTCCCTTCCCTTTTCTGTGCAAGAGTGCAATCACTACTGTAGTGCATCATCATCATCATCATCATCATCATCATCATCATCATCATCATCATCATCATCATCATCATCATCATCATCATCATCATCATTCTCATCCTCATCATCATCATCATCATCATCATCATCATCCACCATCATCATCACCACCTCCATCACAACTACCACCACCACCAAGAGCACCACCATCGCTATTATGAACACATATTCCTTTATCATAAAGCATCCATTATTATTATTATTATTATTATTATTATTATTATTATTATTATTATTATTATTATTATTATTATTATTATTATTATTATTATTATTATTATTGTAGTTATCAGCACTCATCGTATTCTGCAAACTCGTAAACACGTTTTGCTCTTACGATAGATGCTTCGGGTAATTCAGCTCAATGGATGACTGCAGCTACAACTCCTAACGACGATGTTGTCACTAGATGGAATCTTGCAAATTGGCATTTTGATCCATAAGAATGTCCAGTTGAATTGTGCACAACTAATAACCGTGAGACCCAAGCCGCCATCATCATCGGCAAAAGCAGCAGCAGCAGAAGAGGCGTTGGCGTCGTCATTGTCATTAACATCATTATCATCATCGACATCATCATCATTATCGACATCGTCATCGTGTTGTTGTTGTTGCTGCTGTTGTTGTTGTTCTTCTTCTTCTTCTTGTTCTTCTTGTTCTTCTTGTTCTTGTTCTTGTTCTTGTTCTTCTTGTTCTTGTTCTTCTTCTTCTTCTTCTTCTTCTTCTTCTTCTTCTTCTTCTTCTTCTTCTTCTTCTTCTTGTTCTTCTTGTTCTTCTTCTTCTTCTTCTTCTTCTTCTTCTTCTTCTTCTTCTTCTTCTTCTTCTTCTTCTATTTTATCATTATATTTTTCTGCTCTTACGATGCATGCATCAATTGATTCAGCTCCATGGATGACTGCAGCAGCAGCTACAAACCTTTACGACAATGTTGCTAGCAACTGGCAACTCGTAAATTGACGCTTTGAATCTGGGTTGTTCACGAGGGGGTGTGTTTGAATGCCTGTATGTGTTTGCATGCGTCTTTGTGTGTGCGTGCGTAAGTGTGTATGTATGTGTGTGTTTGTCTGCGTGTGTATATCAGTTTGTCTGTTTGTTTACGTTACTGCACGTGTGGGTGTTTCTGCCTGTGCGTGGGCACGAACGCACCCGTGGGCAGGGTGAGCGCGAGCATATTATGTACATATATAGCCACAGTAGTAAATCCTCTACCGTGATGGACGTTCCTCGAATTAATCTAGAAGAATAATGCTGACAAGTGCAATAAAACTTCTTTTTCTAAGAAAAGAGTAATTGCATTGCCCCCTTATTATCAATATATTTTGACCTCGCGACGGATTGAAATGGCAGAATACAAATTCCATTCGACCAACACTCCCACCTCATCGGAATCTACCAAATAAAACTAAAACTAATATCTCCTTCACGTTTGCATTCTGATATATAACATATCTATCCTGATTTTTACAAAAGATTTTTGTATGCATCATTTTACGAATGAAATGTCCTGTTCGCGCTCATTTCTGACATTTATCACGTTTGCTGATGACACGGCGTTGGTCGCCCGACTTGGGGCGAAGACCCTCTGGCTCTATACTTTCTCCAGATAGAAACCCTGAATAACTTAATTTATATATGACCTTATCAATCCCAACATTTAAAAAAATCAAAAGAATTTAATTTGGAGAATAGGAGAATCCCATGCAACACACCAAATCATTATTGATAATGAGGCGGTAGAACAGGTCAGCAATTGTAAATATCATGACGCTGTTACTGATGATAAATTATCATTCCAGGATAATGCCGATGCGGCCTGTAAGAAGCCTATTAGAGTAAGTATTTTCTTAAAAAAAATCAGGGCCTTTGGTGTCAGTAGTCATGTCCTTGGGTCGGTGTTCTGCAGCCTGGTGGAAAGTATTCTCACCTTCAACATCATAATATGGTTTGGTCTGCTCACCGCTAGGAATAAATCACGCTTGAAGAGGACTATGAACATAGCGAGCAAAACAACTGGCATCTAACAGAAACAACTGAGTGAATGTAAACCGCAGCCACTACGAAAAAGGCAAATCGAATCATATGCGACATCTTCCATCCCCTGAATCGTTGTTTTCAGTACTTGACGAAAAATCGAAGGCTCCGAATGCAGTTCACTAAGAAACAAAAATTACACAAGAACTCTTTCATACCTAGTGCGATCTCGATCTTCAACAATCTCTAGCTCTGTTGCCTAATCGGCCAAGGCGGTTTATATGTTTAATTGAAATGTTAATGTTAATATTTTATTTTATGATTGTATGCACTCTTTTAGATGTTCTAGTCATACTTATCACTTTTAATGAGTTGATGATCTTTATAGAGCAGGTGGCAGTTGATGGGTTAAGGCTATTTGTGTGCATGTACATGGGTGTGCTCAATTCAATTAAGGTTGATTATTCTCCATTAATGTATATATGGATACACGTATATTCTATGTATTCACTATATTAGCATTATATATATGAGAATGCATGTGGGTGCAAGTTAATTTAAACATTATTATCATTGTTATTATTATTGTGTGCACTTATTATGTAAGCCTATATTTACTTATTCAATGTATTGACGGATGCACACACGTGGGTGTGTGTGGATGTGTCAGCATGGATAAAGGCGTGAGGGGGGGATGAGAGAGAGGAGATAGAGGGAGAGAAAGAGAGAGAGATTGAATATTTCCAGCTGAGCCATAAGACTGTTGTACGCAAGGAAATTCTTATTTTATTTTTGTTCATTTACTATTGTATGCAAAGTTTGCGCTCAATGCCAAAGGCAATTTTCCGCTTTTTTGTATAAAGTGAAAGTTGGACAAAAAAGTTGCATTGTATTGTATTGCATTTTAAAGTAGTATTTTTGGGGTCTTTCAAAGAAATTCGTCCATTAGTTTCAGAGTAAGACTGCTGCGCTCCCTTGTCATCTCCATCTTCCTATATGCTTGCGAAGCATGGACCCTCACAGCAGATCTACAAAGAAGAATACAAAGCATGGAGATGAGGTGCTACAGAAGACTTCTAGGCATTTCCTATACCCGACACATCACCAACGACGAAGTCCGACACACCATCACACAAGCCATTGGACAACACGATGACCTGCTCACAGTGGTGAAGAAACGGAAACTCCGATGGTATGGCCATGTCACCAGATCATCAGGCCTTGCAAAGACTATTCTGCAAGGCACAGTGCAAGGAGGTAGAAGAAGAGGGAGACCAAAAAAGATATGTGAGGACAACATTCGAGAATGGACTGGTTTGACACAGAGCGAAGCCATCAGGGCTGCTGAGGACAGAGAAAGATGGAGTATGCTGGTTAAACGATCATCTGTGGTGCCCCTACGACCTCCGGGTTACGGTACAGGAAAGGATAGGATAGTTTCAGAGAAAAGTACGCACAATAAATAACTAAATGAAAATTAAAATATTATATCACCACTATGACGTCACCCGATATACATAAGTTTTGATTAAGGCTCAACGCATCTGTACACTCACATACAAAGTTTAGAGGAAATGTAAAAAAAAAAAAAAAACATACATAAAAAATTAAAAAGAGACGTCCTCATGATCACGTCACTCGATTTGCATAAGTTTGGTTGTAAGTAAAGTCTAAGTATATACCAAAATTGAACCAAATCCTTACAGTAGTTTGTGAGAAACTACGATTACAAAAAAACAACAATTAAAATATGACGTCACAATAATGACGTCACACAATAACCCACAGTTTCGTTTAAGGCTCAAGGTATCTGAACACTCTAATAACATACGAAGTTGTTGTGTGTTGTTTTTTTACACCCCCCAAAAATGATATCACTATGACTATTTCACTCAATTTGCATGTGGTTGTACCTTGAAGGTACCGGTACAGTCTAAGTACCAAACTTGAACCAAATCCCTTCAGTAATGATGACGTCACCCGATTATTTTTTTTTTTTTTTTGGTCGTCTGATAGAGTTCACTATTTCCTAACTAAATACCAAGTTTTAAATAAATTCGTCCAGTAGTTGTTGTTTTTCTTTTTATATATAAAAAGGAGCGTAAATGTCACCTCCAGACGCCGGATTGATAAAGCCAAAAACAAGTGCTGGACACTAACAGGTGTAGAGTTCCCTCGCTGCTCTCTTTTTCTCTCTTTCTCTCTCTCACAAACACACACACGCACACACACTCACTCACTTTCATACACACACTAACAAACTAAATGCCAAGTTTCAAAGAAATCCGTCCATTAGTTTCAGAGAAAAGTGGGCCAAAAAAAATAACTACATGAAAATTTCAATATTATGTCACCACGATGAAGTCACTCAATATACATACATTTTGAGGAAGGCTCAAGGCATCTGTACACTCTCATTACACAAACATTTTTTTAAATGTAAATTTTAAGGTTTTATCATCATGAGTACGTCACTCGATTTTCATAATTTTGGTTTAACGTTGGAGGCATAGACAAAGTCTAAGTATATACCAATCTTTAATCAAATCTCTCCAGTAATTTGGGAGAAAATAAGATTAGAAAAAAAACAATTTATGACGTCACTCAATATACCTTAGTTTCGTGTAAGGCACACGCTATATATTCTAATGACATACACAGTTTAAAAAAAAATGTATTTTAACAAATTACGTCCTGGTGATTTCGTCACTCGATATGTAGCAGTGTTTTTTGTTTTTTTTTTGAAGCACAGATAAAAGTCCAAGAACATATTAAACTTGAACCAAAGCCCTTTAATAGTTTGGGAGAAAATAGGATTACAAAAAGACAAAACAAAACCAGAAAAACAACAAATTATGACATAATCTTGATGACGTCACCCAACATGCATAATTTGTTTGTCATCTAGTGGGGTTCACTATTTCCTAACTAAATACCAAGTTTCAAATAAATCCGTTCATTAGTATTAGAGGAACGTGCGTTAATGTCACCTCCGAACGCCGGATGGGCGGATTCCCAAAAGCCAAAAACATTAGTTGTCGAGCTTTACATCTCGGGAACTAACTATAGCTTCAGAGCTTACAGCTCGGGAACTAACAAGCACATTACATAGCGTCTTCCGTTGACACACTGTGATTACAGATAATCATTATCCTATTATGCGACGCGTTTTATGCTATAGGTTTTTAAAAAGAGACGAAAGGGAAGAGAAAAAACAACACAGCAAAATTTTCTAGCTTTTCTTATAGACAATCTACAAAGAGAGACAGTGAAGTTTGTATTTTGGTACGCGGCGTTTTTACGACACACATTGAAGACCAATAGAACATGTCCTAGCATTTCTGTGGACAAACTATACGGTAAAATACAGCATGCTGTGCGATTTCGGGTACACGTTGAAACATAGGTGCCTAGTTTCTTTTTTTCTTTCTTTCTTCTGTTCTTTCTTTCTTGCTTTTGTATTTAGACAAAAATGCGAAGAAAACAAAACCCGTTATTATTCTATTATGCCACGCGTTTTATGCGCTAACGCGTGACGGATCGATGCCTGACGCGACCTACTTAATATAGATATATTTTTTCCCCCGTTCCTAGCCAGGATCGCATCATCGCACATCCCAGTGAGGGGAAACTCGTTAAAAACAAATTGATGTCGCCTGGTCATTCATCCTGGCTGTTGCTCGCCGCGACTGTCTTTTGTTCTCAACTTGATTGCTTCCTTACACGGTTCCTCTCTTATAATGGGTCTATCGCCAGAGAGCCCCTTTTTCCGTAACAAATAAAACTTGAGGCGCAAATAGGAGTGGGGGAGGGGTAAGGGGCTATGAATGGGGTATAGGCAAAGGTACAGGGAGGGGGGCTGGGGATGGTGAAACTAACAGAAGGGGAGCGCATTTGGCTCAGTGGGATACACATTGTTCTCGAATGTCCAGGCAATAACATAGCAGTCTGTACAGGCAGTGTTCCAAACCCCGTTAACTGGAGTATTATACATTTCAGAGTGTAAGAAAAGAGACACTGCGCCCCTACTCCTTTGGATGAGAGTATAAACCGAGGTCTAGTCTGTGCAGGCAAGCATTCAACCGCACGTTAAAGATCCTGACGCTCATGTCCTAGACGGGTGAGTGCATCTAGAACGCATTAGGTCCCATTCTCCCCATACCCGGTCGCCCAGGATTGTGCTCGGTCGTCTGGGCGTCAGACTATGCGCCAAAAGGTGGCAGGTGGGCGCCTAAGGCGGCTTGAATGAGATCCAGTACCAGAGAACGCCTTGAGCAGCTCTTGAGCTAGAAATGCGCTATATAGGAACGATTAAATAAATAAATAAATAATGTAGGGAAAAGGTTCCATTTTTACAAGAGTAATGCCGTCCTTAATCATCAGGGAGCCCTTTGCATGCATCAAATACAACTTAAGGCATACATTACAGAAAGGTGAGAAGTGCTGGAATAGGATAGGGAAGGGGAGAGAGAATGGGGGGCGGGTGTGGGGGTGAGGAAGGGGCCTTGTATCTAAGAGAAAGAACGCGCCGATACCGTCGCGTCTCGCGGGACTGAAGTGGTGGATGCGCGTGTGTTAGTGAAGGGTGTGTGTGGGTGTGGGCTATAATGAGGACTAAGAGTACAAGAGTAAGAATCTATTGACATCGTGTGTGTCTTCATCAAATACGAACTAAGGCACAAACCTCTGTGGAAGGTGCCGGATAAGGGTGGCGATGAAAAAGGTAAAGGTAAAAAGTGGGGGTGTGGCGGGCACGGGGATTGGGAGGTGGGGTTTGGGGAGAGTCAATATAAGAGTAGGCTTACTAAAGTGCGGGCATCGCTAGAGGCCACTTACTGGAATCAACTATAACTTAAAGGCGTGAGTTATGGAGATGAGAGCAGTGCTCGAAAAGGGTAGAAAATGAGAGTAGGAGAAGGGAGGGGGGGGCGCTTATATCTAAGTATTTCAAAGTATTTATTTTATTTATTTTTATTCAGTCACATGCACATAGCGCTTTACCAACCCAAGAGCTGCTCAAGCCGCTGACTGATACAGGGTCTAACCCAAGCCGCTCAAGCCGGACTGACCCTGAATGGGGAGGATGGACTTAGTGCGCGCTGGGTGTATTTGTGTAGCCGGCATGAGCGTCAGGATCTTTAAAGTCCATGCGATGGAATGCATGCAGGCACTGACTAGCCCTCGGTTTATACTCTCATCCGAAGGAGTAGGAGTGCAGTGTCTCAGTTGTTTGTTGTATTTTTTTTTGCTTCGTTTGAACCGCTGCCTGGACAGGCTGCAATGATATCGCCTGACAATAGAGTACACAGCGCACACCACTGAGCTAACTGCGATCCCTAAGTAAGAATGTATTGTCATCAGCCTCAAGGGGTGCGGTGGGGCTGGAGTGAAAGAAAGGGAAGGGGGCTGGGTGCTAAAATAAGAATCTGTTGACATCGCGCGAGGCTCATAATCTGCATCAAATACAATTTAAACAGAGGGGTGGCAAGAGTTGGGAGTTTGCGCCATGGGGAGAGGGAAAAGGTGAAGATGTGAGGGAGGGGGTGGGGGAATTTTTATCTAAGAGTCAAAATACAACCAGCCGCAAAATTAATGGGTTTGGGATCGCCGGGAAGGCGGTAGAGGGTAGGAAAGGAAAGAGGGGGTGGGGGTGGTTGGAGGTAGGGTGGGAGGGAGTACGAGTAAGGATGTGTTGACACGAGAGAGACCCACTGTTCTGCATCACGTAAAACACTAAAAGTGTCGAGACAGAGGTGCATTGGTGGGGGTTGGGAGTTTGGGGTCAGGGTGCTTTCAAGGCAGAGAAAGCGAGACAGGGATTTAGCGTCAAGAGACAATGAGGGAGGGATCATGACTGTGCTTGAAGAGTAAGACTGTTGAGCGAGAAAAAAAGGATGAACAGGGCCGAACGCCCTAGGAGTTGTATAACAAGAGAAAAGAAGATTTTAAAATAATAATAATAATAATAATAATAATAATAATAATAATAATAATAATCCTATCCTATCCTATCCTATCCTATCCTATCCTATCCCATAACTCGGAGGTCGTAGGGGCATCACAGATGATCGTTTAACCAGCGTACTCCAGCTTTCCCTGTCCTCAGCAACCCTGATTGTTTCGCTCAGAGTCAAACCAGTCCATTCTCGAATGTTGTCCTCCCACCTCTTTTTCGGTCTCCCTCTTCTTCCACCTCCTTGCACTGTGCATTGCAGGATGGTCTTTGCCATGGGCGTGGCCATACCATCGGAGTTTCCTTTTTTTCACCACTGTGAGCAGATCATCGTGTTGTCAAATGACTTGTGTGATGGTCTGTCGGACTTCGTCGTTGGTGATGTGCTGGGTATAGGAAATGCCCAGAAGTCGTCTGTAGCACCTCATCTCCATGCTTTGTATTCTTCGTTGGAGATCTGCTGTGAGGGTCCAATATATAATTTTTTTGTAAAATAATAATAATAAATAACAAGCAATTTATACAGCGCTTTCCAAAATCACAAAGCGCTTTACACAAACAAATGTAAACACAACATGCATACATTGGTCAATAACACGCAACCACATACGCATCCCAACACCCCAAAAAACAAACAAACACTCCGGGCGCCTAAGAAAAGGCCTCTCTAAAAAGATGCGTCTTCAAATTCATTTTAAAAGACGCTAGTGAAGGACTGTGACGGACGGACCGAGGTAGCGAGTTCCAGGTCTGAACGGAGAAGAAACTGAAGTCTTAAGGGAAAGAATAAGAACGAACTACTACTACTACTACTACTACTACTACTACTACTACTACTACTACTACTACTACTACTACTACTACTACTAAAAACGCACCGTGACGCCCTCTTTTCCTCTTCATATAATAACCACCCCCTTCTCCTCACCACCCTCTCCTCTGACTTTACCCGGCCCCTCTCAATCCCCAACCCTCGGGTCCTATTATTCTGCGTTAATGAGACAGGCTCGTCGATGAACAATCGAAGCTGCTGTTAATACGTTTGTGCATTTTAAGGATGAATGAACCTATGTTCGTTCAACTAAAGAATAAAACAAGGAAAAATAAAATAAAATTAAATAATTTATTAGGCTACATCGGCACAATAGCATCGTGATCTCATTAATGACAACAATCATTTCGCTGTTTGAAGTTTTCATGGCGTTAGAAACAAAAAAAATTGTGAACTAATTAGGATACTTTGATTTGAGGGTTGGAGTTATATCATCAGTCAACTCAGTCACTACTTGTCTCTTGATGATGCAAACAAATTGGCTGTCTCGTTCGTTCTGTCGCGGCTAGGTTAATGCAACGCACTTCTAGCAGGCGTGCCTGACAACAAGCTTTCGAGGTTACAAAAGATCCAGAACAGAGCTGAGCACATGGTTCTCCGTCAGCCGTGCCGTGTCAGTGCCACTCACTTGCTCAGAACACTGCACTGGTTGCCAGCCAAAGCCCATATCGAATACAAACTATCCATTCTATGTTTCCACTGCCTACACTTTGGGCTTTTCCATCTTATCTCTCTGATTTTCTTCATCCATACACACCTGCACGATCTTTACGTTCTGCAAGCGCTTCTCTTCTCACTGTCCCAGGGAATTCATTGCGTACCCTTGGAAAACGTTCTTTCTCTGTGTTTGGGCCTACAATTTGGAATTCTCTTCCTATATCTCTTCGACAAGTTAAGTGGCTCAAAACTTAAAAAAAAAAAAACTCCTCAAAACGCATCTGTTCAATAAGTACCTTTCATGAGCTCCTTCTGCCGCCAGTCATCAAAGTTAACTAACATTTATTCCTGGGGTTGGCGTGTCTCACAATATGCAACATGTACACATGTATACGAGTAATCTTGAATGGCGTGGGTATGGATGTGTGTGTGTGTGTGTGGGTGTGTGTGTGTGTGTGTGGCGAGAGGTATTATAGTCACATTCTGCATTTGTGTTGGGGGAGCGTTGGGGCAGGTAGTGTCATCGAGTTGCCAGATGGCTTGTGTGATGGTCTGTCGGACTTCGTTGTTCGTGATGTGCTGGGTATAGGAAATGCAAAGTCTTTTGTAGCACCACATCTCCATGCTTTGTATTCTTCATTATAGATCTGTTGTGAGGGTCCATGTTTCGCAAGTGTATAGTTAAATGGAAATGCCAAGGGAGCGCAACTGCTTTACCTTGGAATGTAAACTGATGGTCCTGTCTTTCTAAATGATCTTCAAACATAACAGGGGCCAAACTTTTAGTCATTCTGCCGGAGCATTATTATTGCCAAACAAGAAGGGAATGAGTGACATGACGTGTCTCTCCATAGCTGGACTTGACAGCTGTACAGGACCATCCGAATATTGGCAGATGGCTGATGTCTGCTGATAAGACCTTAAATTCCCTTCAGTTCAAACTACGGAGTTAAGGATTATACATCCCATTAGACACAACGTAGATAAGTATAGCAAAGGCTTATGTCTTCCTCTCCATGATGCACCTCGATTCAAGATTTAAATCCATTACTAGAAGATACAAAAAACATAAGCATAGCAATCATAATCCAGTTGTTAAAAAAACCCAATAACATTACTAACACTCCAACTTTAACATTCAAAACAATAACATTATGCTAACATTGTTATTAATATTGGTGTACACCTTTTCATACTTTTATACATTTACTAAATTTTGGTTCAGAACAATCGGTGTGCGTCAAGGATGACTGCTCTCTCCGACACTCTTCAACATCTTCCTAGATGCCCTTGCAGATCACGAAAGTATAGTCAGCATAGGGGGTAGAGCAATCTCCAACCTTCGTTTTGCCGATGACACTGCTGGATTGGATGGGAGGAACAAGAACTTGAACAGCTTGTACAGAGGCTTGACACCACCTTCAGAGCCTATGGAATGGAAATAAGTGCAGAGAAGACCAAAATGATGATCAACAACATCAATGACATCAACATGGACATTAAAGTCCAAGGCCAATCCCTCAACACAGTGCATAGCTTCAAACATTTAGAAGCCATTGTATCCGACAGTGGGTTACGACAGGAAGTCATCTCCAGGGTCGCACAAACAACTGCTGCCCTGGCAAGGGGGAAGCCCATTTGGAAAGACAGGAACATCAGTCTACATTCCAAGGTACATGTAAGGCTGCTGCGCTCCCTTGTCATCTCCATCTTCCTATACGCTTGCAAAACACGGACCCTCACAGCAGATCTACAACGAAGAATACAAAGCATGGAGAAGAGGTGCTACAGAAGATTTCTGGGCATTTGCTATACCCAGCACATCACCAACGACGAAGTCCAAAAGACCATCACACAAGCCATTGGACAACACGATGACCTGCTCTAAGTGGTGAAGAAACGGAAACTCTGATGGTATGGCCACGTCACCAGATCAACAGGCCTTGCAAAGATCATCCTGCAAGGCACAGTCCTTTAGGTAGAAGAAGAGGGAGACCGAAAAAGAGGTGGGAGGACAACATTCGATAATGGACTGGTTTGAAACTGAGCGAAGCCATGAGGATTGTTGAGGACAGAGAAAGATGGAGTACGCTGGTTAAACGAACATCTGTGGTGCTCCTACTACCTCCGAGTTAAGGGATATGATAGGCTAGTATATTTTCGTTTCCGAAACAAGCTAATAAGTTAAATATTGGCTTGCACGATAAATATTTCAAATATATACATATAATAATATTTCGGCTATTCTCACCTATACTCAGTGCTAACGGGACATCGCTCTATTACTGAAAATAGATTTCTTCGCCAACCGTCACAGTTAAACATGTATAAAACGTGTGTGCAGATGGAAAGACGGTATTAATAATTTCCTGTTCAATGACTCTTCTATCTGATGTGATGTGATGTGATGTGATATGATGTGAAGTTTTATGAAAACTTTGGTCTGGAATGTCTCGGATTATGTTTTGGATGCCAGACAGCATAAGCGTATTTTCCATTCCAGTCATGTTATGTAAATAGGCCACTTTTTATTTGAGGGCAAGAATGTCAATGGAATTATGTCGGTACTAACGTCACCGGCTATTTTATATATAACAGAAAAATAAAGCTGACTCCGCATTTATTGAAATGTTATCTTCCAGAGAGATGGGTGCCTAAAAATGTGTCTGTGTGTGGGTGTGTATGTGTGTGGGCGTGTATTCATGGACATATGGGGTGCTAAACTTGTCTTCGTATGCACAAAAGGAATATTTAGCTCGCACCCCACTTGTTTTTCAGCGCCCACGTTTTTTTAAGTAGATGGGAGTGCTCTTTTAGTACATAGGAGTGCTCTTGTAGTGCATAGAACTGTTTTAAGTACAAGAGAGTGCTCTATCTGGGACGGGTTGTTTTCTGGACACATTTGAAGTAAAAGGGTTAGGGTAAGGTAAGGTTTGGTAGACAAAATATGTCAACGTTTTGAGAGCGATTAAAAAAATCTTACTCTTACATTTTTAAATGAATTTTGCGCTCTTTCCGTTAAAAAAACAAAACGCTTTTTGATGACTACATTTCGTCCAAAACCCCAATTTGCCATGAATACAGACTTGTGTGTGTGTGTTGGAGTGTGAGTGTATGTATGCGTGAGTGTGCGTGGGTGTGAATGTGTGTGTGTGTGTTTGTGTGTGTGTTTGTGTGTGTGTGTGTTTGCTATCCTTTTCCACACCATTGCTGTTTCATATTTTTTGTATTTCCGTATTTATTTAGAACTATACTTTGAAAGAGACGGGGAAAATCAGAACGAGACAAATGTCGGAATGTCCGTCCGTTGAACGAAACATCTCAAGAACCACTAAACGGATTTTGACCAAATTTCATAGAACCATTACCTAGGTTAGTGGCCTGCCTCCCGAGCGATCTTATTTGCTCTGTCTCCAAGGTCAAGGACAATGTGCTTGACCATTTTCTAAACACGTGTTGCGCTTTATTTCAAAATTGTCTGATTGGATTTTGATGACTTTTGGCTTGCAGATAGTTCAGGTTGTGGAATATCATTCATGCTTTCATTTTGCTTCGTTAGGATGAAGCCGAGTCACGTCACCGCCAATAAAATAAACACTTTTGAAAATGCCTATTTTTCGGTTATGTGTGTGAATGTCTGGAAATGCATTTGAATGGCTTGTATCTTGTTTTATTTAAGACAAAAATAAAATGCGGCTGGCCGTCTCCTGCTGGCAGAAGAGAAGGGTCCTATAATTGACGGTGGGTGTGCATGCACCGAGCATGTTAAACTAAGGAAATGGAAATTCCTTTGAAAGGATACAAAGTAACTGCAACAAAGAAAAAGCAGTGAGAGAGAGGTAGAGACATAGAGGCAGCGAGACAGACAGAGACAGGTACAGACAGAGAGACAATACAGAGACACAGAGAGACAGACAGAGACTCAGAGAGAAGGAGACAGTGAGAAATAGAGAGAAAAGGTGAGACAGAGACAGCGAGATAGACAGAGGCAGAAAGATTGAAAGAGAGCTATAGGGAGTGAGGGAAAGAGAAAGACAGACAGACTGACAGACAGACATGCAGAGAGAAAAAGAGAGATGGAGGGAGAGACAGAGAAAGAGAAATGGAAAAATGGAAAAAGAGACAAGGGAGACAGAGACAGAGACAGACAGAGAGAAAGAGCAGAGAAGAGAAAAGAGAGAGAGAGAGAGAGAGGGGGGGGGGAGGAGAAACAGAGAAAGGGAGGAAAAGACAAGGGAGACAGAGACAGACAGAAAGAAAGAGCAGAGAAAAGGATAGATAAAGAGAGAGAAACAGAGAAAGAGAAAGAGGAGAGAGCGCCAGAGTGAGCGAGCGAGATAAAGAGTGAAAGGGTGGTGATGGAGAGGGAGGTATCTAGGATTTCTGCTGAGTACTTTCGAACTTGTGCTTAATAAAAATGCGATGCCATGCATATTATTCACAATTTATCTCAAGGGCAGAATCTATGTTGCCAGTGTTGTTGCTCCCATTGAAATGGGGAAAAGAAATTGATACATCCAGTGCGCCACCCCCAAAGGAAATGGTGATGGAGAAGAAGAAGAAGAAGAAGAAGAAGAGGAAGAAGAAGAAGAAGAAGAAGAAGAAGAAGAAGAAGAAGAAGAAGAAGAAGAAGAAGAAGAAGAAGAAGAAGAAGAAACAAACAACATCAACAACAAAACAACAACAACAAACAATATCAACAACAACAATAACAATTTCCAACAAATAAATGGGATAGCACCTTACACAAAAAGGTATTTGGGGTGTGACCTCAATTTGCTATGCCTAACCAAACCTTATTCCCTCAAATAGACATTCTAACGAAATATCAACAGCAACAGTCCTTGCTCTGTCTCTAACTCTCCGTCTGTCTGTCTGTCTTTCTCCCTCCCCCCCTCTCTCTCTCTCTCTCTCACTCTCTCTCTCTCCTTGTCTCTCCCTGCCTCTTTGTATTCGTAATTGCATTCTCCTGTTCTCTTCTCTCCTAAGATCGCCCAGGTTTAATTACTCACACTAACGTACCTCTCATTATTTCAATTCGACTCTAAATTGCTTCGTTTAAGCTTTACAGTTTGTTGCGTTGATTACAGTATCCATTTCACTTTACTACCCGGGAAACCCTGGCTTATCTGATTTTTTGCGTTTTCGTAACCTAGCCGTTAATTCCTGATTTAAAACGAGATGCTGGAACTGTTTACCCACAACGGATAACAAACTGCCGTTAACCAAAATCTAGAACTCTTGAACACCCATCCCGGAAAGCCAATTCCTTAAATTAAGGAATTGTTCGAGAGTCAAGAGGTACTGGAGTAGGAGTTTGAACAGAAACCTGCCAATGATTTACAAACTTTGCAAAGACAATTGCACGTTAGCGAACGAAAAAGTGAC
>CM072511.1:86980553-87165553 GCA_036898135.1 Oncomelania hupensis | reverse complement strand
GATGTGCAAGCAGCTCTCTTCTCTCTCGCAGGACATCAGCCCCAGGACGACTGGAGGCTGCCTCGCAGGGTGGTCACAGCAGGACTATACATTGTTTGATATAGGTTGCTAAAGGTACACAACTACGGCCCATACAACCCCCCCTTGAAAAACTCTGCTGGCACTAGAGCAACTATCTGTTTCAAAGTACTCTCTGCCACGTTCTAATTTTTATAAAGTACAACAGTTTTATTTGCTTGCACTCTCCAATTTAGTGCTTATATCTCTAACTGCAAAATTTGCACGGCACGTAAAAATACACGCCAGCCCTCATACCCATATAGCGGCAGTCTTGATCAGGTTAGGGTGACAAAGCAAAACTAACAAAACAATGGTAATTATATTATCTGCAAACGAAGCAATGAACTTTAATTCATTTTCTCCCCACCCTCAACAACAGGCTTAGAAACCCTATCATAACAGGTTTAGAAAACCGAGTCGTGACACTCACTTAAAGCAAAGCATGATTAGAACAGCCAACACCAGGGACGCCAAGGATATTCCGTAGTTGATGCTGTACATCAAACGTATATTCCCCATTTGCGACTGCAACACAACGTCAAAAGGAAAACATTGTAAAATTCCATTAATCTAACAGCATTATGGAACAAAAGGTCGTTGTATCATTATAGGTTAACAGAACCTCTCCAACAACAACAAGGTCACTAGCACAATTAGAAGCAGTAGATGCAGCAGTTTTATTTTCGTCCTCGTCATCATTATCATCATAATCATCAACATCATCATCATCGTTGACGTCGTCATCATCATCGTCGTCATCAAACATCATCATCAGCAGCATCGTCGTAGTCGTCATCATCATCATCACGGTCATCTTCATTTCTTTGTTGAAGCGACGGTCACCGCCAAGAATAGAACGGCGGACACATTTTCTTAAGGTTTTAGGAAATTAGTGTATTCCAGTTTTTGTAACAGCATCAATAGGAGCAGCGAAGGCATCACATCGTAAGAATTATATTATTCATTCTCTGCTTTTTCTTCTTTTTCTTCTTCTTTTTCTTCTTCTTCTTCTTCTTCTTCTTCTTCTTCTTCTTCTTCTTCTTCTTCTTTTGTGCTGTTATCATCATCGTCGTCATCATCATCGTCATCATCATCATCATCATCATCGTCGTCGTCGTCGTCTTCATCATCATAATCATCACCATCTTCATCATCACAATCATCATTTTTTTTTAAAAAGGAAAGGAAATAGAACTATTTTTGCATTTGATGTTTTAAAGAGAGAGAGTGAGAGAGAGAGAGTGAGAGAGAGAGAGGGAGGGAGGGAGGGAGAGAAAGAGAGAGAGAGACTGACGACATTCCATGCCATTAATGAAGGAATGCAGGAAACCGGAGTCACCGGAGAAAACCCTCGGTGACCTGAAAGTCTTGTATCTAAGTCAAATAATTTTCGATCTGAAGAGCTTCTCAAAGCGCTGGCCAATGCTGGATTGAACTCAAGCCGCCCACTTGCAGCCTTTAGGCGCAAAGTCTGACCCCCAGTCAACTGAGCCAATCCTGGACGACCGGGTATTGGGGGAGAAGGGACCTTATGCGTGGCTGGGTGTATTTTTGTAGCCGCGCTTTCTCATCTAGGACACGAGCATCGGGATCATTTAAGTCCATGCGATGGAATGCGTGCGAGCACAGACTAGATCACGGTTTATACGCTCGTTATAATATCAATATCAATATCACTACTACTACTACTACTACTACTACTACTACTACTACTACTACTACTACTACTACTACTACTACTACTACTACTACTACCGGTAATAAAAGTACTGTGCTAACCCTTAGAAGCGGCCCCAGCTTGTCTTCAACTTGTTCTGACATACAATTCCTGAGGTCTGTCCAGGTTGTGTTTGTCAATGGGCTGACGAACCAGGTTCCATCTTCCGAGCACAAGCGAGTGGCGTTCTCTGCAAAACAATATCGTGAAGTTAAAGAATTAAGTCAAAACAAGTCAGATGTGTTCGGGTCAGTTCAGTTTTAAACCAAGGCACATACAATTTGTTCGTTATTTGCGGAAAGAAACTATAGTACCTCAGTGCCATCTGATGGCGTTTTTGTTATTTTTGTCGAAATGGTGCCCTGTTAGAGTTGAAATTTGTTTAGGTCAACAACAATGACACTAACAACAAAACAACAAAAACACAAACACACACATACATGCACACAAACACGCACACACACACATACACCTACACACACACACACACTCGCGCCCTAATGAATATAATTAACTAGGGGGTTATGGCCTATCAGTAAATTAAATTCAGTTTTTTTTTTACTCCTGAATATAATTATACAAACTAACCAACACGCACACTCACACACACATACACACACACCAAACTACACACGCACACATACGCTCACACACACACGCACACACACACACGCACATACACAGGCGCGAGCACCTTTCCCTGTAATAAGCGGATTACGCGAAGTAAATCGCCTCGGTGGCAGAGTAAAGAACCCGTTCATTTCTGCCACAGGTGACATGAACACGCATAGAGGTCGGTCTGAATGACACACACATGGCCTTTAGGGGTGTGCAAGGATTTTAAAACAAGGTTATAGTAGCTCTTGATACCATTAGTAATAATGAAATGACAGAATTGCCAGTTCTGGAGCATGTTACGTTATGTTTTAAAGCTTGAACCCGGAAACTTGTAGCCATCGACCAAAATCAGTCAATGCATTCTAATTCACACTAAACGCCTCTTCGATCGATTTCGAAAAATGCTATGGAGTACGAATGTAATTATACTAAGTAGTAGGTTAGTAGATCTAGTTTTAGGACAACCTTAAAGTGCATCCTCACATTCTCTTTCTCCAAACTGCCGTGATTTTGTTACTAATTTCTCAAGTCGTGTTACTTCTAACTTGACAAAATTACTAATCGGATTACTTTCTAAGATCGAGTATAGTCACTTTGAACCTCGGTCTCCAGGGTGTTCGTATGAAATTCAGATAGAGTGAATTAATGACAGATTATTATGTTCGGGCTGCTTCAGATTTTATTTTTTGGAAATGTGTTTTAAATTGAAGGATCTTCTCTGTTACTACCTAACAGCCCAGCGTGTAAAATAATATTAATTTTCTTGTTAGACTAAATCGATGATCTATGTAATGCCCGCGCACCTGAATAAACAGACAATGAATAATTGATCGCACTTACGAAACTTTTAAATTTCAAGACTGCCAGAAAGCCCTGGAATGCGGGTTTGCGGGTCGGGATAGCTCAGTTGGTAGAGCGGCGAGCTGGTGTTACAAAGGTTGCGGGTTCGATTCCCGGTGGCCGGCCTTAGTGGGGGCGGGCAGCTCAGTTGGTAGAGCGACTTACTAGTAACCGAGAGGTCCCTGGTTCGAATCCCAGATTGGCCAACATGTGACTATATTATTTTCCCCTTGCCATCAACTGGTTCGCTGGTGTCAGAATAATGTGACCAGTATTCGGTGTCGTGTGAATAAAATCTACAATTAACCCAGCGGCCCGGACATAAACCTTGGCTGTGAGCACTGGCCATCTTACTGTTCATATTAGCCTGAAGGTTGTTTCAGTGTATAGTTTTCCCTTCTCCCTCATCCCAGACCTCCTTGGATTGTGCTCAGTCGTCTGAGCGTCACCCCTTGGGGTCATGAGCAATCTTGCCACTGTAGATTGTTCTAACCTATAAAGGGAAAAGTGAAAGCCCCAGTTGAAAATCTGTCTTGACTTTGTAGGCATGACCAATTCACTGCGGCAACAGTACCCCCGTTGGGGTGCCGGGGGTTTCAGTATAAATAGTATCCCCATTTTCGGGAAATTTAGTGCTTTAAATTCCCACTGTCGCTGTCTTCCTCATTTACTCTTTCCCATTCCTGCTCTGTCCTATCACTCTGCTATACTATCTTCTTTTTCGCTTGACCTACCTTTTTTCTTGAAAACTCTTCCTGGACAAGACTCCTTGTTTGTGTATGAGGTCTGTTGGATCAGCTTGGGAGTGCTGGACGCTTTCTGCCGGGTGGTCACTAGGGCTTCCTATGATGTTATTATTTAGCAATATAGGCATTTTATATGTATATGTTTTGTTGATAATTTATAATGATGTTTGTATTCTATTTTGTTTTTGTAATCGGGGGTTCGAGTAGTTGGGGTAAAGCCCCAGCCGTCCCCTGCGTGGGATGTCTTTATTGTAAAGTGGCTGGCCGGTGGAGGGCATTCAATTTTCCCACTAGGGTTGTTTCAGCAGATCTTTTATGCGGATCGGGGGTTGTCCGGTCCTGATTTGGCTCGGAAGAGTCCGCTGGACCTAATGCAACAATCAATCAATCAAAAACAATCAGTCTGAGCGTCAGACTGTGCTCCCAAGGCAGCAAGTGGTGAGCGCTTAAGGCAGCTTGAATAAGATCTTATCGGCCAGCGCCTTGAGCAGCTCTAGAGATTAAAAAAAAGCGCTATGTAAGAATGATAAATATTGTAGACGAATGTTGCAAAAGAACTTTCTACTACTGTTCTCGTGGGAAGAGACTGCCTGAGCAAATACAGTCTAGCTATCGGTAGGTTTAGTTTGGATTTGATTTGGACAATACTCGCTGGTGCGTGTGAACTGAGGGTTGCAGCTATCGTACGGTAGCCGCAGACCAGTGCCGACCGCGACTAGAAGCACATAATAATAATAATAATAATAATAATAATAATAATAATAATAATAATAATAATAATAATAATAATACATGATGCTATCACGCGAAGTCAAAGCGCGGCGATCTGAAGAGATCGCTAGTACAGAAGAAAAATTATGTTTTATTTATTTTTAAAATTGACGGAGAAAACCCTCGATGTCCTAAAAGGTCTCGTACCAGCAGTCACGTAATTTTTTTTTTTTTTTTTTTTAATCAGTTTATAGTCCCCTCTCTTCCCGATTAGGATTTTCAGAGAGGAGACTCATACGTAAATTGGTCCCATGTGCGTGGGGGTTCAAACCCGCGATCTTCGCATAGGAAACCAGGCACCCTATCAACTGTGCTATCAGGCCACACCAGGTAACTTTCTAACACCGGGGATATTCAAATCAACTGATCTACACTGACACTACATGTAGGTACGATATTATGCATCAAAAGAAAAGAACAGACCCCAGTATTCAGCTATTTTACTACGATAAAAATGGACAATAAAGTGTCTACAAGTCAAAGGCATATTAGTCAAGTCAGAATATGACCGCAAGCATAACTAGAAAGAAAAAGATCCGCCTCCTCACTCCTCCATCTCCCCCCACCCTCACCTCACTCCCTCTTCCCCCTTCCCCATACATATACGTATACATAAACAAGTACAATTTCCTGCGACTATTTTTGCCTGCATTATAATAATAAATATATATATTTGTTATGTTGGAAGTAGGTGTGCTTGGTTAGTGGGAGATTGCAGCTGCATAATTTTAGCGAGTGTGTTAGTGTACATTTTACTGTCTTTTCCTTGCCTTTGAATGGTCTAGTGCGCCTAGTGTTGAGTGTCTGAGGAAACTAAAGTTAACGTGATGTTACCGCACTGCATTGCTAGCTACATTTAGCGTTTTTGTGATATATTTATGCTCTTGTATTGCATTTTTGCATGTATTGGTGTCTTTGTTTTCGTTCATTGGAAATGTGCGCACCGCACACTAAATTTCCTTGTAATGTATGGAGAAAATGTTCTTGAATCTTGAATAAACTAACAAAATATCTTGCAGTGATGTCAGTGCCTTACAATAACACCCAATGTAGCTTTCGTGTTCAAAGAACTGGATCAAAGGGAAACAGAATATCGATTCTTTCTTCTAAATGACACAAAATGTACATTGTCGTTTGAGTTTAAGAAATTTCAGACCCAAGTGTCTCCATCAGATAAACTAACAAATCGCCTGCCATGATGAGTTTCTGCATTACGGTAAACCACTTGCAATAGCTTTTAGGGCTCAAAGAACTGAATCGAAATGAAAAACAATATCGATCTATTTTTGATTAAGACGACACAAAAGGCCCCCGGTTATCAGATTTCGGGGTTTCAGATTACGCATCTGATAAACGTGTAAACCCTGTTGCCTTGTTGTGAGTGTCTGCCTGGAACTTACTGTGAAGAAAATCCACAGCGCGTTAGTCAAAAGTAGGATTCCATTAGCAAACGATTAGTACCTAGAGATAAAATAATGGAGCCAAAGATGTTTGCTGCATTAAACAATTGAAGGCCAACAGGTGTAGCGTTGTTTCACAAATGCATTGTCTATAACGTTATTGACTTCAAGAGAGGATTCCATTACGTTGTCCATATATTCACAATAGAAAGACAGACCGTTGCTAGTTTAAAACGAAAGATTAAAAGGCTGAACAGTGTCAGTGTCTTGTCTAAATAGTATTAACTTACTTAATGGTTGTAGTATTAATATTGTGTGTGCTTGGAATATACATGAGGTGAAAAAGTGTCCACAATGGTAATCCTCTTAGGTTATTGACTTCAAGAGATATTCCATCAACAGTATCCATCCTTAAAGTATAGTCACCTGCAGTGAGGTCATCTTAAACTGAAAAAACAGAACTAAGGTTAAAATGTTTTAGTTCTGGAACAGTATGCTAACTATGTCAATGTAACAATGTTGTGCCTCAAATATACTGTGATCAAGCATTCCATAGAATGCATTCTTTAATAATAATAATAATAATTTATTTTATAAAGCGCGATTCCAAACAACTGTCTGCTCAAAGCGCTCACACGCATGCACACACTCTCACACTCGCAGGTTAACATTATAATCTTAAAGTATCGAGTTTAAACGAAGGGTAAAATATGTATATTAAAAGAAAGATGTACATGTACAAGATTTAAACATTAACACTAAGGTAAAACACAGGACAGCAATTTTTAAAAAGTTAGGGCAAAAAGGGTACAGTGGTTACAAATACATGCGAATCACAAAACCAAACCATACACAGAATTTTAAAAAGTATGTGATAAAACAAAATGACATCGTACTAAAACGTATTGCACATAACATTGCATTGCACAAACACGCACACAAAGAATGAAATTACGGATTTAACCGTCTTATAAAATATTACGTATTACATTTAAAAACAAAAATTAAAATAATGAAAATGGCCAAAATTTAAAATGAAAGACTCCAGCGTAAGAAAATAATTTTCATAGCCTACTTTTTTTTTCGAGATTATTTATTTAAAAAAAAAAGCCAGTAACTGTGTTCATGCAGGTCTAATACCGGAGAAGTTTGTTTAAACGAAGAATGAACCCCATAATGCCGGTAATGTCGGTGTAGTCATAAAATGGCAATGTTGCAATGTTGTGTATTTGGAATACTATCTGTTACAGGAACAGCAATTCATAATGCATGCATGTTTAGGAATCTGTTAACAATAACCGCATGCACACAATCATATCACCGAAAGAGGAATTAATGAAGGCTAAACAGTGTTCTAAATTACCCATGCTATAATGTTGTCATGCCTTAAAAAGGCCTAATGCATTCACATTAAAATTATTGACTTCAACTGAAAATCGTTTGACTGTGAACGAAGGCGCATCACAGTTATCGTAGAGGCTATAAGCTAGTAGTGTACATGACAGAATGATGGTTAGACAGTGTGTTACGTTTGAGACGCGCACGATAGATCCGATCGTTTTGTTTTGCAAAACATGCAATAACAGAGGGTATTTACCTTTGATTTGATTTTGCGTTGTAGTTAGAAGAAGCTCTGTATAATGTTGATAATTTTTGTTGGTCGATATTATTGGAGAGTTTTCTAGAATTACTTGTTTACTATCGATCGAAACGTGTAGATAAATTAGTGGTAGCTAAGAGATTCTTCTAACCTAAATAAAGTTATATGACGTAAGACAGTGCATAGTTCCCGTGACGAATTTTATTTTTATTGGCTGTAATTGCGTCACGCTGGAACGTTCGAATTTTCTCTAGAGTATAGAGAGCCTATATAAGTGGCGCTTAATGTGTCCGGGGACGTGGGGCCGGGTAGCTCAGTTGGTAAGAGCGTCTTGCTAGCAACCGAAAGGTCGCTGGTTCGAATCCCGGATTGGTCAACGTGTGATCATATTATATTCCCCTTTACCAACAACTGGCCCGCTGGTGTCAGTATAAATCGGTCCAGTAGTCACCTATATGCGAAAGTGTCGTGTGACTATAATCTACAAACAACACAACAACAACAACAGTCCGGGGACGTAGAGGGGCCGGGTAGCTCAGTTGGTAAGAGCGTCTTGCTAGTAACCGAAAGGTCGCTGGTTCGAATCCCGGATTGGTCAACGTGTGATCATATTATTTTCTCCTTTACCAACAACTGGCCCGCTGGTGTCAGTACAAATCGGTCCAGTAGTCACCTATATGCGAAAGTGTCGTGTGACTATAATCTACATACAAACAAACAATCCCGGGACGTAAATTTACTATAAAAAAAAAAAAAAGAGAAAAAGTGGAAAAAGCGATTGGGCGATCTTATATGCAGTTGTTGACATATTATGAATAAAGTTGGAAAACTTCATACGACGACTCCTGCCTTGCTGCTGAGTGAACAGGTTGCGTGGATAAACGAATCTGAGTTACACTTATCAAGATTCAAGCCTCGGGGCTAAATCAGCAATCGATAAAAACAATAAACTATGTAAAACAGTGTCAGTATCTGTTCTAAATAATAAACGAGGCGATATTGTCATGCATAAAGAAGCCATAATGCATTCGCACTGAGGTTATATTGACTTCAAATGGAAATGTAGTAGTTGTGTCCAAAGGCACACAACTGCAAAATGAGAGGCTATTTTAAACAATGACACCATCGTCTCTTCATAAAGATAATGGATTCACTGCCTCAAGAGTTCAAATTGCATTCGCACTTAAGGTTATTGACTTCAAATGGAAATCTATTCCCCGTGTACACATGCAACATACTGACACCAGAGAAGCTAGATGGTAACGGAATTACAATGTCACGTTTACGGGAAGCTTTAAAATGGCTATGTTACAATGGATTTTACTGATTTAGAAGAAAACATAATTGTAATATTAGACGCTAGGCATGCTATCCTATTGGTGCCGAGAATTCATTTATAAGGTTGCTTAATGCTGGTACTGTCTTTAGTGGGGCAGTATCCAAATTCCAAATTATGTATGTATCACAAAAGAGCATGCGGGGATGTTCAGTTAGGCTGCTTTAATATCAAACAGTGATGCTTTCGTGTTTCTGAATCGATTTTGATCCTACTTTTGATATCATGCATCAGGTCTGCCTTTGGTGCAGTACGGCAACGAATAGGGTATCTTAAGTTAACTAAAGGAATAAGTACGTTCTAGAGCTCTACGTTCACAATGTCAATGTCGTAACATATTACATAAATGTAACTAGGAGACAGAGATCAGATTCTGCATAAACAACGATCTGGTTAATGTAGGAAATATGCCATCACTGTCCGTGGGCAAAGTAACAATGTTAATTTTCACACGTATACAACCCATGCCCAAAGTGTCAAGTACGAGTACATAAAAACCAAAATGTGTTTCAACTGATCTCCCATTTTACTTCTGGCAGTGATCATAAATATACATGTAGATTTTTTTTATAAACTCCTAGATTTTATCATATAGGAAGAGGTTCGTTTATATATTAACCCCTTCTTGAGTTACAAAAATAGTGTACATACAAAAAGAGCATTCTCTTCAGATCCATAACAAGCAAACTGCCAACAATGCAAACAGCTAAAAAAAAAAGAGATGTAATGCCAAATCAACGCTGTATTTGCATTTGAGGAATTATGATAACAGTTTCTCTTTGTTTTCCCAGGGTTTAGACTAAGTCTTTAAAAACACAAGTATAAAACGTGAGAAGGAAGAAGATGCCTTGAAAGTGTTTGCTTCTGGTGGAAGTGCAGTGTGTGGATGATCTTGGGCACTGTTATGACAGCAATTGAGACCGTAGATCGAAAAATGTGGACCTTGTGTACCTTTACTAATATATCCGCTCCTTAATGGCTCTCAAAACAGAAAAGTCAATATTGTCATAAGGCCGTTTTGTCTTACCAACCAAGTACCCATATCAAGGTCACAATAAAGGTCACGGAAAAACAGCCTGTTTACATGGTGAAAGTAACATTACAATTTGAGCAGTATATTTCTTTATAAAGTCTCAGAAGGTCAATACACTTTTCGGGTATATATATATACATCAAAAAAAAAAAAAAAAAAGGAATTATCCTGCTCTCAAAGGTGGACCAAAATATGGCGACACACAGGAGAGAGAGAGAGATGAGAGAGAGAGAGAGAGAGAGGAGAGAGAGAGAGAGAGAGGAGAGAGAGAGAGAGACAGTCAGTCTGAGTTTTACACAAACATGAAAAATGACTTTGCTGTACAACAGAGCTCAGCTCGTATCAAAATTAGCATTTGGACTCACTGGGCTATACAATCACGATTGAAGAACTTGTATTAGGTAACCTTCAAGTGCTTACAAACAATCATAGCACTGAGCTTTTCTGCGAAACATGCAAACCAGTCGTTTAGCTGAACACGTTCGTCAGAGGACCATCGAAAACAAGAAAGAGTAGCAGTATTGGGGTGTTTTTTTTTGTGAAGAGGTTAGGCTGAGAAAATGGCGATGGGGGCGCCTAAGCGCCACGTTTTATTATTTCTGTTATAAAAACTTGTCCGAAACAAATGCGTATGGCGTATATATTATGTATGTATTTATTTATTTATTTATTTACGCATTTATTTATGTAATCGTTCTTATATAGCGCTTCTAAAGCTCAAAAGCTGCTCAAGGCACTGGTAGGAAAGGATCTAACTCCAACCGCCCGTATTGCCTTTAATAATATTGTCACGTGCGTAAAGTTATGCAAAGCTGATTTCAGTTGAGTTGCTTCGAAAGTTTCGGAAGTTTCAAGGTATTTGACAATTCGACCGTAAAATCTTGTAAGGTTGTGCTTATTCATTTTAAAACACCCACCCACCCCCTCCTATCCTCCCTCCCCCCGTGGGGGTGCCGGGGGTTTCAGTATAAATAGTATCCCCACTTTCTGAAAATTTAGTGCTTTAAATTCCCACTGTCGCTGTTTTTCTCCTTTGTTCTTTCTCATTCCTACTCTGTTCTATCAATCTACTATATTATCTTCTTCTTCGCTAGACCAGTCACCTACGTTTTTTTCTTGAAAACTCTTCCGGGACAAAACTCCTCATTTGTGTGTGAGGTCTGTTGGATCAGCTTGGAAATATTGGACGCTTTCTGCCAGGTGGTCACGGGGGCTTCCTATGATGTTATTATTTGGCAATGAAGGCATTTTATATGTATGTGTTTTGTTGATATTTTATAATGATGTTTATATTCTATTTTGTTTTTGTAAACGGGGTTTCGATAAATTAGAATATAACCTCAGCGCCCCCTGCGTGGGATGTCTTTATTGTGAAGTGACCGGCTAGTGGAGTGCCTTCAGTGTTACCACTAGGGCTGTTTCTGCAGATCTTTTATGCGGATCAGGGGCGAGTCCTCTTTCAGCGAAGTTGTGGTCTTGATTTTATGGTCCTGATTCGGCTATACTGGTCCTGATTTGGCTTGGAAGAGTCCGCTGGACTTAAAGCAATAATCATGTAATGTAATGTAATTTTAAAACACAATTCCATTCCTCCTTTCCTTCATTCCTCTCTCTCTCTCTCTCACTCACTCACTCACTCACTCACGCTCTCTCTTCCGTCTTAACACAATTTCTTCTTAACTTCTTTTTTTCTCTCTTCCCATTTTCTTCTCCATACTTTCGGAATAATGTAAAGGAAATTTTGTCTTGATGATACCAATAACTGTCATCTTCCCTCTCCTCCAGTGAAATGTACTTTTTAGCCGTCCCATCAAACACTTGACATATGGCCCACATAAAATTATAAGCCCGGTCACTCTGGGATGACTACGATCCTTAGGCACCCTTTTGGAACTTTCTCTTTTTGCATCGTAAACAGGATTCGTGTTATGTAAACTAGGACGTGCTTCTAGTCAAATAGATTTAGTTAATTGTTCTTCGAACTACTGCACATTCTGGAACTAAGTTTCAAAGTTTATTCCAGCAAAGGGTGTGGAGTGGGAGAGAGATGAGAAACAAGATTTGAGGGCGCGTGAACGTGCTTCCATCATTTCCAAAACAAATAATTCATTTTATTAAAACTACTGCAGTTTAGGAGTCAAGATTATTGAAGTTTTGTGGTGGTGGAGGCAGGTAGTGGGGTTTGCTCCAAAGTGTTCTTTTTGCGAACCAACTGACTTTTAGTTTCATCTTACACCAAACGTCTACATGCTTAGCCCTTACAGTATTTGATCTGGACTTAATATGGATCATTCCAGAATGATTTTCGTTGTGAAAGTGATTCCGCACTACCTTCGCTTTTCGTGGTTGCCGCTTTTCGGCTTAATATGTCACGCAATAACGAATTGACCTACTTCCAGTACCTCGTTTCAAACTACGTTCTAAGTGTCAAAACAAATGCAAATCCCCATTTTCACATTTAAAATGGTTGAGTAGGGTCCCTTTTACGAAACCACAACATTTTGGATGTTATGCAAGCGATGTAACAAAGTATACCCACGAAATCAACTTCGTGGGAAAGCCCTTTTCCACAAAACCACGAAGGATACTAATGAGAGCATAAACTGCTGACGTCACGGACAGAAAGTAGTGCAGAACCGATTTCACTACGAAAATCACTCGCTTGCCGCATTTTTTCGGAAAACTAGGTTACATTTTTATTTTTGTCTTTTATCAAAGATTTCTGCTCAAGTTCAGGCAAACTGCTTTACTTATTGGCAACCTAGTTACATTATTTTCCACTGATCACCATAGTAGGGACAGTTACATTATTGGAGCACCTTTACAACTAAGTGTGTGGGTGGGGGGGGCGGAGGGGGTATACATTAGAGGCTCGATCATTCTGGTACTTTCTCGAGACTAGGCACCGACTCAACCAAAGCTTTGGAGGTTTTGAGGTTAGTTCAGCCAGGCTAGCTATAAATTGCTTCACCGATAGCTTCGCCTGTGCTTCTTTCCTTTCCTTTCACTGGGGGGTATTGATATAGCTATATATAGTACCAAACTAATATATTGTTGAAATCTGCTCCTCAAAGTCATCTGGAAAGAACATAATACCAAACAAACTGGCGTTTTCACGTCAAGTCAAGTCTTACCATGAAGTTTAAACTTGTCGACGTAGTGAGGGCAGGGTTGAGTAGCGTTGGTGCCCGCCGGTGTTTGAGGCCAGCAAAGCACATGGTCCCATGCAACCGGGCAATATGAACCTGAAACGAAGCCTAAACTGAAAACTGCAATCGGGAAAACATTGCAATGCAATATGCAATTTCTTTCTCACGGTGGAAAATTAAGCGCATTACAGTCATAACAAAAAATTCTCTTTGCGTTATATGTTGTTTTTCCATGTAATTCATTTTCTTTACAGTTCCTGAACCTTTCAAATATACAAGTATAAGATAGTGCGATTCCAAGCATAAAAGCGCAATACTTACTGTTAATGGATCCGCTGGCTTCTTGCAGCATGATGGTGTAACATTCCCGCTGCTTTTCTGCTATTACCCTGTCTTGTTCTTCTTTAGACACTCCCACAATGTCGTCCTGTAAATTGAAATAAAAGCACTGCAAGAATGCATAATAAAATGCATACACGCACATAAAATCACATATTAAACTTATTTATGATCATATTATTCACTTCTGAGTTTACCAGCGCTGAGATTATGCCCTTTGGCGTAGGGATAGTTAGGCTCTTTCCAAGCGAATCATTCATTTATTTGCCTCTTATCCATCAGTCACTCGAGCAATGCGGAACCAAGATTGGGAATTTAAAAAAAAAAGAACAACTGAAGACTGTAGCAGGAAATTTGTCCTCCCTTCTCCTTCACCCCACCCCACACAAAAAAGAGTTCCCCGACTTGAAAAGGCTTTATTGTTACTAAAGAGAAAGATGAGACACGAAGGGACGGGTAAGGTAAAGAGAGACAGACAGACAGAGTGACAGAGACAGTGAGTAAAGGAGACAGAGAGAGCGAGATAGAGCAATTTCTCCTATCTGTTTGTGTGTGTGCGTGCGTGTGTGTGTGTGTATTTTTTGAGAGAGAGACGGACAGACACCCCTTGGGGTCATGAGCAATCTTGCCACTGTAGATTGTTCAAACCTATAAAGGGAAAAGTGAAAGCCACAGTTGAAAACCTGTCTTTCCTTTGTAGGCAAGACAGATTCACTGCGGCAACAGTACCCCCGTTGGAGTGCCGGGGGTTTTCAGTATAAATAGTATTCCCACTTTATGGAAATTTAGTGCTTTAAATTCCCACTGTCGCTGTCTTCCTCATTTACTCTTTCCCATTCCTGATCTGTCCTATCACTCTGCTATACTATCTTCTTCTTCGCTAGATCAATGACCTACCTTTTTTCTTGAAAACTCTTCCTGGACAAGACTCCTTGTTTGTGTATGAGGTCTGTTGGATCAGCTTGGGAGTGTTGGACGCTTTCTGCCGGGTGGTCACTAGGGCTTCCTATGATTGTATTAGTTAGCAATATAGGCATTTTATATGTATGTGTTTTGTTGATGATTTATAATGATGTTTGTATTCTATTTTGTTTTTGTAACCGGGGGTTCGCGTAGTTGAGGTAAACCCTCAGCCGTCCCCCGCGTGGGATGTCTTTATTGTAAAGTGACTGGCCGGTGGAGGGCATTCGATTTTCCACTGGGGTTGTTTCAGCAGATCTTTTATGCGGATCGGGGGTTGTCCGGTCCTGATTTGGCTCGGAAGAGTCCGCTGGACCTAAAGCAACAATCAATCAATCAATCAATCAATCAATCAATCAAGACGGACAGACATCAGGCAGACAGAGAGTCAGAGAGAGAGAGAGTGTGTTGTCTTTTCTATATTTGTGTGTGTGAGAGAGAGATTTCTCCTTGATCCTATCTGTTTAGGAGAGAGAGAGAAGAGAGAGACAGACAGACAGACAGACAGAGACAGAGTGACAGACACAGTGAGTAAAAGAGACATAGCGAGAGATAGAGCAATTTCTCCTATCTGTTTGTTTGTGTGTGCGCGTGCCAGTGTGTGTATTTTTTTGAGTAAGAGACGGACGGACAGCAGACAGACAGTCAGAGAGAGAGTGTGTTATCTTTTCTATATTTGTGTGTGAGAGAGAGAGAGATTTCTCCTTGATCCTATCTGTTTAGGGAGCGAGAGAGAGAGAGAGAGAGAGAGAGAGAGACAGACAGACAGAGAGAGACAGACAGACAGACAGAGAGAGGGAGAGAGAATTTTCTTTTATCTATAAACAAGGTCTTTCTGATATCCGTTTCTTGGAAGTTCCGATAAAAGCAAAGGTCAATAAAACCCTTGATCAAAGTCAGAGATGATGTTATCTTCCAAATTACGTGTCAGGGTGTCGAAGAAGAAGACAGAACTGACAAGGCAAACCATTACTTTCGATTTAAATAAAACCAAGAGAATGATTTTAGAGAACTAAAGACTAAAGAAGTCATAGATGCTCACACCGTCCAGTCCCAAAGTATAATCTCTCTGGACTTCTACTGGAAGCATACAATGCAGGTCTTCTTCCATTGAGATACTCAACGCCCCTCCCCCCACCTCCCACCCCCGCCCATTTCCTCTTCCCCCACCCAAAAATATTAATAATAAAAAAGAGTTAAATAAAAACATAAAATAAATAAATAAATCACTACGCAGTTGGAAGTTGATAATTTTATAAGTCTGATCCTTCTTTGCCATTGCTGTGTTCACCGCTGCGAAAAACATAAAAGAGCTGAAAAGAATTGAACTTTTCCTATATTGCGCATTTACCAGGTAAAATGGCTGCTCCAGGGGCTGGGTGAAAACTTGATCTAATTCAAGATGCACAAGTGGCAAGATTGCCAGCGTCAAGCACGCTGTCAAACATCCCGGACAACTGAGAGACAATGAACGACGACAAATGTTTGCCTTTTTAAAGAGGATGGAAGAAGAGTGACACAGTGACATGGTTGGATTGGCGGTTGGATGGTTTGAGCAAAAGGGGGGGGGGGAGAGCTCACGAGTACAGAAATCCTTTACAGGTAGTGTTTGGGTGTAATGTACTGCTGTAGAAAGAACTTCTAACTAATAAGTTCGTCATTTTGTTTACTGTAAGGAATGGTACCCCTTGGTTGGGTGTCAATAAACGCTATATTATAAGTACTTTTAGTATATAAGGTAATTCTCATCATTATGGCAACTACCTCTTTACGGCACCTAAGACTACAAGATCACAAGATGTTTTATTGTCCCATTTTTAACACTAAAAAAATGTGTCCTGTGGGTAAAACATAAGGGTAAGGACAGCATCCTCCGTTTGTCATCCATCTATGAAATTACTCCCGCATCATGGTAGCTCCACGGGATCAACCGAAAAGTAGGTTGTTCGCGAGTTGATCCCAGCCATCTTGAGACTAGCTAGACACACACTGGGTGCCAGAGATCTAGTTGTCCAAAAAATACAATGTCAAGCCTATATATCGCCAGTGATACTCCGTGCGGAGTAGATCATTCTCGTCTTCTGACATTCTGACAAACTTGTCTGACCTTGAGCTTCTACCCTGATCGTTCCTTACCAGAATCAATTACCAGGTTGCCACCCGTCACCCAATATTCAACAAATCATTTGACCGTTTTCCCTCTCAGCAAGCGTACCGGAGGTCCTTATGAACAAGAGGCGCCAAAGTATCCATCATATTCGTCCAGACACACTCGATAGAATACAATTTCAGAATATATACTGGTAAATGCCTACACCCAACGCCAATAGCCATTGTATATATTCTAAAATGCAGTTTGTGCGGGGGACACAGCTGCATCTCTGATGGGTTAAAGGACATTTATAAACTCATCCAGGATGTAAACAACAATCATGTAATGTAATCGTTTCCTTCTACATTTTCGTATTCAGGTCTTATTACATTATTTTGAATGTTAAAATTGGAATGTCAGTGAGGTTACTGTTTTTAAAACTGGATTAGGGTTGCTATGGTTATATTTTTGTATCTTTCACCCCCACCCTTACACCCCGCTTCCTCTATCAGAAAAAAAAGGGGTGGGCCTGCAGACTAAGATTTGTATTGACCCAGTCTCCTCATTACCCAGAACCCAAGACTATTTACCGTTGCCTTGGAGGATTATCAATTCATTAACATTTGTTTTTAATTTAAAAAGCCCCGATCCTAGTGATGTTGGATTCTATACCTTATTTGGCTCATTTCCTGAGGAAACAATATTTTGGCAAAGTGCATGTGTTGGAGGCAATGTTTGGTCTGCTGTGTGTCGTCTCCTTTATCTTTTATCTATCTTGTCTTCAAATAGGTCTAAACGAACGAAGTTCAATTATAAGTATGACCTACGCGTGAATTCTATGTCTATCACAGTACGTATCCCCTGTTTTGGTGGAGCTAGAGAGAAAATCAAAAGTTACTGAAAAAGGCAGACAAAAAAGACGAAGAGAAGAATGAGGAGGAGGATGGAACGGTTTGGGAATATGTGATACCCGGTGTGTGTGTGGGGGGGGGGGGCCGGGCTGATAAGGAGGGGCAGTGGGAGAAGGGGGTGCGTTATAAGACCCAAGGGCCCAGAGAGTATTGTGGCCTGGCTGTTCCTTGTAAATTATATAACAACGCCTTGATAATCATATAGTTTCTGCGTGGAGTTTTCCGATACTGAATTTCTGCTGACCTTTATATTGCCTCTGTTTATGTGCGGTTAGCACTATCACACGCACAATCAACGACGCTACCAGTTTCTATGGGGACACATAACAGTGCAACAATATTTAGACCTACTCTTATCGAAAGACATCCAACCACCATAATTGTCCGCCAGCACAATCAAAGACAAATTCACCCTTTCAGTATAAATGAATACAGTACAAAACAGAAGCTGTTCTGTTCTGTTTGTTTATTGTCTTTTCCAGCAAGCTGATAAGACATTTTAAAAAAATAATAATAATAATTAAAAAAAAAAAAAAAAAAAACAGAAGCCTGGTGCATAGAAGAAACATCTTTTAATTCTGTTCATGTTTGGTTTGCACTAAGTTGATGCGCGTTCCACGTTGTCTATAGAGAGATGGGCAGAGAGTACAATGCACACATAAAAAAAGTTTTTACTTATTGAAAGACATCAAATTACGGCACCATGTGCCCAACACTCCCCGAAAAATTCACTCCTTATAATTCCTTTTTATGTGTAAGCTTATACATGTATGTATACAGATTGTTGCATAGAGACGGGACCTAAAATACACCAAGGAATGCACTCATCGACAGACACCAACCCATGATGTGCTCGCCTGTCCTTTATTCACTCTATACTAAGCTCTGCCATATTTGCATGTCTTATTTGCAAGATAAGCACGAAACATTAGCCCAGTTTTGCAATAACTACAACAGAAATTAGTTGATTGCACTAGTCATAACTGTTCGCTTAACCTAACGATGCTGCGCTGTGAGCTCTGTAGCCATTCCAGCCTTGAGACTGTTTTCCAATGTTCAAGATTCGCACAGTTCCTGCGATAGCCAACTCTTTAAGGTTAATTAATAACAAAAACACAAGATTACACTGTAATCTATTGCCGTTTCACCGTTTCGCCTCCACCGGACAATGCCGTAATCAAACGTAATGACGAATACAAAAAGGTTGCGACAAATAATCAGCCTAATAATTGAAATATTATTTCAGAACAGTTTAAACGCCTTTTTCTAAAATTCACTCTTTGTACTCTGTCTCTTTCTGTCTGCCTTTCTCTGTCTGTCTGTCTGTCTGTCTGTCTTTTTGTCTCTCTCTCACGCACACCGACACGCACTCCTCACACACATACACACACGCACAAATGTAACTGAAATAGAAGAAATTCCGGAAATGAAATGTGGCGTCCATTTATTAAAATAATATATTCCATCCATGTGTGCGCGTGTGTGCACGTGTCTGTGTGTGTGCAAGTGCGTGTATTTGTGTGCTATTTTGGTGTTCATATGTGTGTGGAGAGGAGGGAAAATTGGTGGTGGTGGGGGAGGGGGGTGTATGTGTGAATTTGTTGTTGTTGTGTGTGTGTGTGTGTGTGTGTGTACGCGCGCGCGTACGCTTGAGCATGTGTGAGTGTGACCCTGTATTTCACATTTTTTTTGTGTGTAGCTGTCTTACGTATTCTTTGATTATGCATGTTTGTGGGATAAAACGCTCTCACGAAGATGAAAAGAATGGACGACGGTGTGTCCATTAAATTTTAATGGATGTCAAGGCTGCGTGCTGCGGCGTAAGGTTGGCATCATTTCCCGTTTGACATCAACACACAAAACACAATGAATATGCCTCTTGCGCATGGACACCATGTTTGACGTGAACAAGTCTTGATCGTCGACGTCATCTGCCGTTGTTGTCATCACCATCGCCGTCGCGTTACAGTATGGTCATCGCCTTTGTCTTCGTCGGCCTTATCATTGTTGTCGCCGTTGTCGCGGCTAGTCCTCCTCCTCCTCTTCCCCTCCTCCCTCTCCTCCTTTTCATCATCATCATCATCATCATCATCATCATCATCATCATCATCATCATCATCATCATCATCAACATCATCATAATCAGCAATCGATAAGCTTCAATCAGTCTGCTGTTTAAATCAACGCGTAACGAGTAGGATTTTGTGTAGTTTAAAATTAAGGGCGTTGGTGTGTGTGTGTGTGTTGGCATGGAAAAAAACGACGTTACTCTGACACACTCATGAAACTCTACATGGTTTCTTTTGACTTTTTTTGACGGCCCCGTTATTTTGACGTCAAAATAGTGCTCCGTAGTGTGTGTGGATAGGTAGAAACGCCGTTATTCTGACATACACTTGAATCTCTACGTACTTTCTTTTGACGGACCCCGTTATTTTGACGTCAAAACAGTGTTTCGCTAGGGTTAGGGCTGTGTTAGGCTTAGGGTTAGGTTAAGGGTTAGGGTTAGGAATAACTTCAAAAAATGGAAAAATTTGTAAAAATGTCAAAATAACGTAGTAGAGTTTCATAAAAGTCATCACAACGGCGTTTCTAAACGGTGTGTGTGTGTGGGTGTGTGTGTGGGTGTGTGTGTGGGTGTGTGTATGTGTGTTTTTTTTTAATCCTCTCCCTGCCCCTAACCCCCACTCCACCCCTCTTTTTACCTTATTTGAATGGCACTGCATTGAAACAAATGCAATCCCTAATATTGGTCGCAAAATAACAACAACAATCGAACAATTTTAAAAAAAGTAAATAAATTAGGCCAGCAAAATATATGTTACCTTTGTATTGAGCCCCATTTCTTCCACGTCATTTGACATGCTTGAGGAATATACACCAGTAGCGTTCCAGTTTACCTCCCCATGTAAGCAAATATGCTTGCGCGCAATAAAACGACTCATGTCCTATACGCCAGATACAGCAATACACCCGGCATGCACAATATGTCATATCCTTCCCTCTCCTTTCCCCCCTGTCCTGGGTGACGTTGCTTTTAGCGGCTGTCGGGCTTTAGCTGAGAAGGCAGCCCGAATTTCGCTTGCAAGGATGATTATTGCAATATATTTTGTTTAACCCCAAACCCCAACACTTTTCTGTTAGTGACCTCAGTCATTCATTACTTACGTGTGAGAAAGCAAGGGGTTAAACTGGACCGTTTATTTATGTACGTCAAGAGCAAATTGGTCAGTGACTAATGATCGATACGAGCAGCTGTACCATTAGCAAGGCAAAGCCAAAAAGATGATGATCCGTTAATGGTGTCTGTCACTGGCATAAATCCATTAAGAGGGGGATGGTTCTTTGCGCTGGAGAGTCCTTTAAGTCCGGTATCTTATAACGTACGATTGATCCTTAGTTGTTGTTTTTTTGTTTGGGGAGGCAAAAAAGAAGTTCTTATACAGACAGTGCTATGAGAACATATCGATTGGCATTAAGGAGGTCTATCAATCGCGGAGGTATTAATCGATTAAAATCAAAGTCATTCTAAACTTTTTGAGCTCTTACCTACTTTTAGCTGTTGCGTGGATCTTTTCGACAAAGTGGTAAAGAGCTTTGTGTGGGCCTGTGTGACAGCTGTACTGTATCCATCCTGTTCCGTAGCATAAACACTAAAATTTCAAAATTGGACATCGCAAGGCATGTACTGTGGTCCGAGGATTTACGACAAAATATTTTTTTGTTTGAGTGTGGGCCTGTGCAACTTTATTGTATCTCTGCTATAACGTAGAATAAGCTTTAGAAAAAAAACTACAGGCCTTAATGTCATGATAAAGTGTGCATTTATTATCATTTATTATCATCAGCCATCCCAGCAATGTCCTCCTAAAAATAATACCCAACAGGTTGAAACCCCAAGCTGAACAAATCATAGCTGAAGAGCAAGCAGGATTCAAAGCAAGGCGAAGTACCACTAAACAGATTTTCAGCCTCAGAATAATCTGCGAGAAATACCTACAGCACCAACAACATCTATATCATGTGTTCGTAGACTTCAAAAAGGCGTTTGACCGAGTCTGGCATGCAGCTCTGTGGGCAACCATGAGAGTGTACAACATCAGCCCTAAAATTATTGAAGTCATAAAAAGCCTGTATGACAAGGCTACCTGTGCAGTTCCCCACAACAGCGCCATCGGAAACTGGTTCAGAACAACAATCGGTGTGCGTCAGGGATGCCTACTCTCTCCAACACCCTTCAACATCTTCCTAGAGCGCATCATGTCAGATGCCCTTGCAGATCACGAAGGCACAGTCAGCATAGGGGGATGGGCAATCTCCAACCTTTGCTTTGCGGATGGATTGGCTGGAGAAGAACAAGAACTTGAACAGCTGGTATAGAGGCTTGACACCACCTCCAGAGCCTATGGAATGGAAATAAGTGCAGAGAAGACCAAAATGATGACCAACTACACCAATGGCATCAACACGGACATCGAAGTCCAAGGCCAATCCCTCAACACAGTGCATAGCTTCAAATATTTAGGAGCCATTGTATCAGACAATGGGTCCCGCCAGGAAGTCCTCTCCAGGATCGCACAAACAACTGCTGCCTTGGCGAGGTTGTAGCCAATTTGGAAAGACAGGACTATCAGTCTACATTCCAAGGTAAGGCTGCTGCGCTCCCTTGTCATCTCCATCTTTCTATATGCTTGCGAAACATGAACCCTCACAGCAGATCTCCAACGAATAATACAAAGCATGGAGATGAGGTGCTACAGAAGACTTCTGGGCATTTCCTATACCCAGAACGTCACCAACGACGAAGTCCGAAAGACCATCACACAAGCCATTGGACAGCGCGATGACCTCTCACAATGGTGAAAATACGGAAACTCAGATGGCATGGCCACGTCACCAGATCATCAGGTCTTGCAAGACACAGTGCAAGGAGGTAGAAGAAGAGGGAGACCGAAAAAAGAGGTGGGAGATAACATTCGAGAATGGACTGGTTTGACACTGAGCGAAACAATCAGGGTTGCTGATGACAGGGAAAGATGGAGTACGCTGGTTAAACGATCATCTGGGGTGCCCCTACGACCTCCAAGTTACGAGATAGGATTGGATAGGACAGGATTATTATCGATCTTCTGGACAGACGTTGATCAAGAGTAATGTAAGGTCTTAAAAGGTAGTAGTGGTATTCAGTAATGTTATCCTAACTGACTATTAGGAAGAAGCCCAAAAAAAAAGAAGAAGAGGAAGAAGAAGAAGAAGAAGAAGAAGAAGAAGAAGAAGAAGAAGAAGAAGAAGAAGAAGAAGAAGAAGAAGAAGAAGCATTATTTACAGCCGAAAAGAGAGGGGTATAAACACGAACCACTCGCTCACAGGCTGAGAAGAAGAAGAAGAAGAAGAAGAAGAAGAAGAAGAAGAAGAAGAAGAAGAAGAAGAAGAAGAAGAAGAAGAAGAAGAAGAAGAAGAAGAAGAAGAAGAAGAAGAAGAAGAAAGAAAAAAAGAAAGAAAGAAGGAAAGAAAAGAAAAAAGAAAAGAAGAAGAAGAGGGAGAAGTTGGAAGGCATTAAATGTCATTATTTTAATCATCAAAGTTCCTAATATCTTATTTGACTGGGAGCGACTGGGAGCATTCTGACTGGTCGACGCATGACAAAATTCGACGCATGAACAAGAAGAAGAAGAAGAAGAAGAAGAAGAAGAAGAAGAAGAAGAAGAAGAAGAAGAGAAGAAAGAAAGAAAAGAAGTAGAAGAGGAGGAGGAGGAGGCGGAGTGGGAGGAGGAGGAAGTAAAAGAAGAAGAAGAAGAAGAAGAAGAAGAAGAAGAAGAAGAAGAAGAAGAAGAAGAAGAAGACCGCAAGGAGAAAGATAAAAGCCCTATTTATCGCACATCCTACTGACACTGTTTTTTACGCTATTCATTAAGAAGAAAGAAGAGCCCATGGATCTTCAGACGTAAACTTCTTATTGTTCATTGAAGGAGAAGATACAACCCACACTCACACACACAAATCCCCTAAAGGTCTGTTTCTTAGACTGCGCTTGAAAGGCACATAGGGCTCATACAAAATGTAATATAACCATACCAGCATAAACCATTCTGCTACCTCTTGTTCATCTTGTTGGCTGAAAACCTTTACTTCCGTGTTTGCTTTTATTGGCTGATTGGTTTGGTTGGTTGGTTGGTTGATTGGTTAGTTGATGACATAGCACATGTTGTAGTCCTTTCTCAGGAAAGAGAGGAAGAGAAAGGGAGAAGTTGGAAGGCATTAAATGTCATTATTGTAATCATCTAGTTGACTGCCTCATAACGTTCCCGGTGTGACATCGTCAAAGTTCCTAATATCCTATTTGACTGGGAGCGACTGGGAGCATTCTGATTGGTCGACGCATGACAAAATTCGACGAATGCGCACAGTGCTATCGTAGTGTTAGTAAGGTTTAGGGTTAGGGTTAGGATTAGGGTTACGACGCCTAAGAACATCGTGAAAAAGCCGGCCCGACTTGACCTAGCGCATGCGCAAAGGCGCCCGGCAAAAATAAGGTACCCAGAACTTTGACGATGTCACACCGGTGTGACACTGCGGTTTGGTTGGTATTGGAAAATAACGGTTTCTCAATGCTTATAGTAGCATGCTCAGTGCGATGAGAAAAAAATATGACAGCAATTTTTTTTAATAGAGGGGGGAAAGTGCAAGTATTGGTAGGCCAACAAGAAGATTTACAGCTGCTTCTTGAATGCTTCCTTTGCAGACGCTCAGATTACCGCATGGAAACACACATGCCTGCCTTTCGTTTCATTTTTTTATTGTTAAGGTTTTGTACACATAATGATCTTAGATTACCACCAACAACAGCAACAATGTGAAAAGAATCAAGTTTAAGTCTTTCTTGTTTTCTTCTGTCTTAATTGCTCCCTCGCTGGAAAAAAAGTAATTTGAACATTTCATTCTTTTATATTCTCTTCACTTTTTTCTGGGTATTTCTTGTTTGTTTTCTTTCTCTTTCTCCGATTCCAGCTTCTTTTGCTTCATTGGACTGCAATTTCATAATATTTTGGTTTTATTGTGTTTCGTTTTCGTCGTTTTTTCTTTTGTTTCTTCCAATTGTGTTTTTATCTCTTTCTTTCTCTTGTCATTCTGTTCGTTCTTCCTTTACCTCCACGGTGTAAGAATTAATGGTGTACTGTCCCTCCAGATCTGCCCAGCTCGTATTTAGGGTTCTTTTTCTGAGCGCCATGATTCGCAATTTACCTTGCAACCTGAGGTGTGTGCTTCCTCGCTTGGAAAAAGTCATTTTAACACTTAATTGTTTTCTCTTCTCCTTTCTTTCTTTTTACTAAGAAATCATTGTCTTCTTCTTCTTCTTCTTCTTCTTCTTCTTCTTCTTCTTCTGCTTCTTCTTGATAGTCATCATCTTTGAGGGCCTGCATACCCGATCCTCAATAGTGCATAGGTCGTCCTCTGGAGGCTCACGCATTGATAACGTAATGATGAACACTCTGCGCTATAGAAGATCCACTACCATCTACGCTATACTGGCACCAATAGCTTCGTTATGTGCCTCGTGCGCTCAAAAGTCTAGTAGACGTGGACTGAAGGACTGGCAATATTCAGAAAAATCAACTTCGGATTTGTCACTCATCTGCCTCTCGTGTTTGTAATAATAATAATAATAATAATAATAATAATAATAATAATAATAATAATAATAATAATAATAATAATAATAATACATGAATTTATTATAGCGCACACATCTCACACAAGCAAGAGTGATTCAAGGCGCATTCTCCCGCATTCATACATCAAATCAATTTAAACATACACATATATATACACACACATACATACACACATATATATACATACATATATACACACACACACATATATATATATATATATATATATAGAGAGAGAGAGAGAGAGAGAGAGAGAGAGAGAGAGAGAGAGAGAGAGAGAGAGAGAGAGATAGATAGATAGATAGATAGATAGATAGATAGATAGATAGATAGATAGATAGATAGATAGATAGATAGATAGATAGATAGATAGATAGATAGATAGATAGATAGATAGATAGATAGATAGATAGATAGATAGATACACACATACATACACACACATATATATATATATATATATATATATATATATATATATATATATATATATATATATATATATATATATATATATTATATATATATATATATATATATATAAACACACGTGCAACACATAAATTGTGATAGGTCAGTAGACGTTGTGCAAGCCGATCAGCGCTAGTGAAATCAAGGTAGCTACTACTGGGAAAACAAATGGGCTTTGAGGGCAATTTTGAAAGAATGTACAGACGGCTTCTGGCGGAGTGAAAGAGGTAGTGAATTCCAGTTGACGGGAGCTTGGTAGGAGAAAGAGCGCTGACCGGCGGACACGAGTCTGGTTCCAGGCACTTTGAGTCTGAGGCGGTCGTCAGCAGAGCGGAGATTTCTTGATGGGCTGTACAGAGTGATTAGGTCAGACAGATAAACAGGAGCTAGTCTGTGAATGCATTTGTATGTAAGGAGGTTGATCTTGTACTTAATGCGGTCTGCAACAGGAAGCCAATGTAGTTGTTTTAAGAGTGGAGTGATGTGGTCTCGTCTTTTTTTCCGAAGAACAAGGCGGGCTGAACTGTTCTGAATGCGTTGCAGTTTAGAGATGGATGTGGAGGGAAGACCAGCAAGGAGTGAGTTGCAGTAGTCAATACGAGAGAGTATGGTTGAGGTTACGAGTTTGGCGGTTGCATCTGTTGTAAGGTAGTTTCTAATAGAGGAGATTCGACGGAGTTGGAGGTAGCAGGTACGGCAGATAGAAGAAATGTTTTTGTTCATGCTGAGTGTACTATCAAAATATTGTAACTTGCGCATCCGGTAAACTACAGTCTTGTAGTCTGCCTAGACTTAATACATTTGATTGCTTACATATGCATACGTTAGTTGGTCAAATTACTTCAGATGTAAGCGCAGGGGACAAACACTAAGCTGAAGATGAACTTTATTGCGTAAAAACTCGATGTCTATACGCATTGCATAGATACAGGATGAGGAACAAGGGATTCTCTGGAAGACTTTCTCGCTGAGTTTAACAGGCAAGTGTTCAGGAAAGGACTGTGGACTAGGAGGCTGGGCCGAGAGTGTAATTACGCTATGCGAACAAAACACTGAAAATCGTTTTTCCTCCATCCATTGTCCAAGTCACGAGGGCGGAAGAGAACCAACAGAATTCCGAGCACACGTATAAGATCTTGATCGTCCGAGACCACTCTTCTGTACTGTTTGAGATCGTTCCGTCTGGACCAGCTTGGACCATTCAATTTAGCAAACAAAACTACCAGTAAAAGTTTAAAACAGTGGCCCAAAAAATAGGTAGAGAAAGGGGTTAATGTTTGCAACACGTGTTTAGGGACCGTCTACGCATCTATACTCGAATGGACAAGAGTCATTAATGCTGTTTCCAACGATGAGGGTAACTAGTGAACGTTGATCAACGCAATAGCAAGAAATTTAAAGGAGAGAGGTAAAGGAGCTGTTCTGTTTGTAGAAAGTGCTTAAGGGACCGTATTGACATTTATCCTAACAAGCTGGGAGTAAAGATTTGCATTTCAATGATTGCTGTTACAGATAATGGAAAACGCCCACTCTCATCCCAAAAACATGAAGACAAAAGATTTATTTTGCGATACTGAGGAGAAAATTAAATTTTACTTTGGCAAACATATTTAAGATCCTCCTTATCGGGTAAGAGAAATATGTTAAGAAGAAGAAGAAGAAGAAGAAGAAGAAGAAGAAGAAGAAGAAGAAGAAGAAGAAGAAGAAGAAGAAGAAGAAGAAGAAGAAGAAAATCCACATGTTCAAGTCTCGATGTAATTGATTTGCTTTCCAGGCCGTCCACTCGCTTCAATGCAACTGATTATTGCAGACATGTGGAGACACTCGTCTTTTTAATTAAAAAAATCTTGCAAGTAATATTCGCGTCTACTTCTTCTTCTGTCTTCGTCGTCGTTCTATTCCGATATTCCTTAATTCCTCCTCTTTTTGTTCCCTATCTATCTATCTATCTATCTATCTATCTATCTATCTATCTATCTATCTATCTATCTATCTATCTATCTATCTATCTATCTATCTATCTATCTATCTATCTATCTATCTATCTATCTATCTATCTGTCCGTCCGTCCGTCCGTTCATTCGTCCACCCAACCACTTATCTATCTATCTATCTATCTATCTATCTATCTATCTATCTATCTATCTATCTATCTATCTATCTATCTATCTATCTATCTATCTATCTATCTATCTATCTATCTATCTATCTATCTATCTATCTATCTATCTATCTATCTATCTATCTATCTATCTATCTATCTATCTATCTATCTATCTATCTATCTATCTATCTATCTATCTATCTATCTATCTATCTATCTATCTATCTATCTATCTATTTCTACATTATCTTCTTTTTTTTTTTCTTCCTCCTCTTCCTTCTACTGAATCAGCTATTTTCATCATGACAGTTGTTCCCTCTAGCTATATATCTATGTATCAATATTTCAATGTATGTATGTACAGTATGTATCTGTCTGTATGTCTGTCTGTCTATCTATCTATCTATCTATCTATCTATCTATCTATCTATCTATCTAAATATCTATCTATCTATCTATCTATCTATCTATCTATCTATCTATCTATCTATCTATCTATCTATCTATCTATCCATGTTTATGTGCTTATATCTTTATCTCAATCGTTCTTTTCCCTCGTCCTCCTCCTCGTCTTCCTCCTCCTGACTGAGCTATCTTCTTCATGACAGCTGTTCCGTTTTTTCCCATACTCTGGTAATCCTTTCCTTGTCCTGCAGTGTCAAGATTCCATTCTGAAAAAAGGGTGGGATGTGTGTCTTTCTTTTTTTTTCCCCCACGTCCTCCAGTGCAAAAACAGCAAAAAATATCAAGAGAGGCAAATCCTAGGGAACATCTGACATAAAAACATGAAGACATGAAAACGTGAAGGCATCCTGGATTTATTTCGATTTTGTCTTTCTGTCTGTTTTGAAAGCGTCGAAATTTGAAGACAAAAAATAATTAATACTATAGAAAGAGCCTACAGTGGGTCAAGGGGAAAACACCACGAAAAACAATAATAGCAGCCAGGAAGAATCGACAAATCCGCAGGTGGAGATCTAAGAAGAAGAAGAAGAAGAAGAAGAAGAAGAAGAAGAAGAAGAAGAAGAAGAAGAAGAAGAAGAATAAGAAGAAGAAGAAGAAGAAATATGAGAACATGAGGACCCCAGCCTATATATATTTCGATATTGTCTTTATGGCTTGTTGCTGCCCAAATGGAAAAAGAGAAACCTAAAAGAATCTAAAAAAGCCAAACACGAAGAACAACCTGGATGCATTTTGATTTTGCCTTTGTGCCTTGTTTGTTTGATTTATTTCAGCGCGGCCCCGAAACGAAGACAACAAAATATTAAAACAAAAATTACAGAAAGAAACTAAATTATCATGAGGCCCTGGGTCGTTCAATGAATCGACAACTCCGTTGATGAAATAGCTGAGTGTCGATAAAGAAGAGAACGCGGTACCCGATGTACAAATTTTCTGAAGACAAAAAAATGCGGAGCCGAGGTTTTAGTAAATTTCCGGGCACAGCTATTATCGACCACTCACCGATACTGTCAAGAAGAAAGGGTACAACAGCTTATCTGTCCTTTCAAAAGGAAACCTCCCTGTTGACTGGGAAAGAGTAAATACCTGACAAAACGACGTTAATGGAAAATACGCCCCAGAGACACGAGGGATTCTTATCCCTTGGACAGGAGATGAAGAAGGAGAATCATTGAGAGTAGGAAGAGGAAGAGGAGGCGCAAAATAAGACACGAGAAGAAAAGATAACAGCAGGAAGACGGGAAGAAATAGGAAAGTATTAAAGAAAGAAATTACAAAAAAGGAAGGAAGGAAAGAAGGAATGAAGGAAGGAAGATATATGCGAAACTGACACTAACAGAAAGAAAGAGGAACAGACACGAAATCAAAGAAAGCACAAGAGTCTGAGCGACGAAGAGACAAGAAACTTAGAAAGAAAAGAAGAAATAAAGATTAAAACGAAAAATAGACAGATTAGAAAGAAAGAAAAAAAAGAAAGAAAGAAACGAAGGAAGAAATATAATTTAAAAAAAAAAAAAAAAACTTAGAGAACTTAGAGAGAAGGTAAAGGTGTTCCCGTACCTTTTTCGGTCGTTGGGGATAGAGGCATTTGAGACCTCTCTTTTTTCTAGGCCAGATTTATTAGGGCGGAGCCTATCTCCCCTCCTCCCCCTCCCTCGCTGCTTTACCTTCCCTGGTTCTAAACAGATACAGATAACCATTCACAGCTGGTTGGACAGGGGTGTGTCGTGCGTTGGTGTGTCTGTGTGTGTGTGTGTGTGTGTGGGTGTGTGTGTGTGTGTGTGTGGGTGTGTGGGTGTGTGTGTGTGTGCGCGTGTGTGTGTGTGTCGTTTGGTAATTGCCGTCAAAGTGCGGTCACCCGTCTAAATACAAACCCTACCTGCGATGTTGCTTAACATGAAACAGTGCTAGCGTGTGTCCATTGATCTACTGCGCCATCTAGAAAGAAACTTGCAGTGCACAGCAAGCAGGTTATTTGACGAGGTGAGAACTTACGGCCGTCCAACCCCTTTCTGGTATAGACTGATGATGATGATGATGATGATGATGATGATGATGATGATGATGATGATGATGATGATGATGATGCTGATGCTGATGATGATGATGATGATGATGAGGATGATGATGATGATGAGGATGAGGATGAGGATAATGAACACTTGTATAGCGCGATTCTATCCAGGCCAAGTAAGCATGCCCAGAGCACTGCCCCCCCCACCCACCACCCACCCCCAGAAGGAAAAAAAATAAAAAGATAAAAAGAGTCTATTTGGTTTGGTTACTGGTTAAAAAGATGGGTCTTCAGCTGACGCTTGAAGGCTGCTTTGTCGCTACACTGACGTAGCGAGAGAGGAAGTCTGTTCCACAGGAGAGGAGCTGCACATTCAAAAGACTTTGCTCCAACGTTCTTTTTCTTATGTCTATCGACACTTGGCACATAGATTTTGCACTGTGAGCTAGATCGAAGGTTTCGCTCAGGAGAGTGCCAATGGAGGAGTTCTTGCAGGTACTTGGGTGCTGATCCTTCCTTGCATCTAAACACAAGGGAAAGTATTTTATGTTCAATCCGCTTTTCAACGGGGAGCCAAAGAAGTTCCAGAAGAACTGGTGTAATATGCTCATGAGTCTTAGTTTTTGTCACAATCCGAGCTGCTGTGTTTTGAACTTTTTGACTCAGACTCAGAGCTAGGAATCGACCATGCAAGAATGAAACTAATGGTATAGAAATCTTTGCTATGCAAAGTTACTAGATCTCTCTTTGTTAATGGAGAGAAAGACAGACAGACAGACAGACACAGAGAGAGAGAGAAAGAGAGAGAGAGAGAGACTTAAGATATATAAATATTTCCTAAGCAAAGCAAGCTATGGACCTCTCTGCGTTCACTCTGCAACAATTAAACTGTTCGGAGAAGAAAGAAGAAGAAGAAGAAGAAGAAGAAGAAGAAGAAGAAGAAGAAGAAGAAGAAGAACAACAACAACAACAACAATATGCAACAACAACAAAAAGAAGAACTGTCCAGGAGTAAAGGAGGGGTCGAAATAGGCTCTATACAAAGAACCTTAAGTGCGCATCCACTGAAACCGGAACCATTCGTACTTATTACCGCGAACACCTCAAGACCCTGTTGGCATCCGGAAAGATGACTGAACAGGAGAAACCGGTCAAATTTGATCCTATTCAAAAACATCAGCAGATTTGCTGAACTACATTGAAAAAGGAGTCACAAGGGGAGTCGTAGTCCAAGTCCAGTCATGTACTAAGAACTCAAGATCCCTGGCTCTGAGCCAGAAGATCGGTGTTTGGTGTGGGTATTAAAACGTATGTTGTGTTGTATATGTCGTAACGAATTCGTGAAATTGCCGAATTCGTAAAATCGGCAGCTAAGTTGCCGATTTCGTGCCGATGTTGTAAAAGCATTGATACAATGTCTGACATCATAATAATTACGTAATGGATGGTATCTCTTCGTTTCTTTACAAGTATAAACTTGGTGTCTGATCTATTAGTCATTGTGACTGCTTTGAGTTCACAGTGTTACCTGTGCGACAATTGCGGGAGTGTATTGTAACCTTTGCGTATGAGTTATGGAAAATAGTGGTGGGTTTAATGAATCTTCACAGTGCTGATTGCAAGTGGGGAGATAATTAGCTGGTAGCACGTGTTGTAAAATTAACGATGGTCAGAGGGCATTGTCCAGTTGATTCGCTTCGGAGCTCATGCTGGGAATAGATTAATGCGGATGAATTATAAGTAGCGTTTAGGCAGCAGTTACTCTTTTGTATAGTAGTAGCAGGCTGGCGTTTTGTGACTAAAGAGATTGATTACGAACCCTGACGGTCTGATCAATGGTATGGTGTTGTTTGTAGATTATAGTCCACGACACTCTAGCATGTGGGTGCCAGCTGGACCGATTTATGATGGTACAGCGGGATAGTTGTAGGTTGAGGGAAAGAATGGTGTGAATCGCACGATTGACCAATCCGGGACTCGAACCAATGACCGTGCGTTGCTAGCCTGCCCCTTTATGCTGAGGAATCAGCATATTACCTTTTATGGATAGGATAATGATTTGCCTATGCTTAAGGATTGGTTAAAGAGAATTAAGCTTAGGATGGGTAAAAGAGAAATGTTAGGATTAGGTGTATAAAATATTTAGACAGTAGTTGTAAGAGCAGGAGACAGACACGAGAGCTCGAGGGAAGAAGAAAGAACACGAGTAAACGAGAGGGCGACACTCCGGCCCTGATGTTCTGTTAGGACTTAGAGTAAAAGTAGATATTTTCAAGGAGAGGAAAAGTGTGGTGACAGAACATTGAGAATGGGGTAAGGACCAAACAGACTTCTTTTACTTTCCTTGTATTGTTGGTTATAATGTATGTGCATGCGAGTTTGATGTTTATTGATTGTCATGTATTAAGTTAGATTATTAAAAAGGTATATAAAAGGGAAACAAGCTGTAGTTTATTGTGATTTATTTGAGCGCATGGCAAACCCTCTTGAATGCCAGTGAGACTGATTCTATTTTGTATGTCTTGATTATAATTTGGTTTGTCATGCCCGATTCCCCGTACAAATTAGTTAGTTAGTTAGTAACCTCTCACAAGATAACGCAAACAGGGACACGTTACAGTATGCTTACCGACCGGAGACTTGATCGTAAGTTGAGCAGCCTCTCATGAAAGTGAACTGTTGTTCTCTGTGGGCAATGACTTTCAGGTGCATCATTGATCTTCATGTGGACGAATGGTTAACTGAAATATATTCACTCCACAATTGTCCTTGAAGTCTTAAATATATTACACTTTCAGAAAACAGATAATTATTTCAACTGTTTATGGTAAAGATGGAACAGGCGTTTGCTGATCGTTTCGTAAATTTATTCGGAAAAAAGCAGTAACTCGGTTAGCTGTCATAATAAATACTTGTAAAGATACGAATAGATAATATCCATTACGTACTTTTTAAGATGTCAGACATAGTATCAGTTATTTACAAAATCGTTCATTGCTGCCGACTTCGTCAAATCGGGAAACACGTCGATTTCATGAAGTCGACATCCGTTTTCGTGAAATCCGTTGCCTATTTCACGAATTTGTCAACTTTGAAAAGCATTTTCACTATTTTGGCAACAGCCTGCCGAATTCGCGTTCTCGGCAAACGATTTCCCATTTCACGAAATCGGCCACTCAGCTTTCGATTTAACGAATTCGGCAAAATCACGATTTCCTTACGACATATATACATGTAAAGGCATCGAACTTCCTGAAATGCTGTAGCAACAAATACTCGTAATAAAGGGACGATTCACAACCAAGTCAAGGATCCAGAAATCATAGGGTCTCCGAGAAGACGATGCTTAGGGAATTTATCAAAAAAGGCATTATGAGAAGAACAGCAGAAAACGTCAAACTTCACGACTTACTTAAAAAAACCTTGAGACCCTCCGCTCTTACTCCTTCGGATGAGAGTATAAACCACTCACGCATTCCATCGCAAGGACTTTACAGATCCTCATATCCTAGACGGGTGGGTGCCGGCTACATACATACACCCAGAATGCACTAGGTCCAATCTCCCCATCCCCTGTCTCCCAGGGTTTTTGTGCTGAGTCGTCTGGGCGTCAAACTACGCGCCCGAAGGCTGTAAGCGGGCGCCTCGAGCGGCTTGAGTTAGATCCTGTATCGGCGAATCCCCTGTGCTGCACTTGAGCTGGAAAGGCGCCGTATAAAAACGATTAGATAAGAATAATATACATTAATAACCAGTAATTAGTTAGTTAGTTAGTCATTGTTTATAGGGTCTAGCGGACTGCATTACAAGTACAACTCGCGAGAGGACGAAACAAAGTCAGTTCACGTCAGCTGAGAGAGAGGAGACCGATGGAGCTTTCCTATCATCTCCTTACTACTTTGGAGTCGGAGGATGGGATCTTGTAAGGATTATAATGTCCAAGATACCCTCATCAACTCCAGTTCCTTTTCTTTCGGTGAGACAACTTTCTTCACACTTGTACACACACGTTTTTTTTCTTCTGGAATTCTTAAGTCAAGCAAGGTTAAGTTAAGATTTATATTTCAGTATCTGATAATATGATGATGTCCATTTCCAACGAGCTGGTTTCCATCCCCTTCGAGCATACTTGTAGCGCATTGAATAACTTGAATTATTTAACTCCAGTAACAACACACATCTTGAATAACTTATAGGCCTCCACAGAAAATAGTAGTTGGCAAATAAGCGATGCAATGTCAGTCAATGTTAAGCAAGTTAAAGGATAATCCAGGTTAAAGGTCCTAACATTAAACTCGCCGAACTACACCGACTAGTCACAAGGAGCCGATTTATATATTACTAAACTGGGCAAAAGTCCTATCGTAGATTAATGGGCAAAAAAGGGGGGGTCTTAGGACAAAAATATCCATCTTTCTTGTCCCGTGGGGGTCTTGTTTGTTGATAACAATGAGCTGCTCCCTCTTGCAAGAAACCCCAGAGGCTGCTCGAATTACAGGGGTACACTTCCTGATTAATGGGTTTCTTGAGCTCAGTGGTGTATCACAAGCTCGACGTCTGCAGAAGTTTCATGTAAACAACGATGCTTTCGACTGACTTTCTCTCGCTGTCACACAGGCAGACAAACACACACACATACAGAGACAGACAGACATACACACACATACACACACACCGTGCGCACACACGCACACATATTCAACAAAAAGAAACACAATCTTCAACTAACTTTTCTCATTTTAAAAGTACTGATCGCTAACAAAGTTTCTCGCAAAAGAAAAACGATCTTTACCTTTGTTCCTCGCCCACAACGGTAATCGTACAAAGGGGGCCGTAGGAGTTGGAGAAAAATATTGTAGTTGCCTAACTGCAGTAACATGTTACCTGAACAAATATTGGAAGCCTGCTCTTTGTTAAATTCTTGACAGTGTTGTTTGAACAATGATATGGTCTCTATATCATTACATTACATTACATGATTATTGCTTCAGGTCCAGCGGACTCTTCCGAGCCAAATCAGGACCAGACAACCCCTGATCCGCATAAAAGATCTGCTGAAACAACCCTAGTGGTAAAACTGAAGACTCTCCATCAGCCAGTCACTTTACAATAAAGACATCCCACGCAGGGGGCGCTGAGGCTATACTCTAATTTATCGAACCCCCGTTTGCAAAAACAAAATAGAATACAAACATCATTATAAAATATCAACAAAACAAATACATATAAAATGCCTACATTGCTAAATAATAACATCGTAGGAAGCCCTAGTAACCACCTGGCAGAAAGCGTCCAATATTGCCAAGCTGATCCAACAGACCTCATACACAAATAAGGAGTTTTGTCCCGGAAGAGTTTTCAAGAAAAAAGGTAGTTGACTTGTCTAGCGAAGAAAAAGATAGTATAGCAGATTGATAGAACAGAGCAGGAATGAGAAAGAACAAATGAGAAAGTGGGAATTTAAAGCACTAAATTTCCAGAAAGTGGGGATACTATTTATACTGAAACCCCCGGCACCCCAACGGGGGTCTCTATATCATTGCAGTATACGCATGGCACAGATGCACCCAGTACAAAGTTTCTACTGAAGATGGTGCAACACGTTTCCTATACGTAGAACTTGAATCCCATTGGCCATGTTTGCGTATTCGTTTGTTTTGCTTGTTTTTCGGACAAGTTGTGTCCAGTTTTTGTTTTGGCAAAGATGCAAACAGTTTCATTTTTATGTGGTGAGGGGGAGGGAGAGGGGAGAATGGCGCACACGTTAGAACCAAACAAACATACAAATATAAAAATAAAAATAATAATTTCACCTTCGTTTTTTTTGTTGTTGTTGTTTTTTTTGGCGGAATGTTATGGGCATACTAGTCAATCCATTTTCTGGACAAGCATGGTATTGGAAAGAAGCACTCTGTGCCACAACAGCTAAACAAACAAAGAGCTAGCTGCCGTCTTATGCACTCGCTTGCACAGAGTAGCTTTGGTTACACAGCATTCGTATGTGAACGCGCTTACATTTATGTGGTTGGTTAGTCTCTCTCTCTCTCTCTCTCTCTCTCTCTCTCTCTCTCTCTCTCCCTCTCTCTCTCTCTTTGTTTCTGGTTACTGTTCCAGAATATTCGATTTGTAGCGACACAAACAAGCCGAACATTATTTTCCCTTGCACTTTACCGCAAGGAAGAGGTTAATTCCTCGCCACCTCAAAAGAAATACTCCGGTTTTAATCTGTTCATTGATCCCACGACAAAATATAGTTGAGGGGAAAAAACATTAAAAGAGTTGAGACAGAATTCAAATTGCTTTTGTTCAACAACCTTTCAACATGACACTTTCGTTTAGCTATAAACAACAAGTGAATTGTTTTCTAAGCAATGAAATATCGGTTACAAAATTAAAACAGCAACATAAAACAAGTTTTAGAAAAGACAAATCGGCAAAAATGCAATCTGAGTAAAACGTTTCATCTGCCCAGGAGAGGCAAACAAAAATCTTATGTATGAGACACACGCACCGGCCGACAGTCTTTTTTTTTCCTCCCCCAAGCTTAAAGTAGAGACTTTTTTCTTTTCTTTCTTTTTAAACTGCGCATTACACGTTAATCTACAAATTGAATGCAACTTTTTTAGCGCTTTGAATATTTTTGCAGCAGCTATCGCCGAGATTTCAGCTTGGCGCAATATCCTCGAATAAATTCAGAGAACGTAGCTTATCAAATGCCCCCCCCCCCCCACTCCTCCCCCCCAAAATTATCCGTAGTCTTCAAAAGCAAACCGACAGTAACAAATGTTTAGTTGTTTTTATTCTTCGATTGTTTCTGTCGAAACATTAAGACACTGATATAAAAGTGAACGAAAAAAAAGATTATATCCAAGGAGAAAAAAAAACACAGCACAAAACATGTCATTATTATTATTATAATTATTATTATTATTATTATTATTATTATTATTATTATTATTATTATTATTATTATTATTATTATTATTATTATTGAGGATTTTTATAGCGCACTTATCTCGCCGTACTTGACCAGACTCTAAGCGCTGGCCGATACAGGATCTAACTCAAACCGCCCGTGACTCCCACCCGCAGCCTTTGGGCGCATGGTCTGACGCCCGGACAACTGAGCACTATCCTGGCCAGCCAGAATGGGGGAGAAGGACCAAGTGCATGCTAAGTGTTTTCTTGTTTCCGGCACTCACCCGTCTAGGACATGAGCGTCATGATCTTTAAAGTCCGTTATGATGGAATGTATGCGACACACAGACTAGACCTCGGTTTATACTCTCATCAGAAGGAGTAGGAAACGGGAGTAAAGTGTCTTTCCCAGGGACGCAACACAATGGCCCGAACAGGGCTCGAACCCGGGACCTTTAGATCCGCAAATCAAAGCACTACCATTAGACCACCGCGCCTCTCATGAACGGTGCGCATGACCTGATGGAGCTCTTGTCATCTCTCATTAGAAGTATTTGTATTATGTCTAACAATAACATTTCCAATACATTTTGAAAGTTTGTGATGACACTAGGCTGTCCATGGAAATAGGATTATCACATTCAATGACGTAAAGGGACCCAGTTTGGCCACGCCCCCACGACAGAGCTTTTAAACATTCACAGTGAGTGTCGCCCCACTATGAAAAAAACTCTTAGCAAAAAATAACTCTTTCGAAAGGATAGTTATTTTTTCAATGAATAAATTCCGTAGTTTTTGCGGCAAATAATAATATTAATAGCAACGGCTAATCAACATTCTGGGCATCACACAAGCTATTGGACAACACGATGACATGCTCACAGTGGTGAAAAAACGGAAACTCTGATGGTATGGCCACGTCACCAGGTCATCAGGTCTTGCAAAGACCATCCTGCAAGGCATGGCACAGTGCAAGGAGGTAGAAGAAGAGGGAGGCCGAAAAAGAGGTGGGAGGACAACATTCGAGAATGGACTGTTTTGACACTGAGCGAAACAATCATGGTTGCTGAGGACAGGGAAAGATGGAGTATGCTGGTTAAACGATCATCTGGGGTGCCCTTACAACCTCCGAGTTACGGGATAGGATAGGGTAAGAATCAACATTCTTGAACTAAATCTAGCATAATACCAAAGCCGGTAAAAGAAATAACCCTTTAAAATAAATTGCTCGGAAAGGTTTCTTCGTTTTAGGTTGATAAAAGGACCCTACTCTACCACAAACACCAAAACATACTCTTCATGCCGCTTGGTTTACCCAGAAATTGGTTCATACGGCTATGGTATTAATGTACCCTTAAAACAGGGGACATTACTCCCTGTCAGACACGAAATGGAAAATTCAAACTTTGGCAGTTGCTTTGAGCAACGAAAAAGTCCACTGTATCATTGTTTTAATGTAATAACAATGCGAATTTTAGCGTAAATCCGTTGTAGCCAAAAGTAAACAAAGTCTCCGAATTGAGATTTTTCTTCTATATTAATTATTTTTTGTACATACAGAATACAGATATTAATATTTTTTGGGGGGAAGATACATAATACAGAATACACATTTTATTCAGCCAAATAACAACATACTGTACATTGCATATAAAAATTGCTCCATGTTGGCAGACAGTCACACACACATACACTCTCCACACAACACCGTTAAGACTTCAATTAACAGATTGTGCATACACAGTTGGAACATTAAGCGCACTCACAATGAACACATCAAGTATTAAAAGTGGACTTGCGTATATGCTATATCACAGGCAAGCTTTCATTACGAATATATATAAGATTGATCTACACTGCTACACTCCCCTCCCACCCCCTCCCCTCCACCCCCACCTCCGCCGCCCCTGGTTCCTAGGTTTTCTATCTCTGGTGAGGTCATACAACTCGAAGTAATTGTATCCATGTACATGGTAAGTAAGGGGTACGGAATATTACTATACGCTGCCTCTAAGGTTATATCCATAAAACTATTAATGACACTGTTGTGGTCCCTTTGACTTTTCTGCACTAGGGAGATGAATCTGACTGTCCCAAACAAGAACGGTGGTTGAATTAAACAGCCCGTACTTGAGCTTTGTCCCGCGGCACCTCAAGGGCACAAGTGTTTACAGTAACATTCTGGGTTTGTTTATTTCTGGGGGGAAACAGAGTGACAGTGGCATCATGTTCGCCTGGCGTACAGGAGAACCAGAGTTCGATTCTCGATAGCGACTGCAGAGTTTTCTTTCAGCAGCTGACTATATGTATTAATTCTTTGTACGGTAACCCACGTCCGCTTCTTTTTTACGCAACTTAACTTAAAGGTCGAAATCAAAATCTTTTCTTTTTTTAAAATCTACTTCATGCTACAGGATTTTTTAAAAATACATTTGTGTGTGTGGGTAATATTTGCGAAAATGTAATCTAAACGTCGTGTCAGAATGCTCAAAAGGTCGTCTGCTGTAGCATTACACTTAAATGGCAAGTTGGTGAGTATCTGAAAATACATGTCAATGGCTTCCCGTTTTGTTTCAATCTAAGAATAATTATCCAATAAAAGTACCATTGTTCACTTTTATACCATAAAACTGTTTGTCATTTTAGCTTCTTTGGTTTACATAAAAATACAATCGGGCCAAAATAGGAATAGTCGTTAAAAAAATGTGTACCTGAACTCCAAAACCTATAAGCAAACAGAAATTGAAAGCGTACAGCGCTGCTGACCTCTTCCGGGTAAAAACAGACACAATGCATCGATAACACTGATAAGGAAAGAACGCATTATGATAAGGAAAGTTTGGAATGACAAGGAGGTTGGAAAATAGTATCGGTCGATAATTCTCCTGTCTGTTGGGTCCTCTTCATCTGATACATGGAGTGCATTTACACGTCGAAAGCAGAAGACGATGCGATCTTAAAACGAGAGTAACAACAAGTCTTTCAATACAGACAAGTACAATACTTTAAAAAAAAAAAAAAAAAAAAAAAAAAAGGTTCCAACTTCGTCTCTGCCTCTAAAAGCTTAACTACACGTACCAACGACCAGGCAAATGATCCAAGATGATAAGTCTCTACAACCCTACAACCCCCTATCCTTTCCTTCCCAACCCCAAAAGGATTAGGGTTCTATTTCGTTTACAAGGGTCAAGGAACTGTTAATAGTTGTTAATCGTTGTGTCCCGTTGATCATACCATTATACGTATGCGCACACCCTTTGATATATAAAATAACAGAATAAATCAATGAGTTTTTTATATAGCAAGGGCTAGGCTCATGAAGGAAATGTAAATTAAGCACTGGTCGCTGGTGAATTCCTGTCGACTCCCTCCCTGATTGAGCTTCTGTTTACATCGCTTATCAGCTTAACCACGCTGCTATCATGATTCTAAAAATAGAACTTTTTTTTAACATTGGGTGAATTGTTAATCTAATACGCTTGATTTCGAATTAATCGTGGGAATTCCGACTTAATTAACAGTCGGTCGAATGCTGCCCATAATCCGTTGGTTGTATGACGCGGTCAGTTAATCAAACTGACATCACGGGGAAGTCCTATTGGTTTCTCAAAATGTAGCGAAAATTATGAATGGACTCTGTCATAGTGGGATGACAGAAATCTTGTGAGAAAATGGATATACCTATAATTTCTTCTAGCAATAAAAAGCTTCGGTTACCAGTTTCAGATACAAGCTGGGTTTAGGGTCTGGCGGAAACTTACGTTATTGCATCCATCAACTTGTTGTTAAGTTTAAAAATAGAGTTCGGTATTTGTTTTTTAGAAAATTGAATCCTTGGTAGTGAGAGGGGGAGGGGGGGGGTGAAAGCAGGCCAATGTTTATGTCCTTCTATCCTAGCAGTTTTGAGCTTACAAATTACAAGTTATAATTACGAACTGGGCCGAAAACCCCACACTATTTGCAATAATCTCTTATAATATCAGCTTATTACCACGTTCAAACATGGAACTCGTCCATCTATCGCCTTCGCACGTGTGTGTGTGTGTGGGTGTGCGGGTGTGTGTATGCGTGTGTGTGTGGGTGTGCGTGTGTATGTGTGAGTGTGTGTGTGTGTGTGTGTGTGTGTGTGTGTGTGGACAATGTTAAGACAATAGGATCGGTGTGATAGTTCTCGCAGTGTTCTACATGTATATCCAGTCCTATCCTATCATATCTCGTAACTCGAAAGTCGTTGGGGGCACCACAGATACGTGATCCATCTTTCTCAGTCCTCATCAACCCTCAAAGCTTTGCTCAGTGTCAAGCCAGACCATTCTCGAATGTTGTCTTCCCACACCTTTTTCTGTCTCCCTCTTCTTCCGCCTCCTTGAACCGTGCCATACAGATGTTCTTTGCAAGGTCTGATGCTCTGGTGACGTGGCCATACCATCGGAGTTTCCGTGTCTTTACAATTGTGAGCATGTCATCATGTTGTCCAATGGCATGTATGATGGTCTGTCGGATTTCGTCGTTGATGATGTGCTGGGTATAGGAAATGCCCAGAAGTTTTCTGCAGCACCTCATCTTCATGCTTTGTATTCTTCGTTATAGATCTGCTGTGAGGGCCCATGTTTCGCAAGAGTATAGGAAGATAAAGATGACAAGGGAGCGCAGCAACCTTACTTTGGAGTATGGACTGATTGTCCTGTCTTACCAAATGGGCTTCAACCGTGCTTTGCAATTGTTTTGCTATCCTGGAGAGGACTTCCTGTCGGGATCCATTGTCCGATACAATTGAAGCTGTGCACCGTTTTGAGGGATTGGCCTTGGACTTTGATGTCCATGTTGAGGCCATTGTGTTCTTGGTCATCATTTTGTTCGTCTCTGCGCTTATTTCCATCTTCACACGTTTATAAATTCGAACCGGGCCGTGATAAACATGGCGCCACTACCTCCGACCCAATGCATAAGCCAAAAAACGTAAGCCAATTTTGGCCACCAAACTCATAAGGTGTGGACCACCATCAAAATTACTGTCAGTGAACAAATCTTATAACCCAATGCATAAGCCGTAAAACGTAAGCCAAATGTGGCCACTATTTAAAGAGATACGAATATCACATAAAGTAAGATAGTATATGTAGGTTCATAATGGTAATATTATTAAGAAAATGGAATACGTTGGTAAGATTTTAGTTTACGAGACAATTGAAACTACGAAGATTACGAGTTCAGTACGAGGGGACGGTTTCTATGCCCTTGACTCAACCGATGGTATATATATTAAAACTGAATTAGTGTTGTTTTATCCTATCCTATCCTATCCCGTAACTCGGAGGTCTTTGGGGCACCACAGATGATCGTTTAACCAGCGTACTCCGTCTTTCTCTGTCCTCAGCAACCCTCATGGCTTCGCTCAGTGTCAAGCCAGTTCATTCTCGAATGTTGTCCTCCCACTCTTTTTCGGTCTCCCTCTTCTTCTACCTCCTTGCACTGTGCCTTGCAGGATGGTCTTTGCAAGGCCTGATGATCTGGTGACGTGGCCATCCATCGGAGTTTCCGTTTCTTCACCACTGTGAGAGGTCATCGTGTTGTCCATTGGCTTGTGTGATGGTCTGTCGAACTTCGTGGTTGGTGATGTGCTGAGTATTGGAAATGCCCAGAAGTCTTCTGTAGCACCTCATCTCCATGCTTTGTATTCTTAGTTGTAGATCTGCTGTGAGGGTCCATGTTTCGCAAGCGTTTAGGAAGATGGAGATGACAAGGGAGCGCAGCAACCTTACCTTGGAATGTAGACTGATGGTCTTGTCTCTCCAAATGGGCTTCAACCTTGCAAGGGCAGCAGTTGTTTGTGCGATCCTGGAGAGGACATCCTGTCGGGACCCATTGTATAATACAATGGCTCCTATGCACTGTGTTGAAGGATTGGCCTTGGGCTTTGATGTCCGTGTTGGTGCCTTGGTGTTGTTGGTCATCATTTTGGTTTTCTCTACACTTATTTCCATTCCATAGGCTCTGGTGGTGGTATCAATCCTCTGTACAAGGTGTTCAAGTTCTTGTTCTTCTCCAGCGAATCCACCAATGTCATCCGCAAAACGAAGGTTGGAGATTGCTTTACTCCCTATGCTGACTGTGCCTTCGTGATCTGCAAGGGCGCGCATCTGACATGATGCGTTCTATTAAGAAGTTGAAGAGTGTTGGAGAGAGTAGGCATCCTTGACGCACACCGATTGTTGTTTTGAACCAGTTCCCAATGGCGCTGTTACGGAGGACTGCACTGGTAGCCTTTTCATAAAGGCTTTTGAGGACTTCAATAAAGTTAGATCTGATGTTGTACACTCTCATGGTTGCCCACAGATTTGCATGCCAGACCCGTGCACACGCTTTCTTGAAGTCTACGAACACGTGATATAGATGTTGTGGTGCTGTAGGTATTTCTCGCAGATTATTCTGAAGTTGAAAATCTGTTCTTTGGTACTTCAAACTGCCCTGAATCCTGCTTGTTCTTCAGCTATGATTTGTTCAGCTTGGAGTTTCAACCTGTTGAGCATTATTTTCAGGGTATGCTATCTACTCCCGCTGACTTCCCTTTCTTCAGCGATTGCACTGCTGCCTCGACTTCTTCTCGGAGAATCGGGAGGATTTCTTCTTTGTTCTTGGATCATGCTAGAACTGATGGGTCTCCGTTTGGTTTTGTGGTTGTAAAGGTCAGAGCAGTACTCTGTCCATCTATCCAAAACTTCATGTTCTTCTGTAAGGCATATGCCAGACGTGCCTTGGATCGTGGAGCCGGAGACCTTGATCTGTTTAAACCTTGTCAGCCGCTTCACAGTCTGGTAGGCCTTCTTGCTCTTGTTCTTATTCAGACTGTTCTCTATGTCCTGGCATTGATCTTCTATCCAGTTCTCCTATGCTGTGCGCATGCCTTTTCGGATGTCATTGTTGATTTTCGGTAGGCATCAGCTCCCCGTGAGGTGTTATTTGTCTTTTTCATCTCTCTTCGTTTATCACAGAGGTCCAAAAGCCCAGGTGTGATCCACGATTTCTTCTTTGGGCGGTGCTTGCTAAGGATCTCAGTGGCGGCATCTGTCATAGCTGAGTTGAAGACGGTAGTCATGGTGTAGACATCTTCTTCACTAGCTCCCAAAATGAGCAGTGGTGGAAATTTCCCTCATATTGTGGCCTGAAATATTTCTGCCACCTCTGGGTCTTGCAGTTTGTGCAGGTCGAAGTTTATAAGAATATAGTGTTTTTTTTTACATTGTTTGTTATAGGGTTTTAATTTTGGTCATAATTTGGGATAAATGGAGCGAATTACCGAAAGACGCCTGAAGACTTAGTTTTAGAAATGATCATCTCATCCACCTAATAGGCTACGACATCAATGACACTTCATCTCCATGGATCACGGACTGCACCATCAACGCTTCATCGCCATGGACCTTCACCCATAGTCATCAATTTTGTCCTTTTTATTATTTTTGTAATTGTTTATTGGGCCCGTAAGAATGCGTATGTTAAATGTATAACTGAGATGCGAGTGATAGTAATTAATTCAACAATGTGTATGAAACTGTATGATCAATGATGAACAAGTATGAATAACGCATTCAACGCTGTAATGTAGTGAAGGAAAGTAATAATAATAATAATAATAATAATAATAATAATAATAATAATAATAATAATAATAATAATAATAATAAAGTGCATTTATACAACGCATTTTTCATTAGAATAACAACTCAATGCGCTTACACACATCATTCGTACGCATCATCACAACATTCGCATTACATCATGTCCAGCATAATTCAGAAAGTATTATTACTGTTCTTACTATTTACACAGAAAACGCCTTGCGGAACAAGTGCATTTTTAAGCAGCTCTTGAATCAAACAAGGTCTGAACAATGTCTTAAACCGGCAGGCAGCGCATTCCCAACCTTGGGTGCTTGAAAACTAACAGACCGCTCGCCAATTGTTTTAAGCCGACGTTTGGACGTTTTAAAACGTTTTTCATCTGATAAGCGCAAAGAACGAGTTGTAAACCCGGGTTTCTATATATATGACTCACGTGTATGCTGCCCTAATATTATTTTCCTTTTATCAGGAGCATGTGCGAATTAGATAACGTGTTATTTACCCGAAACAATGGCACCATTCGCTAAAAGATCCCCTTTATCAATGAGCAGGTGCTAATTAGATCACGTTTCATATTCTCTGAACAACGGCACTAATGATTAACAGGGACATTCAAAATTATAAGGAACGAAATACAATGCCTTATCAAAGGGAACACGTGAAAGCTGCCCGCATTTAGAAACCCGTTCTCGTTCTCCAATATACTCTTATGCAGCGTTCAAGAAATTCAATGGCTTATTCTATTTTCTGGTTTTAAACGGCAGAGTTTTTTTTTAAAGTGTATTGTATAGTATTGTATTGTATTGTATTGTATTGTACTGTATTGTATTGTATTAGCGATCGAGGACTCCCGTGTATGCTACCTACATTTAGATGAGTGTTCTATCTTCCCTTGCCGCCATAACCTCCACAAACGTTGTTTATCAAGGCTCACTTCATTTCATCTCTGTTGAACAGGCGTGTCTGTGTTTCTACAGATTTCACAACAACCGCTGCAAACTGACCGAATGGAGAAAACTATTCGCACAGCAACCTTCTTATCTCCACATGGCGACCCAGCAAGCAGAGGGATTATTGCTGGTGCTGTTGCTGCTGTTGCTGGTGCTACTGCTGCTGCTGATGATGATGATGGATGATGACGAGGATAGTTTTTCAAGGTGACTAAAAATAACACCTTCGCCAGCTAAGGTAATTTCGGACAAATTATATTTATTGGTATTTGCAGATTAGGGATCGCTAGAATCCTGTTCTATATATTTGAACTGTAGCCTAATGTCTTTTCTTACGTCACGTTTGCTAATTAGGGCCGTTTTACGAGGGATATCTACGTTCCCCAAGGTCAATATTTTCCCCATAAAATTTCCCAGGTCTATTTATTTATTTATTTATTGTGTGTTCAGCTCAAGAACTGCTCAAGGCCGATACAAGATCTAACTCAAGCCGCCCGAGACGCCCACTTGCAACCATTTGGCGCATAGTCTTACGCCCAAAACGACTGAGTGAATCCTAGGCGACCGGGAATGGAGTGAAGGAGCCTAGTGCGGGCTGGATGTACTTGTGTAGCCGGCACTCACCCGTCTAGGACTTGAGCGTCAGGGTCTTTTAAGTCCATGCGATGAAGTGAGTGCGTGCACTGACTAGACCTCGGTTTATACTCTCATCCGAAGGAGTAGGGGCGCAGCGTCTGTCGCGAAAACAAACGTCTCATCGTGTCAATTTTTATATTTATATATATATTTTTTTTAATGTTTATTTTAAGTTGTCAGTCCCGAATTTCATGGTCTGCGATTTTGACGTCTTCGTCTTATACGTCACAGGGTCCGTCATTAAGCGATTTGATTCTTCTTCTTCTTCTTCTTTGTTGTACTGCCAACTTCAATATGTTGAGGAAACTTGCTGCACTGAGACTGGTTTTTATGACCCTGATACCTTGGAAGCGAAACGGGAAATGAAGTGAGATTTTGACCAAAGAGGGCATCACCTCGTCGGTCAGCCAACACAGCTAAATAAAACGGTTGCAAGGCAAACCGGTACAGAGACGTACATCGTGGGTACGTGTTCAGCTAGGCTAGACTAGGCAAATAGATGCCAGATAGCTGCTAACGAGATAGGCAACAATAACACTGTGACTGTGTCTTATCCCAGGTTTATAATTAGTTTTATTCTTGTGTTAAATTAATTCTCCCGTGATCATTTCTTAGGTATTTAGCCACAGGGCATGTTCACTGTCCATTTTAGCAGTATGATTGCTATGGTGGTTCAGTGTTGATTCATGTCCCTACCCCTCTTTCCCTGGGATGATTATCCCCGTCTGCCATATTGCCAATGGTGGGTGTATACGTTAAACCTCAATGTTCATTTCATGGAGTTTACATCTAAGACATTAGGTCACGACCTGGTCGTTTCAGGCGCGACAATACAGAGGCCGTGACAAAACAGAAGCAGCAACAGCACAGAAGTAGCAAAAACACAGAGGCAGCAACAACACAGATGTAGCAGCAGCACAGATGGAGGGAGAGACAAATACAATTAAATGAGATTCGCAGCATATCGACTACAGTTCAGTAAAAACCGCAGCACTGGCGAGTACGCAAGGTCGCCAGTGACATCACCGTTGGGGACGAGGCCAAAGCAGGTTATAGACGTCATCTACGTTTATTTCCGCTTCGATACGAAAACTTAAGATACATAACAGATTTAATATTATCGCCAAAGACCTACCTCGGTTTAGCTCGCTTAGACTACGGTGTCAGCAACGAAAGACTAATACTATATGGGTGGTGAAAAGATGTGAGACCCAACGAACACTAAAACTGAACAAAAATTTGAACAAACGAATCAACAAGGCGGCAGTATATTCGATCATTTAATAGTTTCATTTCATTAATCATTATCATGTGAGGTAATAGCGAACGGTGTCATCGTCATCAACGTATTCGAGTATGGAGTGCAAGTGCGAGCACGTTCTCGTCTTTGGTGCTATTATTTCCTCTCCAACTACACACACCAACTGTTTTAAGAACTACGGAAGCAACGCGGGTGGAGGTGCTGTACCCCACCCCCCTCTCTGAAATCAATCATTATTACCATCACCAACGACGAATTCCGAAAGACCATCACACAAGCCATTGGACAACACGATAACCTGCTCACAGTGGTGAAGAAACGGAAACTCCGATGGTATGGCCACGTCACCAGATCATCAGGTCTTGCAAAGACCATCCTGCAAGGCACAGTGCAAGGAGGTAGAAGAAGAGGGAGACCAAAAAAGAGTTGGGGGGGACAACATTCGAGAATGGACTGGTTTGACACTAAGCGAAACAATCAAGGTTGCTGAGGACAGGGAAAGATGGAGTATGCTGGTTAAACGATCATCTGTGGTGCCCCTTCGACCTTCGAGTTACGGGATAGGATAGGATAGGATAGGATAGAATAGGATTATCACTATTATTATTTATTTTTTTTATACTCCAGACCGTCAACTGGGTTTGAACCACTGCCTGTGCAGGCTGCAATGTTTTCGCCTGACATTTGGGTACACTGCGTACACCACCAAGCTAACTGCCAAGTCTACATTCCCCAGGTTTGCGTTTCCCCAGGTCTACCTTTCCCCAGGTCAACATTTCCCCTTGTGGATTTTTCGGTAGGCGTCAGCTCCCCGTGAGGTGTTCTTTTTCTTTTTCATCTCTCTTCGTTTATCACATAGGTCCAAAAGTTCCTGTGTGATCCACGGTTTCTTACGACACGCCGGGAAACTTTGGGTCTATTCTAGGCAGTGGCCGAACCCACTGAGCACAATAATAATAATAATAATAATAATTATTATTATTATTATTATTATTATTATTATTATTATTATTATTATTATTATTATTATTATTATTATTATTATTATTATTATAATGAAAGATGGTACATACGAGCTTTTCGTCCAATTAAACCAATCAGTATCAAAGTGCGGCGATCTGTACAACACACACGTTCACAGGTGCAATCGGAAGCTGACATTAAATGACGAACCCTAATGTCAAATCCTTTCTAATTCTGGTTAGAGTCATGCCGCCCCAGACCCACCCACCTGGTAACTCAAAGCTGGTAAAAACATGTTTTAAAATTTAATTTATTTATGTCTAATTAATTTACGAAAATTGAAAACTCAAAAAAGCTGGTTTGTGCGTTGAAAGGACGAGGGGATGGAGGGTGGGGGGTAGGGGGGAGAGGTGTCTATGGCCGTGGCCTATATTTGAGAATGAATTATGCAATACTAATAATAATACCTGATGCTATCACGCTCTTTTTCTTCAATCGAACTCAAAACGCGGCTATCTGAAAAGATCGCTATTACAAAAATCGAAATATAAATCGTTTTTTTAAATACATTTCTGACTGCATCCAATATCATTACTGAATGCGAATACAATAGGCAAAGCATATACACACTTATATTTTTGTTCCACGCGTTTTTGGATTAATGGAATCGAGGGATTTGGCTAACGGAGAAGAATCCAGGGTCAGAATAGGAAGAAGACGGAATACGGATTTTCTTTAATTTGACTAAAGTAGACTTGTTACGTTGAAACGCGAATGGTAGTACGTCGGAAGCGCGCACGATAGATCTAATCGTTTCGTTTTGCAAAGTATTCAATAATGGAGTTTATTTACCTTTGATTTGAGTTTGCATTGTTGTTAGGAGAGGCTTTGTATAACGTTGATAATTTTCGTTAGTCGATATTGTTGTAGATTTTTCTGGATCTGCGTGTTTACTCTCGATAGAAATTTCCCGATACATGTCGAAGCAAGAAGACGTTCCGGAAGGAGAAGAAAATATGTATGACGTAAGACAGTAATGACGAAGTTAGAAGCGATTGGTTAAATTGCGTCAAACGAGATTGATCCAGGTTATTCGGGAGTATCAAGAGACTATTTAAGTGCCGCGCTGTTTCAAAAATAAGAGAGATTGTTGTTGATAGTAAGTTGGAAAGTAAATTTGAGAGTGGAAAGACGATTGAGCGATTGTATGCAGTTGTTGATGTGTGCTGAATAAAAGTGGAAAACTTCATACGTCAACTTTGTGACTTGTATGCTGCTTGAGCAGGCTGCGTGAATAAACGAATCTGAGTTACACCTTATCAGGAATTCAGCATTGGGGCTGAATCGGATACTGATAGGAAAATACCAACATCGAACTGAGTGTAACAAGACTATGTCATTCGACGGAAAAGAAAAAAAAAAGAAAGATACTATTTATGGTAAAGATTGTCCATAAAACCGATTTCATGCTACAAATACCAGATGATTGTGGTAGGGTCAGTTTGGCCAAACTCATGCTCATGTGTACGTGTGTGTGTGTTTGTGTGTGTGTGTGTGTATGTTTGTGTAGTGTGTGTGTGTAGTGTGTGCGTGCGTGCATGCTTGTTTCCTGTTTAATGCATCTGTGTTCGTTGTAATGTATAAAACACGCAGTGAGTGGATTGTGAGCTTGACAGTGAATTACTGCCATGAATAAACACACAATCAAAGATAATAACAGCATGAGACAGACAACACCGGCTCTATATGCCATTCTCATTCATACATATACCTGTTTGAACCTCTAAACAAACCATTGTCACTTTGCCCCATAGACTATTATGCTTACCAAGATGACATCTGATCGTGTCCGAGTTTGCATAATCATTGGCCTTTTTTATCCTGTCCTCTAATAATGTTCCTTATTTGCTGTGGTTTTTATCTCTCTTTCTTTCTTCTCAGCTTTCTTCCGTCATTTCATAACCTCCCCTTCCTCCTCTCTCTCTCTCTGTATAAATAGAATCCCCACTTTCTGGAAATTTAAATTCCCACTGTCGCTGTCTTTCTCCTTTGTTCTCTCTTATTTCTACTCTGTTCTATCAATCTACTATACTATCTTCTTCGCTAGACCAGTCACCCACATTTTTTCTTGAAAACTCTTCCCAAACTCCTCATTTTAGTTATGAGGTTTGTTGGGTCAGCTTGAGAATATTGGACGCTTTCTGCCACTAGGGCTTCCTATGATATTATTATTTAACAATGTAGGCATTTTGTATGTATGTGTTTTGATGATATTTTATAATGATGTTTATATTCTATTTGATTTTTGTAAACGAGGGTTCGATAAATTAGAGTATAGCCTCAGCGTCCCCTGCATGGGATGCCTTTATTGTAAAGTGACCGGCTGGTGGAGCGCCTTCAGTGTTAACACTAGGGTTGTTTCAGCAGATATTTTATTCGGATCAGGAGTTAGTCCTCTTTCAACCAAGTTGTGGTCCTGATTTTGTGGTCCTGATTCGCCTTTTTGCAGCCAGCTGGACTTTGTAAGCAATGAATAACTAAGTAACAAACTGTCTGACGCCCAGACAACTGAGCACATTCCTGGGCGCCTTGGACATAGGCGTTGTTATGTTTTGTTAAATAACGAACACTGCATTTTAAAGTCTATGACACCCACCATTGGACATATGGCAGACGTGGGTAGTTAACCATCCCAGGGAAGGGAGATACATGAATACTGAACCACAGACAAATCATATCGATAAGATGGACAGCGAAAAATCGACCATTAAGTTATCTTGCCCCCCATGGAATTCGAACCTTTGTCATCGGTATGACAGGCGAACGCACTACCACTATATGTGTGTGTGTGTGTGTGTGTGCGCGCGTGTGTGTGTGTATGCATGCGTGCATGAATATGTGCGTGCGTATGCGTGTGTGACAATTTTTTTTGGTATTTCCACACTTATCTGGAAATAATTTGAAATAGTCGGGGATCGGTCTGTCCGTCTGTCTGTCGGTCTATTGAATAGCATAACTCAAGAACCACTGAAAGGATTTTGACCAAACTTCATAGCAATATTAATACCGAGCTTATTGGCCTGCCTCCTGTGCTATCATATTTGCTGTAGTGCAAAGGTCAAGGTCACTGGAATCATTTTTGTTGCTAAACACGCTTTGTTCAATATTTTACAAATGCCTGAAGCGATTTTGTTGAGTTTTGATATACAGTTGCTTCAAATGATGGGCCATCTTTAGTAGCAATCCGGTTGTCGGTCCGTCGCTTCCAATTTCACTTTTTTGTTCAAAACACGCTTTTTGCAAAGCCTTATCTAAAGAATGACTGAAACGAAATTCACCATTTTCACTTTGCGGATACTTCAACTACTGCTAAGCACGTTAGATGATTCGTGTTTGTACTTTAATCTCGAACGTCAAGGTCACTAAGTTTCACCATTTTTTTCTAAGCACGTTTTTGTGCTGTATCTAAAAATTGACTGAGCCGATTTTGATAATGTTTCTGCATGTAGATAGTTCAGACAGTGACCTACCATTCCATGTTTTACTTTTGCTTCGTAACTATAGACCCGAGTCAAAACAAAAATGAACACATTTAACGGCTAGGTGTTTGAGTGTCTGGAAATACATTTGAATGGCTTGCAATCATGTTACGACTTCCTTCCTTTTGTCATTGTTTCTAAAAATCTTCCTTACGTAACAAAATGTGTAACAACCGTTTTTTTTTTAAAACAATCCAATAAAAACCAGTGCCAGCGGTACAGCCTCCCATTACCAGTTTTACTCCTTCAATCCAGACCCAGATTAACTCTATGGGAGTTAGCCTTGTCATAACCCAGAATGACCCCCTCCACCCTGCCCCCCCCTTCTGTTCCAAATCAATTCCCAGGAGTTAATAGTGGAATGAAGATTACATAGGGACATTCAAGGTCATGACCTGGGCTGACTCCCTATGTGTGCCTAAACAGCCCCCAGGAAGTTATTTTGGCATTGGACAATTTTGCATTTAGAAAAAATACAAGTAGTTAAAATGGACCAGTGCCAAAACAGCCCCCTTTACAATGGAGAATAAATCTGATACAATCCCAAATGCACTCTACGGCATTTTATTCTAGGACAATTTTAATTATACCAAAACAACTCCAGTGGAGTCCGACTAGTACAGGTGGGGGGTCAGATTGGATCAGTTCAGACTGCCCCCCTTCCCCCAACATCTGGTTAGCAATGGTTATAGCTTATAGGTTAGCAAGAGGAGAGGAAATACAGGACATGTCCAGAATAGCCTTTAACCAAATATATTTATTTAAAAAAATAAAGGGGAGTTAAACTGGAACAGGTCCAGAACAGCCACTACAAAAGTAAACATTTAACCGCTTCAGCCCTTGACCCGGGGAGTTATACTTGGACAGGTCCAGAACAGCCCCCAAAAACACTTATAAAACACAAAAGCAGAGTTAAACTGGAACAAGTCCAGAACAGTGCCCCCCACCCCCGTACCTACTCTCCCCCTTTTAAACATAACTATTAACCGAACTACAGGAGAGTTAAACTAGTACAGGTCCAGGTCAGAGCCCAAGCACACTTGAAGCCCACACTAAATACACAAAATGGGAGTTAAACTGAGACAGGCCCAGAACAGCCCCTCCCCCACAACACACAAAGCAAAAAGCTTGAGTTAGTTATAGGTCCAGAACAGACCCTTTAAACAAAACTATCAAAAACTCAAAATGGGAATTAAACTGGAACAAGTCCAGAACAGCCCCCCCCCTAACCCTTTTAAACATAACTATTAACCCCATTACAGGAGAGTTAAACTTGGTCAGGTCCAGGTCAACCCCCGAGCACACTTAAAATCCCACACTAAATACACAAAAGAGGAGTTAAACTGGAACAAGTTCAGAACAGCTGTCACAGTCGGACTTCTAGCCCCGGCTCTGCTCGCGGCACTTTCCCTCTGCTCGCCCGCTGACCAAGCGACCCAAGCCCCGCCCCTCGGGATAATCCCACGTGATCCTTGGACTGGCCCCTGGAACAGTTAGATCTAGGCTCGTCAGTCTAATTCCGCAAGCCCGAGAAGAACACACTGCCTGCCGAGACACGTCTGCACCCACGTTGCGACCGCTGAGCTCCGCCAATATTCTTGTGTTTCAACCCGTTCCTTGGTCAAGGTAAGAGTGGTGACTTATTTCATATCATTTAGCTCCCCATCACCCGTCGATTTCCCCACATGTTCGTGTGTCTTGTAGATATTTACGTCCATGTCTGTGGTTTGTCTTGATGTATTGCTTGTGATATACTATTTTGCTTCATGTACCCATTATCTGTAGTTTGATTGTTGCACATGCCATGCTTGTATTTATACATGTATATCCCCCTGTCTAGATCCCTGTGTAAATCCCCCATGCCATGTTGCCCTGTTACTTAGACTAAAGTACCCCATTTAGTCCCCCTTGCATATAATAGCCATTGTCCTGTATTTATCCCTTTTGCTTCTCCCCTGATCCTATTGTGTAAATATCCACCCCTGCTGTCCATAACCCCATCTCCGGCGCCGAAACTCTTATCCATTAGCGGCCGCCAGTAAATTCTCCCAAACCCCAGTAGCCATTGTCGATACAAATAGACAGTTGGAAGACGCCGGTCCTCCTTGACCAGGCCTTCCACATTCAAAATCTGACTGGCATGCGCGCTGAATGGCGCAGCATCCAGAGCGTGTGTGCACCTCTGATACTGAGCCAATACTCCATTGCAGAACGGGTCCTTATACCGGGCTACTGCAAGACTCAGCCACGCCGCGTGCAGCCCATATCCTCTGGCTGTCACTGAAGACGCGTGAAGCAAGACCACCGGCCAAGTACATATGACCGGTTCCGACCCAAGCCAATTGTTGCACCACCAACTCGACCTAGTGACCTAAACTGGTCCACCCAAGCCACGCTACTGACCAGTTGCGCAACCGCCATCCAGTCACCTGAGGCTACAACCGCCTACGTTCCTAGCAGATAAGTGTGCACTCTGCGCACACCACAATTCTGCAGATATCTGGCTACCCACGCTAAAGCAACCAGATACCCCGTTGCCACATGATGATAGCCGTCAATAATCGCCCCTGTTGACTTTACATATTCAAACCAGAACTTCTCCCGGATACTCAGTACGTTAACAGACTATCACTCGTGATTCAGTAGTAAGCCTACCCACTACGTCTGACCTACATCAATATAATAAATTGTCTAATATTGTAATATACCACCCGACTTCCCTTGCTCAACTTTCCATTAGTTTAGTTTGTACTCTTCTCGCCTGTTCCTATAACTTTCTATAATTCTTTAGCACTCTCAGCGTTATTCCCCTGAACGTCACCGCAAGTCGGCCTAGGACAAGGGAGGCGACACAGCGCGGGGGAATAATTGCTAACCCTCATCCCCCCAACCCCCTATATTCGTGACAACAGCCTTTCCCCCTCCCCTTTTAAACATAACTATTAACCCCACTACAGGAAAGTTAAACTGGGACAAGTCCAGCTCAGCCTCCAAGCACACTTAAAGCCCTACCCTAAATACACACTAGAGGAGTTATACTGGGACAGGTCCAGAACAGCCATTACAAAAAGAAACTTTTAACTACTACAGCCTTTGACCGGGGAAATTATACTGGGACAGGTCCAGAGAGCCCCCAAGAACACTTATAAAACACAAAAGTGGAGTTAAACAAGAACAAGTGCAGAACAGCCCCTCTCCCCCAACTTCCCGCCCCCCTTTAAATATAACTATTAACCTTACTACAGAGGGCTACACTGGGACAGGTCCAGGTCAGCTCCCAAGCACACTTAAAGCCCCACACTAAATACACAAAAGGGGAGTTAAACTGAGACAGCCCCTCTCCCACAACACACAAAACACAAAAGGTGAGTTAGCCTGTTACAGGTCCAGAACAGCCCCTTTAAACAAAACTATCAAAAACACAAAAGTGTCAAGGGCCATAACCAGACTAACTCCCGGAGAGTTAATCTGAGCTTGGACTGAAACTATTCCTGGGAGTAAGAGTGGTAAGGGAGTCATTTCAGTTTGTTTCTCTTACTTTCACTTGATCTTGTCTTCTTTATTTCTTCTTAGACTACCCACACATGTTTTAAAAACAAAAAGAAAAGATGAGGTAATAATTACAGTGTGAACGATTTGTTCTTAATTCACAATTATGAACACTACCTTTACCATTTTTCAAGCTATATTGTGTTACTTTAGCACGTACGCTACTGCTGTAAAGCTGTGGTTTATAATATCAATAACCTTACTGGCACGGAATAGCATCCAACTATATGAAGATCGTGACATGACCGTCACTTTATTTATTTTACAACAAAAATAATACGGACGCCAATGTCACAGATCTTTAAGTAGTTTCCTTCTCGAAAATACGCACTTTCTCAGCAAAACAAATCGTGTTTAAATATAAGCTTACGTTACTTTTAACAGGACTTAAAATTTTGAAAGTCTCGTACCGAAATCACGTAAGCCCGTCCCATGCGGGGTTCGAATCCGCGACCTTCGGCATAGTAAACCAGTTCACTATCAACTGAAGTACCAGGCCATCTTGATAACATAAAATTAGTTAAGATAAGATACGAAAATGTATATTTAGTGAGGAGGAAGAGGAAAACAACAACAACAACAACAACAATAATAATAAAAACAACAACAAACAACACAGTCAACAAAGAGCAGGAGGAGGAGAAGAATAACAACAACAACAGCAACAACAACAAAGAGCAGAAGCAGCAGCAGAAGATGATGATGATGATGATGATGATAATGACGATGATGATGATGAGGAAGAAGAATTAAAGAAAATAAGGAAATACACGTGGAATAAACTAAAAACCAGGCCATAAAGAGATATTAATCGTGGACGTTTCTGGATTTCATCTAGTATTTTTTGCACAAAAGCTTGTAGATTTATTGTCAATGGCACGCATACGAAGGAATGGAAATCCTATGCGTCAAGGTAAACAGGCAGAGGGATGCTGACAATCAGCATTAGCAGGGTAGTAAAAATCATCAATATGCAAATCACTTGAAGCTCCGTTGTTCTTCTCACCACCACCGCGCTCGCTCCCAAGGCATTCACTCATATGCACACAAACCACCATCTCTCTCTCTCTCTCTCTCTCTCTCTCTCTCTCTCTCTCTCTCTCTCTCTCTCTCTCTCTCTCTCTCTCTCTCTCTGTCTGGTTTTCTTTGTATCAATTCTTTGCATGTAATAATTTTATATAGTTAGCCCCAAAATCACACCATTTGCTCTTTACACCCTCTACTCTTAATGCAAAGTGTGCGCATGTTGTAACCTCATGGACAATTGAATAGCTGCTCTAAAACACCTTTTTCATCTTCTTAACAACACAGACAGTCTGTATTAGAAATCATGTCCATTTTTTAGATCTTCTACTTTCCATGTATTCTGACTATAAAAACGGTGTGTGTGGTGTTTATTTATCGTCGCAAATGTCTTTTCTATTATGATGTCTGTAGCATACCGCTATAGTCGTTAGATTTCTGCTGCTCTGTTTGGTTTGATAATATTCTATCAGTATCTACACATTGGCACAACAAAATGCCACTCTTAAAAAAAAAGAAGTCACATGTATTGTAATAGTTTCCATGGAAATGTGAAAGAGAACATCTGAATTATCTCATCTATGCTGCGTTTCAACCTGTTTCTTAACAGAGTAAAGTTGTAACTCCTGACGAAGCGTTTAAGCGAAATACATACATGTAAAGAGAATCGTTTAGTCTGGTTGTTGTTGTTTTTTTTTAATCTACTTCGACCTTTTCACTTGTCTTCCTGTCTTAACATAAAAGTTGTGCTATCTAACCCGAACTGTTCTCTTTCTGTAGTCTGAATGTATTACAGCGATCAGCCAAAAAAGACAGCTAAAGGCAGCGTGTGAACAGACAAATTGAATACCAGGTTGATCTTCGGGTTCTCGATAGCAAAGAACTTTTCTTAAACACATTTCTGACCCGATGAATCAGTGCTGTCTTAAAACGGAGTGGTCTGTCCTCGCTATACACCTTCTCTCCAACCTTGGTGCTACACTCTCTGAAAGCAATGACAGGCGGATAAATCTGCGTTGAGAGTACGGACGATGTCAACCAAGAAAGGTCCTAACCTTTTCCCGGTCATCTAGTTCATGCTTTTTAGATTGAGAGCGCGGAATATAGTCTTCTTTTTGCACACAAAAGCACAACGCACACAGATGTCTGAACTTTTCCAGACCACAATATATATCTTATTCATCATTGAGCTTTTCACTTATTTTACAACGGACATAGAGAGCAGCGAAACGTACAGAGAAGTGCTTTTTGCCAATGTGTCTATATATGGATAAAGACAACCATGAAGATCTTATGCATTGTCGGGTCTTCTAATTCCTCCTTTCTAGAGTGAAATCCGGGGCAACCCGTCTTCCTGTTCCTTATGTACACGGATGCCAAAGACACGAATGTTCCACACACGCAACAAATATCCCCATTCATCTTTCAGTATTTCTTCACTTTTTTGTTCATTGGCTGCATACACAAATCTACCAGATAAAAACATATATAGCCATTCATCATTCAGCATTTCTTCACTTTTTTGCTCATCGGCTGTGAAGGAGAGTTATCCCTGTTGGAGTGCCGGGGGTTTCAGTATAAATAGTATCCCCACTTTCTGGAAATTTAGTGCTTTAAATTCACACTGTCGCTGTCTTTCTCATTTGCCCTTTCTCATTCCTGCTCTGTTCTATCAATCTGCTATACTATCTTCTTCTTCTTCGGTAGACCAGTCATCTACCTTTTTTCTTGAAAACTCTTCCAGGACAAGACTCCTTATTTGTGTATGAGGTCTGTTGTATCAGCTTCGGAATATTGGACGCTTTCTGCCAGGTGGTCACTAGTGCTTCCTATGATGTTATTATTTAGCAATGTAGGCATTTTATATGTATGTGTTTTGTTGATAATTTATAATGATGTTTGTATTCTATTTTGTTTTTGCAAACGGGGGTTCGATAAATTAGAGTACAGCCTCAGCGTCCCCTGCGTGGGATGTCTTTATTGTAAAGTGACTGGCTGGTGGAGAGCTTTCAGTTTTACCACTAGGGTTGTTTCAGCAGATCTTTTATGCGGATCAGGGGTTGCCCGGTCCTGATTTGGCTCGGAAGAGTCCGCTAGACCTAAAGCAATAATCATGTAATGTAATGTGAATGAGAGTTGAGGGATTAACGCACCAATAACTGTTTATTGGCAATGTGTCCTTGTTTGTTTTTTGAATGACGAGACCGTCATAAAGAATGTGGAAAAGAATGTTTATAGAATTTACTAAATTATTCTACTCCTTAGTCTCACTCCTAAACAAATAATCTTGAATGAAGCTGGTAAGTTGAAAACAAATACGAATGTCGGAGCGTTGTGCCTAAGGCTATAGACTCAGCCTAAAATACCCCAGTCTGATACTTTCTGTATGAGCGTTTAAATAAACCTCGGGTCTCGGCTCAAAAGTATATAATCACTCACCCTCAAGCCTACCCATCGCACACACTAACACGCGCGTGCCCCTCCCAGTCTTCTTTCCGTCCATCTATCATATACCGTACTTATTCAGTTGTCGGGTCTCTACAAAGATTCTTTTAAATTAATCTTACTTATAGCCATGCTCCAAGACGATCCTTAAGCACCCAATGAACATTGTCCTATGCAGGCTGAAAATAGGTGTGTAAAGAGTGTGAGTGGGTGCAGGTGTGTACACGTGTATATGTGTGTTTGTGTGGGCGCGTGTGCATGGGTGTATGTGCGTAGGCGTGTGAATGTATGTGTGTTTGTGTAAATGTGAGTTTGTGGAGACAATTAGGAAGTAACAAACATAAACAACTGCGTGAATGTTTAATTAAGGAGCGTATATATAAACACGTTATAATGAATAATTGTTTGTGTGTGTATATAAAACTTTCATTTCAACGGTTACAAATTCCTCTTCCTTAAAAACGTCTGCTCCCGTCTCCCATCACCAGCATCGTTCCTTCTTTTCTGATTCAGACCAACGGCGTCACACCGCACGCCCCCAGCCCCTCACTCCTTAGCTGCTCTTCTCCTCCCCATCCCTCTCTCGTCTTTTATAGTTTACTTGTAAATATTCTTTTTCATGTTTGATTTATGTCTTTGTATAGTTTATTAGTTTCTTGTGTTTGTTTCAATTCTTTTCATATGTATTTCGATATTAACTTTAACTATAAATGCGTTAGAACTTCCCTTTGAACTCATGTTATTAGGAAAAATCGCTATATAAATACCCTTATTATTATTATTATTATTATTATTATTATTATTATTATTATTATTATTATTATTATTATTATTATTATTATTATTATTATTATTAAATACAAACAGAGTTACAATAATGCAATTTTCTTCTGCATGCGTCAAAAGAAGGTCCCTCAATACCAATATACATGCAAGGACGCTTTAACTTGAAATTCACGTCATAATTATTGTATTAATCAACATTTATTATTTTTAATAGTTCTCATTATTTTGCTTAAACATAATTATCATTAAATTGGAAGTCCTTGCACTTTTCAATCCACCTGCTCCAGGACGGATGCCTTAAAGATTTGTTAATAAATATTCATTTGATGGGTTTGAACTAACTTTTGTTTGCATGCACCAGTTGCAATGAATGCACTGGGCGCAACACTTTAGACATCCTCCAGAAACTAAACAAAAACTATAGTCCTTGGCCTCAAGCACGCACTAACTAAACTTTAAATCTCCCTTCTGAACATTATATAACAAACATATTTATACATAATAACCCATTCTTCTCTTCTTCTTGTAATAGTAATATTTTTCTTGTGATTTCTTTTATGATTTCTTAGGACGGATGCTTTTAAAAAGGGCTTGCAGAGTAAGACAAAATGTATGGGTCTTGTATTAGGAGAATCTTATATCGCTTATTTCACGCTCCTAAAACATTTAGTTAGTTAGTCATTGTTTATAGAATCCAGCAGACTGCAGAGAGCCAAATCAGGATCACAACTTGGTTGAAAGAGGGCTCACCCGTGATCCGTATAAACGATCTGCTGAAACACCTCTAGTGGAAATATTTGTAGCCGAGCGGAGTATTTGACTCCCGTCTCTCGGCCACGACCTTGAGAACATTGCTCCACCCGAGCTGTTATCTTCATTTTATCCCTCAAAAGAGGGACATAAAAATATTTGCCCTGCAAGGCGGTGAAGCGTGGTTGGTAGTACCGGGTTGCCGGCTACTAGTGCCATGCACGCTTCTGCAAAGTCGCTGCCACCGACCTGCATAAAATGTCTGCCGACAATGTAGTCCCGCTCACCACCAAAAGCAGAAGGCGAATGGTCAACCGGGGAGAACAAATGTCGTGTCGCCTTGTCCTGCATAACCCAATGGCATCCCCAAAGGATTCTGCAAAGCAGGAGCCACCCAAGGCTAGTCTAACCAAGAAATTCAAGGTAGACAATTTCTCTCCCAAGCCTCAACCAGTCGCCTCCCTTTCCGCTACACATTGAAGGCACTCCACCAGCCGGTCACTTTATAATAAAGGCATCCCATACATGGGACACTGAGGCTGTATCCTAATTTTGTCGACCACCCGTTTTAAAAAAACAAAATAGAATATAAACATCATTATAAAATATTAACAAAAACACATACATATAAAATGCCTACATTGCTAAATAATAATACCATAAAAAGCCCTTGTGACCATTTGGCAGAAAGCGTTCAACATCCCCAAGCTGACCCAGCAGACCCCATACACAAATGAAGGGGGGAAAGAGGGGGCAGGGGAACGATCTCCTCTCGTCAAAACTTTCAAGGCAATGCAATGAACATAAGAGTATTTGCTTCATGTACATCTCAGTTTAATGTTTGTCGATAAATTTCATGGAGCTTGCCCTCTGTACTTTGGGTAGTCTGTAGGTTGTCTCTGTAACCACCTTGTGCCATAGGACGTTAAGTTTAATGAAATTACTACTATTAAATCTACAGAACCTCGGAGCTCGAAGTGAAAAGCAGCCAAGTTTTGTGTAACTCCTGAGTATCTCCAAAGTGTGAAATAGCAGGGTGCTGTGGAGCATCGTCTGGTCTCTTCCACCAGAAGGTCACTCATTTTGTTGCGTGATGACAAAGTAACGCAAATCCAATGAGAACACTTTTGAGGAAATCGATTTTCAAGACGGTTGTCGTCTTGATGGCATACTTAAAGTTAACAATGCTACAACGATTTATTTAGCGCAAATATATCACGGTAAATGGCGAATCATAGCGCCTTTCGTCTTTTTGTGTGTTTGATTAGTTAAATAGTTATTCATTGCTTACAGGGTCCAGCGGACTGCAAAGAGCCGAATCAGGACCACAAAATCAGGACCACACCTTGGTTGAAAGAGGACTCACCCCCGATTCGTATAAAAGATCTGCTGAAACAACCCCAGTGGCAACAATGAAGGCAATCCACCAACCGGTCACTTTACAATAAAGGCAGCCCAAGCAGGGGACGCCGAGGCTACACTCCAACTTATTGAATCCCCGCTTACAAAAACAAAATAGAATATAAACATCTTTATAAAATATCAATAAAACACATAAATACAAAATATCTACCTTGCTAAATAATAGTATCATTGGAAGCCCAAGGGACCATTGACAGAAAGCGTCCAATATTCCCAAACTGATCCAACAGACCTCACACACAAATTAAGAATCTTGGAAGAGTTTTCAAGAAAAAGGGTAGGAGACTGGTCTAACGAAGAAGAAGATAGTATAGTAGATTGATAGAACAGAGTAGGAATGAGAAAGAACAAAGGAGAAAGACAGCGGCAGCGGGAATTTAAAGCACTAAATTTCCAGAAAGTGGGGATACTATTTATACAGAAATCCCCGGCATCCCCACGGTGGGTGTATTTTGATGACTTGTTTGTCTACATCTGGCTAATCAAGGACTCTAGTCTGACTTTCAAACTTGACACTGAAGGGTGCAACATGGATCTTGTTGATTTATCATCATACATGAGTGATAAGTTTCATCGTGTTTCCTATATGGATGACAAACTCTCCTTTGTGGGTTTGTTTGTTTGTTTGTTTGTTTGAAATGGGTGTGCTTTACTTTAATATCACGCATAGGCAGCATTTGTGTATGTGTGTGGGTGGGTGGGTGTGGGTGGGTGATTGTGTGTGGGTTAGTGTGTTAATCTTCTTGAACTTTAGACTCTCCCACTGTCAACAGTCAACGTCGTTTGATTGGAGGTTGATTGCGCTTTGGTGACCAGGCTCCATCTGTTCCAGTCTGGCTGTTTGAAGGGGATATCAGGCTAGAATGCTATTTTGGTGAATTTACACCGTCTGAACTGCTTCTGTGCAACCCTTCTTTGTACCGTACTTCCGTTGCTTTTAAAGCCTTTGAGGGTTGCTAGTATTGAAAAGGTTAGCCAGCGAATCTAATAAAAATTCCAAACGCAAGGTTTTTTTAAAAATATTTTTAAATTATTTTTTAAAATTATAGATGCTGCCAGAGACTTGAGCAGCTGTTGAACACTGGTGGGAAGGTTTGCTGTACAGGGATGCTAGTCGCGAGAGAGAGAGAGAGACATACAGATAGACAGAGATAGAGATACTTATAGACAGAGAGAGACAGAGAGTCAGATTCAATATTTTATTACGAGAACAAAATGATTTTAGCAATAATTTGCTAACGTTACTACCAGCCCTTCTTTTAGTCACACTAAAGCCCCAGTCAGACCTATCGATTCTCATAAAATGTACCAGGTCACACGCTGCAATAAGTTGTACAACAAGCTTACAATAAAATCTCTTGCGAATCCATCGCAGATTTAGAGGATAGAACATGTTCTAATTTCTGCGATGAAACCATAAGTCCGGACCAATCAGAACGGGCTGTGGCGTCCTTGACATTGCGACTGAAAAAGTAGCCGATACCACAACACAAAAGTTGTCATCGGATCAAAAAACAGAATTAGCCCAGAGGGTACAGTCAAGATACGGGGTAGAGCAATCTCCAACCTCAGTTTTACGGATGACTTTGATGGATTGGCTGGAGAGGAACAAGCACAAGAAAAAGCTGCTACCGAGGTCCGACACCACCTCCAGAGCCTTTGGGATGGACATAAGTGCAGAGAGGACCAAAATGATGACCAACAACACCAATGGCATCAACACGGACATCAAAGTCCAAGGCCAATCCCTCAACACGGTGCACAGGTTCAAATATTTAGGAGCCATTATATCAGACAATGGGTCCCGAAAGGAAATCCTCTCCAGGATCGCACAAACAACTGCTGCCCTGACAAGTTTGAAGCCCATTTGGAAAGACAAGACCATAATCCTATACTCCAAGGTAAGGTGTCTTCGTTCCTTGTCATATCCATCTTCCAATACGCTTGGAAACATGGACTCTCACAGCAGACCTACAACAAAGAATACAAAGCATGGAGATGAGGGGCTATGGACGACTTTTGGGCATTTCAATACCCAGCACATCACCAACCACGAAGTCCGACGGACCATAACACGAGCCATTGGACAACACGATGACCTGCTCAAAATGGTGAAGAAAGTGAAATTCCGATGGTATGTCCACGTCACCAAAGCACTAGGCCTTGCAAAGACCATTCTGCAAGGCAAGATGCAAGGAGGCAGAAGAAGAGGGAGACTGAAAAAGGGGTGGGAGGATAACATTCGAGAATGGACTGGCTTGACAGAAAGCGAAGCCATGAGGGTTGCTGAAGACGAGAGAAAGATAAAGTACACTGGTTAAACGATCATCTGTGGTGTCCCAACGACTTTCGAGTAACGGGATAGGATAGGAGGATAAGAAAAAGCTCTCCTTCCTCCCGATCCATGGCCGTAACACCATCGACAAAAGTTTCCTCTGCTATATGGCAAACAATATTCTCTCTTACTCTCCGAACTGCACGAAGCAACCGGTCACACGCTTAAATTCACTCATAACTTTAACATGTAGCAACAAGGGAGGGCACTACAGGATAAAGGAAAGAAACCTCTTTCTGAATCGTCTTCTCTGTCGAATATCCTCCTAATCTGCTCCTGAAACGCTAAATATGGCAAACAATCTTCTCTCTCACTATTCTTAGAACTGCTCGAACTCGAACTCCAACTGTTGGCCGCAGCTTTCACAAGTACGTAGCAACAAGAGAGGAAGAGGAATAACGAAGGCTTAACGACTTATTGCGTTAGAGTTAAGGACGAATCACCACGTTGCCACCTTGACAACACTGATCATCATCATCATATCGAAAACATGTGTGTGTTGTTTTACAATTACAATTACTAGAGAGAGCACTAGGAAGGAAGGAAAAACGAGGCTTTACGTCCTATATTTTATGAAAAGTTAAGGACAATAAAATTGGGCTAAAGAGCCCTCATCATACATATTTACCAGACCAGGTCTGTTGACAATTAAAGAGAGCACTATAGGAAATGCAAAGAGAAACTATTATATGAGCAAGCCGCAGCGAAAACCAACTGTCGCCACTGATGTATGCAATTAATTTTAGCTTCATAATATATATGATACTCCGTGCGTCTTCACTATCGTGTTTCTATTATGGACGGCCCTTGCTCCTGTTTTAAAAAAAATATATTGACGAATAAGTTTACAATACAATACGGCGGCAGGGATAGCTCAGTGGTCAGAGCGCACGACTTGTGTGAGTGCGTCATGGGCGACGTGGGTTCGAATCCTGACTTCAGCAAACTATTTTGTGATTGCTGGATATTACGGGCCAGCGCCTTGAGAAGCTCTCTGAGCTTGTAAGTGCGTTATATAAGAGAAATCTCTTTTACAACGTACATCGACTCTTGAATCTTCAACAATATTCTCTAATGCGCAATATTCGTTTAAGCATCGTCATCCTAATTATATTCTGCCCCTCGTATTGACTAATGACACTCATTTAATCAGCCTCTCTGGGTAAGTGTTCCCACCAGGTACTCTTAAGTATCACGTTGCTGTCATGCTGCGTATTCGCACTTGTTTTTATTGAACCCCAAGTACTCCGGCCACTTCATTAACTTATTGTACCACCCCAATGATTACACATGGTACGAGTATCTTTACTCATTACTGCTGGTATGGGATTAGTATTGGTGTTTGTATAGTATCATTAGTACGGGAAGATACTAATTCGGTTAGTCACTCTGCATGAGCTCAGTTATATCATCTGTCTGGTCAAGCGTGCAATGAGACGGGACATTGAGGGTGATAGCGAAGCTGACTGCAATGACGCCCATTGCCTGAAGCAGAACTTTTTTTTTTCTATTGCCGTCTTTTGGCGGGCCTTGATTTGCAGGTAGCCAAGCTTGACTAGCACTTACCATGGATTTAAAAGATCAGCGGAAGTGTCATGAATCGGAATGGTACACAGCAAAGCACTGGTAGGAGTATTTCCTAAATAGCTGTCAACATGTATTTGACCGCTTTTCAGGGGAAGCAACTCTCATTGACCTACTTTACCTACTTTCGGTTTATGCTGTCAACATGTATTGTGTAACCGCATTTCAGGGGAAGCAACCTACTTTCGGTTTATTTAGGGATAATGCCTATTTGATGTGGCAGCATAGCACAATATGAAAGTACACCGTTTGTTATGACGTCACGTGAAAACCACGAATTCAAAATAGCAGGAAAGCAGTACCTGTTCACCAACAAGAACAGTACGAAGGAATTAATAATAATACTAATAATAACGGATTTTTATATAGCGGGTACTCCAGCCTATGACCAGACTCACCACGCTTTACATAGTCATTACGTAAAAATACATGCCTATGTATGAATCAGTTCTTATAAAGTGTACATCGTACACAAGAATCGTACTTAGCAGTTGGAGTTTCAATGCATCATCATCATCATCATCATCATCATCATCATCATCATGAATAGTAATATGTTTATCAGTAGGCCTATTTATCATGTTAGATTTGTCGTAGTAATGCAGAGATAAGATCTTAGGATTACGATTTTTTTATATGCTTCAAATGTTATACACAAAAAAAATTGCTTGGGTCTTTTGGGAATAGTATGTCAACAATAAAAACAAAAAAAACATGCGTGGACATCTTCATTAGTCATTGACTAGCATGACGTGTATATTAGTATTCATCGTATTTAAGTTTTAAAAGTAGTGTATTTGGTAGCCTCATTCATCTCTTTAAATCAAGCTGTAGACTACACGTGCAATCGGGTTTTGTATTGACATCTGCATCATTGTGTACTCAGTGTGACGCCAATACATCTTCATTATCAAACAGTTTACATTGGTCCTGATTTGGCTCGGAAGAGTCTGCTGGACCTAAAGCAATAACCAAGTAATGTAATGTAAACAGTTTACATACTACTCAGTCTTCATCACTGCATAGGCCTAATTATCACGTCTGACAATCTTCGTCATCATAAAGTGTGCAAAGTGGTATATCCATCGGCCAGCCTCGCTCGTCATACCCAATCAAATCATCACGAACAGCGAAAAGGAAGGGGATGGTGAACGGGAAACCCTACAACATGATAGCCATTTCTCTTGATCTATTGGTGTATGTCGTCGTCGTCGTCGTCGTCATCATCATCATCATCATCATCATCATCATCATCATCACCATCACCACCACCACAGTCACCACCATCACCAACACACATTTCGCATCGAATAGTCATCGAAGCGTTTACATAGTATTCCGTCAGCCTCGTCTAATCCAGTCAAAATGCACACAAACACTCACATCAACAAAGAAAGGGGAAAAGGCGACGAGGACAGTCTAAACCTAATAACCATTTCGCAAGTGCTGTAGGCGGTACACAGCGCATGAGAGCCCTTCCACCTTCAAGGGGAGTGTGCCTCAAGGGTTACTACGCTATAGGTCTTTTAGGGTATCAATCGCCCTATCTAACGTCCCTTGAACCTCTGGCAAGAACTCCCACAGTTCGTGGGAAAATCGCCACATGAATAAGAGAGGAGGGTTGTAAAAGAAACCGTTGCCTTCCCTCCGCTGCTCTTGTTTGCTCTGAGACCCCCTTCTGAGTACGAGTGTGTACCCGGCTCCAGAAATGGCAGGCCGACATGGGCCCAATGACCAAAAGTCCACAAGCGTAAGAGGACAAACAACCGGTATACTGCAAAAGCGGTTTTCATTACCCTCCGACGTCATAAAGCTGGTTGTTAGCTATAGCTCTACATAATACTCCCCTGCCGTCCTTCAGACAAAACAAAAATCAACTTCGCAATAGTAGTTCTCGTTAACTATTTTCGTAGGTCAACCTATTTCCATAGGACCAACAGTGCTTGTTTTGTGTGTGTGCGTGTGGGTGTGTGTGCGTGTGTGTGTGTGTGTGTGTTTAGTTGGTTTTTATTAGGGCTGGACGGTGTTACCGATACGTAGCTGTATTCAGGTTCGGAAACGCGACGGTACGATATACCGGTGCGAGTGTCCAAGGTCCGGTTTACTGGGAAATCTCGACAACATATAACGCGACAGTGGGCGACATCTTGTCCGCCCAGAGAGCGAGCCCAAAGCCCAAACATGTGGACAGGTAGCTGTTCTTAAAGAAGAATTTATAAGAACACCAGCTTATCCACGTTTTTGAGTCGCCAATCCTCCTGAACCCTTAAAGTTCTTAAAGATCTTTCCCGTTGAATGTTTTTGTTTTATTTTGATTTTGTGGTTTAAAGTTTGCTAATGTTCTAAACAGTGATTTAACATAATTTGTTTTGAAGGCGTTGAAGCAAAAACAAAGCTTCAGTTTCTATGGAAATGTGGTTCTTAAAACTGTTTTGAAGTGTATGACAATCTTTCTTTTGAGTCGGTCACTACTGTCAATGCCACCCACCCCCCACCCCGTGGGGGTGCAGAGGGTTTCAGTATAAGTAGTATCCCCACTTTCTGGAAATTTAATGCTTTAAATTCCCACTGTCGCTGTCTTTCTCCTCTCTTCTTTCTCATTCCTACTCTGTTCTATCAATCTACTATACCATCTTCTTCTTCGATAGACCGGTCACCTACCTTTTTTTCTTGAAAACTCTTCTGGGAAAAAACTCTTCATTTGTGTGTGAGGTCTGTTGGATCAGCTTGGAAATATTGGACGCTTTCTGCCAGGTGGTCACGGGGGCTTCCTATGATGTTATTATTTGGCAATGTAGGCATTTTATATGTATGTGTTTTGTTGATATTTTATAATGATGTTTATATTCTATTTTGATTTTGTAAATTGGGGTTCGATAAATTAGAGTATATCCTCAGCGTCCCCCTGCGTGGGATGTCTTTATTGTAAAGTGACCGGCTGGTGGAGTGCCTTCAGTGTGGCCACTCGGGTTGTTTTGGCAGATCTTTTGTGCGGATCGGGGGCGAGTCCTCTTTCGGCGAAGTTGTGGTCTTGATTTTGTGGTCCTGATTGGGCTATATTGATCCTGATTTGGCTCGGAAGAGTCCGCTGGACCTAAAGCAATAATCATGTAATGTAATGTAATTTAGGCTACTGTCAGTGCCATATCCCATTTGATTGTAACACCTAAAATTACGGTATACCGGTACGAAATATCGATACGACCTAAAAATACCGCGGTAATACCGGTACGACTTTGACCCACTGTACCCAGCTCTAGTTTTTATTAATGGTGACATACAAATTCTCTTTTAATGCCACCAAAGGGCGGAGGAGGTATCGTTGGCCTTTGAAAATATAGCTTTGTTCCGAGCAAATGTCAATGATTGTTGATAAGCCAGTTGCAATTGGGTGGCTACTCCTTCGGATGAAAGTGTAAACCGAGGTCTAGTCTGTGTACGCACACATTCTATCGCACGGACTTTAAAGATCCTGACGCTCATGTCCTAGATGGGTGAGTGCCAGCTACACAAATGCATCCAGCAAGCACTGGGTTCCTTCGCTCGCCCAGGGTGGTGCTCAGTTGTCTGGGCGTCAGATAATGCGCCCAATGGCTGCAGGTGGGCACCACGGGCGGATTAGATCCTGTACCGACCAGCGCTTATGAGCAGCTCTTCAACTGGAAAAGCGATATATAAGAACGTTTAAAATAAATTAATTTTGAGTCAAAACAGTCACGAATTAGCATGCAATAATACCTAGTTGGTTCTGATCACGTAGTTTACTCTCAATTGTTTCATACTGACTGACTGATGACTGATTTGGCAAATGATTTGGATGTTTATCTTTTGATTGCTCAACTGTTGCTTATTGGTTGATTTGTTAACCAATTGTCTTTAAATAACTATTCATGTATTTATACATTTATTAACCCAACCATACCCATACGTCCATCCGTTCATCCAACCATTCAATTCACGTTCGTTACCTTCCTGCTTCCTTGACCGACGGAATGGCAGGGGCACAGGCAGACGATCAAACAGAGAGCGGCGTAGAGGCAGCGATAATAGTAGTAGTTGTAGCCCGACCCCAACGCACACTTCCCCAACCACAGGCATCGCTTTTGCCTAGTTCCATTTTCTCCTCCACCTCCTCTCCCCCTGCCATCACCGCCTCCTTCCCTTCCACTATTACTGATGGGGCGATTCTCTAGCCTTCTGGGCATAGGACTGCATCGTTCACGCTGCCTGTGTCCTTGTTGAGGATGTTGTTGGCAGCGGACCCGACGACGACGACGATGATGATAATGATGATGATAGCGATTACTGTGAATATCACAGTCTACTTCGTCGTGAGCTTCCCTGGTCCCACACTGGCAGTCCATCTGCAACAGAGCGAAACAAATGGTCTCTTAAGGTTGCTGTAATGAAGTTATAGAAAGATAAAGCCACTCTGTTTCAAACATCAATGTGTTAAATTAATGCACTCAGCCCAAAGGGGCTTCTTATAAACAATAATGAGATGGGGGCAAGGATTGGGGGGGGGGAGAAGGGAGGAGTCAAAGAAACAATATTATATTATTATATTATTATTATATTATATTATATTATTATTATATTATATTATTATTATTATTATATTATATTATATTTATAAAATACACTAACAGCATCTCATACACAACAATTCCATTTTAATTAACTTCAATAAGTCATTTTTAATGTCAGTACATGGTATTGTTTAGACCATACACTCTTTCTCGCGCATAGACAAACAAGCCTAAAAGTAAATCTAACAATTTAAAGTTGAACCATAACCATCAAAAGCATAACATTAACTTCAAAAACATCATTCGGACATATAAATTATACTGCCAATATCTATGAATGAAGGATTATGCAAAATATTTCAATGGATTCTTCAATACTAAAGTTCATTTCTTTATACGCAACTTAAGCGCAAAGAAATACTCATACGCCCAATCATATAACAGAAAAATGAAGAGGGTTGGGAAGGAGTGTTAGTGTAGGGATGGAGATGGGGGTGGTGGCGCGTACAGGTTATTAAATATTATAGTGCAAGCAATGATGTTCAATTTTTTTTAATGATAAAAAAGGAGTACAGATTGTTTGGACTTTTAAGTCATCCACAATGGAGAATTTTTTCCGCACATCGCATCTCAGCCAATAAAAAAAATAAGAAAAGAAAACGCTTTTAAAACAAATAGAGATAGCTGTTTATTGTTCACTAGTGGTTTTTGTACCCTGGCAAGCCAGGGTACACAGGTTGCTGTTTAAAATGTAGACAGAGAGACAACTGTTGTCTGCGAGTTTCATTTGGACGATGATACCTCCCCATATCCCCCTTGATACCTCACCATACCCCCCCTCCGATATCTCCCCGTCCCCCCCATGATGCCTCATCATACCCCCTTGATACCTCCCCGAACCCACTTGATACCTCTCCATAACCCCTTGATACCTTTCGTACCCCCCTTGTAACCTACCTGTACCCTCCTTGATACTTCCCCGTTGATCGTTTCGCAGGTATGGATGAAAGGAATCGACCATCACCATACCCCCTTATATATACCCGTATCCCCGTTATGCCTACCCATGCCCCTTTAAACCTACCCGTAGCCCCCTTTTACCTACACGTACCACCCCATCCCGATCCTTGATAATAATAATAATAATAATAATAATAATAATAATAATAATAATAATAATAATAATAATAATAATAATAATAATAATAATAATAATAATAATAAGAAGAAGAAGAAGAAGAAGAAGAAGAAGAAGAATAGTGAATAATACAAATAGAAATCATAAAAAACACCAAGGTTTTAAAATAAAATTTGATATATTATAATAATAATAATTATTATTATTATTATTAGTTTATAAATAATAATAATAATAATAATAATAATAATAATAATAATAATAATAATAATAATAATAATAATAATAATAATAATGTACCACCCCATCCCGATCCTTGGTAATAATAATAATAATAATAATAATAATAATAATAATAATAATAATAATAATAATAATAATAATAATAATAATAATACAAATACAAATCAAAAACACCAAGGTTTTAAAAGGAAATTTGATATAAGATATAATATTATAAATAATAATAATAATAATAATAATAATAATAATAATAATAATAATAGTAATAATAATAATAATAATAATAATAATAATAATGGTAAAAAGCCTAAATTAAAAAGAAAAATATCCATATTGTAGTGGGGAAAAAAAAACATTAAAAAAATATGACCCGCGTCGGAATCGAACTTGCGTCGCCCTATACGGTAGGCGAAAGTGTTACCAACTGAGCTATCAATGCTTCGTACAGAAACAATTAATTTTTTGGACTATATGGGAAAACATGCTGAAACCTCAATTTGATTTTTAATGGAAGCGCGCGGAATGAGGCTATTGCAGTTTGTGGACATTTTGTTTATTTATTTATCTCAGAAACGGTTAAACATTCGGTAAGGAAATGTCGGCTATAACGATTTCGCTGGTTTTGAGCACACAGCAGGCCGATTCCCAGCGGCCAGCACCTGGCCAGATCAGCGTCCATACCGGACAAACTTTATAGTAGTGGCGAAGAAGGACTTCCGGATAAGCAATTTATATATATAGATATGAAATGTATTGGAAGGATATCAATAGCCATCGGACATAGGGGAACAATGGAAAAGCAGTGGATTTTATAGACAAATTAAAAGCAGAATACAATAAATTGTGCTAAAATAAATGTAAAAATAAAAATTAAAACTATATAAGCCCGGATAACGCAAGAAAGAAAAGAAAAAGCACACACAGACACACACACACACACAAACACACACACACACACACACACACACAAACACACACACACAAACACGCACATACAAACGTGCGCGCTGATAGTCTGATATTCCAATTCCTATTCAAAGTTCTAATCTTCTATTATGACAAACATATGTACCCTTAGGCTGCAAGTTTTGCACACATAAAAATATAAATACATAATCATCACAGAAGCATACAAACAACAGCACAAAACGTTACAAGAAAGGTTGCTACGAAGATACAAGAAAACAACTTTTTTTTTAAAAGTCACAGCAACGCTATAAAATGAAAACGAAAAGGAAGAAAGGTAACAAAGAGGAGAACAAAACAAGAGAGCTCACACATGGAAGAGAGAAAAAAAAAGAACTCAAAGAGAAAAGATATGACAAGGAAAGGAATCAAAGAAAGCTGCAAGTACGAAAATAAAACAACACAGAAGCAAGCAAAAAAATTAATAACAATAAAAAAAAAGATAAAAGGAGAAGAAGTGAACATCAAAAAAATTAAAGACAAAAATAAAACCACACTCTTCACAAACTTAATAAAGACTAAAATATAAAGGAAGGGAAATGGAAAGGAAATCTACGTCATTTCAATTTAGGCTTAAGAATGCTCAAGCCATAGTTCATTACCTCTTTGTTTGACGTTGTTGTTTTTGTTGTTGTTGTTGTCGTTTTTAATAAAGCGATGTAAACACACTGTAATTACATTTTCACAAGTGCAGCGATGAGTTTGCACGGCTGAGAAAGGATATTATATATACAGTAAATATTTTATATTAAAAAGTAGGTGATTGATTAAATAAAAAATTAGTGAATATGGGCGGAGGAAGAATAATTGGGTTTGCGGTGTGTATCTGTGTACATACGAAGGTGGGATGGCGGGATAGATGGTAGAGCTATGTAGTCTATGTGTGTGTGAAGGCAGGACGAGGGCAAGATAAGTGTCCTTTCATGCTTCCAATCATGACGATGCCTCTTTTTGTCTTTGAGTTTGTTATTCTACAAATTTCCCTGAGTGCATTGTTTGTACAGATAGCAAACTCTCAAAATGCACGCGGCTGTGCGCGTGTAACACGAATGGCGAGTTTGAAAATAGTTCCATTAATTCTTCAAAGTTAAAAGGACAACAGCTTAGATTGTTTCATGCTGGATAGCAATGACAGAAGCATCCACAGTTTCATTCAATTCAATCAAGGGTTGCAGTCAAGACTGTGCTTCATGACGCGACCTTTTAACTAGAAAATGTTGTGGAGCGCAAAAGCTTACTTTAATTCTATTTCGTGTTCAAAGATGTCTCACCTATCCTATCCTATCCTATCCTATCCATTCCCGTAATTCGAAAGTCGTTGGGGTACCAAAGATGATCGTTTAACCAGCGTACCCCATCTTTTATAACCTCAGCAACCCTTGTGGCTACAAGAATGGACTGGCTTGACGGTGAGCGAAGCCATGAGGAAGTTTCACCCATTCATGTAAAATGAATTACGGTTATATGGATTCTGGAAGAAGGAGGAAAAGAAGATTATCTCCGTATTGGATTAGAGGAATTAGAGCTAATGCATTTTAATTCATAAAATCGGCGAAACAGCAACAGTTTGGTGGTTTTATTTATCAGGTTGCAGTTAACAGCTTAGCATCATACTAAGCATATCCCACACCAGAAGTTTGCTTGCTTAAACAACATACTACAGGTAAACCAGAACAACACTGCTAAATGAGTTGGTTTACACACAATTAGAGATCCTTTTACATGGCCCGTAGTATTGAATGTGGACAGTCGATGAAACCGAAAATAATCAGATGTAATTATATGTTTTAATGTATTGGGCATTTAAATGACACTCATTCTCAGTGCGCTAATTAATGGATCATATTTGAGCATAGTCAACATAACATTTGAGAAAACATGGGAATATGACTTCTAAATGTTTGTGATTTTTAAAATTATATATCCATAATAGAAAAGGGCGTCCATGTATACAAAGATCCAGTAGTTCACAAGACCAACATAGCTTGCTTTTTCAAAGTTGCAGATTGCATAGACGGATGCGTGCCTGTACCTCACACCGATCGCCCAGGATTGTGGCCAGTTGTCTGGGGGTCAGACTGTGCGCTCAAGAGCTGCAAGTGAGCGTTTCTGGCGGCTTTATTTATTTATTTATTTATTTATTTATTTATTTATTTATTTTATCGCTCAAGAGCTGCTCAAAGCGCTTGCGCTACACGGATCACTTTAGCCGCCACTTGCAGCCTTTAGGCTTGTGTTAGATCCTTACCGGCCAGTGCCTTGAGCAGCTCTTGAGCTGGAAAAGAGCCATATAAGATGAAAAATAAATCAATAGTAGAGTGCAAATTTGCGAACGTTCCTCTGCGCATTTTTGGGGTATCCTCTTTAAGAAAGGAACAGAAGGAGAACCAGAAGCAATGGCTGTAAATAATGGTAGACGACACATCAAATGAAACTGCAATCAGTCAGTCAGACACCCAGAATGGGGTCTTCTCATCTTGATGCATGACCGCAGCAACATCATTAGCAGCAGCAGCGGTAACATCAACATGATCAGCACGCAGCCATTTTCTTTCTTTGCATTTTTATGGCAAATGAGCAAGCAACAAGTGCAGAAACCGTTCAGGAATATCTCCATGTCAGTAGGGGAAAAAAAGTAGTATTTCGTATATGTTCCTATAGCTCTATGTTCCCAGAGCTCCAAGCTGAAAAAATGGCTCTTCGTTTCAGTGGCTCAATGTACCTATGTCTGTATGATCTATGCATGTGTTTTGGTTTATTTTACCGCTGCATGGCTTGCACATCTCTTTGTTCCAAAAGTCTCTAAGTTTCCACCGCTGTATGATCCACAAATCTGTGGTCCCAGCGCGCGTTCTGTCACACATGTCTGTTCCCAAGACTCAACATTCATACTCAATTTTATGTTCCTTCAGTTCTATGGCCCCACGGTTCTCCGTTCTCCTGGCTCTATGTTCAAATATCTTTATTCTCCCATAAAATCTCTTCTGTCTGCTTCCGCAGAATCTATGTTTCCCACAGCTGTACGTTCTTACGGGTCCATAATTATCAGCTCAGTGTCATGTTTCCACAACTGTAGGTGTGAAGATAGGCTTGTGGCAATACAGAGCTGCAGAAACACACAGCTGTGAGAACATAAGCTCTGGAACAGAAAGCTGAGGGAACATAACATCTGTTCTGATCAGAGAGCTTTTGGGAATATACAGAGCTGCTGGAACATATAGAGCTGTTAAAAAAACAGATTTGTGGGAAAACAGAGCTGCTTTATCATGTGGAACATTACACTGTACGAACGCAAGAGCTGCGTTATGGGAGTGTTGAGCCACTCAGTGAGAATACGAAGCTAAGTTGTTGTTGTTGTTGTTTGTAGATTATAGTCACACGACACTTTCGCATATAGGTGACTACTGGACCGATTTATACTGACACCAGCGGGCCAGTTGTTGGTAAAGGGGAAAATAATATGATCACACGTTGACCAATCCGGGATTCGAACCAGCGACCTTTCGGTTACTAGCAAGACGCTCTTACCAACTGAGCTACCCGGCCCCATTACGAAGCTAAGAGTACATTACCCTGTTTTAAAACAAAGTCTCAGCAGAGCAGTGTGGTCAACGTGCAGTTCAAGGCTGAAGTCAGGTCTAAGGGGAGTAATAAATAACCTGGAACAAAGTGCACGCCTTTGTCATGAGGCTGGCATTGACATTCGGGTACTTTAACACCTTCTGTGCCCAATTTGGAAATAGCAATCTGTATAAAATGTTGTTCAATGGACCGTGCACGCTGCACAAGTAACATACTTTCCCACAGCGCTTTGAGATGAATATAAATGGTTAACTGCGGGATTCCTCGTAATTACGTTTTCGCCATATATAAGCGTTTTAAATGTGTTTGTGTAACCTTAAAAAATAGTTTTCCATTCGTATAATTATAAACCTTTATTTAATGACTCGTTGGATTACTTGTATCTGGTTTTTTCTATCATTTTTCAGAAAAGTACTGTCGGTCTGAACAAATGAATATATTAAATGACAATAAAAATAAATCTTCAACACCGCCATCATCATAACCACCACTACCACCATACACCACCACCAACAAAACATCTGCTTTTCGATACCTCACGGTGCCGGGAATTTCTGTATAAATAGTATCCCCACTTTCTGGAAATGTAGTGCTTTAAATTCCCACTGTCGCTGTCTTTCTCCCTTGTTCTTTATCATTTTTACTCTGTTCTATCAATGTAATATCGTTTTCGCTAGCCTAATCACTACCGTTGTTTTTTCTCGAAAACTCTCCCAAAATTCCTCATTTGCGTATGAGGTCTGTTGAGTCAGCTTGGAGATATTGGACGCTTTCTGCCAACTGGTCACTAGGGCTTTCTATGGTATTATTATTTAGCAATGTAGGCATTTTATATGTTCGTGTTTCGTTAATATTTTATAATGATGTTTATAGTCTATTTTGTTTTTGTAAACGGGGTTCGATAAATTAGAGAACAGCCTCAGCGTCCCCTGCATGGGATGCCTTTATTGAAAGTGACCAGCTGGGGGAGTGCCTTCAGTTTTACCATTAGTGTTGTTTCAGCAGATCTTTTATACGGGTGAGGGGTGAGCCCTCTTTCAACCACGTTGTGGTCCTGATTATGCTCTTTGAAGTCCGCAAAACTCTATATACAATGACTAACTAATATCGATACCTATTTTATGCCTGCTATATTTGAAATAAAGCGTGATTACATGATGTCTCCTTCAGACATGCATAGTAAAGAACGGTCGAAACGAATTCAATTCTGTAGAACATGTTAATGGTCCACAACAACTGTTGGCCCTTTAAATTTCTCCCTTTTTGTTTGTTATGTTTTTTCATAGGTAAGTTTCAAGGTAATTTTTTTTCATAGGTATCTTTTAAGGTAAGGTTACTGCGCTCCCTTATCATCTCCATCTTCCTATACGCTTGCGAAACATGGACCCTCATATCAGTCCTACAACGAATAATTCAAAGAATGGAGATGAGGTGCTGCAGAAGACTTCTGGGCATTTCCTATACCCAGCACATCACCAACGACGAAGTCCGTCAGACCGTCACCCAAACCATTGGACAACACGATGACATGCTCAATGCGGTGAAGAAACGGAAATTCCGATGGTATGGCCACATCACCAGATCATCAGGCCTTGCAAAGACCATCCTGCAAGGCACGGTGCAATGAGGCAGAAGAAGAGGGAGACAGAAAAAGAGGTGGGAGGACAACATTCGAGAATGAGCTGGCTTGACACTGAGTGATGCCATAAGGGCTCCTGAGGACAGAGAAAGAAAGAGTACGCTTGTTAAACGATCATCTGTGGCGCCCCAACGACTTTCGAGTTACGGGTTAGAATAGGAATTGGTTGTTTTCTCTATACATCGAGTTCTCCATCGTGCGAGCAGTGGCAATAAAATCAAAGTGTGATGTTAAGAACGCGTGTCCTAAAGCCACAGTAAACATTATACACGGTTATAGTATTGAGTTTTCGGTTTACCCGTACCAGCAAACAATTAAAAAGTTGGTCTTATTTTAAAAAAATTTAATTCCTGCTATTTTGTATGTGAATGTGGCTCTCATATCCTCACTAATACTGGTCACGTTTCAAACTAAGTCCTCTCTTTTAGGCAAACTGCAGTAATAATTATGTCCAAACAAGTAAACTTATGCACAATATACAAGATGCCCTCGAGAGAATAAAAACCCACATAACAAACAAGCCTCCAATTATAATGGAGCACCTTTCAAGCTGGGGTAATACGCGGACAGGAGAAATCTATAATACAATCCCGGACAACCCCCAAAGGCATTTACGGAAAGCAAAGGACTTAAATTCTGAGGCCCGATTTATGGGTAATAATATATTGACTCCGGAGTTGTCTAGCTGAGGCAGACTAGGCTCCCTAAAGATTCGTGTTACATCTTGGGCATAGTTCCCTGGTAATCATATATTTTTTAAAGCGAGGCTGCCATACAAACACGATACAAAACAAAACCTTTTTTTTTAAGCGAAACTGCCATACAAACACGATACAAAACAAAACCTGGCGTTGCAATTGAGAAATAGCTGCAATGATGTAGCAGGATACTAACTCCTGCAACGATATAGCATTATACAACCAAAAAGGGCATAATTGCTCTAGTTAGACTATTTAGATATAAAATTTCTACATGATTTTCAAACAATGTAAGCAATATGGCAATCAACAATCAGGAAAACAAAAATAAACACACACAAAAAACAAAATCATTACCCTCCAAAGACCAAAACAAAAATAATGCAGATGATGTGCAGAGTCTAGGATAACAACGGATAGTTATGACGAGATTTGGGGAACGCTGTTTTTTCTGTTTCTGCGCAAAACCGAAGATCATGGCAGATCGGATTCTGTTTTTAACCCGACACCAAATGCATGCTTGTGGACTCTCCCGCGTCTAAATGGAGTCGTCGTTTAAGCAACTAAAGGATTCAGTTCTCCAAGTTTTCCTGAATATTGATGCAAACAAGGTTCAATGTGTGTTCATGCTCTCTGCCGTTTTATAGCCCAAGGGTCAAACTGACAGTTACGAGACAACAAAAAGCCTAAAGCTTTAAGACCAAGGATTGTATGCTGTGTCCTTTAGGCTACATAGGCTAATGATGTGATGTAATGTCAGCAAAATAACTCATCAGAATCAAAATAACAATGCTTCCAGCTGCTTCCTTCCGACATTTGACAAGCCATCATTCATACCTCACCCATATTTATTTTGTTTTGACGTAAAATTCGGGAGAAATGGTTGTTGTTCCGGATGCTGTCATTATTGTTATTGTTAAGCTGTTACGTTTGCTATTGATCAATTCAATGCTCCTATTCTTTGTGTGTGTGTATTTTTTTTTGTTCTGTTGTTGTTGTTGCTGTTGTCGTTTTTGTTAGTTTCTTTTTTTTGCTCATGATGTTAGTTTGTGGGGTTTTGTTTTTGCTTTTAAAAATATTATAGTTGCTTGATCCTTTTTGGTTGCTACAGTTTGTTGATAGTGTTGGTGATGTTCTTGCTGAACGTTTCAGTAGTAGCTAAATATGCTTTTCCAAGCTTTTGGATAATACTACAGAGAAGAGTTACGTTAGCTTATGCGTGAATCCATCTGTCAGAATCATTTTTTTGTGTTTCTGTGATAGCGAAAACCTGATAGGATTTTATTCAGGCTTAGATCCCAAGAAATTTTAGTTGATTCTGCTATTCCTGAGGGGAATGCCCGGCTTCTCTCTCTCTCTCTCTCTCTCTCTCTCTCTCTCTCTCTCTCTCTCTCTCTCTTCTTGAGGGGACATAATGTTACACCCGACCTCTCTCACTCTTCCTCTCTCTTTCTCTCTCTACGCCCCACCCGGTCCTCTCAGCCTCATTCGTAAACCCCGTTAGGGCATACGTCAGATTACTTCCGCAAACATCTATCCACTTTTCGCCAAATGTAAATATAGGGATCAATATCTAAAGCTTGCCAGCTGCACCCCTAATCCTAAAATAATTTGATCTGCATCTTAAAACAGAGCGCTTTTTAATTATTTTTTTTATATTTGTGTGTGTGTTTGTGTGTGTGTGTGTGTGTGTGTGTGTGGGTGTGGGTGGGTGGGTGTGTGTGTGTGTGTGTGAGTTGTTTGCTAGAACAAGTTCTTCTGTTAGAAGATGCCGAAATAAAATCTGTACACTAAATAAATTCTATCTGTGATTAAAAGTTCAGCACAAAAGTTCAAACGCCAATGAAAAAAAAAGGTAGGTTTCTAAAGAAATAATAACAGCTATGTAGGCATTTTCCAAAAAATACGTTTTGTCTGCCTTTAGATAGCCAAAATGACATATAATAACTTTAACAATATATTACACGCGTTGGTTCAGACACAAAGTGACACATTTTATTTGGATTCTTTTAATTGCAGGTAGTTTAGTTTCGCCTACACAATGAATCCACAACTCTCATGTCGCCATAGTAATAGATCTGATGTCATTCCAGCATCAAAACTAAAACTGTGATTGAGGTAGAAGCGATATGTTTTTAAAACAGAAATGGACCTGAAGGCTTAATTAATTTCTCATTTGGAGATTAATAAAGATTTATGTATTCTGTAAGGCTAATTATCTGATTCCATGTACCTCTATTGACAGTGACAATATTAGACTGATTAGGAAGCAGTTTTATGAATCCCAGAAGCTGTACGAATCAACATTCTGTTATAATTACAAAATTAAGTTTAAATAAAAATCTTCAAACTTTATATCGGCAAATGTTAATTTTAATAATTATAGAGCTAAATATCTATATCTATATCTATATCTATATCTATAGATAGATAGATAGATAGATAGATAGATAGATAGATAGATAGATAGATAGATAGATAGATAGATAGATAGATAGATAGATAGATAGATAGATAGATAGATAGATAGATAGATAGATAGATATTTATATTTATATAACTGTGCAGACGTTTTTGTTTGTTTTAGTTCATTTTATCAAAACATGTTTTTCAGAATATATTTGGATATATGTCAATATTGATATTGTCCCGATAATGCATTTTATATCTGCATTTCTCTAGGGTGAAACGAATCTCTCTCTTTCCTTGAAGTGGATACATTCATCTGTAAAATTCTCGACTAGCTATTCGAAACAAATGAGAATATGTCGTGTTGAATGAGATAGCACATTTTTATGCAGGAATGAATGCGTTTTCTATCAGCTGGCTCTTGCATGAGTTGTTTCAGCGAAACTCTCACCTGAATTGGATTTGGGATTTGGGAAAATATTTGTTACCCACATGGCTTCGCGCGAACGTTTAACTGCCTTCTCAGCCAAAAGCTCGGCAGCCGCTGCGTTGAGCCACGCAGGAAGAGGAGGGGGAGGGGGTGGGGGGAACAGGAGGTAATGTTTTGAACGTGTGCTTTTGTATGTTGGCATAGTTCATCCGTTTAGGACATGAGCGTCAGTCCCATGGAAAAAGATCTATGCGTGCATAGATTAAACCCTCGGCTGATATAATTTTGTTATCCGAAAGAGTAAGTATAGACAGCATATTCAATGGCTATCAAATAATAATAATAATAATAATAATAATAATAATAATAATAATAATAATAATAATAATAATAATAATAATAATAACGGATTTTTATATAACGGGTACTCAAGCCTATGACCAGACTCACCACGCTTTACATAGTCATTACATATAAATACATGCACTCGATAACACATCACTTTTGCTACAATACACCAAAGACGGAACAGTAAAGGTACAAACTATTTACAACTATGTACATAAATTACAAAAAAAGACCGAAATAGACTATTTACAACTATGTGCACAAATGACAAAAAAAGACAGAAATAGAATAGCAAAAACCTATTCACAGCTATTTATATGCCCGGTTAGGGCCAGGAAGAAAAACAGTATAAATATTTACAGCCGTGTATACACTTACGGATCAGACATAGACAAAAGATGAGAGAATGGCAGCGGGATACACATCAATCTGAATAATGCAGTTTGAAGAGGTGGTTTTTGAGGGCCTTTTTGAATGCTTGTGTTGATTGTATGTTGCGGATATGGGAGGGAAGGGAATTCCACTGCTTAGGTGCGGAGTAAGCGAATGCACGTTGGCCGTATGTCTTAGTGCGGGTGACGGGAACCTTGAGTGTGCGAGTGTCAGCAGAAGATCTTAAAGTGCGTGAAGGGGAGTATACAGACAGTAGATCAGCAAGGTAGGAAGGACAAGAATCTGTGAAGAAGTTGTGACAGAGAACAGAGAGTTTGTACTCTATGCGTGCTTGCACAGGAAGCCAGTGAAGGGAATGTAGTAGAGGTGTGATGTGATCGCGTTTCTTAGCTCGGAATACTAGTCTAGCTGCTGAGTTCTGAACCTTTTGTAATTTGTCAATGATGTGTTTTGGGAAGCCAGCAAGGAGAGAGTTGCAATAGTCAAGACGAGAAAGGACGAGAGCGCAGACTAGGGTTTTGGTGGCAGGGACTGTAAGATAGTGGCGAAAGGAGCTGATTTGGCGTATGGCCGTGTATGCAGAGCGACAGACGTTGGAGATGTGGTTGTTGAGGGACAGGTCATCGGAGAGAATGTAGCCGAGATTTCTTGCTGAGGATGAGAACTAAATGTTTGTTGTCCCTACTAAGCGATGTTGGGAGAGGCGAGAGTGAGGAGGAGGTGTTGTGCTTGTGAATGAGGAGGGCTTCGGTTTTATCGTCATTAAGCTTAAGCTTGTTGAGTGTCATCCATGACTTAATAATGTCTGTGATGCAGTTCTCCAAAGTCTGAACAGTGGAATTAATGAGAGAGGGGGCGGTGGATTTATACAGTTGTGTGTCGTCTGCAAATGACTGACTCTCAACAGCATGCTTTCTAAGCAGGAGAAGCAGTGGCTTGGTGTACAGAGTGAATAACACCGGCCCTAAAACGGAACCCTGAGGCACGCCGCACACCAAGTCTGCTGTGCTGGAGAAACAGCCATCGACGGTGACTGCTTGTGATCTGTCAGAAAGATATGAGTGGAACCAAGCCAGGACCGAGCCAGAGATTCCAAAGTAGTATTGAAGAGTGTTAAAGAGAATGTGATGGTCGACTGTGTCAAAGGCGGCCGAGAGGTCTAATAAGGTGAGAACGGAGACGTTACCATTATCTAATAATACCCCCCAACAGTTGAAGTTGAATAATACCGGATTGTTACAATCAATGTAACAAAATACGGATATCTCGGGTATAAACCACTCACACATACACCCCTCACACCTTCCCCTTCCCCCCCCCCCAAACCTCTCTTTCGATCCGCCACCCACATACAATCTTGCATAACTGTTATAGCTGGAAATTTCTGGAATAACGTTATCGTTAAAGAGCTTTCGCTATGACCAGCAGACATTGCTCATTCTAAATCCTGGCAATTACGTTCTTACGCTTACATTTGAGTCTTTGACGCATGAAAGGCAAGAATACGAAAATCATGTATGTTCTTGTTGTAAAAAAACGCTCGTGTTTTTAAGTAGAAAAAAAATCTTCACACATTTATTTCGAAACTGCCTTAAAACTGCATTAACAGGATACGAAACAACCCTATTTATTGGCTTGAAGAAAAAGACGTCACGATCTGCAGCTAAAATAGCGTCCTGAACGACAGTTTTCGATATTGTTGTGAGCGCAATTAATATGAGCATTGGTCGTCTTGAGAAGACGTCATCTAATGAGCTTTTAATTCAAATTTGAACCTTTAGATTGGAAAAGGGTGTAGGAGATTTGCAACTTGCAATCAGCTGTAAAGCGATAACATTTTCAAAGTGCTTTTGTTTGACAGGGACATTGTACAGCTATTTTTATGCGGGTCTTACAAATCTTCGTTGATTTTGGTTTTTGTTTGGTTTGTTGTTGTTATTGTTGTTGTTGTAATATGGCACCAGCAGCTTACATGTAACAGTGGTATATTTCTCATCCTCCCACACTACCCCCACCTCCACTCTCCACCCCCCTCCCCCCTCCCAACTCTTCCCGTCACCTCACATTCCCGATTTTAAAAAAAAAAAAAGCAAACCAGTTTTAACCTCAACAAGCTAACATTACTCTGTACTACGCAAAGAGAAAAAGGTAAGAAGTGCTTTAATTCAGTTTAGTATTGACATTCAAGTACGTGTGGCACGAACATAGACAGAATCGTATAGATTCCTTTCAGACCAATCCGCGAAGTTTTAAAATTCTGGACAGTTCTTTCATCTCCGTTCACTACCGCACACTGCTGGCCTGTGGCAAACATCAGGAAGAGCCAGGATTGCCTCATAAAATGTCCAATCAAGACGAATGAAGAGGACTCTTTCTACGAGACTGAGTGGCATAGGCGCAACGAGAATAGAATAAGGAATGTTGTAGACGACAATAAGTGAAAAGCAGGGATATGTTCGCCTACATGTAAGCGTAGGTAATGCGTATACCTTTTTTGGTAAGGCGTTTTCTATGCAAAACCTTTAATAAAGACTTGCACACGTGTTTCAATGATCGAAAAGACCTGGAAAGCCTTTCAAAGGGTAGGGTATGAAAATGGGATGATGAACTGTGCACAACGATAAAAAGTGTCTTTAATACTGTGGATGTTGGAGAGAAATAGAACGTTCTTCCACTAGTTGGTTGTTTTGCGTGAGACGTGCCAACATTGAAACAACTACTTCAAGCTTCAGACACGTTCCATAGCTGTGGCTAAAGAAGAGAGAAGAGTTCTTTGTGCTGTAGAATACCACTTCTTGGGAAGTGAAGATGAGGTCAGGATTGAAAATTAGGGAATCATACTTGTCACTCAACTGGAAAACATGGAGGTTTGATTCCTCAACGACGCACTCCAGTCGCAGCACACACCCAGTCAAAAGACAATAGGACCATTAACGTCGTGCAGTTGGAATTTACCACAAGGTCCATCCGCTAGACTATTGAAACAGCCCATCCGACTGATCAAAGTAGTAAAGGTATCAAGTTTTGGGTTCAATGACCTCAGTTAAAACTGACCATCTGAAAATATCCCATCTTCCTGTAGTACTCGACTAGTGATTCTTGAATGATATTGCTGCTGCTGTTGCTGCTTCAGGAAACCATACTCATGAGCCCAATAGAATGGAAACGATATGTGTTAAGTTTCGAACACCCAGTATTATATTAGGGATTGTCCATCCTGCGTGCACAATATAATAATAATAATAATAATAATAATAATAATAATAATAATAATAATAATAATAATAATAATAATAATAATAATAATAATAAGAATAGTGGAGTGAAAAAGAGAGAGAGATTCAGTTTCAGATTCAATATTTTATTACAAGAAGAAAATTATTTAGAATTAATTTGCTAATCTTACATTCCGTTCTTCTTTCAATCGCCCACACATTTCGTTTAATCATACATTTGCATTCATACATAGACAAACATAGATTTAATATTAAATTTAAAAAAATTAAATAACTAATTTTGTAACAAGGAAATTATCAATAATTAATATGAAACCTTTAACTGGAAAAAAATTAATTTAATAAAGAGGCTTGACACCGCTTCAAGAGCCTATGGAATGGAAATAAGTGCAGAGAAGACCAAAATTATGACCAACAACACCAATGGCATCAACACGGACATCAAAGTCCAAGGCCAATCCCTCAACACAGTGCATAGCTTCAAATATTTAGGAGCCATTGTATCAGACAATGGGTCCCGACAGGAAGTCCTCTCCAGGATCGCACAAACAACTGTTGCCCTGGCGAGGTTGAAGCCAATTTGGAAAGACAGGACCCTAAGTCTACATTCCAAGGTAAGACTGCTGCTCTCCCTTGTCATTTCCATCTTCCTATATGCTTGCGAAACATGGACCCACACAGCAGATCTACAACGAAGAATACAAAACATGGAGATGAAGTGCTACAGAAGACTTCTTGACATTTCATATACCCAGCAAATCACCAACGACGATGTCCGACAGACCATCACACAAGCCATTGGACAACACGATGACTTGCTCAAAGTGGTGAAAAAACGGAAACTCCGATGGTATGGCCACGTCACCAGATCATCAGGCCTTGCTAAGGAGGTAGAAGAAGAGGGAGACCGAAAAAGAGGTGGGAGGACAACAGTCGAGAATGGACTGGTTTGACACTGAGCGAAACAATCAGGGTTGCTGAGGACAGGGAAAGATGAAGTACGCTGGTTAAACGATCATCCCCTACGACCTCCGAGTTACGGGATAGGATAGGAAAGAGAGAGGGAGAGGTTTGAGGGATTTAAGGGGGTCGGATAGGCAGTCGGGGGAAGGGGGGGGGGGGTAGGTGACAGAAGAGAAAAATCAATTGAGCCATGTTATAATGTATGATTTTCAAAATTATTAAGAAACTAGTGGCAAGTACACAGGTTGCTGTTTAAAATGTAGACAGAGAGACAACTGTTGTCTGCGAGTTAGCATTAAACATTAATAATGCACTGAAATGATTGCAATAGTTTACTTGCAGCGGTCGAATGATGAAGCACTGCAAAACAGAGTAGATTAAAAGGTACATGTTGATGTTCGACTCGAGCAATGCATTGAACTATTTTAATTTAAAATGATAATTGCAATGTACTGCAGATCAGAGTATAGGTGCATGTTTGAGTAATGCACTAAAATATTTTATTGTAATTTAGTATTTATGTTAGGCAACGTATTTTTAAATGTCATACCTTTATTTAAAAATATTAGGCATGCAAGTAATCTCCCTTGGTACCATAATACTTCCGGTATATTTGTATTCGCGGTAGCGCATAGGTACTGCATAAACAGTGATTTAGTTAGAGGGAAGTAACCGTGTTACAACTCTACAAACATGGTTTTCGTCAGCACAGATCTTGTATAAAACAGTTGCTTCAAGTAATGGAAGATTTTATGCAAATTGAATTTTTGTGCGCATATAAGTATGGATGAAAAAGAAAGTGAACAGGTAACCTTCAGCTGTAAGATTGGTGACATGAGTGCAAAAGTGTTTTGAATGGAAATAAAACAAAATTTGCGGTATTACGGAACGGCAGTTCTTGACATGGGTTGAATCGGAAGCGCCGCGCGGAATGAAGCTATTGCAGTTTGTGGACTTTTTGTTTATTTATTTATCTCAGAAACGGTTAAACGTTCGGTAAGGAAATGTCGGCTATAACGATTTCGCGGGTTTTGAGCGCACAGCAGGCCGATCCGCAGCGCCCAGCACCTGCCCAGATCAGCGTCCATACCGGACAAACTTTACAGTAGAGGCAAAGAAGGACTTCCGGCTAAGCAATTTATATATATATATATATATAGATATGTTGTAAATCGTGTACATGATGATGTTTATTGATGTGCATTTGTTCCGTTCCAAAGAAAGAGTGTTCCACTACAAGAGGCCTTTAAAAGAGAAGCTAGATTTGAAAATGTCAATTCGTGGTTTAGTAAGTCTAATTTTCGGAATTATATTGTGCAGGAAAAGACATTGGTTGATCAGTTACCTAAGGAGGCGCTATATTATTTTTTAACTTTAAACATCTGCTTGGCTAAATTATACTGGAACTGTGTTTGTAGAGGCAACATTTTAAGATTTTTAAATTGTTTATTCTGTGGCTAATTCTCTATTATCTGAGATTAATTTATAACCCCACGGTTATGCAGCTACTTTAGTCTTTTTAGTTGATTTGCCGAAGCATTAGATCATACAACAGAGGCATAGTTGATATGTGATAGACAGTGGACTTGGAAGAAAAAATATTTTTTTCTGGCATAAGATTCAATGTAAAGTTTTAGTTTAGCAAGCAGAAATAATTTTTGGATAACTTTTTACAGATATTGTTAATATGGGAATTCCAGGTAAAATCTTGATCAATAATTATACCTAATACTTTGTGCTCTGACACTTGTTCAATTTGTGAAAAATTAATAGTTAGATTTAATTTTAAAGCTTCAAGTTGTCGCTTTTGCCGTGATGTGATGACCATGCTTTAGATTTCTGTGGATGAAAAATCATACGATTATTGCTGCACCAATCCGTTATTGCTTGTATACTCTTCTGTAAAGATGTCGTATTTTATCTAAAGATATACTTATAGATTTACGGCTATAAGCTCTCTCTCTCTCTCTCTCTCTCTCTCTCTCTCTCTCTCTCTCACTCTCTCTCTCACTCTCTCTCTCGCTCTCTCCCACTTTCTCTTTTAGCCCCCTTTGTGCTAGGAGCCTAATTTGATATTTGTTGTTTCATTGTTTGTTTAATAAAAGGGCAAAGAGAGAGAGAGAAAAAAAAGAGAGAGAGAGGGAGAGAGAGAGAGAGAGAGAGAGAGAGAGAGAGAGAGAGAGAGAGAGAGAGAGAGAGAGAGAGACGTCACATTATTCTGACACCAGCGAACCAGTTGATGGTAAGGAGAAAATAATATGGCCACACGTTGACCAATCCGGTATTCGTACAAGGACCTCTCGGTTACTAGTAAACCACTCTACCAACTGAGCTACTCAACCTCACCCGTGTACACGTTTGTCTCCACTCGACGACCAGGCATGGTTTATTTTTTTTGGTTGTACAATTGGCGGGCTTCAAATGTAAGAGGATTCAAATAGTTCTCTGAAATAGGTCCTGATGAAGGTGAATACAAATAGTTCGTCTGACTCAGTCACTGTTCACGATCTGTTTATCACACACGATGACATACAGACACGCTCACAGACACGCACACAGTCAATCGCGCGCATGTACACATATTTTGATAACTTTATTACAACCCAAACCGTTTATTTTAACACTGTTGTAATGAACTCAACAGTTCGTCAAATACACCACCCGCACCCGGGGTACCCTGAATCTTCTCCGCTTCCACACCTACTACAGGGGCGGATCTTGTTCTTGTGCCACTTGTGCACGTGCACACCCCCCTGGCGGTCAAAAAAAAAAGAAAGAAAAAGAAAGGGATGGAGAAAAGGAGAGAAAGAAGAGAAAAAAAATACTAATTCTCACTCACCACACAGTTTCATGTACCTCCAAATTAGTTTTTTTTGGTGTGGTTTTTTTTTGGACCAAACTTGTACATGCATCAAACCAGTTTTGAATAAAACTGATGTGAGAGGCTATTTTTTGTTTTATTTGCAGTAACTTTATCTGTCTTTGTATAAGCCTTTATGCAAGATGTTCTGCTATTGTAAATTTGATCATCAGAGTTTGCAGAGGGGTGTTTGTGTGTGTGTGTGTGTGGGGGGGGGGGGGGACTAAAAGAGGACTTTTAGCACAAAACAATACTATTTTCACCAGATTGCACAGATTTTAACCATTATTTTCACATTTTTCCGGGGGGGGGGGGGGGGGGGGGGGCATGCTCCCGGATCCCCCTAGTACACTCGCCTGCTTCGCAGGCTCGCGCTTGTGGCTACGCCACTTCGCATTAGCTGTGCACACCCCCTCAACAATGGAAAGATCCGCCCCTGTACTATAGAACCGATCATGACACTGATTGATAGGAATCGAGCGATGATTTTACTCTGATGCCATAATCCAGTAAGCTGCAGTCACATTTCGATAACACACACACGCACATGCACACATATTAGTTGCATTACAAAAATAATGAAAATTCTCAACCAATGGAGTTTTTATTTATACGTTTGATGTTTTTGTTGTTGTCAAAACTTTGGGCTCATATTCTCTGTGGCGACATCTGTCACAGCTGAGTTGACATCTACTTCACCAGCACCCAAAATGAGCAGTGTTGCAAATTTCCCTTCAATTGTGGCCTGAAATATTTTTGCCACCTCAGGGTCTTACAGTTTGTCCAGGTCGAACTTCAGTCCAATGCACTTAGCTGTGTTTACTCTCTTTAAGTGGAGACGGAAAGACATCATCACGAGATCGTGGTCACTTCTGATGTCTGCTCCTGGAAAATGCGTGTCCAGCCAATGTTGATGCTTGATCTAAAGCTTTTCTTGACCATGATGTAGTCGATCTGGTTGTGATGCTCCCCGCCGGGACTGTGCCATGTCCACCGTCTGGATTTTTTGTGGAGACCTAGCGTGTTTGCTAGTATGAGATTGTTGTATCTGGCAAACTCCAAGAGTCTCAGACCCCTGTCATTTGTCTCGTTGTTGCAGTGGGGTCCACATGTGTCTCCCCATTTGTGTTTGCATCTTGGCCAACCTTGGCATTCCAGTCGCCTTCCACTATTACTATGTAATTCTTCGGCAGTTGGTCAATGACAGCCTGTAGATTTTCATAGAAATCCTCCACTTCCTTGTCATCATAGTCTGATGTTGGGGCATAGGCCTGTATGATGGTGATGTTGAAAGGGGCTGCTCGCAGACGGATGATAAAGAGTCTCGGGGGACTGTGCGGCAACCCATGACAGGGGCTAGAATGTTGTTGTGGACCAAGAATCCAACGCCGTGTTCGTGCCTGTCATCTCTACCGCTGAAATAAAGCTTGTGGCCTTTGTCGGCCGTTGTTTCACCTACGCCTTTCCAGTTCGCTGATTCCTAAAACGTTCCATCGATAGTGGTCCAGCTCGTGGGCCAGTTCTTCTAATTTTCCCTCCGCATTTAGGGTCCTGACATTTCAAGTTCCTATGACGATGTTGTTTCTGGTGCGGATCTTGCTAAGTTGTCCATCAGTAGCACACTTATCACCTCAGTTCTGGTGGCCAACGGAAGGCGCGGTCCTTTGTGACCCGGGCGACGACCGATCCGGTATGGAGTAAATGGTTTTATTCATCATGCAGTGTGTCTTGGGCAAGAAAGACCTGGCAGGGCACAATCCGCTCCAGTCTGTTGGCCACAGCCCGATATCCACGAATACAGTGTGGCTCGCCTTGGACCCGAGCACGTGGTCGTTGAACCTCTAGCAACCTGAGGTTCCTCCGTCCTGGCCGGTGACTTCTGTGTAGAAGACTTCCGCTCAGTGACCCCTGTTAGTAGCCTCTTACGACACGCCGAGAAACGTTGGGTCTATTCTAGTCAGTGCACGAACTCAAAGGGCTCCGATATCACCATTACTTAATGTCTATTGATTCTGCCTTAACGCGTCACGATTGTTGTTTGTTTGATATAACAGTGTTACTTTTCCCCAAATGTTTAATGTGTGAGACCTTTTATGTTTACACATTATTGTGTTTATCAAAAATAGCTTTACTGTTTGTTGGATTTTAAAACTGAAGTAGAATACTTCGCAGATGTAGGCCAGCCTAGCAGGTCAATACAGGACAGACTGAAAACATTCAAATCCGCCTATTTTCAAATAATGTTTACATTCAAGTCCTACCGTGCTATCCGTTGTGCTTTGCTCTGATGGAATCGGCCTTTTATCTTTAACAGATTGGATATATTCAAATCTTTATTTTGATTCCAAGCTGCTGCAAAATAATCCAAGTTCAAATGTAATTGGTACGAAAAATCCCCCCTCCCCTCGTCCCCCCACTTATCTTTCTTACCTTTCTTGATACAAAGCTTCACCTATAGTTAAGTTAAACTGTTCAATGTACTTTTCTAATTCGAGAGACACGATCCGTATTTTATGTGGTAAGCTGCCGAAAGATGACCATCCCTACAACGATATTTCCGCGAGTTAGGCTTGACAATATTTGTTAAATGATATGGCAAAAAATAATGCTGACTGGCGTACGTACTCATCAGACCTTCCTAATCTTCTGTCTGGAACGTGTCGTGAGGACGTGTCTTTACATTTTCCATTCAATTATCAAAGGGGATGAAACTTATTCACTATCTGGCTAATGATTTTCTGGCTAAGAGAAGGGAGAAATGTAGGCTATAATCTGGTTAATTATATCGGTGTTAGCTAGAGAGAGAGAGTGAGGGAGAGATTGTGTGTGTGAGTGTGTGTGTGTGCAAATGTGTGTGTGTGAGTGCACATTGGCGGACCTTGATGGGTGGGTGCTTCTATTTGTGTGACTATGTGTCACTCTCTCTCTCTCTCTCTCTCTCTCTCTCTCTCACACACACACACACACACACTCTCTCGCTAACAACGATATAATTAACCCCCCTTTCATCCTACGCTCGTGTTTGTGCATGTGTGTTCGTCTGTTTGTATCTATATGCGGTCTTCATTTCTCGTGTGTGTAGTTCCTCCGAGATTTTGTCTGAGACAGAAAACTGATTTTCCATAGCGGCTTTGTCATTTCAATTTCGATTTCCTGAAGAGGGGTCACTACAAAATATATATAGCTGACATTTACGTTTTGGACACATAAATACAAGAATATGGAAGTGAAAAACGCTATCTGTCCCGAAACGTCCTTTGAAAGATTTTTGTTTCAATTGCATTTCCTCCTCATTTGAACTTTTACTGACAAAGACTGTTTTATCATGTTCGCCCGCTTCTTCTACCGTTTCATCCTCCCCCTCCAACTCATCATCATTATCGTCATCGTCATCATCATCATCATCATTATTATTATCATGATCATCATCATCATCATCATCATCATCTGTTGCGTGTCGATCTTAGTAAAGTTGTTTAATATTATAGCCAAATCGTGAAAGAGTACATTACATCGTCATGAAAAAGTGTCTTGTTGTAGTGAAATTACATAGCTACACACATTTATAAATCCGAACCACCGTGACAAACATGGCGTTACTATCTCCGACACGATGAATAAGCCAAAAAACGTAAGCCAACTGTGGCCACTAAACTCAAAGGGTGTGGCCACCCGTCAAAATTTAGGTCAGTGAAAAATCTCATAACCAAAGGCATAAGCCGTAAAGCATAAGCCAATTGTGGCCACTACTTAAATAAGAAGCATAACTGAACAACAAGCAGGATTCAGGGCAGGGCGAAGTACCACTGACCAGATTTTGAACCTCAGAACAATCAGCGAGAAATATCTACAGCACCAACAACATCTATATCATGTGTTTGTAGACTTAATTCTTCAAGAAAGCGTTTTACCAAGTCTGGCATGCAGCTCTGTGGACAACTATGAGAGTGTACAACAGCAGCCCTAAATATTTTGAAGTCATCAAAAGCTTGTATGACAAGGCTACCAGTGCAGTACTCCACTACAGCGCCATCGGGAACTCGTTCAGAACAAAAATCGGTGTGCGGTATGGCGCATCATCTCAGATGCCCCTGCAGATCACGAAGGGACAGTCAGAATGGGGTTGAGCAATCTCCAACCTCCGTTGTGCGGATGGCATAGATAGATTGACTGGAGAGGAAAAAGAACTTGAACAGCTTATACAGAAGTTTGACACCACCTCCAAAGCCTATGGAATGGAAATACGTGCAGATAAGACCAAAATGATGAACAACAAAACAAAAGGTATCAACATGGACATCAAAGTCCAAGGCCAATTCCTCAACACAGTGCATAGCTTCAAATATTTAGGAGCCATTGTATCAGACAATGAGTCCCGACAGGAAGTTCTTTCTAGGATCGCACAAACAACTGCCGCCTTGACAAATGTGAAGCCTATTTAAAAGACAGGACCATCCGTTTACATTTCCATCTTCCTATATGCTTGCGAAACACGGACCCTCGCAGCAGATCTACAACGAAGAATACAAAGCATGGAGATGAGGTGCTACAGAAGACTTCTGGGCATTTCCTATACCCAGCACATCACCAACAACGAAGTCCGACAGACCATCACACAAGCCATTGGACAACACGATGACATGCTCACAGTGGTGAAGAAACGGAAACACCGATGGTATGGCCACGTCTCCAGAGCATCAAGCTTTGCAAAGATCATCCTGCAAGGCACGGTGCAAAGAGGGAAAAGAAGAGGGAGGTAGAAAACGAGGTGAGAAGACAACATGCGAGAATAGACTGGCTTGATACTGACCGAAGCCATGAGGGTTGCTGAGAACAGAGAAATATAGAGTACGCTGGTTAAACGATCATCTGTGGGGCTCCCCCCCCCCTCAACGACCTTCGAGTAACGGGATAAGATAGGATAGCATAATAATAATAATAATAATAATAATAATAATAATAATAATAATAATAATAATAATAATAATAATAATAACAACAATAATAATAATAATAATAATTATTATTATTATTATTATTATTATTATTATTATTATTATTATTATTATTATTATAACATCAACAACAAGCATCATCACCATCACCATCGTCATCATCATTATAAAAAGAATAGCAATTTACAATAACAAGTGCTGGACCATAACGGGTGCAGAGTCCCCTCTGGTGCTCTCTCTCTCTCTTTCTCTCTCTCTCTTTCTCTCTTATACGCACACACAAATACGCACATACATAAACACACATACACACAAACATACACACCCTATATGTGAAACAAACGTTTTAAAGGTGGCGTCATCACGATTACATCATTCGATTTGCATAGGCTTGGATTTACGTTGGAGGCATAAAGAAAGTCTAAGTATATACCAAACTTGAACCAAATCAACGATTCAACGAAGTTTATTGGCCAAATTGACATAAAACATGCACATGGAATATGTTGCGATGTGGCAGTAACATTAATAAAGCATGCATGCAAACACACGTTTACCAGCTAATAAAATACCGATCAAGCGTGCACACATACACAGGCAAACAACAAATAGTAAAAATAAACAAGTAGGTGCCAGTGGATTATGACGTGACGTCAGTTACAGCATTATGAATTTGACATTATAACAAATTTAAAGCGAGAGCAGCCTCTGGAAAAAAAAAGAATATCTAAAACGGTTTGTTCTGGTTTTGAGGGCTCTGAAGCGCCTGCCGGACGGGAGGGGCTCGAACAGATGGCCGGCTGGGTGTGAGGGGTCAGCTGTGATGTTTCTAGCTCTACGGACCAAGCGCGTGTTGTAGATCGAGGCGACAGATGGAAGTTCGCACCCGATAACTCTGGAAGCGTGTTTCACGATGCGCTCAAGTTGCACTTTCTCCTCAGCAGTGGCACCACCAAACCAGGTAGTGATGCCAAAGCAGAGGATGCTTTCGATCACTGCGCGATAGAACTGCGTCAGGGCTTTTGCAGGCAACCTGAACTTCTTGAGTTGCCTCAAGAAGTGCAGGCGCTGTTGTTTGGGAGCAATAGGATTAGAAAAAATAAAACAAATTATGACGTCACCATGATGACGTCAAAAATGACGTTACTCAATCTACTATAGTTTTATTTATATAATTACATAGGAAGTTTAAAAAAAAACGTTCTTTTTTTTTTAAATGACGTCACGTTGAATACTTTACTCGATTTGCATAAGTTTTACTTTGGAGGCACAGCTAAAGTCTAAGTATATACCAAATTTGAACCAAATACTTTCAGAGGTTTTGGAGAAAAAAAGATGAGAAAATGCAACAAATTATGACATCACCATGATGACGTCACTCAATATGGTTTACTTTTTTTGTCAACCGGTTAGGTTCGCTATTTCCTAAACAAATACTAAGTTTAAAAGAAACTGGTCAATTTCAGAGAAAATTGCGCAAATATCACCTCCGGACCCACACCGGGTCACCATGATGACGTCACTCTATATACGTACGTTTTGAGTTAGGCTCAACATATACCCAAAGAGGTAAATAGATCTATACGTCAGAGAATGAGGATGAACAAAAAGAGGAAAGAGGCAGATCATGAGCGAAATGAGGACATAACAATAATTTTGGTCAAATGAGGTATGACCACCTTTAGCCGACTTCCGGGACAGCTCCGGGAAAGCATCATTTAAACGACACAATACACAATTTTCTGCTTTTCCTCCTGCTGCTTTTCCTTCTTCTTCTTCTTCTTCTTCTTCTTCTTCTCGGTAAAGCAGAAATGCAAATGGAAGGAATAACACATTTTACTTTTGTTCCATAAATCGTCATGCAAATTTTACACTTTGACGCTTTTCTTGTAGGTAAATAACTCTCTCTCTCTCTCTCTCTCTCTCTCTCTCTCTCTCTCTCTCTCTCTCTCTCTCTCTCTCTCTCTCTCTCTCTCTCTCTCTCTCTCTCTCTCTCTCTCTCTCTCTCTCTCTCTCTCTACCTATCTATCTTTCTGTCTTCCAAGAGACATGTTTAATCTGGGGGATCTGCAGTTCTGGTTATCTATATGATTTGTCATTCAACTCCTGCATATACAGTTAAAAACTTTGACAGATACAAAAAAAGAAAAATAAATTACTAATATTTCCTGTGGCGCAAGTTGTCGTTCGTCTGGTTTCTTGCGAGAACAAATTAATGAAGAATCAGGGGATCTAGGTAAAGACTACAGGACCAAATTTGACAGACGCTATTATCATGTACAGTTTCCTCATAGGGTCACGAACTACGTTCTGAAATTCTGGCTCTGATGAAAATATTACATCAATACACGGATAATTGGAACTGTATTGACCAGGGCAATAAGTAAATAGCTAAATGCTTTCCCAGTAGCCCTTCGTCTGATGTGGAAAATGTGTTATGGACCAACTTTTCTCAGAGATAACTTCATAAGGGCAGTGCCCTTCTCCCTCCCCTCGAGTCTATAGCTAAAATGCCTTCCCAGGTCTTTAAAGAGAGCCGATTACCCATTTACAGCAAAGGAATACTGAAGGAAGGTGTCGGAAGGAAGGACAAGAAAGGAAATGTAGTGGTAACAACGACGGAGCATTCCTATTAAAGGAATTTTTGTTATAGCCGGATGGAAGACAGGCTGCAGGGCTAAAACTTGAATACCGCTGATAAGGTTGAGACGTTTTAAAGACGCGCGGCGCGGAAGCCCGTAAGGGTATGGACGAAGAAAATACAAAATGTATTCTTTGACCAAACTGGAGGAAAGATGTAGGAGTAGTGGGGAGGTAGAAAGAGACAAGAAAGTACATTCTTTTAACTTATAGAAGAAGACAGTAGGAAAAAACAGCAAGAAGTTGTTTTGTTGCGGTTGTTGTATTTTACAAGGAGTTTTAAGTGTAGTTTTTTTTTTAAGTAAGTAAAAGGAAGTTTTGATTGAAAAATGAACAGAGTAGAAATTAATTGAAAAAAGAAAATGAACAATGGAAATTAACAATGCAACGAAGGATAACGTGAAACACAGGAGAGAGAGAGAGAGAGAGAGAGAGAGAGAGAGAGAGAGAGAGAGAGAGAGAGAGAGAGAGAGAGAGAGATTGATTGATTATTTATTCATTTAGGCATCGCCCCTTCATGAAGGGTGTGTACATCATAACATTATACATATAAAAAAACATACATTTTCATTCTGATTAAATCACGATAGAGCAATTTCTCTTAGTTTAAAGGCTTTGTACAGGTATATACTTAGTTTCCTAATTATATTCGGGTTACTAGACGCCATCAAAACACATGGATTTCTATAATATTTTTCAGCAATAAACTGCACTCTTAAGTTATGTAAGACTGAGAGAGAGAGAGAGAGTGAGAGAGAGAGAGAGAGAGAGAGAGAGAGAGAGAGAGAGAGAGAGAGAGAGAGAGAGAGAGAGAAGCTTTGTCAGAAGTTTAAAAAAAAGAAAGACAGAAAAAAGTGTAAAAGGTGACAAATGAAGTGGAAAAAATGCATTAACAACAAGCAAAGAAGGACACTTTGCAAGAAGAAGTGAAGGGATAAAAGACGAAAGTGAACAGACGAAATGAGAGAGGAAATTGGCACAGCCATGTTGAATACTGTCCCCATTGACAATTCGAGTTTGGCATGGGCTGTTGCCTGAAGGTATTGTCATTTTTCATCAGACGTCCCTTCTAAGGCATAGCCACTCGCATAAAACTGTGCGGAGCATTTGATCTCCTTTCCTTGAGGATAGTGCCAAGATGAGCCTGATTCAAAGGTTTTATAAAGCGGAGATACCCTACCGGAATCGAAATGTTGAAGGATGCCACTTTGAGGCGTGTTGAATGCCTTTGAACTGAGGTTATATGAGATATGCCTCGGTGATCAGGTACTTCGCTTTTTTTTTTAAAGACAATCATAAATCCTCGCGATACGCCTCATACGCCGTTTTTAAGGCGACAATACATCTATCAGAAATCGAGGGTTAGAGAATCCCACAGTGGGATGTGTCTTTGAACTGATATATCAAATCAACCTCGCTGATCAGTTTGTTCAATTCTTTTAAACTGAGCAATCGGAGGTAAAAAAAAAAAGGTAAAGGTAGTCCCATAGCCTTGTGGCCGTAGGGGAGCGTGATGTTGGAGATCACACTTATCTTGGGCCAGCGTAATGAGGGTGATGCCCAACTCTCTCCCTCGCTGCTTTACCTTCCCCACCCTCAAGAGAGTAGGTACTCAATCACAGTTGAGTCAACTGGGGGCGTTGTTGTTTGTCGCTTCACACCTTAGCGGTCACCCATCCAAGTGCTAACCGCACCGGACGGTGCTTCACTTTCGACACAGTAGCGAGTGCTCCAACCACTGCACTATCCGACACCCCTAGCAATCGGAGATTGCGGGAAAAAATGCTATTTCCCTAAAACCCGCAAACTGCAAAAAGAATGCGGGCCTTAAACCCAGATAGCTTTCTAGAACTGCTAGAATACTAAACATATGGGACGAATCCACCTAGATTCAGCAGCAATACTTACTGTCAGTAAGTGTAGCTGCTGAGGTGACCCAAACTTTGTTGGAGTAACTCATAGGTAAAAAAAATATTATTGTTGTATACAGTAGTTGACATTCATGTGGACCACACTGTTGCACACTTTAGCTTCGCGAACACAAGCATTATTAAGTGGCATGAACTCGACTCGCCTTAATAAACGAGATAATATATTTTTTTCTTAGATACTCTTATGACTTATAAGGCGAATGGTGTGCAGCGAGTCGGTAACTGTTTAGGGGTGCAAGTCATGGATATATCCGAGACCTGTGTAGGGTATTTTTACTAGTCCAAACAATGCGTAATTGTAGTACTTTATAGACTAAAAATACGGACGCACTAACGCCGTAACTTGGATTGACAAGGACATACATGTAGGCTACCAGAGAAAATAGAACATGGAAGCAAGGTTCAACTAACCTCCATTCACTGCATATATAGTGTTGGTTTGTTTTAAGCTGTAAAGCAATGTTGCTCTCTCGCGCAGTTCATTAGTAATGGTAGTGGTGCGTGGCAGCCGTTTAGCATGGTTCAATACCTCGATTCATAAGGATTCTAATGCGAATCGAACGACTTCCCTTTGCTTACAGATAATGTCAACATCACTTGGGTTATTTAATTACGGGGTGATTAAGGTATCTTTCGTTTATGTTTAAAATCCGGAACTGAGCGAAAAGCAGTTTAGACCAGCAGCTTTCATTAAGGCCTCAAGGGTCCAGTTAGCCGTGAATACTCATCTCATTATTCGCTGGAATAGTAAATATTCAATACCTTTATTAGTATGTTCAGTCATGGGGCCTAGGTACCCTTCTGTGACGCTGTACCATTGATGGATACATCCATCTTGGCCACAGGGAAATTTTGAACTGTAACCAATGACTCTTCACTGGCCAGGAAGCAGCAGGAACACAGCTCAAAGTCCAAGAATGTGCGACCCACGAGTTACTTCGGAAGAAGTTCGGAATATAATAATAGGCCAGTCTTGCTTTGACGGCAGGGTGACAACGAAGAGGGAAAGGGACGGAGGGGGGGGGGGGGGGGAAGGGAGGACTACGGAAATGTGTCATCACTTCGTCGAACAAGACACGACCTTCCATTATGTTTAAGTCGCATCACTCAGAGCTATGTGCCTATGTCCTGCTGAGAAAATAAGAACATGACCTTCTCCGTGTGGTGTGTTTGTTTTCTTCTCACAGTATGTACCGGCGCTCTTTCGCATGAGGCAAGGTGACTGCAAACTGTGCACTCCTGTCAGTGTTGGGGATGGAGAAAGCAATTACTGCGAACAACCCGATTGTGAAAGAAGGCTATTTTCAATTATTTAATTTTTTAAAAACTAAAATTCTAAACTTATTTTTTAGGGCATTTAAAAAAAAGATGGGATATATTTCTGTGAAGTGCGAAAAAGGCAAACGCTTTGTGTCAAATAAGACAGCTAGTCTAGAGAGAGAGGAGTTGGCCTTCTGTTTACGATTCATTTGTTGATCCATGTATTACTGCTACTGAAGCTGTAAGGTCTGGACCTTCACCTTTGACAGACACAGAAGACCTACAGAACAAAGCATACTCTAATTTAAAAACGTCTGAAAATTTGGAATGTTCGGAATACTGTTTACTATAGAATCAAATTGGGACACATCCAGGTTGAATTCATTGCCTTTACAAACCCAACCCTTAGCCACACTACCCCACCCCACAGACTCACACCCACTCCCATCAACCCCACAACCAAAAACAGACGTAGCTCTGCCTTAACTACACAGTGGTATGTATGTGGTGTGTGGATATGTTGTAACACTAAAGACCATATTGTAGATAATATTGCGTGACCATTCACGCGTCGCTCCAAACAAAATTCATAAAAACTCGCGGGTAAAGCTCTAATTATAGGCTCTGGAATATGGTATGGATGTAAAGACCCCAGTTAAGCATGTTTGTGGAATTGTTGTAACTAGTATTGATCTTTACTGGAGTTTGTATTTTGGTCATTATAGAATTACTCCACACAAGTAAAAGCTTCAATTTACAGCCAGGAAAGGGATATTGTTCCCCAAAACCCGTTAAATCCAGATAGACCTCTACTGTTAGAGAAAGGGAGAGAGAGAGAGAGAGAGAGAGAGAGAGAGAGAGAGAGAGAGAGAGAGAGAGAGAGTATCTCATTCAATACCAATTGCTACCTTACTCACCCCGTTCTTTTTCACCCAGTCTACTCCTGCGAGAGAGTGCGTGCGATTTGTAACCATGTTGTGTGGAAATATGTAGTGTGCTTGTGTTGCATGATACTAATGAACGTGTACATGTATATTGCCAATGTTTATCATGGTCCCTCTAGAATGCGAGTGTAAACGATTGACTTTTATATCTGTACATGCGTGCTTTGTTTTTCAGTTCCATTTTTATTGTATGTTTTAGTTTTATTAATTTGTATTATCGCCATGTGCCACAAGGGGTTTTATGGAATAAAATGTTTTGACTTGAATTGAGAGTGAGAGAGAGAGGGGGAGGAAGAGAAAGTATTATATATATTATTCTCAATGTGTTAATATTGAGATAACGGCTCTAGACCAGTTTACTTCATCAGCAAACGAACAAAAAGGCCATTGTTCATACACAAAATATGAAAATGGTATTTAAACCATTGGAAACGGATTTTTTTAAGGAGATTTTGAATATTTAGTTTTAAGATCTGGAACCTAAATCCCAAATCGGTGTGTTTATTTCATTGCACAAACAAATCAAAAGTCTAAATGTATTGTGGATCCCGTTTTGTACAATTTTTTTTAAAAAGTTTAAAATAACAGACTTATTTTAATGACGCAAAATTCGCGATTCAACGTTTCTTAACGAATGATCGAATATAAAAAATAAAATACTAGCAAAGCAAAGCACAAAACAATAAAGAAATAAAACATGAAACAAAATGTAGCAAACAATAAATAAAATATTTTAAATGTTAAAAAAGAATCAAAAATAAGAACAGTAAAATAAAAGAAAACGAAGTAAATAAGAGCTAGTGTTACCTAAATCTCCTTTTAAAAGAAGCAATCCCCACCCCCGTTGGAGTGCCGTGGTTTTCTGTATAAATAGTATCTCCACTTTGTGGAAATTTAATGCTTTAAATTACCACTGTTTCTGCCATTCTCAGTTGTTGTTTTTTCTCTAATCTGGTCTTTCAATCTAATTCGCTAGACAAGTCACCTACCCTTTTTCTTGAAAACTCTCAACACTCCTCATGTGTCTATAGGGTCTTTTGGGTCCGCTTTGGGATATTGGACGCTTTCTGCCAAATGGTCACTAGGGCTTTTTACCGGTATTAGTATTTAGCAAAGTAGGTATTTTATATGTATGTATTTTGTTAATATTTTATAATGATGTTTATATTCTAATTAATTTTGTAAACGTGGGTTCGATAAATTGGAGTAAAACCTCAGCGTCCCCTGCACGGAATGGCTTTGTTATAAAGTGACCAGCTGGTGGAGTGCCTTCAGTGTTATCATTGGGTTTGTTTAAGCAGATTTTTTATACGGATCATATAGGCGAGTTCTCTTTCAACCAAGTTGTGGTGCTGATTCGGCACTTTGCAGTCCGTTGGATCCTATAAACAATGGTTAACTGCGCTTTGAACTGATATTGTTCACTAAGAAAAAAACGCTATATAAATATCCTTATTATTATTAACTAACTCATTAACAAACTAACTAACTAACTAACACTCCTTTCCCCTCCCCCCCCCCTCCCACCGCTGCTTTGAACTAAACAGGCTGAAGGTCTATATCAGAAATATCAATAAAGAACACTCAAGAAAGAGACGCAACTGCCAGTTTCTTTTTAAATTATTTTCCTAACCTATCCTATCCTATCTCGTAACTCTGAGGTCGTCGGGGTACCACAGATGATCGTATAACCAGCGTATTCCATATTTCTCTGTCCTCAGCAACCCTGATGGTTTCGCTCAATGTCAAGCCATGCCATGACAGTCCATTCTCGAATGTAATCCTTCCAGCTCTTTTTTGGTCTCCCTCTTCTTCTACCTCCTTGCACTGTACCTTGCAGGATGGTCTTTGCAATGCCTGATGATCTGGTGACGTGGCCATACCATCGGAGTTTCCGGTTCTTCACCACTGTGAGCAGGTCATCGTGTTTTCCAATGGCTTTTGGGATGGTCTGTCGGACTTCGTCGTTGGTGATGTGCTGGGTATAGTAAATGCCCAGAAGTCTTCTGTATCACCTCATCTCCATGCTTTGTATAGTTTTGGCAAGGCCTGATGCTCTGATGCAATAAACAAAAACTGAAAACGCGAAGGCGCGGTGGCCGAGTGGTAAGAGCGTTGGCTTGCGGATCTGAAGGTCCCGAGTTCGAGCCCAGGCCGGGGCATTGTGTTGTGTCCTTGAAAAAGACACTTTACTCCCGTTTCCTACTCCTTCGGATGAGAGTATAAACCGAGGTCTAGTCTGTGTCGCATGCATTCCATCATAACGGACTTTAAAAATCCTGACGCTCATGTCCTAGACGCGTGAGTGCCGGTGACAAGAACACACCCAGCATGTACCTTGGGTTAAGCGCTTCAATTGGGGCTGCTGTACTTTTGAAAATGAAAGTTCCCGAATTTCACCTTGGTGATAATAAAGTTGCTAAAATAAAAATAATAATAATAATAATAAAACGATCAAATGGGCGATTTGGGTCGCACAATGTCACTTTCCAATCATTTTTGTTAAAAAAGCAAATCAGGAAATCGGTGAAGAATAAAACGCTTTAATCTTTTCTGAAGTCTCGCAGACGTCTAGAAGTGGGCGAACATTGATATTAGCTTGGCGCTGAAAACAAGAAGTATTGAGATTTTATTGAGAGTAACGATTTCTTCGCCATTTCAGATGTCATCATTCGAAGACGAGAAAAAAATATTATTGAGGAGATTCTAAATCCAATTGGAAGGGTTGGGTAACAATATTATGTCATCTTTCAAGGATGTTCGTTGAAATGCAAATCACTAAACTGGCGTATTGTGAAAGCATTTCCAATCTGAACTAAATGGGTTTTTTTTTGGTCTCTTCTAACTAGAGATAATTGCATTTGTTTGACTTTGATACAACACATTATCGAGATTTATTAAATCATGTGTCCAATTTTTTAATCTGTTGGCGTGATTTTTACATTTGCGAGATGTTAAAGGATGAAATACAGTTGGTGTTTTTTTGTTGTCGTTGTTTTCTTTTCCTTGGTAGAAGGAAACAAATCCAGGGAGTGGGATGAGATAAAATAGTGTAGGAGTGGTTGACGAACGATCTAATTTCATTTGTGAGTTACCTTAAATCATCAAATATCAGGCTTGTGGTATATGTCGCTTATTTAAAATAAGTGGTCGTTGGGCACATCAGTAACTTGATCAACTTAAGAATAAAGGTATTACTATGTTTTGTTCGGTTTATGGCATTTTGGCTTTTCAGTCCTCAGAGGAGTCGACATATACTTTTTATTTGACAAATGAAAATACACTTACCGACGATGAATGTGGCGAGAGTGTCGCTATTTTAAATTCTGTGGTTGTTGTTGGGACAATGAATAACTTGATGAAAAACGAAGTGATTACTAATTGCCTGTGTTCTGGGCATGTTTTATTAAAGTCCTTGTTCCTGAATATTCAAAAAGTAAGTCTGTAAATACACTTATCAACGATGAACAGTCTCAACTTTAACATGAATCCGTCAGCTCGCATGAGCGGTACAACTCTCCTTTTAAAGTCATGCACCGTAGCGCTTAAGGCTAATTTGATTCCAAAGCATTGAAAAGGCTCCCAATGCCCGATTGTGATTTAGTGTGCGGCGCAATCTCGGTGCACGTAAGTTATCGGATGTGACACTTTTCAACGAGAAAATATTTAAACAAAATTAGCTTTGCAAATCAGAGACGTGATAATTAGTTGGAGGGAAATTTTATCCGACCTAGTCCTAAAGCATCACCCCAAAACACGCACGGGCAGCGAGAAAAGGGCGGCAACTTTCCTCACACTCACCCATAAAGAGTTGTTTCCCTACTTTGTCATGTTGTGGATTTCTTTTTTATATTTATATTTCTATATTTAAAAACATAAACATACGTATAACATATATTTCAATCAATACAATAAATAAAGGAAGAAAGGTATTATTTGCTTAAAAAGGATCATGTAAAGATTCATTTTAGTGAACGTTTGTGAATTCATAAATAAGACTAGAAAAGCTAGAGAGAACGAAACGAAAGACAAACAGGCTGTAAGAATGGCTCTTTGAATAAAGGAATATTATTTTTATTAAAACTATGGTCGGAAAATCAGATTTCTGCTGAAGCCTACAATCGGAAATCCGATTTTTCGAAAACAAAATCGTTAAAAAAATTATATAGAAGTAAACGAAACAAGATTTGTATCAGATTTGTGTAAAGATGCACAGCTGAAAGGGGCATAACTCGCGTATCCGGTTGATGACTTCCGGCCGGTCTGAGACTGAAGCGTGGATATTGTGAATTTGTGTTCCAATCATGCCGTTTTTGTTGTGCTGTAAAGATGTGCCAAGTGTGAAGATAAGAATAGTCAGTAGAATACAGCTACATTGTATTTCTGCCAATGGATACAGTTGGTCAATAGTGAAATTAGTTTGGGAAAAAAATGCTTTTTGTTCTTGTGTATATTTGTGTGTGTTTGCTTTTTTTTTCTCTCACCTCTTATACACATTCACAAAATGTTTAAACAATCTTAACTATGCTTTTGATTGTTCATATGTGTTTCCCATTTGCATCGACTACGTCTGGGGACTTAGTCACCTTTGCCAATGTTAGGCCCTGGTCTTTTTATGTAGTTTTTTTTTCTTGTACTATGTGAGTGTCTAGTATCAAATTAGTGGTAAATCATTCTTCAGCTTTCACGAGAGGCCTCTAAATTGGCTTTGAATATTGTAAAAATGTTCTATCGGGAGGCGTTGCCCCCCTAACCCCCTACCAGGGCGTTGCACCGGGACCCCATCGAGACCTGGGCGGCCCCGGACCCCTGCCTTCAGATTTTGGAAAATTTCTTGGTGGCACTCATGTAATATGGTAGGTAGGTAGTCCCATAGCCTTGTGGCCGTAGGGGTGCGTGATGTTGGAGATCACACTTATCTTGGGCCAGCGTAATGAGGGTGATGCCCAACTCTCTCCCTCGCTGCTTTACCCTCCCCACCCTTAAGAGAGTAGGTACTCAATCACAGTTGAGTCAACTGGGGGCATTGTTATTTGTCGCTTCACGTTTTGCGGTCACCCATCCAAGTGCTAACCGCACTGGACGGTGCTTAACTTGCGACACAGTAGCGAGTTCTCCAACCACTGCGCTATCCGACACCCCATGTCGGATGTCCTAATATGCGTCAAGATAAAATTAAGGCTAGATAGAATAATTATAAATCCTCCAAATAACCCCTATGGTTTTCCTTGCAATGCATGAATCCAGACTTCCCAAGGCAGTTTCATACAAGTACAATAAACAGATTACAAGCCATAAGAATATTGTAAGCCCCTTTCACTCCCCCACCCCATGGCGCACCCCACAAAGAGATCACACCATACGGCAAGGGTTCTGTCAGGAATGGCTTAATAAGGGCTCACAAGAGGTTGCCGGGTTTAAATAGAATATCAGTTCTGACACCATCCCCGACAAACCGATCTTTCCACAGGTATAGGCTCGCCGAGGCATCACAAATCCACAACAATCCCAAAAAGAAACAACACCTCCCGCCCACAGCGGAGAGAATTTCGTTTCCCAAAATATTAATAGGATGGATGCCTCCCCAAAAGCCACAACCTGAGGAAACAAAGGTCTGCCAGAGAAAAATTTATTTACTTTCATTATGGAAAGTTATGTGTAAAATATAATAAATTTTATTCTAAACTCTGTTTGTAAAAATTATAAAAATGTATTTGAGATGCATGAAATGAAAATGCACAGTGACTGGTTAACTTCAAATAGAATCAGAATTCTTGTCTTCGACTAAACAATTAGAGTATTTAGAAAGAAAAGGAAATACTAACTAAACACACATTTTATTTAACGACACTTCACAAAACATTTAATACAAAACGGAGACCACACACACAGAATGATGGGGAAATAAAACAAATAATTTATTCTTTTCTTTGGGGTTAGGTTTCTGGATTTTCTCACATCACATTCATGCAAAACTTTAACAAACGAACGAAAAACGATGCTTAACGTCCTATTGCATGAGCGTTAAGGACAATAACATTGGGCTAAAAAGCCCTCATCATACATATTTACCAGACCATTTGGTCTGGCTCATTAGTTGTCTTTCTTGCAAAATAATAGCTTTCGATTCATACAAAAATTATACTTCTAGAAAATTTCATATTATAAAAATTAGTATTATTTGAATTCTGTTAAATATTTCGTTCTATAATTATAACAAAATAATAACTGATGACAGATTTCAGGTTGTTGCATATTTTCTAGCGTTCTAAAAATTATTATTTAGGTTAAATCATAAAGAAAAAGGAAATTCAGGGTATTTCATAGGAAACCAAAAATCGTTGAAAATCACATAGATTCAAAACATAAAAATTCCAGGCTACCACCGTGAATCAAAACTAGTAAAATAAAATATTATGAAGTCACAGAAACACAGAAATTCTAGTATACAAATTCATTCTCAACCTCAGGGAATAACGGTCAGAATTTAGAAATTTCATATTTTCACAATAAAATGTTTACCGGGTTAGGAGAATTTAGTTAGAAATTTTGTTCTTTACGTGGACTTAGGGGGCTATTGTAATTCTAAAATTCCGAAAAAAGGCTCAAAACAGCGTTGAAAAGAAGGGAGGAAAAAAAAACTAAGTCCACGGACGCGCAAACCCACCGAAATTTACTTTCACATTCAAGCTGTCATCATCTTCGATCTAAATCAGCGTAAGAGTTTTGGCCGCCATTGCAATCCGTTTTATAAGCCAAACAAGGCGTAAAACAGCCAATCTACATCCATGTTTCACAACACGTGATCTATACTAGCAAATCAGGTTATGGTGCTATCATTTCTGTGTCAAAAAGAAGAGGGAACAGACTAGTTGATACAGATTCTGTTCAAATGTACTGGTTTTTGGAAAATAACCGGGTCTACCATAATCATAGGTAAGAAGTTTATTGGTCATACTTTATTAGGAACCATCGAGGAGTAGAATCTGATAATTCTTAAAGAAAATACACGAACTCAAACATCTTGCACCGGCTAGCACCGACGTGGCAGCAATTTTTGAGGTATGAATAATCGACCCGGTTCCCACCCGGTAAAAAAAAAAAAAAAGGTAAAGGTAGTCCCATAGCCTTGTGGCCGTAGGGGAGCGTGATGTTGGAGATCACACTTATCTTGGGCCAGCGTAATGAGGGTGATGCCCAACTCTCTCCCTCGCTGCTTTACCTTCCCCACCCTCAAGAGAGTAGGTACTCAATCACAGTTGAGTCAACTGGGGGCGTTGTTGTTTGTCGCTTCACACCTTAGCGGTCACCCATCCAAGTGCTAACCGCACCAGACGGTGCTTCACTTTCGACACAGTAGCGAGTGCTCCAACCACTGCACTATCCGACACCCCACCCGGTGCGAACATATTTATAATCGGTGCAGAAAAACGAGAGTCGGTTTTTTAGCAACCTGAAACACTTAAGATCAGCGCTCCCTATGAGTCGGACAGCTGCACCGATTTAACACCATTTTCTCTGACCTTTCCGAACTATCAACAAAAATCTCTGTGTAATTTTTCCATTCAACTTTTTCTTCCATGTTTACGCCCGGTGCAGACATACTGTAATCGGTGCATAAAAATTTTGGTCTGTGCATTAACAACCTTAAACACTTAGAATTAGTGCTCCAAGTGACTCGGATAGCTGCACCAATTTAGCACAATTTTCCATTAACTTCTTCAAACTATAAATGTAAGGGTCTAGGCAATTCTTCCATTGAACTGTTTCTTTTGTCTTTATAATGGAAATTCCCATTCTAAACCTTCTCCTCCACACTACATTTTATTTACAATTCTATTTGCTATAAAAGACTAACAAAAATACAGACAGCAGAAAGGCTAGAATTAATTCTTCATAAGAAAACTTAACATACTGTCTAGATCTAGAATCCCGCTAAAATTCTCAATCAGGTTACCTTGACAACATATGGCAACCGGAAATTCTTTTTCACAGTCTACCGATCAATCACATTTTCCTTCACAAAACGATCCTAGCAACTCTGAACAAATCTATTAACCACTCAAATTTCACTACACAACACATCCAAGAATTCGTTAAAAATAGTTCTCAATTGGTATGCCATTTTCACTGCACACACAAAACTCAGTTTCGATATTTAGATCCAGCACCAAAACTACCCCTAGATAAAATAAGAATATTTTTCCTCACACACATCCACAAAAATCAATCTCGGATACAATTCGACGATCAAATTTTTACACCACTAGAAAAACACACAGTTCACAATAATAATATCACTAGTACCTGCATGCTTACTGTTGTCGTCTGCTCAAGCTCAAAAAGCACAAATTCCTATAGGCCAAGGTACATGTATAACCAAAACAACCATAGGCACATGCAACCTAGTTATCAAGTTATAAATTTACAACAAAAGGTTTTCTAGCCTTCCAAAGAGGCTTACAATTTTAATAATTTATTATTTTTAAAAATTAAATATTTGATAAGCCAACCGGAGGGGCTTACATCATCCAGCATCATTTGTTTAACCTGTAATTAAGTTTACCTTTTTTGTAATTTTGTGCGTGTCTTTATAAGAAAAAAACAAGAGTTAGGGTCGGAAATAATTAAGTTCACCATCTTCGTACTGCAGTGTGTGCCTTTATAAGAACACGACTGCAATAATTACTAACAGGAGCGGAGCCAGCTGAGAGCAGCATCTTTGATGCCGGACTTTTCAAACCGAAAGAGAATCGAAAGCGGCAGAAAGATCTAGAAAGGTCAGGAGAGAGAGATTTCCAGAATCGGTGGCTGAAAGGAGTTTGCTGGTGATATGTAGAAGAGCAGTTTCAAGGGAGTGGTCGGGACGGTGGGCAGACTGGAAAGGGCAGAACAAGGTGTTAGAGGATAGATGGTGATTGAGTTGCTTCAGTATAATTTATTTTCTAAAAGTTTGGACAGGAAAGGGAGGTTGGAGATAAGACGGTAGTTCTTAAGGATTTTTGGATCAAGGTTGGCTATTTTTTAAAAAGAAGATGGCGGATGATGGCAGTCTTGAAGCAGAGTGGGACAGAGCCAGATTGAAGAGAGGTGTCCCTGATTGTGGTTATAGAAGAAAGTAGGTCAGGAAGGCAGTTTTTAAACACAGAGGCAGGAATAGGGTATAATTCGCCTGATTTGAAAGGCATAGTTTTCAGTATTTCTTCCACTTCCGTTTCAGTGACAGGTTGAAAAAGGAGGGGAGGATTGCCAAAGAAGGACGGTTTTGGAGGAAAGGGCAAGAAAGGGGTCTGATCGAGCTTGCTGCAGATGTTTTCTATCTTTGAAGAGAAGAAATCAGAGAAGGCCGATGGTAGTTTTGAGGGGGTGATGAATGAAGGCAGAGGAGAAATGCGTTTGTTTCCAAGTAGGTTGTTTAAAGTGCTTCAGATTTCTTTAGAAAAGGTGAAAGTTTCATTTTTTTCGTATAAAATGTTGTCTTTTTTTGCTGTGGAGATCGCAGTAGATAAGATAAGATAAGATAAGATAAGACAACTTTATTATCTTTTACAAGAAATTACATTGTGGTGTACAATTACAATCAACAAGGAATAAACATCACAATAATAATAACAACAATCATAATGACAATGAGGATAAAAATGCACAGTCACATATGAATAGAATTACACTTATGCATGCTAACATTAAAAAAAATGTGAAATGAGATTATTTTGGGCAAACAAAACACACACACACACACACACACACACACACACACACACACACACATGTCATTTATTAAGTAATGAGACAGCCTTTGGAATAAAACTGTTTTTCATTCTGAGAGTTCTGACCCTTGGTGTTTGGTAGCGCCTTCCAGAAGGCAGGAGCTGGAAGTGGTGCGCAAGCACATGAGTGCTATCCAGCACAAAGCAAATAGCTTTCCGCACAACACGTCTTTCATACAACACCTGCAGACTCTCTTGTTTCACTCCCACAACCCTCCCACAGACGTTCACTACTCGATCCAGAATACTTTTGTTTTTTACACACAAACTTCCATACCAGCAGATAAAAGAAAAGGTAAGAACGGACTCAATAAAAGAAGAGTAAAAGGTCTGAAGGATGCGGCTACTGACTTGGAGATTTCGAAGTTTTTGAAGGCAGTAAATTCTAGACTGACATTTTTGTGTATGGCCTGGGTGTTTGCAGTGAAGTTCAGTTTCTCGTCAATGATGGTTCCCAGGTATTTGTATTGGGTGACTCTCTCGACTGTAACACCATCAATGACAAGGTCTGGAATGAGAGTGTTGTTTTTACGAAAGTCAATGACCAGTTCCTTAGTTTTCTTAACATTTAAGTCCAGATAGTTTTGTTTGCACCAGGAGCTGAACCTATCAACTGCAGAGAAATACACAGCATTTGAATTGGACAGGTCCACAAGGGCAGAGTCATCCGAGTACTTTATGACCGGTGAGGCATCAGTTCCTCTGCAGTCGTTTGTGTAGAGCGTGAAAAGTACCGGAGAAAGAACCGTACCCTGAGGAGCTCCTGTGGACGTTTGTTTGAGAGATGAGACAGCAGAGTGAAAGCGGACAACCTGAGATCTGGACACGAGGAAGTGAACGATCCACAGGACGAGTCTAGGAGGGACAGTGTAAGACAAAAGCTTCTGAGCCATGAGGTGTGGCTGTATGGTATTGAAAGCAGAAGAAAAGTCTATAAATAGAATGCGGACAAAGGAACCAGAGGTCTCTAAGTGATCATACGCATTGTGGAGAAGCGTCAGAGTAGCGTCATCGGTACTACGATTGGGTTTGTATGCAAATTGAAGAGGATCAGTGAAAGGCTGAGTGTGACAAAGAAGACGAGAGAGAAGAATCCGTTCGAGACATTTCATAGCTATGGATGTCAGGGCAACAGGGCGATAGTCGTTGAGTTCTTTGGGTTTACTGTTTTTGGGCACGGGACAGATGATAGAGTGTTTCCATACACTAGGTACAACACAATCCCTGACTGACCACGAGAATAGCTGACTGAATACTAAGCACAACTGTGCAGCGCACCACTTCAAGGTCCTACCCCCTATACCATCAGGGCCAGTGGCCTTTCTCAGATTCAGTCTTTTAAACATGGACTCAACTGTGGCACCATCGATCTCAAAGTCAGCATCACCATCAACCACGTCTTGTTCTAAACGAGAAATAATATCATCAACGTCGTCTTTTGTGTCATCGCGTTCAAAACGGCAGTAGAATGAATTTAGTTCTTCTGACATTTTAATTCGGTTTTCAAAAGGAAGGTCACAGTTAGTTGACTTCAGCTTCGCTTGACCGGACAGAGTTTTCAACCCCTTCCATGCATCAGCCAGGTTACCACGCTCGAACTGTGATTCTACCTTTTCCTTATATTGCCGTTTAGCATCCTGAATTTCCTTTCTTAGTTTTGCTTGAACACGCCTGCGTTCAGCTTTATCATCAGTTTGAAATGCAATTTTCTTTTCGTTTAGCGTGGCTTTGAGTGACTTTGAGACCCAAGGTTTGTTATTTGGAAATATTTTTATAGTTTTGGTAGGGATGACAGTATCCTCGCAGAATTTAATATAGTCAGAAATAACATCAGCAGCTTCATTTACACCATCACTAGATTCCAAAAACATGTTCCAGTCAGTACAGTCAAAACATCCTTGTAACTGTTCAATGCTTTCAGAAGACCAAACTTTTACTGTTTTCTTTACAATGGGTTGTGATCTGATTTTAAACAGGTAGGATGGAATGAGATGGACACAATCGTGATCAGATTTACCAACAGATGGAAGTACAAAGGATTTATAGGCATCAGGAATGTTGCCATATAGACGATCAATGGTATTGTTTTGACGAGTGGGGATAGACACATACTGATGAAATGAGGGTAAACAAGTGCACAAGTCACAGCTATTGAAATCTCCTGCAATAAAGTTAGGTGCATCAGGGGAGATCATTTGTAGCTCATGGACGACATCGGCGATCTGGGTCGCGGCACGTGCGGGGTTAGCATGGGGAGGTGTGTAGATAACCGTGACGAAGATTTGACCGAACTCACGCGGCAGGTAGCGAGGACGCAGTGACACTGCTAGAAGGTCAAGGTCGCGTGTGTTCAACTGTTTTCGCACCGTTACATTTGCACTGTTACACCAGCGTTGATTGACATACAGGCATACGCCACCCCCCGACTGTTTGCCACTGATCTCAAAATCTCTGTCAGATCTAAACGGTGCACCAAAACCATCAATCGCTACGCTTTCATCGTCAATCTTTTTACAAAACCAGGTTTCAGATATACACAACAGACACGCATCCCTAAATTCAGACATGTAACTAGTATAGGCCTGTAGTTCTTCAAAATTCAAATTGTTAGATTGAGGCCTAATGGAGCGGGCGTTGGTCACGATCATAGAGGGTAGTGGTGGACAGTGTTTATTTCTTCTAAGTCTTCGTTTCACTCCTCCTCGCTTTCCTTTTTTGCTCTTCTTTCTTCGCTTCTTTCGTTCATTGTCGATAGTGTCTTTGATTTCGTCTGGAAAGTCGCAGAATCGGTAGGGTACATCATCAGAAATTGAACGAAAGCTCAACAGTACCTCTCTACTGTAGAGTAAAGTTCTAGGTTGGGTGCCGGTGCCTGAACCTCGACCGCTAGCGTCGCCATGTTGTTCTACTGCTCTCACCAACCGGCAAACTTCGACAGGGTTGATACAGCCACCATTACCACAAACAGCCTCAAAACATGCACAGTCACCATTTTGAAGCTTTTATAAACAACATCCACTCGAGCAACAACGACGATGGGCGAGGTAGACACATAAAAAGACGTAAACAAACACCGAGACAGACACCACAGCAACGCCCCGTAGTGAAGCGCCACCTAGATGGTAGTAACCATGTGCTTTTGTCTGATGTACGCCTGCTTGTGGAGGGTGAGTTTGGATGCCCGCCATCTGCGTTCGGCTCTCCGATGCTCCCTCTTGACCTTGCCGATTTCAGGAGCGTACCACGGCGAAGATGGACGGTGAATGACGGTGCGTGTAGATGCAGGTGTGTGTTTGTCAAGGAGGGTGCTGAGTTTAGTTTTGTAGTGTGAGGCAGGGTCAGCGACAGGTGATATGGACGAGAGATGTGCTGCTTTAGATGATAATGAATGCTTGTTGATGGCCTTGAGGTTGCGGCGGAAAGCAAGATGGCCAGATTCAAGATCAGGTAAAAATGTTTACGTCAAAAACTACATTGTCTGAATCTTTGGCCATCACAAATCCAAGATTTTGCCGGAGCGAGGGAAGATGGTTACCGAAACAAACTGACTAAGGCTGTGTATGAATAGGTTGTGACAGATGCGTTTTGCTTCCCAATGATCCTGTTTGTCAAAGTGTATGTTGATGTCGCCGAGAATGAGGAGTTTGCCAGGCTTTGAGGAATAGACCAAGGAAGGGTTCAAACGGTTCGTGAAACATGACAGGAGATAGTTTGTTCTTGTCATGGGAGGGGAATGCAGTAGATGGGAATGAAGATTATGGGTTGACCGTGAAGGGGAGAATGGCTTCCACAAACTCGAAAGAGTCATGGACAAAAGACAGGTGCTGAGAAAATGAAATGCGAAAAGAATCCCTATGGATGATATCAAACGCCTTCACCCTTTGAGGGCCGGGGGAACGAAGAAAACAACTACCCAGGGGATGTGATGAACTGAAGGATGGGTTCGTCAACTACAGGCTTTAACCAGGTTTCAGTAAGAAATATAATGTCTAAATTTTATCCAAAATATAGTACAGATTTCATGGGCTCTTGAGTCAGTAACAATAGACATTAACAGGGCCGGATCACTTACTCTTGGAGGGGGGGGTTCCAAAAATTTTTTAAGGGGTTAGGGGTGACAAAAACGTGTCCGCTCGAGGAACTTGAGTAGAATGAAGAACGTTTTACTTACCACCAGTGTCAACTAAATTAAGAGCTTTAAAAAAACTCCATATATTTTTTTTTTCTGACTGAGTGAGGTACATCGAATGGCCAGGGGGGGGGGGGGGGGGGGTTCCGGAACCCAGGAACCCCCCCCCCCCCCCAGATCCGGCCCTGATTAAACAAACAAACGAGCATACTGACATTTTTTCGAGAGTTTTTTAAGAAGAGAGTGAGGACAACAATGAGTCTTCGGGAATGCGAGATGCAGGGGAGTCAAATAATCTGACTCAGATCTTTATATAATAATAATAATAATAATAATAATAATAATAATAATAATAATAATAATAATAATAATAATATGTTGATGATTGTTGTATAAAGCACCTTCTCACAAACCGAGAATCAGTTCATAAACAAATCTCCAAACGTAGCCTGCCCTGAAAAAAAAAACCTGATAATATTTAATATAATTAAATACAATATCCTGCTATTATAACCTATCAATCCTATCCTATCCTTTCCTATCCTGTAACTCTGAGGTCGTTGGGGCACCACAGATGATTGTTTAACTAGCATACTCCAGCTTTCTCTATCCTCAGCAACCCTGATGGCTTCGCCCCATGTCAAGCCAGTCCATTCAGAATGTTGTCCTCCCACCTCTTTTTCGGTCTCCCTCTTCTTCTACCTCCTGGCACTGTACCTTGCAGGATGGTCTTTGCAAGACCTGATTATCTGGTGACGTGGCCATACCATCGGAGTTTCCGTTTCTTCAGCACTGTGAGCAGGTCATCGTGTTGTCCCATGGCTTGTGTGATGCTCTGTCGGACTCCGTCGTTGGTGATGTGCTGGGTATAGGAAATGCCCAGAAGTCTTCTGTAGCACCTCATCTCCATGCTTTTTTATTCTTCGTTGTAGATCTGCTGTGAGAGTCCATGTTTCGCAAGCGTATAGGAAGATAGAGATTACAAGGGAGCACAGCAGTCTTACCTTGGAATGTAGACTGATGGTCTTGTCTTTCCAAATGGGCTTTAGACTTGCCAGGGCAGCAGTTGTTTGTGCGATCCTGGAGAGGACTCCCTGTCTGGACCCATTGTTTGATACAATGGCTCCTAAATATTTGAAGTTTTGCACTGTGTTGAGGGATTGTCCTTGGACAAACCTATCAACAACATTTAAAAAAATTAATCGTTCAAGAGCTGTTCAGGGTGCTGGCCGATACAATATCTAACTCAATCCGCATCAGGCGCCCGCTTGCAGTTTTTCTGGCACTTTGTCTTACGCTAAGAGAACTGAGCACAATCCTGGGCTACCAGGTATGAGGAAGAAAGAAGGACCTAATGCAAATTATACAAATGAAAAGGTCTTAGAGTCCCGAAGTGACGATTTTGTTTCAAGTCAAGTGAAGCCAAAAGTCAAGAAATCTCTATTCACAAAACATACTCTAAAAATGTGGCGTTTCGCTTTAAAAAAAAGAACAAAAAAAAGAAGGATATAATATTCATTAGTAACTTTAGTACATTTGATTTGTGACAAATGTGGTCTCCTGGGAATTGTTACATTCAAATAAAATGTCCCCAAAAGTTTAACGCAGAGAATTATGCTAGCATGAAATCTGAGAAACCCCTAGAGGACATTGTTAGACAGGCAGCAAGATGGAATTTAGCACACCGAAATACAAAGTTTGGCGCAAGTAATAATGTTATTTTGTTTTATTATTCCCTAGATCATCTTACATATAAACACATTCGTGGGTGGATTTTGTTGAATGTCCGACTGTGCGCGTGGGATGAGTGTCTAAATGAGATTGTCAGTTTGCATGCGATGTGAGGTATCTCAATGTGTGTATGTGCGTGTGTGGGTGTGTGTGTGTGCGTGTGTGTGCGATAGTCTACCTGTGCACATAAGCCTGTTTACAGTACAGTGTATGGGGAGGATTTGAATGAGTGTAGTGTGTCTGCAAGCTGTTCGGGTCTGTAAAGGTATAGTAAGTATATGTGTGAAGGATATTGTTTAAGTTGCTCCTTGAATCACTTTTTTGTGTGAGATATGTGCGCAATATACATCTAAATCTATGTATTATTACTATTGCTAGTAGTAGTAGTAGTAGTAGTAGTAGTAGTAGTAGTAGTAGTAGTAGTAGTAGTAGTAGTAGTATATTAAATTATAGAGGTTGCACGAGCGAACGTGCATGAAGGAAACAAAACAGGGTTGTCTGGGGGAAAGGGAGGTGAAAGAGAGAGAGAGCGAGCGCGAGAGACAAAGACAGAGTCAGATACAGAGAGACACAGACAGAGATGCATGGCACGTTATTAGGAAACTGCGTTGATCTCCGGCAGAGAGAGGAAGAGAAAGAGAATGAGGTAGGGAGAGGGCGAAAAACACAGGGAGACGGACACGAATTGTACATGTTTCTTTAAACTACAATTCCTTTGATTTAAGGTGGGGGTGGGAGATAGAGAGAGAAGTCGAAGTCGAAACCTTTAATTGGATAATAGCATTAGGTCCTATGGACCTGTCTTACAGCTAGTCCTTAATAAAATTGTAAAATAAAAAATTAAAAAAGTTCAGAACAAACAAAAAAATTAACATAAAATTGTTTTGAAATTAACACAAACCTTAACAATGGTAAGATTTTTTTATACTCCCTCCCCCACCTCCCTCCTACCCCTTCAATACTCCCACTCCTTCCACCCCCTCCACCACAACCACACACATATACAAGCTAATTCACACATGAACAAAATAAACTGTCAAAGATAATCATCTTAAATATAGGAAAGACAATCATCTTAAATATTAGGAGCAAGGGAAAATAGAAATTTGTGGAGTCTAATTTTAAACAATGGTAATGATTTACTTTCCTTGGTCTCTTATGGTAGAGAATTCTACATAATTGGACCAGAATATGACAGAGATGTTTTAAATATGTCTAAGCGTAGCTGTGGCAAGGTTAAATTATGTCTGAAAATTGAATATCCAGATGAAGGTTTGCTAAAAAGTACTTTTAAATAATCAGGAGCTCTATTGTTTAGTATTTTGTACATTAAAACGAGAGAGAGAAAGAGAGAGAGAGAAAAAAAAAGATGCATGGCACGTTCTTAGAAAATTGCGTTGATATCTGACAGAGAGAGGGAGAAAGAGAGCGAGAATAGGGTGGGGAGACCGTAAACAAAATAGAGAGACGGACATGAATTGTACGTGTTTTTTTTTAACTGCAATTCCGTTGATTTAAGAGTGTGTGTGTGTGTGTGTGTGTGTGTGTGTGTGTGTGTGTGTGTGTGTGAGAGAGAGAGAGAGAGCAAGTCACAGATAGAAAGACATGAATTAATTAATTATACGTTTATTTTTCTTTAATCTTTTGATTTAACTTAGAGAGAGTGAAAGAGAGAGAATGGGAGAAAAAGAGAGAGGGAGGGAGACAGACAGACAGACAGGCAGAAAGAGAGAATGAGAGATGCATGGCACGTGCTTAGAAAACTGCGTTGATCTCTGACAGAGGGAGAGAGAGAATGGGATGATGAAAAAGTGAACGAAACAGAGAGGAACATGACTTGAAAGTGTTTTTTCTTTAAACTACAATTCAATTGATTTGGAGACAGACAGACAGACATAAATTGTACGTTTTATTATTTTATCTATTGATTTAAATTAAGAGACAGACAGACAGACTGGCAGAGTCAGACAGACAGACAGAGAATGCACAGACATACAGACTCAGACACACGCACAAAGTGCACAGAAATAAACAGAGAAACAGAGTCACAGGCAGCAAAACAGACAGGGCTTAGGAACAAGAGTGTTCCGGAGATTTAGTACGCATTCTTATAAATCTACGTGGATGTCTGTTACTGTTGCGGTCTCTTTCAGGCGGTTCTATGACACAATAATAAAACACGAGGCTTGTTCTCTCACTCTTAGGAACTGCACAAGGGTTTGGAAATAATTCCCAAAGCGTCATGAGGGACCGGCGTATAATCCTTGATCTATCGATGCCGCTGGCGTAATATCCATGGTTCCATGGCAAGTGTGTTAAAGGTCTGTTTTCCCTCAACACAGTATAAGATGTTCTGCATTTTTTTTCTGTGCAAAGTACATATAGGAAGTGTTCTCCTTGCAAACGAATCAGGAACGTTTTGCAGTTGCATCGAAGAAGGAAGTGTTGAGTTTTTAATTTTGGACAAGAGATCGCATTGGAGTTGTGTTGGTTTTTTTTTTAAAACAGGGTCAAACATTTTCTTATACATGTACACACATAAATAAGAATAAAATTCAAGTTGGCATCGAGAAGGCCTGCTCCCTCACAGTACTTTAACACTTTTTTTACGGAGTCTTTTATTTTTTTTTCATGCTGGTCATTTCACATTTATAAACATAAATAATGTAAATTCTAGTTCGCACCGGAGAAGGCAGGCGCTGCGAAGTAGCGGAAATGTACTTTTGCGTGTATTTAAAGGTTATTTTATAGGAATATCAGCTTACAAATTGGTTTCCGCTAATCTTGTGTTTTCCGCCATCTTATAGCATTTTTATTGTTTTAAATGTGATGTTTATAATGATAATAGGGACAATAAAGTGTTCCAAAAAGAAATAAATAAATTAAATTAAATTAATATTTTCTTTTTTTTTCTTATTCCTTTTCTTCTTCAGCTCTTTTTTGTTGGCGTTGTTGTTGTTTTTGTGTGGGGGGGGGGGGGGGGCAGTTTGGTTGTTTTTAGTTCTTTGTTTGTTTTGTTGTAATCCTGAATTATATTTTCAAATTGTATAATGCGGCTCCAATAATGGTGATAATGATTGTTGTGTTGATGATGATGATGATGGTTGTGGTGATAATGGGAGGAGTGATGGTGATGGTGGTGGTGGAATAACGATGTTTGCGACTGCTACTATGTATGGAATGCCAAACAAGCCACAGCAGGAAGATCCAAGAATGACATTGAGAAGGCGTTGCTTATGATTGCTTAAAAGTTGAAATGTTCGCCACACTTAGTATGGAATCTAAAAATAATCTAACTATGAATAATAGCGAAATGCTGTTTGTGTTGTTTCTGTTGTTGGTGTTATTGATGCCGAACCTGCTGCTGTAGAATATTAATATACCTTAGCTTACGATGTGTGTTAATAAACAACGAACATGAATTACTTAAATCTGCACCCGTGTTCATGCAAATCTTTAATCTTCCAATTAAATGTGCAAACACAGTTCATGCCATAATGTATACTTGTTGATTCAAGTCGGCACCGGACGATGTGACTACAGGGGAAAAAATTTAATAACAGTTTTGAGTTGCGAATTCAAGCCAAAACGTGGACTATCATTGCCCGAATTTGAAATAGATTTACTACAAAATGAATCAAATAAAGTAGACAACAGCGCGAGTAAGATCTATCATAAAATAAATACATTCTTTACAGTATGTACACGAAATAAACATAAAATCTATCCCAAGAGAGGTAACTGCTCAAAGCCTATTTGTAACCTTGAGTCGCCAAGTACGATGAGATATGTGCGCTATAAGAAATCCTCGATAATAAATAGCAGTATCTGTAATAGGCTTGCAAAAGGGACTTGATCCTTCGACACGCGGGCTCTTTGCAAACAAACAGGTGCTAGAGTCAGCAAACCGTACTGCATTACACAATAAAAATTAAAGTTCCATGAAGGCATCCGGAAGAAGTAAAGAAGAAAAACAAAGATGAGAGAGCTAAGTCTAAGAAAACAAATTAGAAGAAGAAAGGGAGGACCAGACGTGGCAGATTTTTCGGGAAACTTTTTTTTTCTCTGCAAAGAACTATATTCCGTATATGCGTAAGAACGTACATTCTTTTTTCTACTGATGTGGAAAGGGTGGAAAGGGAGGGAGAAATGGATTGGGAGTGGAGGTTTTGCGGCGGTGGGGAAGGGTAAGAGAAGGAAGCTATCCCACTCACAAACTGTCCAAATTATTGTTATGCCCACATATCGCATCCTGTTTTTTTTTTTAAATTTTAATTCCTTGCTTTCTGCAATCTGTACCCCGGAAGAACGAGTGTAAACTGGGTTAACGTTGGCATTTAACGGCCATTGGGACTGTATCACATAACGTGAATAAGTATATCACTTAGGCGCAAAGCAATCTGAAGTAAATCCATCTCATCCCTGCACGTCAATATCCTGAGGCATATGCGAAAGATAATATAATGTGGATAAGTTTATCATTTTAAAAAATCGCAGGCAACGGTTCCAAATTGTGGTCGCTCTTGAAGAATGGCCCGTTTGCACATTCTACAAAACAAATAAGTATTAAGCCAGGAATAACAATAACAACAACAAAAAAAGATAAAGCATCAACAATTGTCCCAAAACAAAATCAATAAGTGTCCAACGCAGTCTACTATGGAAACGTCTTTCTATATGTAGCAATACAACAGGAAGTGCAGAAATGCAAATATGAGACGTAGGATATACAAATAATACTAACAATGGTCCAACGGAACTTAGGCCTATGTAGATCGTGCTCTAGTCTGACTGAAAGTCTACACAATCTTCACTATGATGAAAGAAGAAGGTTCGATTAAGCCCGCGTGTGTTTCTATACAACAACTTGTAAAATGTGAGGCGCGGAACGCTCATAAATATCAACGCATGTTCGGCGTAACTTATATATAGTAGGCGCTTGCATGTCTGACTGGGGTACATGTGTTTCTAAGTAACCATGACATATGAGGGGCAGAATGCAAAGAAAAGCCGTCTTCTATCGACGACATAACTCAGCTCTGACTGAACGTTCTATAATTATGTTTGTTTATGTTTATTATTATATAACTGTTTGTTTATGTTTATTTCGACTGCATGTGGTGGGCAGCCTATTTACACAAGGCATGTTTATGTTCCGCGCTAAGTAAGATTTCATCATCACCGTTATACATGTTACCATGTCTTCCATCGGTGTTCTCTCTTCAATCATGTTTTATTGACTATTGCCCTTAGCGTCCCGCTGTGGCCGCATACAGGTTAACCATAAGCTTAACCCCTTCGGGACAGTTTTCTTTACGATCGCTATGAACGCGAGGCAGTGAGTGGTAGCGTAGAACATAGCAAGATTTGTTCTGTATTTTGCTATACGCTTATACATTAAACTGGGGCCGACGACGGGGAAAACACCAAAGTTATATCCAGTGGTCCATGGCGTTAGACTCAAGACTCGGGACACTTTATTGCCAAATGAATCCAAAACACATATTATTTTGTTTCGGCGGTGCGGTAAAACATTTCACCCTGCAACAACAAATTCTTTCACTGGGCATTTAAGACATTTAATGCGGTTGTAAACAATTCAGAACAATAACATTCTGCCATTATTATTAATATTAATGGTGTACGCCTTTTCCTAAATTTTATAAATTTACTCAATTTTAACAACACCTGTTTTCTTTCATCGGCGTGTCCCGTAAGACCACGTCTGTCCGCCCCTGCTCAGGCTTCTTCTTCAGCTGACAGCGGACCTTTCCTACAGGCGTCGTGGACACATTATCGACGGCAGCCTGCTCCTTGGCGTAGCTTAGAAGCCTGGAGCGGAGCCGGATCAAGTCGTCGTTTATGTAAACGCCTTTGTAGCTACTGTGGCGCTCTTCTTCATCACCGCCGCCTTGGATCGCCTCGACACGAACTTGACGAGGATAGGTCGTAGTTTGGTGCGTTTACCTTTCTGCTCACTGCAATGACGCACCGACATTTCTTCAAGCTTGACAGGACACCCAATAGACTGAAAAATGTCAATGACCTTCTTGTCGGTGTCCTCACCTTCTTCCTCTCGCACGCCAGTGATTCGGACAGACTCCCGCCGGGAATATTGTTCCTGCCTATCTAGATCATACTTCAGCAGAAGATTCTTCTCAGCTCCTTTGTTGTTATTGATCATAAAGCGATCTGATAGCTTCTTCAAGGTGCTTCTTCAGAAGCTTTTCCAGACAGACGGACAAAAGAGGAATAAGCATTTATTTGACGCGGATGGCAATTACATCACTTCCATCACTGTGACATGAAGCTTGTTCTTCTTGTTCTCTCCTTTGCCTTTGCATTTTCATTTGCCAATGGAAGTGTTCATGGCGTTGGTCAACATCTCTTCAACATCTTTCCTAATGTCCGCGTCGTAAAATAGTCCTTTGGAAGCGCCAGAAGGACCGGGTTGCTGGGAACAGTAGATCGTCGTAGAAGTCATGGTGGGTCAGTGTCAATGTCACTACAGTCAAGAATCACAATCACACAATTCAGGAAAAATATCACTATTTCTGCACGTCTCTATACACTGACAAGAATCACACCCAACTTAAAACCACTTGTAGCTTGCATTGCACTAAAAGAATAAACTGAATCCCACACAAAAAATCACTAAGTACTGAGCATCCACACAAGAAGAAACAATCGTTCATGACCCAGAAGTTCATCCACATCACATATCCATATTACAGAAGAACCATCACAGCAAGAATATCACATGTGCTAAATCCTCATGCTCCGTTAACAACTGGACCCACTGCTATCCTACTGAGAGGGCGGCCAGTTAGACAGTATGCTTCATGCAGCAAGTTGGCGTCTAGGGATGGCAGGAGTCTTAACCTGATTTCCAGCGTAGGTTTGAGAAATCCTTTAAATTGGGGTGAAAAGTACGCTGAGCAATTACAAGAAAAATTACTTCGGCGCTAACTTTACTATACTCTAGGTATGCATGTATAATTGCGGAGAAAAAGAAGAGGAATGAGAAGGACAACAACAACAAAAACAACAAACAATACGAGGGCAGTCCGATAAGTACTTAGCCTCACCGCCCGATGGCGTCAGTATCGCAAGAGCAATTTACTATCGTGTAGTAGGCCTACATCCTCGTAGACGGCTACTGTCAAAATTTCAGCCGGATCGGACTCGTGGTTTAATTTTGACCGCGTGTGGAAGCGGGCGTGTCCGCGGATTTTAGAAAAATGGAGAAAGAGCAATATCGGTCAGTGATTCCGCCCTCGCCAAGGCCAAATTGGTCGAATTGGGCTACGAACTACTGCCCCATTCACCGTATTCTCCAGATTTGGCCCAGTGAGACTTTTTTTTTTGTTTCCAAACTTCAAAAAGTCACTCGGCGGGCAGACATTTTAGTCGAATGAGGAGGTCATCGCCGCCAGGAAGGCCTACTTTGCAAACCTCGAGAAAACGTAGTACTATTTTTCAGACGGGTTAAAGAAGTTGGAGCATCGCTGGGTCAAGTGTATCGAACTAAAAGGAGACTATATTGAAAAATAAATCGCCACTTTTTCAAAGTTTTGGTTTTTCTTTTGTAGGCTAAGTACTTATCGGACCACCCTCGTACAAGACAGTTAGACAGAGAGACAGACAGACAGACGGACACAGAGAAAGAGAGAGAGGGGGAGAGAGAGAAGGGAAAAAAGAAAACAAGAAAGAATGGAAGAACACAAGAAAGAAGACAGAACCAGTGGCAAAACTGTTCCAGTCCGAAAAAAGCCGTTTGTTTAAGAAAAGAAGTCTGTCTTTGCTCAACAGTCGCTTGGTTCCATGTATTCTATGACTGCCATGGGAATTGCCATGTGTACGTCTAAGCTATAAATATTCTGTGTTTCTCCCTAACGCCTTCACCTTAACATGCTACAAGGTCTATCATCATCATCATCATCATCATCATCATCATCATCATCATCATCATCCTTCTTTCCTTCCTTCTTTCTTTTTTTTTCTTTCTTTCTACCTCCTTCTCCTCCTTCTACTTCTTGTTCTTGGTTTTGTTCTTTTTGTTCTTGTTCTTCTTCTTGTGCTGCTTTTCGGAAACAAGCTCATTACTATCCCTCTATTTTTCCTTCCTTCCTTCCTCCTTCTCTGTTTCTGTTGCTAACGGGCTTTCAATTAATTTTGCAGTTTTCATGCACGTACGATTTCCTGAACATTTTATTTGCTAGATGATGCCTCTCTCTCTCTCTCTCTCTCTCTCTCTCTCTTTCTCTCTCTCTCTCTCACTCCCTCTCGTGTAGGCGTTATAATACAGTCATTTGATCTTAACGGTAATGGAAAATAAAGTAAGAAAACGTCATAATGTCACACACCACTCACTCAAAGTCCGGCTTTCAGGTTAGGCAGTAATTAAGTTATGGACGCGCCAAAACCTGACACCATAAGAAATGTCGGACAAAGACAGTGACTCAGAGATTCTTCGTCGATGCCAGCAATGCAAGCCTGGGGAAAGAATTCTAGACAATGAAATGATTTGCACATCCATGTGGCCCTACGCATGTCCTACAAGGAGCGACGTAGACGGGCGCTATCCTATTGGGTCCGAAAGAACCTGTTTTGTGGGCAGCAAACTGCTTGGTTCGACCGGTTACGTTATGTCGCTTTCATCAGCAGAATCTCGAACCGTTACAATTGCATCTTGCCTCGTCCAAGAACAAGGCCCATACGAAATTATTCTTTTGACATGCAGCTGTTAAGAGATGCAAAAAACTGCATAGCTAATGGGTTAGCGACAGGTTTTCAGGGACGATTCTCTTTGGAATGAAGAAGACGTCGCAGAGATATATTTTAAGCTTCACTGAGCTCAGAGAACCCTGGATTTGCATGAATAAATCATTATGCTAAGGACATGTCCAATAGCATCAAAAATGCAAATTATTACACAAATCGGACTGAAACAGAGTTAAGATTTTGGTTTGGTGAGTTATTAGCTATAACAGATTCCTAAATGTAATGCGAATACTGAAAATGAGAATTCTTATTTTTAAATACAATACAATACAAGGTTATTGCTTTAGGTCCAGCGGACTCTTCCGAGCCAAATCAGGACCAATTATTTTTAAATAAGGATGCAGACTATTTGGCGCTATAATGGTTATTCGTTTAGCGAAATGAGCTGAAAATATCATATTAGTATGTATAATATTTTATTTTTATTTAATCGTTCTTATATAGCGCTTTTCCAGCTCAAGAGCTGCTCAAGGCGCTGGCCGATACAGGATCTAACTCAAACAGCCCGAGACGCCCACCCGCAGCCTTTGGGCGCATGGTCTGACGCCCGGACAACTGAGCACAATCCTGGGCAGCCAGGGATGGGGGAGAAGGATCTAGGTGCATTCTTGTCACCGGCACTCACCCGTTTGGGACATGAGCGTCAGGATCTTTAGAGTCCGTTATGATGGAATGTATGCGACACAGACTAGACCTCGGTTTATACTCTCATCCGAAGGAGTAGGAAATGGGAGTAAAATGTCTTTCCCAAGGACACAACACAATGCCCCGGCCTGAGCTCGAACCCGGGACCTTCAGATCTGCAAGCCAAAGCTCTACCATTAGGCCACCGTCCTTAATAGAAAATAGAACCAACACCGATAATTACATTACGGTACAGGACAAAGTCGTTAACTTCAAACTGAGCATTACGGCAATCGGTCTTCCTGATTTAACCAAATCAATTTTACATACGATCATTTTGTTTATTTATAATCTATATAAAATCTTTTTAACATAAAAAGAGCGAAGGGGGAGGGGGGAGGCAAGCTGCAAAAATTCCCTCTCAACACATACTCCCTAGGTTTTGTAATCGAATGTAGCCAAGATTCCCAAACTAAACGATAATAGAGTTACACAAACGGTAAACACTGCAGGCTGTGTTTGGATGTTCGGCAGTCTTCCAGCGTCTGGAACATGTCTTCCGGCAGTTACGTACACTTACATGTGTGAGAGGAGCGCATTAACAAGAAAGCCCTGCTGCGGAAAAACCATGAGGCGGCGTATAATAGTGCATGAACGAGTGTTGATATGCGAAAACGATGGTAGTTGAAAGTGTGCAGACCGGCACCATACCGTATATAATATACAATTCATTGATGGCGGTTTCAGTATTAAAGAAGTACGTCTTTCCCCTTTATATCTGTTTCCGTTTGTTTCTGTCTCTGTCTCTGTCTGTCACTGTCTCTGTCTGTCCAGTCTGTCTGTCTGTCTTCTTCTTTTTATTCTTCTTCTTCATTAAAATACAACAACTCAAGGATACAAAATATTTTATTGCTAGCTGAACACACCCAGGAATTCATTTGGTCAATGCTGCAGCACCACAAAAAAGCACACTAAAACATAGTGAACAAGTTGACAGAACAAATGCAGAACTAAAGAGAAGAGAAGATTAAACTATAAAAAGATTAACTATACAAAAAGGGCAAATAGTTGTCTGTCAACCACCACCCCCCGCACCCCTCCCCTCCACACACACAAAAACACACGTATAGCTAACATTTTAACCATCCAGTGAGAACACTCCCTCCATTCGACCAAGTGTAACGTTCATACACACACACACACACACACGCACCGCCCAGCGCGAGCACGCCCAGCCGCAACCATACACGCACACTCACACAGAAGAAATGAGTAAATAATGCGCTAACAAACTAGATAATAGAGATAACCACAACACCCGTACCGATTAATTAATAACATGGTAACGTGAACAACAAATTAGCCCCGGACACAAAGGCGCTGGCTCTCAGAAACCATGGGGATCTATACATGAAAAGAGACTAAACGTTTAGTTCCGTACTTTAGGCTAGTTCGGTTCTATTGCCCATAGTCCGGTATGCAGGAAAGTGGCCTACCAAAAGTTCCGTCCTAAATTACCGACTAAACAGCCCCAAATGTAGTCCTCCTGCGATCAGGACTACCACCGAGAGTTTCGAACTAAAGTAGAAAACAATATGGCTGCCGACATACTATTAGTATTACTGAATCGGTATAGACGTGCTCTTCGTCGAAATCGCGTTTTTCGTGATAGATCGCATCCACTGGAGATTTTTAATGATGCTCAAGTTTTGATCGCATTTACTGTGAATGCTATTTCCTTCCAGGCTTGCCGCTTTTTTTTAAACAAAATTCCGCTTTCTTGGATGTCTGTCTGAGGGCCTCCCAGTGGTCAGAAACACCTACGACGATCGCAGAAACCTCCTGCGGGGAAAAATTTGCACTTTTTTCCTTCTTAGGCGTTGGCGTGGTAGCATTGGAGGCCATCTTGAATATGAAGAATTTAGCGGAGTAACCTCTCTTGGATAAGAAAAAAAACGTAGCCGAGTAGCCTCCCTTCGAGAGATGCGCAGGATATATCAGGATAGTTCGGTACATGGTGTCTATAGAAAGAAGATGTGGCTGCTTCCGGAGGCTGGAGTTAAATCTTGTTTCGGCCAGCGCCTTAAGCAGTTTTTGAGCTGGAAAAACGCTATAAAAAGCGATGAAATAAATAAATTAATACTTTCTCTCTCTCTCTCTCTCTCTCTCTCTCTCTCTCTCTCTCTCTCTCTCTCTCTCTCTCTCTCTCTCTTTCTCTCTTTCTGTTTTTCTGTCGGTCGGTCAGTCCGTCTGTCCGTCCGTCCGTCTCTCTCTCTCTCTCTCTCTCTCTCTCTCTCTCTCTCTCTCTCTCTCTCTCTCTCTTCCTCCCTCCTTCCCTCTCTCTCTCAGTTTTGAGTACCCTTAAGTTCCCAATATAGGCACATACTATTTACACCAAAATTAGGAGAAAACACAACAACAACAAATACATCCACAAGCAAAGCACTAAACAACAACAATGAACACGGAGATGAATATGAAAATAAATCCACAGTAAAGCACTAAATAACTCAGTCATCGTTTGAAAATGCGGGCTAGGACCGTGAATATTTACATTATTTTTTGTCTTAGCCATGAGGAGAGAGAAAAACGACGACAACGACTGTTGAAAGACGCTGTCATGAATATCCCTCTGCGACACACGACTACGGCGGTTTGTTTCTTAAACAAATTCAGCCTGCCTGGTTTTGGAAACTGTCATTATAAATACTCAAAAACTTTTTCCTCGTGGTGAGATCTAGATGGGAAACTTTAAACTACACACATCCCGAAATAAGTCACCTATATGCGGCAAATGTAAAACTAAACTAGTCTGCAGAACTTCAGAATAGCTGTTTATTGTTTACATCAATAAAACAAAGATGCTTTTCCATTTAAATCCGAGCAGATCTAAAATTATTATTCAACATATTTATTGTTTATTAAACACAAACATTGTGTAAGAGTTCAAGTTCGCAAGAACGTCTCTGGAAATAATATAAGTAACTAATCATCCTTTAACGTGGATTAGACTTTTTTTTTTCTTCGATGTAAGTTTGATCCAGACGTCAGACTCACTTTAAGTGTTACATTAATCCTTCTCTCCCCCCTTCCCTTCTCCATTTCGCTTCCCGTTCCTATTTAAGTTTCCTTTCTGTCTATCTTTTCGGCATCAGTATCAAGATCAGCATCATAATCATCATTATCATCATCATCATCATCATCTTCTTCTTCTTCTTCTTCTTCTTCTTCTTCTTCTTCTTCTTCTTCTTCTTCTTCTTCTTCTAGTGTGGCCAAGCAATCAGCTCCGAAAAAGTTCCAGCAACTTCAGCACGCCAGCGTTGTTATCCATGAAAGGACGCCCCACTGAAACCTTTGTTGAAACCGGATCTTGGGAACAGTGTGACTGGTACGTACATGTATTTGTGTGTTATCTATTGACATGTTTTTGTTAGGCGTGAGCTTTTTCGAAAATAAAAAGTGCTGAGTACTTCGTTCGGTCTTCGTTTTAAAAGACCACAGTATCAAGGATGTTGTTTTGTTGTTGTTGTTTTTGACAAGGAGTTTAATTGGGAAATTGTTTTGTTCCCCCATGAAAAGATGGTAATAATGCGCAATCGTATTTGCTCAAACCGACGGTTAAGCTTGGGATTTTAGGCGACATTTCCCTATCTTTTTCTTTTTTTAAAACAACACCACTCTGCCTACTATACACACTTTCGCAGCGGTCCTACTTTTAGAATCAACCATGGCGCTATTAATAGCCACATAAACAATTGAAAATAACCATCTGTAGCAAAGCCGAACTTTTGAAGGAGGTTACTGTCTTATTTGCAAAAATTCATCTTTTTTTTCCCGTTACGGCGTTAGGGTAACACTCGTTGGATCTGTGACGCTGAGATCTTGGCCCCTTTAAATCTAAATCCCAAGACCTTTAATGCTTTCAAAACAGATCTGGTGATTAGTATGTATTTTCTCTTATCATTTACATGTACTTTTTTCTCTATTACCTGAAGAAACAAAATGTCTCTATGACCTTTTATCCACTTGCCTATGGAACTAAATGTTTCTGTCTGGTGAAACATATCGTATATGTTTTTCAGTTTCAGTTTAGTCCCGCAGCCGGAAAGGCCGTTGGGGAGACATGGGGGATGCCCGACAAAGAGAGCTGTCGCCACTTCGATCTGTCTGCAGCTATGATCAGGAGTGCGGCATGTCTAGCGCCATCCACGTTTTGACATCGTCTGTCCAGCTCTTTCTTTGTAATCTTTTGCGCCTACCTTCTTTCACTGTTCCTTGCAGGATAGCTTTTTGCATGTCGCGTGACAAGGCCAAACCACGCCAGCGTCCTCCTCCTTACAATGGCAAGGAGTGGTTCTTGAGGACATGTAAGTGACGTGACCAGGTTTTTGACGTGGTCATTGGTTCATGCCAGACGATATGCATCAGTCTGCGATAGCATTTTATTTCAAATGCCTGGATGCCGGTGGTTTTTTTTCTCCCAATTCTGCAGGTAATGTACAGCTTTTGCAGCCGTACAGCAGAATGGCCAAGACCAGAGATCTGAAGAATTTTACTTTGGTGTAGAAATGAATATATCTACTCTTCCAGATCTTGTTCAAGCCTGCCAAGGTTGACATGGCCACTGCCAGTCTGATCTTGACCTCTGTGGAGTATTTGCCGTTCTTTGTAATGATGGAGACAAGATACTTAAATGATTCCACCTCATCCAACTTCTCCCCGTTCATGGTGATGTTGGTGCTGTTTACCTTAACCTCCTATTGATAAAATTTACTTTCTAAACTGCCAATTAACACATATCCTACTTTTCATTACTGTCTATTGAAAATGTATATACATGTACTATGTGTCTACTGTCTGAACAAATCTTGGCGGGGTGACTGAGTACCACTGCAAGCTTCAATTCCGGCGTAACAGGACAACAAGTCAAAGATGAAGTCGATGATGTCGGTGTAACGCGCCGAAACAGCCCCTTTCCCTCCCCCCATTACCAGAGTTAATCTGGGCATGGACTGAAACTACTCCTGGGAGTAAATGTGGTAAGGGAGTCATTTCGGCACGTCACACCGGCGATCTCAGGCAATATATTTCCTTGTCACTTGGGTGTGTTGTCGCATGCCTCAAAGTAACTAAAACACTAAGATTGAAAGTCTCAGTTCGATCAATTCGAAGTACCACATCTAGAGACTTCTGAGTGAGTAATTCGTTCATTTCAAAGCTTGAAGGACACTAGATCCTCTTATACAAAGTGTTAAGGTCGATCTTGACAGCCTTGGTACTTCTAGGACTTCTAATTATAGTATTCTTGGTAGTATAGCTTTAGTTGTATGACTGGTACTGAAATGGTCACACTGCTTGCTTTGTCTATAGTTGCTGTCAATGTAGTTAACACGAATTTGGCTTAGTGCGATTTCTTAGTTGTTGTTTTTTGTTTGTGGTGGGAGAGTACTACAATGAATTAAATACCGATTTGGGGGCTGCTTTATTGTCAACTGTACTAATATGGATAGTTATTAATCTCACCGACAAGTTAATAAAGTTTGCCTGCTTGAAGTCAGTAAGTATACTTACTACGATTTCGGTCAATACTATTTTACTCTCATTTGTAGGTATTGCTGAGGGGGAGGGTGGGGGAAGGGGAAAGCGACAAAAAACTTATTATCAGCTTTTTTGTGTCTTTGATTGAAAATGAAGAACAATATTTCAATCATTCTCTTTAAGGATAATATACAGTAGTAGTAGTAGAAGTAGTAGTAGTAGTAGTAGTAGTAGTAGTAGTAGTAGTAGTAGTAGTAGTAGTAGTAGTAGTAGCAGTAGTAGTACTACCACACTACTACTAAAATGATACAACCAAGTATAAGACATTGGAAGGCAGAATGAGCGTAGGCTTACATGTACATTTTCGAAAATAGCAAAGACACAACAACAGCAGCAACAACAACAACAGCAACAGCAACAGCAAGTCATATAGAATACCTCATTACAAAAGCAAGAAAAGAGAAGTCATATAGAATACCTCATTACAAAAGCAAGAAAACGAATAAATTTGTTAAAAATAATAAGTTATCAACCTTGGGGAAATAATTCGAAAACTTTACTTCATTTAGCTATTTCACTGGTAAGATCGATATTGACATATGGACAAGAAGTTTATTTTGCTGCTTCCACGACATACATTAAGAAACTTCAAAGTTTAGATTGTAGAGCAATAAAATTGGCACTTGGAGTTCCAGTTAGTACAAATACAATTAAAAGCTATAAAGAAGCAGGAATCTTATCATTAAATGAACAGAGACAATTATCAATCTCCAAATATGTAATTCGAAGTTTATCAGTAAACAATTCAGTATCAGATGATATCTGCATTGACTCTAAAGAATATCCTAAACGCGCTGAAAAAATTCCTTATCTCCAGCCAATTAAGAATTTTGTAAACACAACAATGCATGTAACATTGATATTTCTAATATTCCGATTCAACCTTTAATACCTCAAATACCATATTGGGAACATTTATCTGCTAACTTTGATATAGAATATTCCAATATTACTAAAGGGGAAAACAATAATGTTCTTATAAGTGAAGTGAAAGAACACTTAGAACAATATTATCCCAATCACTTAAAAATATTTACAGATGGATCTGTACTGGAATCATCTAATAGTGGTGCAGGGTTTGTTATACCAGCTTTGAAAGTAGAAAATTCGTACTATATTGGAAAAGGATTTTCTATATTTTCCTGTGAATTATATGCCATATTAAGAGCATTACAATATATTCTTGAAACATCCCTGGATATAGTTAACTTGCTCATTTGTGTCGATTCAAAATCAGTTTTACAATCAATTCAAAACTGGGAATATACTACTAGACCAGATCTAATATTTGAAATTAAGCATATAATACATCAAATTATTAGCAGAGGTACAAATGTTGATTTTTGTTGGGTTCCATCTCATTCTGGCTTGTACTGGAATGAGCAGTCGGGCAAACTTGCCAAAATTGGAGCTAAAAATACAAATTTGATATCAAATTGTAATATTACATTATCTAGGCATGAATTGCTTTCATTAGTAGAAAGACATTTTCAAAAATCAGTAAACAAGCATAATATTTTATCATGTAGTAGAAACATTTCAAAAATCATATATAAAATGCGTTTGAATTCATGGAGCACAAAATACATTCCTGATATTCCTTGTATATGTCAGCAACCAATGTCTGTACAACATTTATTATTTGAATGTACAACATTATTACCATTATACGAGGCAAATAATGTCTCGATCAATGAAACCGATAGTATGACAGATATTTTATATAATCATACACTTATTGAAAAAATTGCTTACATTATCTTACATACTGACATAAAAAACATTTTTTGATTAAGTACATAAATATGTGTTTATGTTTATGCATGTGTGTTTGTGTCTATGTCTATGCATATATGTTTGTGAAAGTCTAATATCATTTTATCAATGAAAAGACTTTAAATAAAAATCTGAATCTGAATCTGAGCAACAGCAAGTTGTTTTGATGAGGCATTTTGGATTCTGCGTAAAGAATTTAACTTGAAACCGAAAGCCTGGTGCAGAGGTAAGTTCAGCTGGTAGTTGATAAACTATTCGGAGGGGGAGAGACAGACATACAGACAGGCAGGCAGACAGACAGACAGACAGACATACACATACACACAGAAGAAAAGACACACAGGCAGGGAGACAGACAGACGAACAAACAGACAGACACACACAGAAGAAAAGACACACAGGTAGACAGACACAGAGAGAGACAAAGAAAGAAAGAAAGAGAGAGAGAGAGAGAGAGAGAGAGAGAGAGAGAGAGAGAGAGAGAGAGAGAGAGAGAGAGAGAGAGTGCTATTCTATTAGAAGATGAGCAGGATTTTCTTTAATTGACCGTATCCAATAACTTTATTAAGATTATTAAGAGGGAAGAAAATGGAGTATCCTGTGGAGACTCGATGACCTTCATAAGTAATAATACCTTTAAAAAAATCGACCGTGCTTATCTTAACCCACACTCCTTCGGATGAAAGCATACACCAAGGTCTAGACTGTGCACAAACGCATTCAATCGCATGAACTTTAAAAACCCTGACGCTCATGTCCTAGACGGGTGAGTGCCGACTACACTAATACACTCAGCACTGTCTAGGTCCCTTCTCACCATCCCCGCCCGCCCAGGTTAGTGCTCAGTCGTCTGGGCGTCAGGCTATGCGCCCAAATGCTGCAAGTGGGCGTCTCGGTTGGCTTGAGTGAGACCCTGTATCGACCAGCGCCTTGAGAATCTCTAGAGCTGGAAAAGCGCTATTTAAAAACTATTGAAAAAATTAATTAATTAATTAAAACTCTTCAGCATTGGAAACTTTTGAAACCGTAGTGTATACATTCAGCGTTCATTCTTTTTACCTTAGCACTAGTCTATAGGCCAGTTTACAAAGATTGTTGCGTAATAATAGATAGCACACAAGATTGAAAACGTCCAGTGATCTCAAATATTACACTAGTGTACTGAAATTTAATTTTTCGTAGTTCCGAAAGAGATTGTGAAATCATCTACAAAGGATTATAAGCATAGATCATATAGAATGATTTTGTGCACTTTGGCTTAGCGGCGTGTAATAATAACTCGAGCTCCAAAACCTGTTGTGATATGAACAATACACTAATGTACTAAACTTTAATTTTTATTAGTTGCTAAAGAGATTGTAATACAGTCTAGAGAGAAATAAAAATTAGGCCTGCTCCCCAAGGTACCCAGATTTCGCGTACTTTGGCTTAAAGACGCAAGGAGAGAATGAATGTACGACTAGGACTAACAAACTGGATGGAGACAGACATATCGTATTCCGCATGGAGCATTTAAATTGAAACCAAAAACCTGCTGGTGAAGTAAGCTTAGACTGATGATGAATGACCTAGAGCGGGTTCCAAAACATGGAAAGCAAACAGGTCTGCCAACATCATCCTCAATCATGACTCAAAGTTGTTTGGATCGAATACTGTAGACTGTTGTACGCTTCTATAATTTGTGCTTCAAAAAAAAAAAAAAAAAAATTCTGAAGACGCTCCCAAGAGCAGAAGCAATTGTTTGCTCAAGATGGTCAAAAAACAGGTCTGCCATCATCACCCTCAATCAGATCTTAAGTTGTTTTAGATCGAATACTGTAGACTGTTGTATGCTTCTATAATTCGTGCTTCATTTAAAAAACACAAAAAACAAAATAACCACTTAAGGTTTGAAGATGCTTCCAAGAGCCGGAACAGTTGTTTGCTCAAGATGGTCAAAATAGGTCTGCCACCATCATCATCCTTAATCAGGACTTAAATTGTTTTGGATGGAATACTATAGACTGCAGTAAGCTTCTATCATTCGTGCCTCGCCAAAAAATTCCTTTTAAAAAAAAGCTATCAAGAGCAGAAATAGATTGTTCAAGGTGGTCAAAATAAGAAAATTATAATACTTTCTATACGTTTTGGTCATGGCTGTATACATATAGATTCAGAATTATTTACCACAAGGGTGTGAGGCTCGTTATAGTCAATTTGAACGCTGTGCTTTTGCATGCGATGTAAGAGTAAGCTTATCTCACTAACTTCTTTATTCAAACCGCATTCTCTAAAAGTGTGGGGAACCACTTTAGTATCGGAAACCTCCCTTTCACATCTAAAACCACTTCAATTTAATCATGTGGTACTTCGATCTTTTATTTTATTTTTATTTTTTTTGTCGTTTTCCTCCCACTTTCTTTATTTGTCTAAAACCAAGTGTGGATAAAAAAAATATTGTGTAAAAAGATCAATAAAGAAATTTAAACAAACTTAAATTAATAAATGAACCGGTCGTCAACATTCTGCGTTCCAAGGCTATTAGTGTGTGTTCCCGTAACCTTGGGACCTCTCTTTTCTCTATAAGGGCGGTGCCTGTCGCCTCTCCTTCGCTGCTTGACCTTCTCCGGTTCTAAATTAATCCAGGTACCCATTCATAGCTGGGTGAACTGGGGTGGGTCGTGCGCTTGTTTCAGTATTTTTTTGTGTCGTTTGGTAGTTTGCTTTTAAAGTGCGGTCACCCATCCAGGTAATTACCCCGCCCGACGTTGCTTAACAATGAAACGTGTGCCCAAACCGCTGCACTACCGGGCCATCCTGCTATCACCATTACGAGAAAATACTGCCGTTGCATGTTCGACGGCTTTTGTCCAGACTCGGCTCATAATACAATCGGAGACTGAAGTTTCCTGACTAACCTTGAGAAAATTGATGGTTAACCTCCGTGACATGAAATTTGTTTCTCAGCTTTGCTTGACTTGCTTAAAGCAACAAAGCTTTGATCTATTTAATTTTCTCCTACTTGCCAAGGTATGCAAGCGCAGGCTACTAATAATATGGCGCACACACACACACACACACACGCACACGCACACGCACACAAATCCTTCTGCTTCTGAGACTAGCGCATATTACGACTATGATGTATCTAATTAAAATGTTGTCTGCTGTATCTTATTGTGATCGCGATTTCACTGTCAGACGTTTATATCATTATCCAAGACAGAACAAAAGATATAGCTCACGTTAGAGGATATCCTTATTCAAGATAAATATCATTATAAAACAAAACCAGCTTGCTTGTTACGATTGAGACGCGCGCGATAGTTCCGATCTTTTTATTTTGCAAAGCATGCAATGATAGCGTGCATTTGCCTTTGATTTGATTCTGCACTGTTCCTAGAAAAATATTTGTATAATGTTGACAGCTTTTCGTCGATCGATATTGTTGTAATACCGTGCATAATTTTCTGGAGTTACTTGTTTATTGTTGATCGAAAGTTCCAGATCTGTCTGGCAAAAGCTAGACAAATCTTCTAAACTGAGGGAGGTTCTATGACGTAAGACAGTGCGTAGTTCCGGTGACGAGTGTTGTTTTGATTGGGTGTTATTGCGTCATTCTGGAATGTTCGAAGTTTCTCTGGATTGTTGAAAGACTATATAAGTACTGCACTGTCTGCTTGCGAGTCCCCTATACACAACGTGTCCGGGGACGTAAATTTACCCAAACAAACAAGCTTGCGAGTAGTGATTTTCGGAAAGCGATCTTGTTTGCAGTTGGTGTTTGCTGAATAAAGTTGTAAAACTGTATACGACGATTCCTGCCTTGTTGCTGTGTGAGCAAGCTGCGTGGATATACGAATTCGAGTTACACATATTAAGATTCAAGCATCAGGGCTGAATCGACTATTGACAGAAACGTGTAACACTTTGTCACGAAGTGAATTGGTAAATATTTATATTTGTGTATACATCACGCATTTATGGAGAAAGTACACAAGCGGAGGCTGTTGACATAAGCACGTGGCGTATGTATTCGCGATGGGTTGGTACTATATTTCCTAATTCAGGAATATCTTTTGATGAGACACACCAATATAAAGACTGTTTGGAGAACAGAAGGGTGTTCTCGTGTGCATCTGAGAGTGCCTGTGATTGAATGAAATAGCACTAGAATAGAGCGCATTAGTGGAATGAAAGATATACTGAAAAACGAAAGGTGGATGCTTATTTTATGTGATTTGGAAATATTGTGTTACTTTGTAGGTTACTTCTATTTTGCACTGTGTGATTCTGGATTCTGTTCATGACAGACACGGTAATTTAAATGTTTATATTTTATGATTTACTTGGAAATATAATATTGAAACTAATTTTGTAAATGTATAAAATGTTTTCATAACTTGATAAATGTAATTTTCTGTCAGAATTGGGAACGGGATTGCTTCAGAGAAAAATAAGATTATATTATAATTCAGCTATTTATTATTTTATTGCTTTAGAAATTAAAGCTTTCTTGAATTCCGTTATTATTATTATTATTATTATTATTATTATTATTATTATTATTATTATTATTATTATTATTATTGTAGCCAAGCGGAGTATTTGACTCCCGCCTCTCGGCCACCACCTTGAGAGCACGGCCCAACCCGAGCTGTTAGTTTCATTATCCCTGATAAGAGGGACACAAAAAAATATTTGCTCTACAAGGCGGTGACGCGTGTTGGTAGTAAACAGGTTTGCCGGCTAATAGTGCCACGACACTCTCTGCAAAGTCACTGCCACTGACTTGCATAAAATGCCTGCCGACAATGTAATCCTGCTCACCACCAAAAGCAGAAGACGAATGGTCAGCCGGGGAGAACAAATGTGGTGTCGCCTTGTCCTGCATAACCCAATGGCCTCTCCAAAGAATTCTGCACAGCATAAGTCACCCAAGGCTAGTCTAACCAACAAATGAAAGGTAGACAACCTCTCTCCCAAGCTTGAACCAGTCGTCTCCCTTTCCGCCACAGATCCCACAGCTCAAATCGAATCATGTCATCATGGTTTCCCAGTTCAAAACAGATATGTCTGGAGCCGACACTGACTACGCCCAGTCATTCTTCATTCACTGACTTAACAGTGGAAAAACTGCCTTTAATAGTTACCGCGGTCAAGCATCATCCTGTTCCCGGTCGTTGCACCACTTGTAGTCGAGCGGAGTACATTATTTGACTCCCGTCTCTCAGCCACACTACCTTGAGAACACTGCACAAGCCCATCTGTTTGTTTTTTAAATGTATCCCTCTTAAGAGGGCACATACAAATATTTTCCCTGCATGGCAGCGAGGCGTGTTGTTAGTAAACCGGTTTGCTACCAACAAATGAAAGGTAGATAACCTCTCTCCCAAGCCTGAACCAGTCGCCCTTTCCGCCATCTTAAATTACCTTGAGTGAGAAAGAAGAGAACCATAAAATTAGCAAAACGTATATAGGTGTTGTGTTTCAATTATTGTGTATTTTATGTGTTCATTGTTTCAAGTGTATTTCTCTGTCTCAACTTGTGTAATTGCATAAGAAAGGCCTTTTGAATGTATACATGAAATTGGAAAGTTAAAAACCATTTACAAACTAATATCAAGTTTGTAGGAATCTTCTGAGAATAAAGCTAAATATTTCATATCACGCACGGAAGTTTATGACACACTTCTCGCTGTTGGCTATGTCGTGCCAATGTAATAGACAGAATTAAAAAAAGAAGAAAATTAAAACACATGCAAGAAATTCGTTTTGATAAGCATAAAGTAAGGAAATTGTTGATCAAACTCTGATGCACCCAAGACTCCTACATACAAGATGGGATGCACAGTGTGTCAGTCTAGCTTCCTGTTGTCCACCTAATAAAAACCATATTATGTTATATTATTTAAAAAATAACAATGTTTTAGGATTTAAAAATAATAATGCCAGTGTTCTATGGATTTTTGGACGGTTTCATGCATACCCCGATGGTGAATGTTGCATACTTGAAAAGTATGTGATGGCAGTTTGTGCACACAGTGAGTGTGTGCGGTGACATAATAGCAAAGTTTTTGTTTTAATCTAGTCAAGCCATGTTCTTTTTTCTTTATCATTTTGCTATACGACTTATTATCCCCATCGCACAGCATCTCAGCAATCTTTATAATCCCATTTAAAATATCGTTTGGTATTCTCCCATTATTTGGCTTTGCAGAAGAAACACACACACAAAATAACCATGGAGTAAAGATGCCGATCAAAACTGAAATGCTGAGACACAGAAAGAAAGAATCCAAAGAGAACAAAACAGCTTGACGTCGATGAAGATCCTGTACGCGGGCCAGCGCCTTCAGCACCTCTTGAGCTGGAAAGGCGCAAGGTAAGAAGAAGAGCACAGTTGGCTATGTAGTGTAAACGACAGCGAGAGATTGAAAGCATTGAATGCTAACCCATAACTGCACAGGCAGCGGTTCGAAGCTGGTTGACGACTCAGAGCTCCGAATTTTTTTTTTAAATCGTGACCCTGATGCACAGGCAAGCATCCCATTTTCTTTCAGATGAGAATACAAACCGAGGTCTGATCTGTTCACGCACGCATTTTAGGACCACGGACTTTAACGCTCCTGAGTGAGCCATAGGTCCCTTTCTATAGTCCATACTCGCTTGCCCAGGGTTGTCCTCAGTTGTCAGGATGTCAGACGATGCGATATTTCTTTAGAAGCCCAAGTCTGTATCGCTTTTCCAGCTCAAGAGCTGCTCAAGGAACTGGCCGATACAGGATCGAACTCAAACCACCCAAAGGCTCTCACTTGCTTGCTAAATACCAACGATTAAATAAACAATTCACATAAACTACTGCGAATGTGTATGTATGCTTATACCAAAGCCAGGTTGTAAAGCAAAGGATTGGGGCAACCTCCAGAGCCAATAAGTCGACTGGATATGGGGTTCTGTTTAGTAAATATTGGCAGGGTAGTATAAATATGTCTGCCAGAGAATTGGGAGCTGGCCAATGACTAGCCATTATTTGATCAAAGAAGTCGTTAGGGTTAGAGGTGGGACTGAGGCCGGCAATGGCTATTTTTTTAGATCGCAGTTTCTTCTTCGTCTTCTTCTTCTGGAGAGAGAGAGAGAGAGAGAGAGAGAGAGAGAGAGAGAGAGAGAGAGAGAGAGAGAGAGAGAGAGAAAAGAAGAAGAAGAAGAGGAGGAGGAAAAGAAGAGGAGGAGGAGAAGAAGAAGAAGAAGAAGAAGAAGAAGAAGAAGAAGAAGAAGAAGAAGAAGAAGAAGAAGAAGAAGAAGAAGAAGAAGAAGAAGAAGAAGAAGAAGAAGAAAAAGAAGAAGAAGAAGAAGAAGAAGAAGAAGAAGAAGAAGAAGAAGAAGAAGAAGAAGAAGAAGAAGAAGAAGAAGAGGAGGAGGAGTGCAGAAGAGGAGGAGGAGTGCAGAAGAAGAAAAAGAAGAAGAAGAAGAAGAAGAAGAAGAAGAAGAAGAAGAAGAAGAAGAAGAAGAAGAAGAAGAAGAAGAAGAAGAAGAAGAAGAAAACAATCAGAAGAAGAAGAAAACACTCAAAAACTAAGAGTGGATGATGGGAATGCTGAAGTCGTCGCCGTCCTCAATGATAAGGAAAATGAGGAGGATGTGGAAGTGCAGGAAGAGGAAGAGGAAAATAGAATGATGATGATGGTGGCGATGTTAATGTTGTCGTTGTTGTTAATGGCTGTGCTATTATTGTTGTTGCGTTTGCTCCTTTAGCCCTTATTGTTATGTGGGATACCTAGAGCACTTTTATTTTCCAAATGCCTGCTGAACACATACAAATTACAGCTTTTTGTTTTGTTTCTTAACCCTGTCATTTGGGGTGGAAAGGAAGGAAGTTGAAGAATTAAGGTTAAAACAGAAAGATTGAAGGAAGACAGGAAGGTTCGTGCCCAAGGGCAAACAACTTATTGCTTTCCGAATCAGAGGCGACGGATTTGTTTCGTTGAAACCCTTTAGCAATTTGGATACATGGGGTGGTGCGCTATAAACATTTGGCGTTCCTAAACTACCAGCTGCGCGCATGCACTCATGCCGTAGATGGGCAGAATCTCCATATTTCATCTGAATTTTATTTGACATTAGCAATCGGGCTTTGTGACCCAGACTTTTCTAAATAATAGAAGAGTCCAAACTGACGACACCGACGTAATTCGACACGGGAAGTGCTGACAGGTCAACCCTCCAAGAACTACAGATCGGGGATTTGAAGAGAGAGTTCTCGTACATGTTATGGGGATATTTGATTTTGCGATAAAGAAACTTGCAGATCACAAGAAAGGCGTGTAACAGGTCAATGAACTGATGAAGATCTGATTATGCCGGGTTTCCATTCATCTGTATAACGTTTAATATTTTTATTATGTTAAAGATGAATTGAAAAGCGTGAGTAATTGAGTAGTGCGATGCTCGGAGTGCTACATGTAATTACTCCGTAGCTAACACTATTTCAAGTATGTTCTATGTTTTGGATTGCATAATCTTCAACATGCTGAGGGCGGTGGTCCTAATGGAAAGAAGAAAGAAGATGAAGAAAACCTGCCGTAAAAGATTTTCAGTGATTTCCTAACGGTAAACAAGCGGAGTAAACCCCGCACGGAAAACAGTAAAGAACAAGGACAAGAGTAACAGCAGCAGCAGCATCAACAACAACAAAAACAACAGCAAACACCGACAAGGGCGATGGCAATAACAACACAATCATCAAGCACCCTAACTTTAACTCAATAACGTACGCACACAGAAGCAATCTCGAGTATCTAAAGCTCTTACAATAGCAGTTAAAATAACGGCGTTAACAAAAGCATTCACACATGCATGCTCAGACGCACACTACACGTGCGTTCCCCACTCGCATGCTCGCCCCCATCACTCCCCCTCACTCTTCCAACACACACACCCTCAGCACACACATAAACACACAAACACAACCACAACCACACGCATGCAAACACATACGCACACATGCACACAAACACAACCCCACATTCATCAAAACTCCAATGAAATAATTATATAACCTCCGATACAATGACCCCTCAATCATCATTACTGTCATCTTCTCTTTCAGTTTTAGGCCATCACTGTGTAATACGAGATCAAACCACATCCCTGGGATCATTTTAATTATGATTGACTAAGCCTTGTAGAGAGTGAGATCATTTTAAAAACAAACAAAAACTTTTTACACTATTACCGTAGAAGAGTTGTATTAATCCACAGTATTGTGGTAAAACTCTCCGATAAGCGTATGAACAACTTTAAAAATCATTGGGCTCCCAGAGGAGACTTACGTCACCGGGGATTCACTAGCAATCATATCCCAGTTGGTGTCATTGTGGGTCAGTTGATACGAGAAGCATACATTTCTCTCCTCTGGCTATTGCATTTATTTCTTTTATTTAGTTTAGTATTTAAAAGCTTAAGCTGTCAGTGCATCCTCACGCTCCCTTAACGTTATGTGTGTGCGCCTGCGTAACCATTCTAAGGGAGCTCAGCTCAGAAATCCCGCGCGCGACTTTTGGATTCAACAATTGCACAAAAAATGTTGATACCAAACATTGAATGAATAATAAGCAAAGTAAATAATCGTCTTTTAGCGTGAACTAGATTTTTTTTTTACCGCAGTTTTTAATCTAGACCTTACTCACTTTTTAAAGCACTCCACTCTGTCATGGGAATAGCAAATGCTCACGCAACAACACTTTCAAAACACACTTAAGCTTTATATAAGAACATGGTGCTCTACGGTATTATGATAGCATCTCACCATTCGTAAAGCTTGTAACAGACAAAATATTTATGTAGAATGCAAGTAGTAAGTGTCTCGCTTACGAACAGCTAGATTATATAATGGTGGAGTTATAATGATGAGTTGTAGACCTAACACTGTTTTAAATACAAGCTGATAGTGTGTTGCTTTTGCTTGTTGTTTTTTTAAACAGGGTCCACTATTACCAACTTGACCGTTTATAGTTTATTTGTTGTTCATTTACAACACTCGCCCAATTATATAGTTCCATTCCTGCCACTATTATTGCGATTCTTTTGGGTTTCTTTAGAACTGCGGTTTTGAGACGTGGGTCTAGAATTGTGGTGTGGCATTTTGCTTAATTTCAACTAGTACAAGTAACATCTTCGATTTTTATCCCCAGCATACAAAAACAACGCAAAACAAATATGCACCGAAACAAGACCACTATGCAAACACAACAGAAAAAACACACGCTGCTGTTGTTCTTCCCTTGCAGTTTGTAAAGGCAATGCATGTAAAATACGCATTACTTGTTGACCCCCAACCTGCACTGTTGTTGAGCATGGACCCTGAGGGAAATCACTACAGCACTAGAGAGGACACTTCATCACCAAAATACTAGAACACTAGGACACTTTCTTTTGTCTAAGGCTCGTAAAAAAGGAGGTAGAAAAGAGGAATCCCCTCATTTGTACGTCCATCTCCTTCTCCTCTTCCTCTCATAGCTCTTCCCGAGGGGATAATGTCAAGACTATGAATGGTGCGTCCAAATGAGCTCTTGCCCGTTGTATTTCGTTTTGTTGTGGTTGTTTTGGTTTTGTTTGTTTGTTTGTTTGTTTGTTTACAACAGAAAGGAAGACAACGATGGTAACTCAAATGTGACTCAGCAAACATTGCACTGCGCGTTCGGCATGAAGGTTGCGACTCAAGCAGACTCTAATAGTTAGTGGGGAGAAGGGTTTAAATATGGGCATGAGCTGAAGCATCATGCCAAAAATCATCAAAATCGATTCAGCCGTCTTTAAAATATACAGAGCAAAACGTGATTGGCATGTATTTGACCCCAGCAACCTTCATTTTTCGGATAGAGCAAAACCGAGATACAGCAAACCCAGCTAATTCCAATAATGTTCCTGTGAATGTGTAACAAAATCTATTCACGTGGTTCTTGAGACATAGCGCGCATGCAACTGACCGACTGAGAGAGCAACATTTAATGGCTTAATCTGATTCCAGACTATTTCAAAGTATTTCCTGATATTATCTGGAAAACCAAAATAGAAGAATATGTGGATTTGAATTAATTCAAGGCATTCAGTGAGTTTGTTGTTGTTTTTTAATAAAATCGTTGTACTGCAGTAAATGTACATCTTGATTCGAGCTGCCTCCAGCAGTGTCCAGAATCTTCAGATTTAAAAAGAATTTTTGAAAGTGTACAACTTCCAGCAAGTATACAACATAAAGCCACGCAGAAGCTGTAAAACAAATCATGATATTCATCTTTCGTATAGAACATATATTGTATTTAGTCTACCAATTTCCACATTGTTATAACTATAAAACGAATTCTACAAGTATAAAGCACACACACACACCCCCATTACATTACATTACATGATAATTGCTTTAGGTCCAGCACACACACACACACAGACAGATATATATATATATATATATATATATATATACATATATATATATATATATATATATATATATATATATATATATATATATATATATATATATATATATATATATATATATGCACTTTTTATACCAATTTTATACACATTCATTAAGTATAAAATGGTTTCTATTATTGTAAATGAGTCAACCACTATAATAGAAATTCACACCTTAAAAAAGTCTGTCGACATAAAATATTTGTCCATCGAGACACAATATACACCCCTTTCTTGATCAACACATTTTGTCTTTAAGAACAAAAAGTTCAAGTCTTCTGTCACTAACAAGTTGTAATGAGATTTAAGTCGGTTCGGGCTCATGTGTGTATGGGGGTATGCGTGCGAGTGTGTGTATCTGGGGGTATGCGTGCGAGTGTGTGTGTGTGTGCGTGAAAGAAGTTAGACACATTTTCCGAAAAAGTCTTAAAAGAGATTTACCAGCGGCTTTTGAAATTATTCCAGACATCAACAGAGAGAAAGGTCATAAGCTGTATATCTGACAGCCTTAGATGTAATAAATAGATTTAGGTATTAGAGGCGAGTACGAACAGGACGTTGACACAATGAGAGTTTGTTTCTCTCTCTCTCTCTCTCTCTCTCTCTCTCTCTCTCTCTCTCTCTCTCTCTCTCTCTCTCTCTCTCTCTCTCTCTCTCTATATATATATATATATATATATATATATATATATATATATATATATATATATATATATATATATATATATATATACACAAAACTTTAGAAGATGGCTCAGTTTCTCGCTACAACAGGTTGTTGCTATTAAAAAAAGAAAATAAAGAGGTTTGATAATTACTACTAAAACTGAGCTCCTTGTTAAACCAAGCTGCATGGTTGGGTTGTTAGCGTTGAGGTAGTGCTAGCAAAGAAAGTACAGCTACGCAAAGAAGGTTCATCTCGGCGAAGGCCTATATAAAGTTACAAAACGTAGCCACTCGTAGCGCCCCCCAGCGATTCCCGTGATAAATGATTCCAAGGGCGATAATTTGTTCTTAGCGCTATGTAAACAAACCGCTTCAGTAGATTATGTTCCGGACACTCGCTTGCTTAAATTAACAAGCGATTCTGCTTTTTTTTTTGAAAGTAAGTTAATAAGTGTCTGGTTTTAATAATGTAAATACAGCTTGCCAACAAGTTGCTTGAATTGTGCATTCAGCCGATTAAATTACCGTACCAATGCTGATGATTCAGTAGGCCTGTACTCGGCCTGTACTCATCCTAGATCCGTCAAAACTCAAACCCAAAAGTAAGCTTGAATACCGGTAATAGCTTTTCTGAACATTGCTTGATTTAGCATTTCCAGTTAATAACTGTGTTCCAATCTACTGTTTATCTCATTTACACTGCACTTCTGATTTTAATCGATGCTAACCTACTGTTAGGCTCTCATCTTAAAATTATATTTACTGCTTTCGATCAACTGTGTAAATAAGCCTATAAATTATTAGGCCTACTGTTTATCATCATCATTTTCATCATCATCATCATCATCATCATCATCATCATCATCATCATCATCATTATGGTTTAATATAGGCTATCTCTATAATAGAACTGTAGTTGCAAAAGGAAATTTGATAGGTTAAGATAGACTAAAGAAAAAGAACAGACATGTGTGTGTATGTGTATATGTATATATTGCACAATGTTAATATTCTTCTGCCAAATTTAACTCTGAAATTTACTCGCACAGGGATAGGCTTATATAAGCATGCTTGTTGCTTGTCCCTGCTGCTTGTGATGTATATATTTTATATGTATTCTGAAGAAATAAATAATATATAAAACAACAGACATCAAGACTATAGAAGTAGAGAAATAAAGCAATGCAACAAGAAGAGTGAACAGTGAAGCTTTTAAAGAAAACACATTTAACGTTTAAAAGCAGTATTTTTTTTGCATGAATCATTACATTGGAAATTGCACCTAGATAAGACCAAAAAGTGCAACAATAAAAATAGTCAAATAAGAAATATTTGTAGTCATTTATAATATTAGATCTGTACATTGCAGCAGGCTGCATCAATTATGTTACTTTATTGTTAAACCATCATGCATTTATAAAAGCTGAAAAAAATAGCTTCAAACATTTGTGTTTCTTTTTCTGACATTTAATATGAATATTATAGCAACAAAAAGCAACAATGATGACTCTCTCTCTCTCTCTCTCTCTCTCTCTCATATAAAGGAAACTTCAGCAATTATCATTTTTGTAAAGCACTGTCATCTCAATAAATGTAATGAAAAGGGTAAGAATGTTAGGTTTTTATAATTAAATCTGTTGTTTACTTTTTCTTTAGCAAGATTAAGACATACCTACAAAGAAACAGAAGTTTTGCAAGACAAAACAAATACAATTAACCCTTTTCCTGTCTGCTTAAACCAAATGTAATGGAAAGGGAATACAGTCACACAGAAAATGGTATTTTACATTTGAAAGATTTAAAAAATCACATTTGGTATTTTTTCTGCATACATTTCACATGCAACAACAACAACAAAATCTGATAATACTAGACAATTAACTAGTAGCATTATACATTAAAAGGATAAGAATTAATAGTTTTTGCTCTTGGATTTTTATTCTTAGATGCATTTATGAAGAATTATTTGCTTAAAAATTACTTCTTTTTTTATAGTTTTTCTTTACAAGACATCTGTACACGCCAAGTTCAACGAAATGGAATGTATTAAAATAAGAAAACTTACGAAGGAAATACTAAAACATCTTTGCTTTTCTCATTATAATGCTGATAAATGCATTAAGCAGCTTACTGCTGTTATTTTGTAGTTTAGTAACACTTATGAAAAAAAACAACACATTTCTTCATTCTTCTTTGATTTAAGCAAGCGAGTGTCCGGAACATAATCTACTGAAGCGGTTTGTTTACATAGCGCTAAGAACAAATTATCGCCCTTGGAATCATTTATCACGGGAATCGCTGGGGGGCGCTCGCAACTTCCGTTTCGCAGTAAGAGTCGAAATGAACCTTCTTTGCGTAGCTGTACTTTCTTTGGTGCTAGTGCGCTAGACTCCAATGCCGGTGTCACCAGTACCAAACAAGCGGCCATGTGTTTGACCGGAGGAGCGTGGGGTGTGTGTGGCATTATGGGGGGCATGTGTGAGAAAACACAAATAACATTAAATTGGGTGGGAAGCTTATCACACACCCGCCCCTCTATCCCCAAGCATTCATATTCGTACCTCATAGATTACATTATTCCCCTTTAAAAACACGTGTGCAGTTGTCTCCTCTTGATGTGTGTTCAACAATACACTCAATTTCAATAACAGGTCATTTCGCCTTAATAGCTGTGTCTAAATTACTCGAAAGCACAGTGCTCGTAACCAACAATCTTCAGATCATTTGCGTGTTATTTTTTCTTTAAATGCAGCTGATGCACATGTACTCGAAAAAAAACCTCGGTGCTCGTCGTAAACAAGCCTCAGAGTTAGAAGCAGATAAATCATTCCTCGATCAAACTTCGCCTCTCGGTGTTTTATCTCTGTCCCAGATTCTTCGTGTTAAAGTAAAGACGACACAAGTCGGAACTCTGAAGAAAATAACACAAGCAAACAAAACAAAACAAAACAAAAAGCAAAAAAAAATCCCCCCCCCCCCCCCCGAAAGGAAAGACATACAAACATTTGTTAAGCTGTTGTGAAGATTCGCTCTTCATTTTTTTAGGTTTCTCTGTGTTAAAAAAAGAGTTGTTGGAGGGTTAGTGGGAAAGGCGATGGTGAACATTGAGGTCTAACGTCTACACCCACCATTGGCGATATGGCAGACGGGGATAACCATCCCAGGGAAAGAGGGGTAAGGACCTAAATCAACTCTGAACCACCAAAGCAATCATACTGCTAAAATGGACAGTGAAAATTGACACATTTTATATCGCCCACCACGGGATTCGAACCTGGATCATCGGTGTGCCAGGCGAACGCTCTACCAATTGAGCTATGGCGGTGGGACGAGGCGATGGTAGGCGGCTGTACGTCTTAAATACATGAATGCCAAAAGACGTTTGTGTCTGGACGCGTGTCCCTTCTGTGTATGTTTTTATAATGATGCATACGTTCGTACAGAGAACAAAGACGCGTCATAGGCACACGCTTGTCCATATAAAAGCGCCTGTGAAGTATACTGTACCTACTAACCAACCAGAAAGCAGATAGCTAGGATTAAGACAGTTAACAAAACATGAAGTTAGTAGAGAGCATCTCTACCTGTAAAAAAAAAAACAGATGAGAAAGAATGACAATTCTTTCATTGTAATCATTCTTATATAGCGCTTTTCCAGAGCCAGAGCTGCTCAAGGCGCTGGCCGATACAGGATCTAACCCAAGCCGGTTGAGGCGCCCATTTAAGTGTTAAAGTCAAATGTTTACCATAAATACACTAGGAGGGACAAAAAAAAGTTGTAGTTTGTGTTTCTTTTCTAAGGCTACAGAACAAAGGAGTCATTAAAAAGGAAGAAAATAAACACACACACACACACACACACACTCTCACAAAACAACACAGCACAACGCAACCACACACACACACACACACATGCACAAAGTAAAGGCCGAAACAAAATACTTTAAAAACGAGATGGTCTGCCTGTGACAGACAAATCAGACCATCACTCTCAGTGACAACATGTAGCCGCTAGATTTTCCCAGTCGTACAGCGGAATAAGCGAAGCTATTAGATCGAGTAAGCGAACCTCTCTGCACCTAAACCAATATACAGATAATTCGGAAAGGTTGAAGCAGCTGGGGATTTAAACTCTTAACTGCCCCGCGTCGGATCAATCCGACAGGTTACGATCGACTTGAATGTATCCGAAGTTTAACACAGAACAAAACAACAAATGGGATGGAATAAAATGCAATATAGGAACTGGAAAATCCCCACAAAACAACACAAAGATGGTGGAAAAGGTAAGACGCAGAGAGGAAACCATCGTTTAAAACGGACCTATCAATCTTCCTTCGGTCACAACAAGTCAATCGATCACATTTGGCTAGAAGATATAGCTGCTGGACATTCCTGGAAAACATCGCTCATAAATCGAAGACAAAAAAGATTATACTGGTTTGAGGGTCTAAGTGCAGAATACTAGTATGTGGAGGTGGGTTGTGTTGGATGAAGAATATTGCAGAATACTGAGTGAAGTTGTACATGTAGGCTACATAGACGTACACCAAGGACGGTTTAAGACGTTCATAAACTTAGTTCTCTTCTTTTCTTATTGTTTTATTCTTCTGTTCATCGATCATTATGTTTATGTTTATAAACAATAATGACTTTTTTCTGAAGAGATCATTCTCCCATTCAATCTTAAACAAGGCCAACCCATTCACCGGACATCTTTATTGCAGTGTCCTGGTGTTGTTGTTTTTTTTTAAAATTTATTCTAGAGGTTTATTGCTGCATTTACTCTTTATTCCAGAGGTTTGACATGATTAATGGTCTGCATTGGTTGAAAGCCGATACGCGGTAAAATTCTTCCCACAATTCTTCTGTTTTGAATACTTTAGGTTTTCCCGGCGCGAGTTTCTCAAATGACAGATCCATCTCTTGTCTGCAAGCTATTACGTGGCCTGACCACCAACCTAGTACCCTTCAATCTTTGTCTTGCAACCGCGACTCGTGTGACTGACCATCAAACGAGAAGCGGCCATTCATTGTCTTGGCAAACGCGAGTCATGTGGTAATCATTTTCTGTTATTTTCTGAAGACGCAGATGGGTCCCTCTGTGTTGTATATCCGTGTCTGGTTTACAAGATAGAGCCGCTATGTGATTGCTTTATCCGTTGTTTAGTTGACTGGTCATTGTCTAGGGCACAAAGTGCATCAGTGTCCTTGTGAAAATGGCCACTATTTGTCCGGCAGGGTTCAGCATGACCCCACATTTAACACGTCTAACAACCGGGGGCTGGCAAAGCTGTATAGATCTACACAGCTTCCTTTATGGGGACAAAATAACACAAGTTTTATTGCTGCTGTTTTTGTTATTGTTGTTGTTGTTTCCTAAACAAGAACGTACGTCATCAAACTCGCAGGTTTTGCATCGCCAGTGTGATTTTCTTAAAACCTGGAGGTTTTAGATTAAAGAGATCCAGTCACGCAAGGCATCAAAACCACAAACAGATAAAGTAAATGAAGTAGACCATTAAGGCGCAACAAGTTGATTTTCTCACTACTAGTCCCGCTAGGCTTTATTCTCTTTATAGTTCAATGGCATAGATATCGGTCTTTGCGCTTCAGAGGTTGTTTAATGATGATGATGATGATAATAATAATAATAATGATAATAATAATAATAATAATAATAATAATACTGGATGCTATACACGCGCCTTTCCCCAAATCAATCAGGCTCAAAGCGCGGCGATCTGTACCAACATACACGCTCAACTGTCTCATACACCCACAACAAATACACATCCATCACTCAAACAAGTGGTGTAAAGGCAAGGAGATCGCTATTGGAAGAAGGAAAGAAATTCGAATTTTTAGTTTTTGAAATTTTATATTGACTGCGTCCAGTGCCATTATTTAAGGGAGGGAAAAAACCGGAGTGCCCGGAGAAAACACTCGGTGACCTCAATAGTCTCGTACCTAAGTCACATACGTTCGCCTTTTGCGGGAATCGAACCCGCGACCTTCGGCATAGGAAACCGGCGACTAATCCACTGCGCCACGAGCCACCCTTGTTTGCGACAGTAGAGAAAAATCCATTCTATTAGGAAGCCAAAGAATATTGCATTTCTGCCTGTGGCGTATTTGGCTACAAAACAATTACTTACTGAGAGTGAAATGCACACATTGAGTGTCGTGTCGTGTCGTGTCGTTAGGGATTGCACCAACCTACATTTGTGGCCTATACCCTGTTTCGTGCTCACTGCTCTGTGTTGTGATGGGAAGAGAAAACGAGTAGTCTGGGACTAAAACCTGGGTCAAAACCATCGTTTATACTATGCGTTTTCAAAGATGAGCAACTATTTTTGCTTAGCACCGCTCCATGCATCAAATCTCAGCAGTTCAAAGCACCACTTCGTCTGTTTCAGACGCTGACACCTCTCATTATGATTGTCAAATATCGAAGAGTGAACAGGAGGATACATCTACATGTAGGGAGATTTCTGATGATGCATGCATGCATGTGGAAGTTTACTAGTGTCGCCAGAGATGTCATTAGTACCTTCAGTGGTAATAAACGAACGGTGACATTGACTACAAAACGAAGTCATGTATTAGTAAGACAAGTAATAAAGACAATTGCAGAAAATGTTTCATATATAGAACACTAACAGAAAACAGTACTTTTTTGCCAGCGATTGTCACATGGTGCTTAACAATACAATTGTTGTAGGTTAACAATAATTCTTCTTGTTCTTCTATTATTATTATTATTATTATTATTATTATTATTATTATTATTATTATTATTATTATTATTATTATTATTATTACTACTACTACTACTACTACTACTACTACTACTACTATTACTACTACTACTATTATTATAACTACTATTACTACTACTACTACCACTACTATCTTCTTCATCATCATCATCATCACCATCATCATTTCTTCTTCTTCTGCTTCTTGTCCATTCAGGCGATGTGGGTTTTAATTCATTTCAATTACATCGTCAGCCTGTTGTGTTAGCCTGATGGTTAAATGGATGGTTAGAGAAACACGTGTTTTCACACAGTATTTTTGTCAGTACAAAGACATGCGATGAAGAGCGTATTAATTACTCCTAGCACCGGATGTGACGCTTTGATATTTAAATGGAAGAAAATATGAATTGGGGTTACAGCGGTATACACAGAGATCATGAAAGAAAGCTGATTTAAAAGTCCCTGAAGAGAAAGAGACAGACATACATATAAAAAAATGAAAATGAAGAGGAGGAGGAGGAAGAAGAGGAGAAGGAGAATGAGGAGCACTTACGCTACTGCTGCTGCTGATGTAAATACTGATGATGATTACAATGATGATAACCACGACGACGATGATGATGACGCTGGTGACGACGATGATGATCATGGTGGTGGTGATTGTAGGTGGTAGTTGTGATGGTTTTAGTGCTACTGCTGCTGATTGTTACCCCCATTGGGTTGCCGGGGGTTTCAGTATAAATAGTATCCCCCACTTTCTGGAAATTTAGTGCTTTAAATTCCCACTGTCGCTGTCTTTCTCATTTGCTCTTTCTCATTCCTGCTCTGTTCTATCAATCTGCTATACTATCTTCTTCTCTAGACCAGTCACCTACCTTTTTTCTTGAAAACTCTTCCGGGACAAGACTCCTTATTTGGGTAGGATCAGCTTGGGAATTTTGGACCCTTTCTGCCAGGTAGTCACTAGGGCTTCCTATGGTGTTATTATTTAGCAATGTAGGCATTTTGTTGATAATTTATAATGATGCTTGTATTCTATTTTGTTTTGTAAACGGGGGTTCGATAAATTAGAGTACAGCCTCAGCGTCCCCTGCGTGGGATGTCTTTATTATAAAGTGACTGGCTGGTGGAGAGCTTTCAGTTTTACCAGTAGGGTTGTTTCAGCAGATCTTTTATGTGGATCAGGGGTTGTCCGGTCCTGATTTGGCTCGGAAGAATCCGCTGGATCTAAAGCAACAATCATGTAATGTAATGTAATGCTGATTGTTGTGGGACAAAAGTCCGAAAATCACGGTAGCCGCTGCGGAAGTCGGTACACTCATGTATGGATATTTGCCCATTGCCATCTCAAGGGAAAAATCACTTGGTGAGTTCGTGAGTATGACTGTTCGCTGCCAGAACTAATAACCTGTATCTATTAATGATGTTTATGGTTCACACTTATCTTAACGTGCTGCAAAATGCTTTTGTGGCCATTGACTCGAAACCTATTAGTTCTGGCCAATGACTAAGAAGTGTATTTTTGGCCATTGTCAAGAAATTGCACTGTGTAAGAAGCTCGTTGTATGCTAATATTTGTCTTTAACAACGATACGAATCGTCTGTAATAAAATGTAAATGTCCACTGCTCTATATTTTGTCGAGTTTTTATTTCTGAGCTTCTGTACCAAAGATCTGGAATTCGCTGCCCATTCTCTCAAAGCAAACTTCTCTCCCCTGAGACTTCTCTTGATGTATACTTCCTTTTTTCTTTTGTGTATATATTATACATGACAACACTGCTGCTGCAGCTGCTGCTGTTGGTGTGTGTGTGTGTGTGAGTGTGTGTGTGTGTGTGTTGTGTAGTGTGTTCCTTTTTGTGTGTCACTTTTGGACTCCAATGTTTGTTAGCGTGTGTATATCTTTGTATGTATGTATGTGCGTTTGTGCGTATGAATGTTTACCTTACGTAATCTGTAGCCTATGTAGATCTCATGTGTGTGTGTGTGTGTGGGTGGGCGGGTTGGTGTGGGTGGGTTGGTGGAGTTATGGGGTGCTAAACTTGCTTTTTAGGCACAAAATGGGCCATTTAGCTAGCGCCCCACCTTTTTCAGCGCCCCACTTTTTTCTAAATAAAGGGTAGTGCTTGTTTAGTACATGGGAGTGCTCTTGTAGTGCATGGGACTGCTTTAAGTACATGGGAGTGCTCTACCCGGACGGGCTGTTTTCTAGACACATTTAAAGTAAAAGTGTTAGGGTAAGGGTTAGCGCTAGGAGACGAAACAGGTCAACTTTTTGGCTAAAATACCCATTTTGTGATTTATTTCTTTCAGATTTAGATGAATTTTGCGCTCTTTCCATTCAAAAAAACGCTTTCGTCCTGAACCCCAATTTGTCATGAACATAGACTTGTGTGTTTGTTTGTGTGTGTGGCTATTGCGAGGTAGCATTTTTAGTACACAAAGTAAGCTAATCCCTTCTCGATCCAATGTAGTAAAATTGCAGCAGGTCTGTCATCCAACGGGGCACAAACCCATAAAATTCAGAATCTGCCCTGTTGGAGGCCTGAAGGATTCCCGCTGGTGCTATTGAACGCAATGCTTTGCTGCCTGCTGTGATGTCGTAATATAACAGTTAACGGACCCCTCGTAACCTCAACCGGACTGTCTGGGACCGGTTTGCTTCCAGCTAACATGGCTGTGTAAATACTCGCTCTTGAGAGTGAGGTACTCGTTGAGTCTCAGCTACGCTGTGTTATGAAGTACAGCCGCAGCAGAGGACAGTGGCGAGGACATATTTAACAACAAACTGATTATCGGATATATAACTGTAACAAAGTTGCTACATTCACCTTGAAAATAGCTGGCTTCGCCGTCACTTACTGTCACTCACAGCATGTCCGATTAGATTTTAATGTGCAAAAATCATCGGTATTCGAAAGGTTTCCCATTAGAAACGCACGCCGTGATCCTAAAGCTATGACCATGGGTGCTTACAAGCCGCACTTGTTTAAAAACAAACTTTCTTGTTGTCGAAAAACTGTCGCATGACTATAGTTTATAATTACAAAGTAGTGGCAAGCAGTCCTTCAAACATCCGCAACAAGTTTTCATGTAGCAAGCTGCTGCTGCGACAAATATTTGACGAGGGTTTTCATATTGTACCTCTGAAATGTGTGTGTGTGTGTGTGTGTGTATGTGTGTGTGTTGGAGTGTGTGAGCATGTGTGTTTGTATGTTTGTGTGGGAACCCAGTGTGTGTGCGTGTGTGTATGTGTGAATGTGTGTGGAATGTATGTGTATCTGCATGTGAGAGTGCGTGCGTGTGTGTGGGCATGTGAATGTGTGTAGATGATAAATCTCTGAGTGATACACTCCGTTTTAAAAAAAAAACATTTTTATACAGAATATTTATCTGGAGCTTAATATCGGCAGGTCCAATCTCTTTCAAAAATTGGGCGTGAAGACATTAAATATTTTGATTATAATTATGTCTTTGTTTAATGCGTTATTAGAAAAGCCAAACTTTTCATCAATCAATGCTCTTTTTCTGTTATTTAATCACGTTTAGTAGTTTTATTTTTCGATCCCACCCCACACCCCGCACCACACCCGTTGTTATTAGATAGAACCTAGTTTTGCAAGAGAGGGCTAAACATGCTGTTCGCTCTTCTGCCAGTTGTCTCTTCATCAATGTTATATCCCGCGGTAATTAAATGGAAAACTTTTTTTTCTTTCTTCTGAAATACGAGAATGTTAAGTTGTCTAGCCCAAAGGGGTGGAGTTGGAGTTTAAGGACATCATCTTATGCATATTGATAACCCTTATAAGATGTGATCCCTCAGGGATGAACAGGTTATTTACTGTTCTTGTTAACATTGCCTTACATTGCCTCTCTCTCTCTAAGTCTCTCTCACACACACACACACACACACACACACACACACACACACACACACACAAGAAAAAGAAAAAATAGAAATGGAAAAAACGAAGAGAAAGAGGAGGAACATGAGGAGGGAAAAGAAAACTGTTTGTAATGCGCGGTAGTGTATTCCATTTTTTCACTGTCCTAACTCTTCGGCAGTGACCGTTTCTATTTCGATTTTTACTTGTATTATATACATTTTCAGTTCGTTGTTCTCACGTATATTTTGTATAGATGTTTCTTCATGGAAGTTATGAAACCCATTTGTACGCAGCGCTTCTGCAACAGCTTCTATCCCCAGGCTGTTGTTGCTCTAAACCGCACTGGCTCTTCTTGTCTGTCCCCATCAGAGGTTTGTCTTCTCGTGATTCCACAGGCTGTGATACTGTTTTCATTTGTATGCAGAGCTTTTTTGTAAATATTAATTCTCGTTTTAAGTTGACGAAGGGAGTGAGCAACTATGGTGCATGTGTGAAAATACGATTTGGCGTGTGTGAGTATGAGTGCGTGATAGCGCATAAAATTATTCATGGCCTCATTTTTTTCCCTGTCAAATTGTTTTATGCTATTTATCTTTTAGAGAGTTTAATTTTCTATTTTGAAATTAGGTTTGATGGCACAGAGAGAGAGAGAGAGACAGAGAAAGAGATAGAGAGAGAGAGAGAGAGAGAGAGGTAGAAAGAGAGAGAGAGAAAGAGAGTGTGTTTGTGTGTGTGTGTTTGTGGGTGTGTGTTTGTGTGTGCGTACATGGTATTTATCATCCTTTATTTTTTTAATCATGTGCATTTTTCCCCCTTAAAACTATAATTTTAATGTTGAATGTATGTTTATACAAATAAAATGTATTCATGAGGTGTAAGTGTACATTTGAGTGTGCGCGTGCGAGTGTATGGGCTTGAGTATGTGTGCTTAAGCATTTTGTGTGTGTGTGTGTGTGAGAGAGAGAGAGAGAGAGAGATAGAGAGAGACAGAGAGAGAGAGACAGAGAGAGATGTTTATAAAGTCAACGTCACTTTTAGTCATATGCATTTTTTGTTTCCATGGTATATTTGAAAGTAACAGTGTTTTTTAAACATGCCTCGATTTACATTTCTCTGTGTGTTTGTGTGAGTATGTGTGTGTGTGCTTTGTGTGTGTGTGTGTGTGCGCGCGCGCATTAGACTTTGTGATCAAAGCTTGTCTGTGAGTGGAATATAATATATACACATATCCATTTTTGATACTGGATGACATATCTTCATTGTGATTGCGATTAATGTTGCCACTGTGTGTGTGCCAAAGCTTTAACTTGAAGTCTTAAAAGGTGTTATGCGGAGCGTGTATGTTTGTGTGACTGTCTACCAACAGCGGAGCACTTTCCATATGCAATGTATGTTGTCATTTGCCTCAATACATTCTGTATCCTGTATTCTTTCAAATTAAAATCTAAGTTTTGAATTCTCTCTCCCTCTCTGTCTCTCTCTGTTTCTCTCTCTGTCTCTCTGTCTCTCTGTCTCTCTCTCTCTCTCTCTCTCTCTCTCTCTGTCCTTCAACTCTGCACGTAACATAAATTATTAAATTGCTTAAACGAAACAATAAAGAAGAGAAGAATAAAAAAGACCGGAGTTTTCCAAATTTAACAAATTAATTGCCGACATCATGCAGTTAGGATATTTTCTGATATTTCATTCAAAGAGAATATTGGAGTAAAGGAACAGCTCTTCTTCCTTCTCTTCACCTAGACTAGGTGTTCGTGAAATAAGAGAAAAAGCCTTCGGTGAATCACGAACTTCTTTTTCTAATGACTAAGTAATCCACAAATATTAGATTGATGTTGGGCTTCACGGAAAGAGTTAATTAGCTCAGCCGGTAGAACCCCAAATTCAAAAGCTCAGTGTCCGAATTTTAAAACTGTCTGTAGGCTGTTTGCCAAAACTTTTACGAAAAATATCAATGGCGGTCCGCTTTGAAATTCTAAGCACCCATGTATTTGGATACTCGAGTGTAGTGTTAAAATGTATTAGATAACAAAAATATCCCCCGCCCCATCCTTCATCTCCTCCTTAAGTTTCCTTTAGTATAATCAGACTGAATCAAGAATGTGTTACCAACAATTAGCTTTAACAGAGCCAGAGAGGACAACATTGAATAATTTAGCTTCAGGTAGGGAACATGACTGCAACAATACTTGAATTTTCATCTGTTACTTTGTCTTTTCTAAACAACTAAGCCTATTTTGGGGAGTCTCGGTTTGATTTGCTACTTCCTGATTTGTTTTGTGTTGCATGAACTGATTTTGAAATATCATCATCATCATCTTCATCTTCATCTTCATCATCATCATCATCATCATCATCATCATCGAAGCACACGAAGACCTTAATCACAGCTCTTGGTGACTCCTATCCAGTGCGTGATCATTACTTAACACGTTCCTGCTGCAGATTAGTTTCAAATGCTATTGCTTTTTCCTTAATAGGCACATTGATAGAAACCTGCCAAGTGTGAAGTCAAACGCCACTTCCTCGAGGACATCCACTGCTGGGTTTCCTTGGAAAAAAACAAAGTCCCGTCAATTAACTTCGGACTCCAGTCGTGTCCGAAACCTTTGACAAGTGTCTCCTTCACGGCTTTGAAGGGTTCAAGATTCAGGGAAATGAAATAAATAGGTCTGAAAGAGCTGCTTGCAGTTCTGGCTTGAAGAAAGATTCAAACCCTAGCCGGCCAATGCGCCAACGTTATAAATAATAATAATAATAATTAGAAGAAGAAGAAGAAGAAGAAGAAGAAGAAGAAGAAGAAGAAGAAGAAGAAGAAGAAGAAGAAGAAGAAGAAGAAGAAGTAGAAGTAGAAGCAGAAGATAGTTAGTTAGTTTGTTAGTTTGTCATTGTGTATTGGGTCCAGCGGACTGCAAAGGGCCCTACAAATTGGTTGAAAGAGGACTCACCCCTAATCCGTATAAAAGATCTGCTGAAACAACCCTAATGGTAACACTGAAGGGACTCCACCAGCCTGTCACTTTACAATAAAGGCATCCCATGCAGGGGACGCCGAGGCTTTACTCTAATTTATCGAACCCCCCTTTTCAAAAAACAAACTATAATATAAACATCATTATAAAATATTGACAAACACATACAATGCCTACAATGCTAAATAATAATACCATAGAGAGCCCTAGCGAACATTTGGCAGAAACCATACAATAATCCCAAGCTGACCCAACAGATCCGATACACAAATGAGGAGTTTGAGGAGAGTTTTCAAGAGACAAAATAGTAGGTGACTGGTCTAGTAAAAAAAAAAGGTATTACAGAGCAGAAGAAGAAGAAAAAGAAGAAGAAGAAGAAGAAGAAGAAGAAGAAGAAGAAGAAGAAGAAGAAGAAGAAGAAGAAGAAGAAGAAGAAGAAGAAGAAGAAGAAGAAGAAGAAGAAGAAGAAGAAGAAGAAGAAGAAGAAGAAGAAGAAAAAGACGAAGACGAAGAAGAAGAAGAAGAAGAAGAAGAAGAAGAAGAAGAAGAAGAAGAAGAAGAAGAAGAAGAAGAAGAAGAAGAAGAAGAAGAAGAAGAAGAAGATGATGATGATGATGATGATGATGATGATGATGATGATGATGATGATGATGATGATGATGATGATGATGATGAGAAAAAGGTAGTACAGAGCAGAGGAAGAAGAAGAAGAAGAAGAAGAAGAAGAGATGTTACACATGTTAATAGCACGTACACTATTATTTAAAACAACCAAAAAACCCGCATATTTTCACTCAAAACATGTGACGTGCGCCTACTTGATGCACACTGTCAAACGCCACAGTCAACTGAGCGACGATAAATTAGTATTATTTGAGCCGCCTGTGACACACACACACACACACACCTACACACACACACACACACACACCCGCACACACACACATACACATACACACACAACAGGAGTATTAATTTAACCAAGTAGAATTGATCCTCCATAGCAAAGAATTAGTCGATCATCAATAGCATAGCGGGTCCTTGTTACGTTGAAACGCGCACGATAGTTCGTGTGAAACGCGTGCGATAGATCAGATCGTTTTATTTTGCTAAGCATGCAGTAATAGAGTGTATTTACCTTTGATTTGATTTTGCGTTGTTGTTAGAAGAAGCTTTGTATAACGTTGATAATTTTAGTTGGTCGATATTATTTGAGAATTTTCTAGAGTTGGTTGTTTACTATCGATCGAAGCGTGTGGATAATTCTAGTGGTAACTAGAGACGCTTCCATCCTAAATAAGGTTGTATGACGTGAGACAGTGATGACGAAATGTGTTCTGATTGGTTGTGGTGTGTCATGCAGGGGTATTATCACCTTTTCTAAAGTGTAGCGAGACTATATATTATTATATAGTGCCGCACTGTTTTAAAAGGTGGTTGATAGTGGAGAGAATTGTAAAGTGGAAGGTTGTGTTGAAAGTAGAGGATTGTAAAGTGAAAAGTTGAGAGTGGAAAAAGCGATTGTATGCAGTTGTTGATGTTCGCTGAATAAAAGTGGAAAACTACATATGACGACTCCTGCCTTGTTGCTGATTGAACGGGTTGCGTGGATAAACGAATTCGAGTTACACTTATCAGGAGGATTCAAGCATTGGGGCTGAATCAACTACTGATAAAATCCAACATCGAGTGTAACAGTCCTATGTATACATAAAATATAGACATACTACTGCTACCGCTATGCTATCGACAATCTATTAATTTTTTATATTGGAGATCCATTCTACTTGGTTATTGCCCCTGTGCACACACACATGCACACCACTAATACGCGCGCACACACACACACCACTAACACACACACACACAAACGCGCACGCGCACGCACAACAAGGGTAATTCCTAAAACTCCAAGCAATCTACCGCCACCTTTGATTTACGACCCAAGTTTCACGTCACCAGAGCATCAGGCCTTGCAAAGACCATCCTCCAAGGCACGGCGCAAGGATGCAGAAGAAGGGGGAGACAGAAAAATAGGTGGGAGGACAACATTCGTGAACGCACTGGCTTGACACTGAGCGAAGCCATGAGGGTTGCTGAGGACTTTGAAAGATGGAGTAAGCTGGTTAAACGATCATCTGTTGTGCACCAACGACCTCCGAGTTACGGGATAGGATATGATAGGATAGTTCCACTCAAACTTTACCATCACCATTACTATCATCATCATTATCATCATCATCGTCGTCATCATCATCATCATCATCGAAGCACACGAAGTCTTTTACATTTTTTGGTGACTTATCCAGCGCGTGAACAATCATTACCATGCTGCAGGATTAGCTTCACCATTGATTTGCGACCCTGGTACCTTTCCCACTCCATGGCGAGAAACCTACCCCTGAGCCACTGTGTTCCATAATTCAGTGGCCATAATGAGGTGGCTGGCTGATATTATAAGTTATACTATATAATAATAACAAGTCATCCCAAAATCCCTTGTTTGGGCCATCACATCATAACTGCGAGCGGTAACATAAATCTATGTTTCTGTCAGTCTCTCCTCATTAATCTTTCCAATATAATCAATATTGTCTCTGTACTACTATTAAATAATCGATTTTTGTCTGACGATTTGTGATTGGTAACGTAACGAACAGTACAAGAGAGAAAGGTCACTTGTCATTCTTTCTTTATTTCTGTCTGTTCACGTCTGTTTTACGTCTTCGTCTTCGTGTTCTTGTCCTTCTTCTTGCAACAAAACATGGAGTAGCTGTAGCTACTCTTGTGTAAAATCATTCAAACTTGTGTTCACTAGATTCACTAAAACCTACCAAATAATATCAAGACAATAACGATGATATTAATGGGATCCTTCTCCACTTCTTCTTTTTCCACTTCTTCTTCTTCTTCTTCTTCTTCTTCTTCTTCTTCTTCTTCTTCTTCTTCTTCTTCTTCTTCTTCTTTTGTGTTTGTCTATGTTCACTAAACAATGCAAATATATATTTTTTATGCGCAATGTTAGCTTAACCAAGTTGTTACTTTAACGGAGACCAAATCATAAACAAAGACAGTTGCCTAAAATCTTCTATGCTTCTGTTTTTCCTCTCTGTATAGAACGGAGTATTAGTTATCGCTACAACACGTAGAAGACAATGCAGAAACTTGCGCCGAATCAGCAGAAGGTGAACTCTTATTCCCTAAAGGGAGGTCAAATCATGAACAACTACAACGATCTGATTAAGGAAATGGCTGGCAAGGAGCTCCGTGCTGTGCCAGGCAGTAATGACGATGTAGGACATGTTCCAGCGTTCTTGTATACCCCTCAAGGACAGTTTGGGGTTTAAAGTTTCATCTTTATGTCTCGGGGGCAAACACAACTCAAAGGAATGAAGATGAATAAAAACAGAAGATCAAGAGTTATGGACGCAAAAGAAGCAATACGACCAGAAGAGATGAAAGAGGAAAAGAAGAAGAAGAAGAAGAAGAAGAAGAAGAAGAAGAAGAAGATGATGATGATGATGATGATGATGATGATGATGATGATGATGATGATGAGGAGGAGGAGGAGGAAGAGGAGGAGGAGGAGGAGGATAAGGATTACATTACATTACATAATTGTTGCTTTAGGTCCAGCGGAAAGAGGATGAGGATGAGGATGATGAGGATGATGTTAACGATGATGAAACGCTGGTACCGTGGAAGAAGAAGAAGAAGAAGAAGAAGAAGAAGAAGAAGAAGAAGAAGAAGAAGAAGAAGAACAACAACAACAACAACAACAACAACAACAACAACAACAACAAAAACAAGAACAAGAAGAACAAGAACAAGGACAAGAAGAACAAGAAGAACAAGAAGAACAAGACAAAATGAAGTTACAAAGGCAAAATAAAACAAGCCGAAACGTGATTTCTTCACGCAATATACCCATGAGAAGTACTTATGTAGGAGTGTCTGTCTGCAAGAACGTTTATTGCTCGCCGTGATCTTCCATTTCTGTTCAAACATAGAATTATAGCTCTCGAAATCAAAGTATTTTGAAATTATTTTTAGTCTGTTGATCCTATCCTATCCTATCCTGTCCCGTAACCCGGAGGTCGTAGGTACACCACAGATGATCGTTTAACCAGCATACGCCATCTTTCTCTGTCCTCAGCAGCCCTGATGGCTTCGCTCAGTGTCAAACCAGTCCATTCTCGAATGTTGTCCTCCCACCTCTTTTTCGGTCTCCCTCTTCTTCTACCTCCTTGCACTGTGCCTTGCAGAATAGTCTTTGCAAGACCTGATCATCTGGTGACGTGGCCATACCATCGGAGTTTCCGTTTCTTCACCACTGTGAGCATGTCATCGTGTTGTCCAATGGCTTGGGTGATGGTCTGTCGGACTTTGTCTTTGGTGATGTGTTGGGTATAGGAAATGCCCAGAAGTCTTCTGTAGCACCTCATCTCCAAGCTTTGTATTCTTCGTTGGAGATCTGCTGTGAGGGTCCATGCTTCGCAAGCATATAGGAAGATGGAGATGACAAGGGAGCGCAGCAGTCTTACTCTGTCTGTTGAAGGAGTCCTATTTTGTCCGATGGAAGACGATATAAAAATAATAATAAATACACTGCCCTACTCCCCTACCTAAACACACACACACACAAGATGGTGGAGAAAATAGTGGAACTGTAAAGATAGAAGGGAGTTTATTTATGAAATTAAACATATGACATTGTTTGATTTCTAGAGGAATAAATATTTCTTTCTGTTGAGTTCCATCACATTGCGGTATTCATTGAAATGAGGTATGTGAAAGATTAGCTAAGGAGGGAGAACTGTCTGTGTAAGCTTAATCATAAAATGTTTTCCTTATTAGAAAAGGCAGTGTATCATATTAATAGCATTTAGAATACAATTATCTATATTGAATTGTTCAAGACTACTTTCTAAATTAATATATGAATTAAGAATGAACGCATGGAACTGTGATGATATCCTGGAGAAGATACGTTTAGCTTACAAGGGGAGTAAGACTTGTAGATATAGATAGATGGGGCTATAGGCTACCTCTATCAGCCGTTCTTTTACAAGAATTCCAATGCGGTGTGAGAGACTAATCACGGTGCTTGGTCACATAAAATTTATATTTGTTCTCGGGTTTTAAAGTATCATTTGGCTCACTTTAAGAAATGCTTATTACTAATCAAATGAATAGTTTACTTGGTCTCAAGAGAAGAAGAGCTTGTGGACACACAACAATACAAATAGAATGACACTAGTCGTATACGTGTATGTGATTTCAACTTTTATATGGTCAACACAAATTCTAAAATTACTTCACTTAAATGTAAATTAATAATTATAATTGTTCAATGTGCTGGGTAATTTCTTTAGCAGTTCTTCTTCATCATTTGCTAAGCATTTCTAGGTTTTTGTAGTATAATAGTAGTTTTCCGAGTTGGTTTAGACTTCACTGCAGTTGAGGGCAACATTCGGGAATGGACTGGCTTGACACTGAGCGAAACCATGAGGGTTGCGGAGGACAGAGAAAGATGGAGTACGCTGGTTAAGTGATTTTCTGGGGTGCTCCAACGAATTTCGAGTTACGGGATGGGATAGGATAGGATATACTAATTCGTGATAGAGAAATTGGAATAAATATAAGGTTTCAGAATTGACGTTACATTAAATGAAACACACACACACGCCCACACACACACACGCAGAGAGAGAGGGAAAGAGAAAGAGAAACAAAGACAGACAGAGAGAGAGACAGAGATAGAGACAGAGAGAGAAAGAAACGAAAGAAGAAGAAGAAGAAGAAGAAGAAGAAGAAGAAGAAGAAGAAGAAGAAGAAGAAGAAGAAGAAGAAGAAGAAGAAGAAGAATAAGAAGAAGAAGATAGCCACCCACAAACGTTATTTTTGATTCTGCAGTACATGAGCAATCACAGCTCTTTATAAACAACACGAAACATCACATTTAATGTTACAGAAAAGGTTAAATAACAAAACATATTTTCTTTCATCTGTCGAATATGGATCAGGAAGCACAGTACTTCATATATTAAATTCTACCAAAATAAGGATCTGATGCTTTTCACAACAAAATAAACACGAATTTCACACACACATACGTACAAACACAAACATGTGCCACACACACACACACGCACACCCACACGCACACACAAACAAACTTCAAACAACATTGCTGGCAATCAAAAGAATATGTCTTTGCCCTCGTCCTCGGAATAGTTGTAATGGTCATATAGCCAACACGTTTTGGGAAAGTACACAGCAAGTACAGACAATTATGTTTATACTGCTTGTTTTTACAGCTCTTTTGTACATTGTGGGCTAGGGGCTCGTTAATAGTGAAGGAAGATTCGTGGTGGAAAATATGGGTGATGGGAGGAGGGATGGAGAGGAAGAGAAAGAAGGAGGAAAGAGCAGCAGAGGAAGGGAGGTTTGAGAGGGGGAGAGAGAGAGAGAGAGAGAGAGAGAGAGAGAGAGAGAGAGAGTGGAGAGAGAGACAGAGACAGAGAGAGCGACAAGCAGACAAAAAGACTATAAGATACATACGTAAAATGGGAGAGTCTGGGTGAATGGCAGGACAGAGAGAGAGAGAGAGAGAGAGAGAGAGACAGAGAGAGAGACAGAGAGAGAGAGACAGATACAGACAGAGAGAGGGAGAGATGGTAAGGTTTTACAAGATTCCCGGAAGAAAGGTCTGTGGACTGAAACGTTGGACTCGAGAACCTCCAATCAAAGATACTTTTTTATCACCGCAAATTGTTTTATTTTTAAAAAGAGTTACTTGTCAACTGTTTACCAAATTTTGTGTGCCGGTAAGAGCAGCCTTGATTCAGCATCCCATTAGACAACGGAAGCACAGCTATAAAGTAGAAAGTTACATTCGGCTCTCCTCTAGAGGCAAACCGCTGAGACGCGGAATGATGTTTCTAAACTTAGATCGGAAAACTGTTATCAAGTTGCTAAAATTGAAAGCGATTAAACTCTCTCTCTCTCACCCAATCTCTCTCTTACTTATAGATAGATAGATAGATAGATAGATAGATAGATAGATAGATAGATAGATAGATAGATAGATAGATAGATAGATAGATAGATAGATAGATAGATAGATAGATAGATAGATAGATAGATAGATAGATAGATAGATAGATAGATATATAGATAGATAGACAGATAGAGATAGAGATATAAATATAAATATAGATATAGATATATTTATTTATTTATTTATTTATCCTATCCCGTAACTGAAAGGTCGTTGGGGCACCACAGATGTTCGTTTAACCAGCGTACTCCATCTTTCTCTGTTCTCAGGAAATAAGACTTTTGAGGTCCAGCTTCAAAGTTCGTCCTCTAATCGTAAGTCCAAAATAGGATTTCGTTTCTAAAATTAAATCAGAGGAAAAAACATTTGATGAAGGTTGGAAGAAAGATAGACGTTATCTATCTCGGTCTCTCTCTAAACCTATCTCTGTCTCTCTAAATATATCTCTGTCTCTCTCTCTGTCTGCCTGTCTGCCTGTCTGTCTGTCTGTCTGTCTGTCTCTCTCTCTCTCTCTCTCTCTCTCTCTCTCTCTCTCTCTCTCTCTCTCTCTCTCTCTCTCTATGTTTGTAGAATTTGTTTGTTCCGTTCTGTTTGCAAAATACTACTACTACTACTGCTGCTGCTACTACTACTACTACTACTACTACTACTACTACTACTACTACTACTAATAATAATAATAATAATAATAATAATAATAATAATAATAATAATAATAATAATAATAATAATAATATGCGAGCGGTAACATAAATCTATGTTTCGGTCAGTCTCTCCTCATTATTCTTTCTAATATAATCAATACTGTATCTGTACTATTACTAAATAATCGACTTTTGCGTTGCCTTTTACAAGAGTTGCGTCCCTTGAGAAAGGTAGCCAATTTTGACTGTCCATTTTAGCATTATTATTGCTTCTGTCGTTCATTGATTTTCTTGTGTTGGTGATCCCCGTCTGCTATATATCGCCGATGGTGGGTTTAGATGTCAAACTACAAGTTTCATTCCTCTTTCTTCTGTTAAGGCTACAAGTCCATCTGGCACATCATGTGATTAAATAAATAAATAAATGACTAAATGTCCAGTATTTTGTCAATAGATTTATACGCCCGCTTTTCTCTGAGCTAAGTATAAAAACCGAAAATGCATTGAATGTCTAAAAGGAGCACAATAAGCAAAATCACACAAACATATGCACACACACACACACACACACACAACACACACACAACAAACAGGATAACAGGAATTTATTTCGCCAATTGAAATGTAATAGATACAACAATCGGAATATTATTTGGTGTTGGACAATGGCAGAATTTTTTTATATTTAACAACATCCACAAATGCACGCACGCCCGCACACACACCCACACATACACACACCCAGGGAGAAAATTGCGTTTTAAGCTCTCCTGCTCAATTACATTTGTCAAACCCGATTGGATTAGCTAGCTAATATGTGTTTTATAAGTTAGACCACAGTACAGCTTAAATAGCATACCGAATATATTATACGGTCAATTAAAGACAACTAAGTTACTGTTGAGCACCAAGGATTGATTGATTCGATGATTAAAATCACAAAGCAAAACAAAATAAACTAAAAAAAAAATACAACGAATGAGGTTATTTTAATGTGTACCGTAAAGAATGAGATAAAGATTATTCTGAGAAAACAAAGTTCCTCAAACATGAGATTATGATCACGACGATCAGTAAGAATAGGAAAGAGAAGATTATGGTCTTAAAACCAGGAAAAGACACAGATGTGAGAGAGAGAGAGAGAGAGAGAGAGAGAGAGAGAGAGAGAGAGAGAGAGAGAGAGAGAGAGAGAGAGGATTTACTGGCGCAGAAAAAGAACGATATGATTATTTCTCCCGCTAGTGTTTCAAGGTTAAGCATTGGTCGAGACATGTCAGGATACTAATTTAATGGGACAAACGAAGAGCAGAACAGAACGAAACAGAGCGCAATGCACTCGAGTCCAGGTGTGAATGGGTACCTGGACCTGGCTACTAAGATATTCTGATTTCGGTTCTAGAATCAGGAAAGATAAACGAACAACTAAAGACGTGGGATATGCATCCTGTATATTAAAGCTAGCTGACCCTGAGAAAAGAGGAGGCCCACAAAGCCTATTTGCCTACGATGGAAAGGTTACGGGATAATCCCTCTATTTACAATTACTGACACAGATCCTAAGATAGTCGTATCTGTGTTTGATTTTTCCACCAGCTGAGAAGTGTACATGTTCTCACAGCAACTAACTGCCATCGGGGATTGGCATCCAGATAAGACCTGAGGATAATCTACTTGATTGCCATTGCATAGATTGCCGCGGACTATACCCTCCCTCAATCCGCTCCGGTATAAAAGACATAATGTCCACCCATCCATGAGGCGTCAATAAATCGGGTGATCCCGTTCTCTGGTGTCCATAAATAAGGAAACATTTCGGTAGTAAAGCGGAAAACTGTACATCTAGCAAGTTGTTACTTTATAAGTAATGGTTTATAAGTGCTATTTCAGAAAGCATTTATGCAATTCTTAGTCGTCCGCATGGTCGTGTAAAGTGTTGTACACTATGGAGTTAATATTATGTCTTTATGTCAGGAGTCTCGCACTGGGAATTCAGGATTTGCGATACCAACGCGTAACGTTGGCAGGTAGTAATTGTGATGGCTAATTCAAGCCATGAGAGGCATTTAAGCGCAACGTCCCAAAGTACTGAAGTCCGTAATTGTAAGACGCACGATCATTTGCAACGATGTTGAATTTTAAATTAACATTACTAAGCAAGAAAGGGAAAGTCTATCGTGGCGATTTGACAGAGTCTTGATCCTCCGGCGTGGGGTAATTCATTAAATTCCGGTATCCGGTACCAAATTCCGGTGCAGTTAATTACTACGGTGTTACTTCAAAAACCTTTTACGTGATTACTACGATGTTACTTCAAAAACCTTTTACGTGACCGTCCGTCACGTCTGTGTTAAATTGCTAAATGAACATCATTATGCTAAAAGAAAGGGAGGTCTGCCCTGCCGTGTCTATATTTCAACAGCGTGGGCCATTCGGCCTTGGTAATTTAGTAGGCCTATATTCCGGTACGAAATTCTGGTGCAGGTACCAAGCAGTTACTTAAAGATTGTTCTGGCGAAGCTTCCGGTTTAAGCTCTGAGGTCCATAATTTTCTGCACAATCATTTGACGTAATGTTGAACGGTTAAAATAACCTCATTCAGGTAAAAAAATTTTAAAAAAGGAACTGTCAGTGGATATGTTAGAAGGTTTGGCCGTCAGGCGTTGGTAGATCAGGAATTTCGGTAGCAAAGAGGACAGTTTGCGTACTTACCTAGGTGTTACTTAATATCTGGTTTTCGAGCCACTGGGGTTCGTCCGATACCATGATGCGGTCCTATAGTATTGCCCAATGCAGTAACAGTTGGACCAATTCCATACGCGTTGTTTTTTTGATGGCTTTGTCCCAGGGTTAGTCCTAGACATCTGTTTTTTTCAGTCTATGCATTGCTGTACGCATTGTCCATAATTATCTGAAACAACGTAATGTACGATCGTCTAAAGTAGTATTAGCTCGCTTACTGATCACCAATAAAAGAAAAAGAAATGCCACGTCCTTCTCCAGTCTTAATGATCTGAACAAGTAATAATGGCAGTTCATCGAAATCGTATTTTCCAAGCAAATCAGCGAGAGAAGGAAATAAGAGTTCAACATCAAGTGAACAAACCAAAAACACCAAATCCGACGGGCTTTATCTGTGACTCTACAGCATTTACCTTAACGTGTTGTATTTAACTGTCCTTTAACCACAGGCATTGATAAGACGTGCAGGATGTGGTCTTTGGCAAGACCATAACACCTCAAAGAACCCTGTTGACGACAGCCTCACATCTGCTGTGAACTTTTCACGATTCTTGATAGGACGATCTTTAGATCATTCCCCACAATAGTACTATTACAAGATACATCCAAAGTCACTATCGTTATAGACAGGGTAGGATGCTTCTTCTTCTTCTTTTCTAGACGTTTTATCTCAGTGCTGGAAACAATTCCCGGAAATTGAAAGAAAACAAATCTAATAATAGATGCACTGAGTTTGTGCAGAACAGGTGTTGTAAATAACCTCTAAGGACAAAAAAGTGTGTCTAAAACAACAAGGAATAGAGTTAATGAAAGCATCTTGAACGTATACAACTGTAAGTAATCTCGCTTGACTAAACCGGGCTATGGAGTCATTAAAACAATCGTGGATGCAGAAACCTTACTAGACACAGTATTCTACATCACAAGCGCATGATCAGAAAAAGTGTACAGTTCTTTTATTAATATGTTTACTCACTCCGACTTGCGCCGTTTTACCCTTTGACAAAGTTTGTCCCTGTTTCCCACAATCCAACAACATGTTTGTGCTTCAGTAGACAGCTGTCAAGCGGTCTACCCTCTCAACAAAAGAAACCGAAAAAATGGCCGCGCCATTCTTCCCAAGTTGATAGATTGTTGTTGTTTGAATGAAAGCCGGTAGCTGGATGTCTTGTCTTTTGGACAAAAGAAGCCTTTCATCTTCTTATTATGTCTGTCGTGAATAGGAGTCTGGTTGATAACAAGACAGCTGGATGGCTGCTGTTCTTTAGGAATGGAAAGGCGCGAAATGACAAAAACACTTGACACTAGAACTGACCAAGAATGACAACTACTCAAAGGAACCAGCAATAGTAATACTGACAAAATGCGAAAGGATGGAACCGACACGTATTTGACAAGTGAGAAAGCAGGAAGCCACAGATAGTGACAAATAGGCCATTTTGTGGCCTAAAAGCTCTGGGATTCTTTGCTCCAAAACTTGAGGGACATTGACCGTCTGGGTGTCTTCAAGAGGCATCCCAAAGGCATACTTGTTCGAACAATAGTTGCTAGCCCTTAACCTCCGTCCTCTTGCTGTGCATCTACTCTGCTCACACCCCCTCCCCTTTCCCGTCTACCACACCTCTCTACCATATACTCTGTCAAATTCCCCCCCCCCCCCACCCCCACCGACCAAACCAGACTAAAATAACAGGACAAGGCGAGGTTTGAAACACACACAGAACAAAGGAAGCAATACGCAATGAAACACGATACGTTATATTCAGCAAAGGAACCATTACCTTAAATGACAAACGCACACAACAATGAGGTTTAATTGACACGAGCAATTGCCTGACAACGAAAATCACTTAAATATTATTACTATACTCCAAGCCATCGAAACCAAGGCGTTTGCTTTGCACAAAAGGAACCCCTTTCCAATCAAGAGTGCGAAATAGATGCCGTGTGAGAAAGGCGACTTTGCTAACTTCAACAAATGAACAAGAGAATGAAACCCTGTGGCCCTTCCTTCGGGTGACTGGGTGAGGGGAGGAGATCAAGGGAAGGGGAGGGGGAGGGGAGTACAGGAAAAAAATCATTAATCAGTCACGCCTGTCAGAGTTTGCCCCCGGATGACCACTACTCACTGGCTCACGGTTATTCAGATTGTCCGGGACTCACAATGTATTGTAGTCCCATAGCCTTGTGGCCGTAGGGGAGCGTGATGTTGGAGATCACACTTATCTTGAGCCAGCGTAATGAGGGTGATGCCCATCTCTCTCCCTCGCTGCTTTACCTTCCCCACCCTTAAGAGAGTAGGTACTCAGTCACAGTTGAGTCAACTGGGGGCGTTGTTATTTGTCGCTTCACGTTTTGCGGTCACCCATCCAAGTGCTAACCGCACTGGACGCACCGTATTAACTTGCGACACAGTAGCGAGTGCTCCAACCACTGCGCTATCCGACACCCCAGAGATGGTAAATCCTCTTACAGAAACCTGGATGGTTTGCTTTCCTGGCAAAATATACCCCAACTGAAAGTCTCGACTTGGCAAACAGTTTACCCACAAGGGGGAGTGAACCTAAGTTAAAATGTAGAATTTGGGTTTAGGGACTCCCACATCCTCATCCACCCCCACTCTCACATCCATATCCTCTCTCTCTCCCTCTCCCTCTCTCTCTCTCTCTCTCTCTCTCTTTCCTTCTTTCATTTTTTTTCATAAGTCCTGCTAATCTAGGCTATGTCAATCCAACGCAAAAATCTGTGTGAACCGAAGGTCAGCATAAATAGTTAATTCAATCTCTTGTTAACCGACAAGCACAACAGGAACAAGGTCAATTCCATAACCTGCTTCCATCTATGCTGTATTCCATTACGACCATCTACGTCCGCATCTACATTGCATCATAAAACCATCTACGCTGAACTCCAATATATTTATAAAACCATCCACGTTCAACACCACCGCTTAAACTATACGCTCTGCAACTACGCTGAATTCCATAACCTTCATATACGCTCTGTTCCTTGGACAACCTAGGTCCTCGCTCAGTTCAACATTCTTCTACGGTGTACATACATTCCGACTTACTTCATTTCCATCATTTCCGTTAACCCCGACTACGCTCAGTTCCGTTCCTCTTATATCAAAGTTCCTCCAACTCATCCATCTAATAGCCACAACCGCGATTCCACTCCCTCCGCCTATGTTTAACTCCTTCGTAACTATTCACACTTTTCTGCTATCCTATGCACAAACGGGAATCCCCGCAATGAAACATACTTCCGGTTTCTTTCTCCGCGTGTTTTAGTGAGTTATTTCCAAATATTCAAGAATAATAACATGTGTCACTGGCCACCAGTACCGTACCCTCACATATTTTTTTGGGGGGGGCTGCAGTTTATTATCCCTTTCTATCGCCAGTGCTGCGCCTAAACCCTACCTACCTAACATTATTTGTGAATTTTTGAAAAATATTCGGAAAAACATAACGCCCAGATGCTGGCTCGAACCCACACCTGTCAGGCGCCATGATTGGTTTCTGGCTTGTGGACAAGGCAAGTTAGTCCCGCCTTAGCCCACTTGGCCACAACGCTCACCTAACATAGTCATCTACTTCGTGTTTTGTGAAGGTTGCGACGGCGAAGCTATGGAAAACTACAAGAGTCTTCAGGTCCTGTTTCACTTTCTGTCGATGATCGACGCACCTCCGAAGTCGCCACAAATACAGGCCTCTACGATTGTTTTTTGCATCCTTTCACTGAGCATGTACTTCCTCCACCGTTTTTATACTTATCCCACTCGTTTTCTGGCTCTAACAATGGTTGTTTTCGGCAATTTGCCATATTTAAAAGTCACGCATCAAGCTTTGATAAAAGCAAAACAAGCTAGACCGGAACTTGGTTTCATTCTAACCTCGTTTTAATTTATAATGGCGATACCCACGAGTTTTTATGAGAGGCGCCGGAAAGTTGTGAATACTGTCAACGCTCAATGTAGTAACTCTCAACTACGCGAAACTCCGTTAACAGGATAACAGGAATTTATTTCGCCAATTGACATGTAATAGTTACAACAATCGGAATGTTATTTGGTGTTGGACAATGGCAGACTGTTTTATATTTAAGAACATCTCAGCTTCGTTATAAAACTGTATTCAGCAAACTCGAGCGTATACGCACTATTCCGTAATCAAGCTCCCAGTCCCTCTCTTTCGGTCGTATAATTATAAACCTCCGAAGTCTGTAATCAAGACCTCGTTTAGCCATGACAAGTCCGAACCTGCGTTTAATACGGTTCACGTGTATACCTATTACAGCCGCAGTCGTTCTAGTGTTTACCCATTCACCAGAAGGCCGACAGATAACGCGACAGATACCAAGGCAAAAAGGGAAGCTGACGAGAAGATACAGAGAGCAGTGAATAGGAGCCGTCAGGTGAGAGTGAATGAAACAGTGATGGGCAAGGAAGAGGTGAAGGTAGATACTACTGAGGAAGAGGAGGAAGACAAAGAAGGGGAAGACGAAGAGGAGGTAAATTGTGATGAGAAGGAGCAGAGAAGAATGAATGCGACAAAGCTGCTGCTGAATATGATGATGATGGTGGTGGATGGTGGCGGTGGAAAGGATTTTCAGAAGAGATGTTGGAGAGAACTTTGTTAGGTTAGTTAAGTTTGTAATGTCAATAAGAAGTTGAACGATGAGGAGGAGGAGCTGGATGCTGGATGCTGCTGCTGATGATGATGGTGATGCTGCTGCTGCTGATGATGATGACGATGATGATGACGATGATGATGATGATGACCACCCATTGCACATAGCTACGATCGAAAGAAAGTATACTCCAGGCACACGCTGCGCAGCAGGCCAAAGTATGTCCCTTGTCCCTTGAAGGGAGTTAAGCGAGGTTAGCAGCCTGCTCAGTTACAGTGTCGGTGAAAGACCAAACTGAAAAGTAAGTTTCGTCTCCTATAGGCGACGAATTAGGTCACGCTGTATTTGTTTCTAGGTCAACTGTCTTTTACGAACCGTTTGAGAATCTTTTCGAACCGTTTATTGACGCCGGATAGTGTCCTCACTTGGTTTCATACAATTTAAGAATCCAAGAAGGCAAATGGGTTTTTGGGACGGAAAAAGCATTTTTGTAGAGAAAAGGGTTAGGGCAAGGGCAAGGGCTAGGGATAGATCTACAACTAACCCTTACCCGAACCCTTGTAGCCATATTTCGCTCATTCCGTCACTTTTAAACAGCACTGCGCTTCGCATCCGCGGCCAGCAGAGAGCCCAAAGAATACTTGGAAGAGATGGAGGGAATACTTTCACCTGCTGCTACCGGGAGTTTTGGCGATACTTTCTACCGATCGCAGCAATGTGTATTACCTCTGATGACGGTGATGCTGCTGCTGCTGCTGCAGCTGCTGCTGCTGCTGCTGATGATGATGATGATGATGATGATGATGATGATGATGATGATGATGATGATGATGTGGAGAAGACGATGGAGCTAGTATTGAACGAGAGCAGTCGGTTAAGTTAAACCCACACTGATAGCAGATATGTTGAAGGATGAAACTCATGAAGAGGGGGCTGAGAAGAAGGGAAAGGTGTTGATGGTGATTATGGAAAGCGAAGTGCCGACGAAGATGGAGTAAGTTTTGAATGAGAATAATCAGTAAAGACTGTTATGATACTGAGTAAAAAGGGGGAGAAGGTATTGGTGATGATGATGATGATGATGATGATGATGATGATGATGATGATGATGATGATGATGATGATGATGATGGTGATGATGATGATAATGATGATGAAGACGGAAAGGGAAGCTCAAGGGAAGATAAAGCAATACATGACAGCATTCAGTTAAGCGAGCATGCCAACTGATTAAGGTGAGGTGTAAATGGGATATAAGATGATCATAATAGAGCTGATGAGGAGGGGGAGGCGGAGTAAGAGGATGGTTTTCATAATGATGACGATGATGGCGTTGGTAGTGGTGGTTGAGGTGATGATGATGATGATGATGATGATGATGATGATGATGATGATGATGATGATGATGATGATGGTTGTCATATCGGCGGTGGTATTGTTCTCGCCATGAAGTATCTTTACACTACACTGACGTGGTGGTAGTGATGGTGGTGGTGATGATGATGATGATGATGATGATGATGATGATGATGATGCTGATGATGATGATGATGATGATGATGATGATGATGATGATGATGATGATGATGATGATGATGATGATGATGGTTGTCATATCGGCAGTGGTGGTGGTGATTATGATGATGATGATGATGATGATGGTTGTCATATCGGCGGTGGTATTGTTCTCGCCATGAAGTATCTTTACACTACACTGACGTGATGATGGTGGTGGTGATGATGATGATGATGATGATGATGATGGTTGTCATATCGGCGGTGGTATTGTTCTCGCCATGAAGTATCTTTACACTACACTGACATGGTGGTAGTGATGGTGGTGGTGGTGGCGAGGTGATGGGGGTGGTGATATCTTGTACTGCGCTGGTATAGATGCGGCGATCTCATGATTTTCAAATAACGATTAGGAGGAGGAGGATGAAGACGGCGACGACAATATCAACGACGACTACGATGACGATGATGATGATAATAATGATGATGGTGATGAAGACAATGATGATAATGATGATGATGATGATGATGATGCGATTGATGCCCTGCTAGAGGGTTACCGATTAGAATTTAACTAGTTTACGGCTATTTGGTTTCTAATCATGTAGAAATTGCACTTTTTGGTGAAATCGATATCACGCTGCTGATCATGCTGAAAATGCAAGGAAGCACAACCTTATTAACCTTACGCAAATGCGGACCGCGTCCTACGCTTTTCCTTTTACTGCAAGGGGAGAGGGTGGGTGGGAGTTAAATGGTTTATTATTCCATATTCCTGGCATGGAAGTGGTGTGTGTTCTCTCCCGTCCCTCTCACTCCACTCCCACCCTTTCTAAAAGATGATGATTTGTTAGCATGGTTGTAAACTGTCACAGTCTCGCCTATGGACACTTTAAGCATTGATTGTCTATTTTATTCTATCTAAACTGCATGTTACAACCTACAGCATTTACCTTGCAATTCGCCATTATATGATGGAGCTCTATATGCATAGGCAAGACAGATGGAAATTGTCAAGTAAAACAATTTTAGAGACTAGATTAGTTAGACAGGAACTATCTATAGAATACATATAATAAATACTTGTTAGGTAGAAACTTTCTTAGTGCTCTGTCCAGTTCTGTAGTTGAAACTTTGGTAGAAGTGCAACTCAGCTCCCATTGATGCGTCTACCAATACAAGATGACAAAAATCTAAATAAGGCGAGACAAGGGATTCCCAGAAATATCTCGCAGAGGATTCTGGTTGCAGCCGATTATTGACAAATCAAATCATAGTATCGATCATGGCTTTGACACGGGCAGAATATTCTGGGAAAACGTACAGGAAAAGAGAATTTGGGGGGATTTTGGGAGAGACACTCCACATGTTTTCTGCCATAAATAACCAGAGGCCAATGACCCTCATTTCCCACCACGCACTTCCTTCCTCCCCCCCCCCCCTTTTCCCCCTAACCTTCCACTCCCACTTTCTTATCCTCAACCCTATCAAAGGCATGCCGGCTACAAGGGTGCAAGAGTCACACGCAGACAAAGTTGATCAAAATCCTCTAACCCTCTAATATAAATGATTCCTAAACCGACTGTTTCAATCATATTAATACCGACATCGCTCTGGGTGCTTTGCGGGTCATTAATACTTTGTCCCAGTATCGTGGAACCTTTTCATAACTCTCTCTCTCTCTCTCTCTCTCTCTCTCTCTCTCTCTCTCTCTCTCTCTCTCTCTCTCTCTCTCTCTCTCTCTCTCTCTCTCTTTCAAAATCCTTCCCTCTAAATCTTCCTAACTGCTTATAGTTCACAGGTGGATCAAGTTTAGTTCGATGATACCACCTTCGGAAGTGCATGGACTGTGCACCTAGAATATTCCATAACTGCTGGCGAACATATTTAGGAAAGGAAGCTGGGTCGAATGTGATCAGTGGGAACCAGACCTTAATCATCAACATCATGCCTATCAAGGGATTTCAACAGTACAGCTGGGATAGCCTAAACGTTGTTTTTTTAAAAAGAGGTGTTACATTTTCGCGCGCACAAGCATCAAATGCGAGTAATGTTCGATCTCTGCGCACTGCCTTGCATTATGATAAACCGTGTTTGACAGAACTGCATGTTTTAATCTCAAAGGGAGTCTGGTACTGTTATAGTGTCAATTTACAATATTGCGTTGTTGGCCTTTAAAAAAAGCCATCTGACGAGTATTAGGTGCAAGAAAACTGTACTAAAGAGAATGACAGGTCAGCAAGAATATTCCCGAGTTCAAGCTAGCACGCCTGTAATGCAGATTGAGTGGTCCTTGGCAGCTATTTAAACGCTGTCTGACAGGTGACATCAGCTAGTTAACTCGCGTGATGCACGTATCTTTAAGATATCCCCGGTATCACTGGTGTTGCAGGGAGTGTGCCCTCTGGGATATTTGTCTGTCGGAGACTGAACAGACGTCGCGATCAGCACATTGCCTTTCATGACTCAACGCGTTTCGAAGTACGTGTATATTGCCAACGCTGCATGACAGAATCAAACAGTGGGTGATTTTAGCTGGATTACATTACAAAAATTCTGAAACCATGTGTCAGAAAAGTCGAGATATTAGCGCCAGCGATATGATCACTATTGACAGTTGTAATCATTCAGTCTAGCACGTAGACGGTTCAGTCTTAATCATTCAGACCAAAACGCTTGACAGAGGATTAAAAGCTTTTTTTAAAAATTTCTTTCTTTTTTTTTTGCTCTTAACTTTAGACAAATTTGATAGTGCAGTTCGGTCTTACTATTATTTCTGTGCGGCTTTTTTAAAAAGCAGTTTAAAATGTTCATTACTTTTAATAATGCATTGACAAACAAATTTTTTTTATATAGATTTGACGCCATGCAAATCAACAAACAAAACAGCACCAAAAAGAAATGTTGCAGATGTCTCTAGTGAATTAGATCTTCGGCCTTAATGAATGTTTCAAGCAATTTTCTTGCTTAAGTGTCAGCTTTGCCGAGATAACAAAAATACACATACGCGTTGCTGCGATTAAAATGGGAAGTTATTTCCCCTTTTTGCCATTCAAATACGACGTTATTTCCCCTGATCTCTCACAATGACTCGATTCCTGTTTAACGTTTATGAGTGTTCTGCAATTTCCACACATATATCTGACTTAATGGCTAGTGAGATTTGGCGGATTAAAATCCAGGACAACTGACGTCATTGTACTGGTAACATGTATAAATATCAAGGCTTTCCAGATTAAAGTTGTCGCACACCAATTAGAATAAAGTTGTTTACTCTCTCTCTCTCTCTCTCTCTCTCTCTCTCTCTCTCTCTCTCTCTCTCTCTCTCTCTCTCTCTCTCTCTCTCTCTCTCCCCTCCCTCGCGTGCTTGGAATTATTTCTGATTATAAATTTAGATGGCATAAACATGTAGATTACGTTGCCCAGCAAGAATTTCAAAAAGTCACAAATAATGTTAGGTAGGTTGGGTTTGGGCGCGCCACTGGCTGCGACTACGCCTTCCCCGGGGGAGGCGGCCCAGAAATCCCCGATAGAAAAGAATAATAAACTGCAGCAAAATAAATAAATAAATAAAAATAATGAATGTGTATATTTCCAATGTATCTCATGTGCCCTCTAGGATGCGAGAGTGAATGATTAACTTTTATTTTTTGTAATAGATGTAGATACGTATTTTGTGTTGCATAGCATGCGTCCCGTTATTATTCTATGTTTTATTTGTATTGTATCCATGTGGCCCAAAAGCTTTAATGGAATAAAGCGTTTTTGACTTTGACAACAATAATAACAACAACAACAATAATAATAATGAGTAACAATATTAGAAATATAAAACAGTACAATGCGTTGCATCTCTTATGAACCAGTGAACCAGACAAAACTTTACAGAAACGTAATCTTAGAGTGTGGCATGGCGCTGGGAAGACAGTCTTGAGGTCAGTAAAGCAATTAACATCCGCCTATTGGGGATCACAGGTGTTGTGTGCAAGCAAAAAAAATATCCCACACTACAGAGTATCAATGAGAAACTGCGGAGAAAACCTGTTACAGCATTTATTTGGAAAGCATTAATAAGGGTATAAACTAAAGATACAAGGATACAAACGCTACACAATGCTTTTATAGTGTAGTGCCAAGGGAAACCATACAAGCAATACATTTTGGCCAACGCTGCTGACCGTTCAGTTCAGTTCAGTGGTTTGATTAACGTCCCCACACATAGTGCGTATGGGGACAACACGTTAAACAAACCCACCACTAATATAATTCTGGGTCCGTATTCAGAAAAGGCAATACCCGCTGACAATTTACCATGAGGAAGGGTCAAATCTTTACCGTCCGCTGGTTTGGGCTTGTCTGGTATTCAGAGAAGTTGAAACTGCCCTGCCGCTCAGCCAAACGGCCGATAATTTTACCGACGCTACCCCCTTCCAGTAACTCGTACCTTTGCCGAGGTAAAAATGGCGAATGCAAATGTTTTCGCATCGGAGACGAAGGAACAGCGTCTTTCGAGACAGATGAAATCTTCTAAATATAATTGAAGATGTAGAACATTACAGGAAATTCAAATTTCGAAGAATCGACATCGTGCGAATTGTGGATGAAGTAGGAGAGGAGTTGCAACATGCGAACCGGCATCGTCACTTCTTCCTTCACTGCAACTGTGTTTAGCACTATGTTTCCACTTCTGTTTCTCATGGTGCCAGTAAAATTGCCATTAAATGCTTTCTTTTTGATGGTAGATTAATGACCGAGGCGAAGTACGAAAGTAAAATGTGTTTGGTTTTCATTTCCTGTCTAATTAAACTAAACATTTTCGATGAGAAAGGTTGCTTTTTCTTGTGTGTGTTCCATCATCTGCCATGGAAGCTGTTGTGCTGTTGTCATCGAAGAGCGCATGCGTAATAAGAGGGGGGGGTCAAATTTAGCTCTCGGTATGGACCATGCGTCAGGTAGGCCTTTTTTGAATACCGAGCAAAGATTACCGGCAGTTTTCTCCAACCCTAAGGTAAGAGAAAATTACCGCAAGGTCTATACCTTGAGATAAATAACCTATCGGAGGGTTTGCAAGCGGGTCTTTCTGAATCCCGACTCTGGAGGATAAGCTGACAAATGCAAGGTTAAGAAATTAAAATAGGCTTAATAATCTTCGTCACAGACTGACGATAGTAATAATACAAGGAAGCTTGATCAAACCCGTTGTGCAGTTGTAGAAATGAACGCGCATAATTATATAATCTTTCAGCTTTAATTTACTTGTAAAGTTATTACTTTTCTTAATATAAAATTTGAACTTATATACGCAGCCATCAAACTCAATTCTTTGAATTCCTGCTTTAAGATCTATACATGACCAGCAAATTGTTGAAGTATCTTAGGGACAATCATCCACTACCATTGGTAGTGCAATCCAATTCTCTTTCTGTTCCAGCTCTTTTTTTTAAAATCTTTGTGTGTGTGTGTGTGTGCCTTCAGCACACGAGGAAACTTAAGAATATGCGCCGAATCTGGGCCGTTTGACAGAGCAGTTATGAGGATCGGACGCTCGTAGCACTTTCGGGTGGTGTGCCGTCACAAAAGCGGAATTTTCAGTCTCACTGGCCCAATGACACTAAAAGTGCTCCCAGAATAAAAACAAATTGTCTGGTCAGAATGACCAAAACACAACTGAGACATAATTTCTAGACCATTATTCAGACTAAGGAGAGAGTGGCACTCGAAACATCGTGGAATGGAATGCACGTGTGCTGCAGCTGCAGACGATGTCAAGTTTATTCTTTTGTCTGCGGTCCTATATATACGTGAGTAGATGTATTATGCAACAGATCCATTGGGCATCTACAATCAACTTCCACCTTTCCTCCTTTATTTAATTTGGAGACGGCAAGGCTGAAGTCAGTAATGGCCTGTCTTAATTGGAAGGTTCGTTCATCGTTTCTCGAGACTTTCAGATCCCAAACGTAGATTCCTTTGTCCAAAAGGTTCAGGAATCTAGCTTTGGGATCGATAACCTCGAGAGAAAAAAAGGTTCGTGAACCTCCGCGAACCTTCCAATTATGACAGGTCATAACGTTCCCTCTTTCGGTCTCTAGCTACTGTACAGAACAGGTTCGAGGAAATAAACAATAATGAATTTTACTATAATTATCGAATGTTTAAGCTACATTTTGAATTTGAAAAATATTCGCATGTTCTACCAACAAATCTTGCAATATCTGTTCTAAAGTTTAGGACACTTAACCACAGAATGCCAGTGCAGAGAGGCCGATATTTTAACATTCCTAGACACGAACGTGTATGTCAAAAATGTAATAGTGGCGATCTTGGTGATGAGTTTCATTATTTATTTTTGTGTTCACATTTTTGTAACTCGAGAAGAGATTTATTAAAATCATATTATTATAGATATCCCAATGCCATCAAATTTCAAGAATTAATGTCATCTAACAAAAAGTCAGAATTATTAAAGCTTGTAAGTCTAATGAAATTAATAATTAAACAAATGTAAAGTTTTTATCCCATGTCAAAAATTAATATAGTTCTGATGTTGACAGGTTATGTGTAATAAAAATTATTTCAGTAGTTTGTCATTGATGTGTTTAGGTTGAATTGTATTGTTAGTTATGATTCATAGTTGTTGTCCCCAATCAAGTTCTTTTTTTCTTCTTTTCCCCACTCCATACCTCCCCCTGCCACCTCCCCCCACTCCACGCTATCCCGCTGTATAAATAAATAGTTTAAATTTTTTATTTTATTTTTTAATCTAAAATGTTAATTAATTATTGTGCATGTTTGTGTATATTATTTTAACAATGTCCATGTGCCCTTAATGGTTTTTTTCTGGAATAAATTTGCCTTGCCTTGCCTTGCCTTGGTACCGAGGCTTATGTTCATACTCGCAAACTCTTTAATTTGAGAGACTTATATCACGTAACTTGAAGAAAGCAAGCAATGGTAGCGCTGCATTATGAGACTTCTAGATATGCCGTAAGGAGTCCATCTTACTACTACTACTACTACTACTACTACTACCAGTAGCAGTCTTGAATAGAATGAATACATAAGTGTGTTATTGTTAGTCGTTTCCAGATGTGCGAAATGTTTATTCCAAGATCAATCTGGTTCGTCTGCACGTAAAGAACTGCACAGCATCACGCGGTTTAGTTCTGCAAGATGATGTATTGAACATTCAGTTCAGATTCAATATTTTATTTAAATGTTGGATTATTTTTAAAGATCGGGATAAGTAAATTGAAAAAATATTTTTTATTTTTATTTTTTATTATTATCATTATTATTTATTTAAAAAAAACAACATGTTTTTTATTTTGTGGGTGGATTTTCATACTTTGCGTTTTGTTTTGGGAGAAGCTGTTGAGTTCAAAACAGTCTCTTTTGAGCTTCCCTAAAATACTTCTTACTCTGCACATTTATCCTGGGTGGAACTGCACTGTAGCTGCTATGCCTAGACTAAGAATTCGACCATATTTCCATCGTTTGAGTAAGTAACCTATTCTTCTGCAATATGTAGCAAGATTGTTGTCCTCTTCCACACAATGCACTGCTAATGCGAAAATGGCTGCTCTGGTTTGCAAACACAACCATAAACAACAACTGAATACTGCATACACATAATATTGATAGGCTGTTGTTATTTCTGTTTTTCTCTACATAGAATAATGGGAATACAAAATGGGGTGTAAGTTACAACTTACCAAGGCCACAACTCATCTGTATGTATAGGTGTCTGGACGGCGGTGTTCGCAAAGAATAGGCAAAGCATGACTACTGATTGTTACTGTCACAGGTCACTGCCAGATTGATGCTTGTTTCTATAAAATGTTACGACTTTAAAATAGTTAATTGCATAGTAGTAGTAGTGGTAGTAGTAGTAGTAGTAGTAGTAGTAGTAGTAGTAGTAGTAGTAGTAGTTGTTGTTGTTGTTGTTGTTGTTGTTGTTGTTGTTCTTCTTCTTCTTCTTCTTCTTCTTCTTCTTCTTTTTCTTCTTCTTCCACCTCTACTTCTTTTCCTCCCCCGCTGTCCATTGATACTGATAATCAGATTGATATATGTTCGCGGTCAGCCGATCATCGTTTTTCTTCAAGGATATAGATCCAGTGAAATGCTTTGGGCCTTCAGTCCGAAACCGCCATGAGAGTTAGGCCCCAATTTTCCATCAATATAACACAGTGCTCAATAGCTTCCTTCTTCTCCTTCAATAAGGAATCTTTTGGCACAATTAAACCGCTAGTTACGACGTTGCTGTCCCAACTGTGTTTGGAATGATACCATTATTTCGTAGGTTTGTTTTTTTATGTTGTGTCTCTGTGAAAGGATTATAGACTACTAGTGCTAGTATCCTTCTTGGTTGAAGTCACTATCCAACAGAGTTACGGTCATCCAACTTTCCTATAGGATTGCGGGATGGCACAGTTTCCTGTACTTTCTTCGTCTTGTTTTTCTTCCTTGATGCAGCTGCTAAGTCAGGGGCTAAATAAACAATGCAATATGTTCATCTTCATATTCCACTTTGACTTCATGAATACGTATCAACTTTAATGGCCATAAAACATAAAAAATATAATATTAACCTGTTGACATAAAACAATACCATCCATGCATGTTGATATTAAGAAAGTTTTAGATTGAGCCAAATAAGTAATATTGACCCTTTTTATGTAAGGAGAACCGATGAAATTGTAATGCATTTAGAACTAAATACGTTAAACATGTTTTATGTGTATGTAATGGCATTATTTCTCAACAACATATACTTTCGTGCTTTACATTAAAACAGTTTATACCGGTTAAAAAAAGGTGGTCCCATAGCTTTGTGGCCGTAGGGGAGCGTGATGTTGGAGATCACACTTAACTTGGGCCGGCGTAATGAGGGTGATGCCCATCTCTCTCCCTCGCTGCTTTACCTTTCCCACCCTTAAGAGAGTAGGTACTCAGTCACAGTTTAGACAACTGGGGGCGTTGTTATTTGTCGCTTCACGGTTTG
>CM072511.1:86898053-86975553 GCA_036898135.1 Oncomelania hupensis | reverse complement strand
GTAAGCTAGTTACTTTCTCATTATGTTCTGTCTTTTTGAGAAAAAAAAACACGGTGTTTGGTCTTCTAAGACTTTCTGGTCGTTTCTGTAACTTTTAGCTCTCTCCGATAATGGAACAAAAATCACAAATGACTTTCTCTGACCCTGACTTTGATGTTTTAATATGAAATGCAGAAATGCTACTTCTGTACTTTTGGTCATGTCTAATGGGCCTTAATATGTTTTAGCTTTAACATCAAAAGACTGTATCCTATCCTATCCCGTAACTTAAAAGGTCGTTGGGGCACCACAGATGATCGTTTAACCAGCGTACTCCATCTTTCTCTGTTCTAAGCCACCCTGTATTATGAAATAGGTTGCATAGTTAGGTTTATGTTTTTATTTGTTCATTTACTACCGCCGCTTCTCATTCTTTTGCTTCAGTGTTTATTTTTCTTCTATTGCTTTCATCTTCTACTTCTTCCTCCTTGTTCTATGGTTACTCTACTTCTTCCTCCTCTTATTTTTCTCCTTCTCTTCCTCTTCTCGCTCTTCTTCTTTTCTTCCTCCTTTTCTTCTTTTGTTTCTTTTTCTTTGTTTTCCCATTCTTCTCAGGGTTATGACATCCCGAGAGAGAGAGAGAGAGAGAGAGACAGACAGACAGACAGACATAGAGAGACAGACAGATAAATGAAGAGACAAAGACAGACAACGTTCTCGTGAATTCTCTCACGTGTCTTTAAGAATTCAATAACACACTACTTCGAAAAATATGTGTAAATAATATTAAAGTTTAAAAAAATAAAAATAAAAATTAAAACTTGGTGCATATAAGGTGTCTGTGTGAAAGACTTCCTGCAACTAAGCTTATATCCTGCGTATCTGAAATACTTCGACACATTACATACGTTAAAGTAATACTTTCGCAGAGAAAAATGGAAGCTCGGATGATACGACTCTAAATTTCAGACATTGAAGAAGCCCGTCTGTTCTATAAGTAATCGACCTAATGGGTAAATATACAATATAACCCGCACTCTCCATTACTAGGTTTTGTACAATTAACCACGGATATTATCTGAAGTCTGTAACTGTCATCGCGTCTTATGAGGCTTCTAGACGTGAAAGTCTTTGAAGGTCTCTCGACTTTCATTTCGTTAAAAGTAATGATCAAAACAGAAATGGCAGTGTGATGGATGTACGTTAGCGCTTTGAGTACGTTCGCATGGAAAATGTGGCGTGCTGTACAGACTACATCATCATCGTGTAAGTCAGAGTATAAGAGATGAAAGTACAAACCGAGGTCTAACCTGTGCACGCACGCATTCCATAGCACGGGCTTTAAAGATCCTGACGCCCATGTCCTAGACGGGTGAGTGCCGGGTACATAAATATAGGCAGCAAGCACTAGGTCCCTTCTTCCTCAACCCCGGTCGCCCAGGATTGTGTATACTCTGTTATCTGGGCGCCAGACTATGCGCCCAAAAGCTTCAAGTGGGCGGCATAAGTTAGATCCTGTATCGAACATCGCCTCGAGCAGCTCTGTATAAGAAAGATAAAATAAACAAATGCTGTACCCTAAAGGGTGCAGAGTTCCGTCTCGTGCTGTCTCCCGTGCCTACACGCATACACACACACACACTCTCTCTCTCTCTCTCTCTCTCTCTCTCTCTCTCTCTCTTTCTCTCTCTCTCTCTCTCTCTCTCTCTCTCTATTTCAGACAATAAAGAAGGACACAAAAAGAGAAGATTGAAGAGAAGGTGGAAGAGGGGGATTATAAAGATACTATTCCAGGATTTTAATTATACTGACGCTCATGTTCGAGGTGGTTGCCAGTGAAATAAACACAACGACAGAGGCGTTAGACGACGTGCCTAAGAATGCAAGCTGGCGCCTCGGACGGCTTGAGCTATGGGGCGCCATGTGTCCATTTATTCTATGTGACCATTCTATACATAGAATAAATTCTATGCACATAGAAAGCATTCTATACACACAAAAAGCATTCATTAGTTGAAATTCCATTTATAAAAAAGAAACCAATATTGTAAGTCATAGAATAAAATTCTTTGTATAGAATAACATTCTATAATATAGTGTAAAATTCTATGTCCATAATACAATACTATGTATAGAATAACATTTTATAATAGAGAATAATATTCTATGTATGTAATACAATTCTATATTATAGAATGCACTTGTATGCATAGAATTATATTCTATAACATAGAATGAATTCTATTACAAAGAATGAATTCTATAACATAGAATGAATTCTTTAAAATAAAATAAATTGCATGACATAGAATTATTTCTATACGCATAGAATTCATTCTATAACATAGAATGAATTCTTTAACATAAAATAAATTATATGACATAAAATGAATTCTATGTGCATAGAATAAATTGTATAACATAGAATGAATTCTATAATAAAGAATGAATTTTATATGCATAGAATGAATTTTATAGCATAGAATGAATTCTATGACATAGAATTCATTCTATGACATAGAATGAATTCTATAGGCATAGAATGAATAGTATAACATAGAATGAATAAGATGACATAGAATGAATTCAATGACATAGAATGAATTCTATGACATAGAATGAATTCTATAACATAGAATGAATTCTATAGCATAGAATGAATTCTATGACATAGAATTTATTCTATAGCATAGAATGAATTCTATGTTACAGAATGAATTCTATGTCATAGAATTCATTCTATGCTATATAATTCATTCTATGATATAGAATTCATTCTATGCTATAGAATAAATTCTATCTCATATTATTCATTCTATGTCATAGAATTCATTCTATATTATAGAATTCATTCTATGTCATAGAAATCATTCTATGTCATCTTATTCATTCTATGTCATACTATTCATTCTATGCTATAGAATTCATTCTATGTCATAGAATTCATTCTATGTCATAGAATTCATTCTATGTTATAGAATGAAATCAATATAAAAACGTTTTTTTAAATAGTAAAAACTGGGGCACTGTCAAGGTATAGAGAACATTTTGGGATATTGTGATGTTTTGAACATAGCACACTCGTGCAATAATGATTACAGAGCGATTTGTCACTGACATTCAGTTTAGAGTTGACGACATGCAGTGCTTCATCATTTGCGCTCGAAGTGGAAATCGATGAAAGGAAATGTTCTTTTCTTTGCAGAAAGGTTTTACGTCGGAGTTAGAGCATCCAAACGCAGCACAGTACTTCACCATTTTCAAACTCGATCACGCTGTGTTATTCCCGCAGCAATGTGGCCGCCACGCCTTTGTGCATAGCGCCCTGGGGGGGCCGCTTGGGGTGAAATAGATTTTTTGCAATATTCAGCTTTAGGAACCTTTCATTTATTATGTCTCAGAGTTGTATAGCAATATTCGACCTTTAAATATATTAATTATTGCTTTTTATGAGTGTACAGTACGGTTATTTCTTCGGTATTAAGCGAAAAGAACTGATTATTTAATTAGATTTTGTCACTATAAACCCTTACAGAACCTCAGCACATTGTAATGAAAAAAGCAAGCACGCAGGGGCGGAGGGGGGGGGGGAGGGTGTGACGTCAATTATTTTTATTGCTAAGCGATCTATTCACACTAATTATACCGTCGAAGTCGTCAGCATCAAGAAACCTAAATGCTTGTTCACGAAATTATGATGTCTGATAAAGCCGCAGAGCGCTTGGTACGTCAGCCATTTCTTCAGTTCTCGCGCGCGTGCAAGGCTCCACGTGTCCCTTTATACGTCACAGCCTCGCTTCACATAGAATGACCTAGTTGCGCATAGAATGAGCATTCTATGTTATAGAATGAACATTCTATGTTATAGAATGGATTCTATGTTATAGAATGAACATTCTAAGTTATACAATGGATTCTATGTTATAGAATGAACATTCTATGTTATAGAATGAATTCTATGTTATAGAATGACCATTCTATGTTATAGAATGAACATTCTATGTTATAGAATGGATCCTATGTTATAGAATGAACATTCTATGTTATAGAATGAACATTCTATAACATAGAATGCATTCTATGTGCACCAAATGTTAAAAAACAATTCTATGAAAATAGAATGTATTCAGTGTTGCGAATAAAATCCATTTTATGTTAAAAAAATGAATTTTATGTCATACAATTCTTGCTGTGTTATACAATTAATTCTATATACATATAATTCATTTCATTCACGTAAAATTAAAAAACACAACTAATAAATTGTAACAAAATTTAGAATTTAAAAAAAGATATTGTATGACACATCACCACATCGCATCATCACCACATCGATCACATCATCACATCACATCACTGCATCACATTGCTTCATCACCATCATCGTGAAAACGCACCACCACATAAAATCACATCATATCAACAAATCATCACATCACATCAGCCGACATCACAGCAGCACCACATCTTCACATTGCAGCAGACAGCACATATCATGGCATCAGTGAATCACATCACATAATCTAATCACCCCACCCCTCCCACCCATCACATTTGTGGTGCAGTGTGGTGTGATTTAGAGTGATGTAGTGTGGTGATGTTATGTGGTAATGTGTATGTATGTATCTGCAATACAGTTCTATTATGCCTTAAAAGCAGTGAATCAGACCACATCGTCACATAACCTAATCACTCCACCACACCTACCCATCACATTTGTGGTGCAGTGTGATGTAGAGTGATGTGGTGTGGTGATGGGATGTGGCTATGTGTATATCTCTCTGCAATACAGTCCCATGTCATAAAAAATGTTCTCTATACCTTGACAGTGCCCCAGTTTTTACTATTTAAAAAAAAGTGTATATATTGATTTCATTCTATAACATAGAATGAAGTCTATGACATAGAATGAATTCTATGACATAGAATGAATTCTATGACATAGAATGAATTCTATGACATAGAATGAATTCTATAGCATAGAATGAATAGTATAACATAGAATGAATAAGATGACATAGAATGAATTCTATGACATAGAATGAATTCTATAACATAGAGTGAATTCTATAGCAAAGAATGAATTCTATGACATAGAATTTATTCTATAGCATAGAATGAATTCTATAGCATAGAATGAATTCTATGACATAGGATTCATTCTGTAACATAGAATTCATTCTATGCTATAGAATAAATTCTATGTCATAGAATTCATTCTATGCTATAGAATTTATTCTATGTTATAGAATTCATTCAATGCTATAGAATAAATTCTATGTCATAGAGTTCATTCTATGCTATAGAATTCATTCTATGTTATAGAATTCATTCTATGTCATAGAATTCATTCTATGTCATCTTATTCATTCTATGTTATACTATTCATTCTATGCCTATAGAATGAATTCTATGTCATAGAATGAATTCTATGTCATAGAATTCATTCTATGCTATAAAATTCATTCTATGCATATAGAATTCATTCTTTATTATAGAATTCATTCTATGTTATACAATTTATTCTATGCACATAGAATTCATTTTATGTCATATAATTTATTTTATGTTAAAGAATTCATTCTATGTTATAGAATGAATTGTATGCACATAGAATAAATTCTATGTTATAGAATTCATTCTTTGTAATAGAATTCATTCTATGTTATAGAATACAATTCTATGCATACAAGTGCATTCTATAATATAGAATTGTATTACATACATAGAATCTTATTCTCTATTATAAAATGTTATTCTATACATAGAATTGTATTATGGACATAGAATTTTACACTATATTATAGAATGTTATTCTATACAAAGAATTTTATTCTATGACTTACAATATTGGTTTCTTTTTTATAAATGGAATTTCAACTTATGAATGCTTTTTGTGTGCATAGAATGCTTTCTATGTGCATAGAATTTATTCTATGTATAGAATAGTCACATAGAATAAATGGACACATGGCGCCCCATATGAGCTTGTATCGACCAGTGAACTAGAAAATCTCAATATAATAATAATAATAATAATAATAATAATAATAATAATAATAATAATAATAATAATAAACAGGCAAGGTAATTTTTTTAATTAAAAGGTGACATCATCATCATTACCTCACTCGATTTGCATAAGTTTGATTTTACGTTGGAGGTCTAGGTAAAGTCTAAGTATATACCAAAGTTGAACAACATCCCACCAGTAATTTGAGAGAAAATAGGATTAGAAAAATAAAATCAAGAAATTGTGACGTCACTATGATGCCGTCACACGATGACTTTCTCATAGACCATAGTTCTGTTTAAGGTTCAAGGCATCTGTACACTCTAATTACATACGAAGTTTAAAAACAATTTTTTATTAACAAATCACTATGATTACTTTACTCGATTTGCATAAGTTTGTTTTTTTTCGTTGGAGGCACAGTTAAAATGTAAATACACACTAAATTGGAACCAAATCCCTCTAGTAGTTTGGGAGAAAATAGGATTATAAAAAAAAAAAAAACAAATTATGACGTCAACATCTTCCTAGAGCGCATAATGCCAGATGCCCTTGTCGATCAGAAAGGCACAGTCAGCATAGGGGGTAGAGAAATCTGCAACCTCCGTTTTGCGGATGATATTGACGGATTGGCTGGAGAAGATCAAAAACTTCTCCGGAGCGGGTACAGAGGCTTGCTTGACACCACCTCCATAAACTTTGGAATAAAAATAAGCGCAGAGAAGACCAAAATGATGACCAACAACACCAATGGCATCAACATGGACATCAAAGTCCAAGCCAATCCCTCAACACAGTGCATAGCTTCAAATACTTAGGAGCCATTGTATCAGACAATGGGTTCCGACAGGAAGTCCTCTCCAGGGTCGCACAAACAACTGCTGCCCTGACAAGGTTTAAGCCCATTTGGAAAGACAGGACCATCAGTCTATACTACAAGGCAAGGCTGCTGCGCTCTCTTGCCATTTCCATCTTCCTACTCGCTTGCAAAACATGAACCCTCACAGCAGACCTTTAACGAAAAATACAAAGCATTGAGATGAGGTGCTACAGAAGACTTCTTACCGAAAATGAAAAAAAATCTGTAAAGTACTATTTAAAAAACGTGGGTGCCGGGGATTTCTGTATAAATAGTATCCTCACTTTCTGGAAATTTAGTGCTTTAAATTCCCACTGTCGCTGTCTTTCTCATTTGTTCTTTCTCATTCCTACTCTGTTCTATCAATCTAATAATTATACTATCTTCTTCTTCGCTAGACCAATCATTACATTACATTACATGGTTATTGCTTTAGGTCCAGCTGACTCCTCCGAGCCAAATCAGGACCAGAGAAGTGAAAGAGGACTCACCCCTGATTCGCATAAAAGATCTGCCGAAACAACCCTAGTGGTAACACCGAAGGCAATCTCCCAGCCGGTCACTTTACAATAAAGACATCCCACGCAGGGGACGCTGAGGCTATACTCTAATTTATCGAACCCCCGTTTACAAAATCACAATAGAATACAAACATCATTATAAAATATCAACAAAACACATACATATAAAATGCCTAAATTGCCAAATAATAACATCATAGGAAGCCCCAGTGACCATTTGGCAGAAAGCATCCAATATTCCCAAGCTGATCCAACAGACCTCACACGCAAATGAAGAGTTTTGTCCCGGAAGAGTTTTCAAGAAAAAAGGTAGGTGACTGGTCTAGCGAAGAAGAAGATAGTATAGTAGATTGATAGAACAGAGTAGGAATGCGAAAGAACAAAGGGGAAAGTCAGTGACAATGTGAATTTAAAGCATTAAATTTCCAGAAAGTGGGGATAATATTTATACTGAAACCCCCGGCGCCCCCAATTTTTTTCTTCAAAACTCTTCCGGGACAAAACTCATTTGAGTGTGAGGTCTGTTTGTATCAGCTTGGAAATGTTGGGCGCTTTCTGCCATGATCACTCTTCCTATGATATTATTATTTAGCAATTTAGGCATTTTATATGTATGCGTTTGGTTGATATTTTATAATGACGTTTATATTCTATTTTATTTTTATGAACGGGATTTCGACTAATTAGAGTATAGCCTTAGCAATCTCTGCATGGGATGCCTTTATTGTAAAGTGACCGGCTAGTGGAGTGCCTTCAGTGTTACCACTGGGGTTGTTTCGGCAGATTTTTTAGGCGGATTAGGGGTGAGTCCTCTTTCAGCCAAGTTGTGGTCTTGATTTTTTGGTCGTGATTCGGCTCTTTGCAGTCCGCTGGATCTTGTAAGCAATGAATAAGTAACTGAAACGTAATATGGAAAAAAGAGGAATCTTTGTTATGAATTATTTTTATTGTTCATACTTTGTATACATTTTTAAAAAATCAGATTAAAAGAGGTTGTACTGATGAAATTATGAGGTAATTACTTTTTTCATAGTTCATAAATATGCACTTTGCATGATCTTTTTTCCTAATATATGTGGGAACACTTGCTATCTCTCTCTTTTTGTCTCTCTCTCACTCTCTCTCTCTCTCTCTCTCTCTCTCTCTCCTGTTTCCTTTTCTCGCTAAAGTAAAATTAACAAAACATGAAAAAAGGGAAAAAAAAACTTAGCTAGGTATGAAAATATTGCAAAGTACCTTATATATTTTTAAAATTAAATAAATAAATAAAATGATAAAGAAAGAAAGAAAGAAGATTATTAGATATATAAATCAATAGATATATAGATAATTTTAATTTAAAATAAATAAGGACGTTAACTGTATGCACCAGAATGTAACACAACCAGTTGGTGTCTATAAGCAATGTTTTATGAAATTTCTATTAGGAGCCAAACGCCTTCCAACTAAAAAAACAACACACTCTGCGTACAGAGAGAGAGAGAGAGAGAGAGAGAGAGAGAGAGAGAGAGAGAGAGAGAGAGAGAGAGAGAGAGAGAGAGCACCCACTTATCTAATTTAAGGAAAACCAAACTGAAAAAAATTCTGTGATCTTTTTTTGTTCTAAAATTAATTCTCTCCGAACTTCCTAGATGTAATTTTATCAAAAGATAATCAAAGCACCTTTAGAAGATGGCATTTTCGAGTCTTTACAAACTATTCTTCACACGGAGATATTAACGTAATGGAATGTCCCTCTCTCACTTTTACACGTTTAGTCATTTCGCTCTCTTGTCTGTCGCAATCCTACCTATCCTATCCCGTAACGCAAAAGGTGTTGGGGTACCACAGATGATCGTTTAACCAGCGTACTCCAACTTTCACTATCCTCAGCAACCCTCAGTATCAAACCAGTCAATTCCAGAATTGTGTCCTTCCATCTCTTACTGTCTCCCTCTTCTCCCTCCTTGCACCGTGCCTTGCAGGATGGTCTTTGCAAGGTCTGATGCTCTTGTGACGTGGCCATACCATCGGAGTTTCCGTTTCTTCACCACTGTGAGCATGTTATCGTGTTGTCCAATGGCTTATGTGATGTCTGTCGGGCTTCGTCGTCGGTGATGTGCTGGGTATAGGAATTGCCCAGAAGTCTTCTGTAGCACCCCATCTCCATTCTTTGTATTCTTCGTTGTAGGTCTGCTGTAAGGTCCATGTTTCGCAAGCATGTAGGACGATGGAGATGACAAGGGAACGCAGCAACCTTAGCTTGTAGTGTAGATTGATGATCCTGTCTTTCCAATATAGAGATGACAAGGGAACGCAGCAACCTTACCTTGTAGTGTAGACTGATGATCCTGTCTTTCCAAAATTTGAAAAGACGGGATCATCAGTCTACACTACAAGGTAAGGTTGCTGCGTTCCCTTGTCATCTCCATTTAATGGGCTTCAAGCTTGTCAGAGCAGCAGTTGTTTGTGCAATCCTGGAGAGGACTTCCTGTCGGGACATGTTGTCTGATACAATGGATCCTAAATAAGCTACGCACTGTGTTGAGGGATTGGCCTAGGACTTTGATGTCCGTATTGATGCCATTGATGTTGTTGGTCATCATTGTGTTGTTCTCTGCACTTATTTCCATTCCAAAGGCTCTTTGGGTGATGTCAAGCAGCCTCAGTACCAGCTGTTCAATTTCTTGTTACTCTCCAACCAATCCATCAGGTTGGAGATTGCTCTTCCCCCTATGCTGACTGTGCCTTTGTGATCTGACATGATGCGTTCTAGGAAGATGTTAAAGAGTGTTGGAGAGAGAAGGCAACCTTGACGCACGCCGATTGTTGTTCTGAACCAGTTTCCGTTGGCGCTGTTGTCGAGGACTGCACTGGTTACCTTGTCATAAAGGCTTTTGATGACTTTTAGGGCCCCTCCCCTGAATACTGTTTGCTCTTCAGCTATGATTTGTTCAGCTTGGGTTTCAACCTGTTGAGTATTATTTTCAGGAGGACCTTGCTGGGATGACTGATGAGGCTGATGTTGCGGTAGTTTTCACACTCCTGAAGGTTACCCTTTTGGGGAAGAGTGATGACAAGCGACTGGGTCCATGGTGTAGGCCATGCCACTCCCCACTCTGCCAGATCTTGTTACAGATAATGCTGAGGGCGTCAATCATTGCGTCTCCTCCTGCTTGAAGAAATTCTGCGTGGATTTTGTCCTGCTCAGCAATTGTACTGCTACTTCAACTTCTTCTCGGAGAATTGGGATGATTTCTTCTTCTTCTCTGTGCTGGGATATGCTAGAACTGGTAGGTCTCCGTTTGGTGTGTGATTGTAAACGTCAGAGCAGTACTTTGTCCATCTATCCAAGACTTGTTTTTCTGCATACTTCTGTCGCAATGATGCCGCCATCTTTGCGCGTTGTAACAAAGATTGGCGTCCTATTAAAAAAAAAGATACAAGTAGAGCTGTTATAAATAAGCAGATTACTGCAAATGCAACTTCTAACATTGCCGTGAAATATCTAATAGTGTGGAAAGGGAGACCGAACCCTTTGCATCAAGTGAAAAAAAAATTAGGTGTAATCCAAATATTTACATCTCAACAATATTGCTATGTGGGCGAAAAGCCTCCAACTTCAGCAAGGTGCACGCCAACTTCAGAATAAAATTTTAAGAAAGAAGGACATTAATTGAGAATCTGGGATTTATCGGCCTTTCCATTTCAAAACGGTGCATAAAAGGCAATGTGGACGATGATGATGATAATGGTGGTGGTGATGAGGAGGAGGAGAAGGAGGAGGAAGAAGAGCAGCAGAAGCAGAGGAAGGAAGATTCCACTGGTGCTGGACAACAAACTATCCGAAACTAATTTACGATATTTTGAAGGTAAACCACAATGCGGATAAGTACACAACTGATCACACAGAGATACGTGTTATCAAACACACACACGCGCGCGCGCTCGAGCGCGAATAATGTCTTTCTGTAATGAGGGGGAAAATAATCAAGCTTGCTTCAAATGCTTTCGAATAATGGATTGCCTCCGGCAGGGAATTCCATAATTTAAAGTGCAGAATTCTTAAGGATTTCTTCCGTAATACCATTTTCTTGTTTGTGGAAATTGCCAGAATGCTGTTTACAGTGCAAGAGACCATGGAAGGTACAGTATTGAACATAACCTGTGTTTTTAAACATATAGATATAATAAATAATAGACCTAACGATCTGTCTCATTACATTTGAGCAGCAGCATGCATCAGATCTTTAGTTAATGAATTCAAATTCTGCACAAGGTTGATTTATTTTTTTGGAACTTCTGGAAAGGTTACACCCATTGTGGAATTGTGCCAGCCAAAGAGCAGCTGCAGTTCTAGCTGCATGGAAACGTTTTATCTTCCGTTTGTTGTTCCCAGCGAGGTTGTGGACAAAACGATCTGCCCCATTACATGTTTGCCTTGCACTACAGTCCATGTACGTGTACTTGTTACGATTGAAACGCGCGTAATAATTACGAATGTTGTGTTTAGCCACAAGGCGTGCAATGAAAGCGTTAATTTACCTTTGATTGTTGCTGCTGGGAAAGGTAAAAGTAAAAAGGTAAAGGTGGTCCCATAGCCTTGTGGCCGTAGGGGAGCGTGATGTTGGAGATCACACTTATCTTGGGCCAGCGTAATGAGGATGATGCCCATCTCTCTCCCTCGCTGCTTTACCTTTTCCACCCTTAAGAGAGTAGGTACTCAGTCACAGTTGAGTCAACTGGGGGCGTTGTTATTTGTCGCTTCACGTTTTTGCGGTCACCCATCCAAATGCTAACCGCACTGGACGGTGCTTAACTTGCGACACAGTAGCGAGTGCTCCAACCACTGCGCTATCCGACACCCCGTTGCTGGAAAAGCTTTGCATATTCGTTGTTTTCGTAGGATCATACTGCGGAAGCATTATTGAGAACTTTCTAAAATTGCTTGTTTACTATTAATCGAAGATTCAAGATCGATCTGGCAATGGCTAGTCGGGTCTTGCAAGAGCGTAGAGCTTTCTATGAAGTAATTCCGATGATGAATTGTATTTTTATTGTTGTTGATTGCGTAATTCTGGAAATTTCTGTATTAGTTTTACATTGTTGAGAACTATGTAAGAACTATATGTCTGCCTGTCAGGATTTAGCTTTTTTTATTTTTTTTTCGGGGTAGAGCGAAGAGATTTTGTATGCAATTGTTAATGTTGTTTTCACTTGCTTTTTTTTTTTTGCTCAATACAGTTGCAAAACTTTATAACTAAGGCTCCAGCCGTATTAATGAGTGAACGGGCTGCGTGGATGATGAACTCGAGTTACACAGATTCAAGCATCAGGGCTGAATAGACCATTGCCATGTAACAGAACAGGAAACATTTAAAATTGTTACGAAATTCTGGCAATGTGTCATTCCACTTCAAAATGTTAAAACTTTTTTTGGGAGGAAATTGCCAAAAGTTAAAATTGCGAGTGGCCGTGGAAATTCTTAAGTTTGGTTTGCACAGAGAGAATGAGACGTGAAATGATCTGCCTCATTGGGGATGAGCACCAAAGAAATGCCCATTAGTTAGTACAACTTAAGTTGAGTATGTCTCTCTCTCTCTTTATCTCTCTCTCTCTCACTCTCTCTGTGTCTGTTACATCTTTTCATCCTCTCTTACCTAGTTTTATGGTACAGTGTTCTTATAATCAATTGAACAATGATTTGTGTTTTAGAGCAAACGTTTTTTTAAGCTTTACTGTTTTGATTGTGAAGTATTGTATTGAGAGAGGAGAGTGAATGTGCGTTTCAAATGTGATTTCTATTATGCACAAAATTTTACCGATAGAAGTGGTCATTGCGACGATTGACTGTGATAGGAGATTTGATTTTCTTGTTATAATATCATGTATTATAATCCCGTCACATGTTATCTGTGGTACCCTTTTGATGAACAAGGCATGCAACTGGTTGGCTCGCTCAACTGTGATGTGTGAGTGTACTGGTGTGTGTATGGGAGAGAGGGAGGGAGAAAGTTGGAATAATGTTCACGATGAGTGTGATGTGGATGAAAGCGGATTATTGTGCATTCTTAATGTATACGAATTTAAAATGTGATTCCGCGACTGCTGTAATTCCTTTTGAAGTAATAAAAGTGTAGTGTAGTATAGTGTAGTGTAGTGTAGTGTAGTGTAGTGTAGTGTAGTGTAGTGTAGTGTAGTGTAGTGTAGTGTAGTGAAGTGAGGTGTAGTGCAATGCAGAGTAGTGTAGGGTAGTGTAGTGTAGTGTAGTGAAATGTGGTGAAAAGTGGTGTAGTGTAGTGTAGTGAAGTGTGGTGAAGTCTAGTGTAGTGTAGAGTAGTGTAGTGAAGTGTAGTGTAGTGTAGTGTAGTGTAGTGTAGTGTAGTGTAGTGTAGTGTAGTGTAGTGTAGTGTAGTGAAGTGTGGTGTAGTGTAGTGTAGTGTAGTGTGGTGAAGTGTAGTGAAGTGTGGTGAAGTGTGGTGTAGTGTAGTGTAGTGTAGTGAAGTGTGGTGTAGTGTAGTGTAGTGAAGTGTTGTGAAGTGTGGTGTAGTGTAGTGTGGTGAAGTGTGGTATAGTATAGTGTAGTGTAGTGTAGTGAAGTGTGGTGACGTGTGGTGTAGTGTATTGTAGTGAAGTGGGGTGTAGTGTAGTGTAGCGTAGTGAAGTGTAGTAAAGTGTGGTGTAGTGTAGTACAGGTTAGGATAGGGTAGTGCAGTGTAGTGTAGTAAGGTGTGGTGAAGTGTAGTGTAGTGCAGTGTAGGGTAGTGTAGAGTAGTGTAGTGAAGTGTGGTTTAGTGTAGTGTATTGCAGTGCTAGTGCAGTATAGGGTAGTGTAGTGTAGTGTAGTGAAGTGTGGTGAAATGTAGTGTAGTGTAGTGCAGTGTAGTATAGTGTAGTGTAGTGTAGTGTAGTGTAGTGTAGTGCAGTGTAGTGTAGTGCAGTGAAGTGTGGTGAAGTGTGGTGTAGTGTTATATTATAAATTTAACAAATGATGCAAAAACAACATTCCTGAAATGTCTTGAATTTTGTTTTTTTGACTTTAGTTCAGTTTGATGCATTTTAAAACCGCTTCAATCCTCTGTGAGTTGTATCGTGCATGAGGCTGTGGAACTATTCTGTTTAGTTTGCATAGATAGAGAGTGGAACGAAACGTTAGGTATTCACATTGCATGACGTAGTATTTAGTTTCCTCAGAATCTCAAACAATTAGATTCCTTCCGACCTTTTGGTTTGATCTGTTTTGAAACCTGGTCAATCGTTTGTTTGAAGGCTGGGTCAGTGCAAGCGGCCGTGGAAATGTATATATTTGGTTTGCATTTGGGGAATGGGTCGAAACGAGGCGTCTCAAACTTTTTTTCTTTTCTTTTTTCTGTCAAAGTTTGAAACTATTTTCTCCATTTTTGCCCGAAGACAGTTACTGTGAAAGTGGCCATGGAAAGTATTAGAAATATTATCGAGTTGAGTTTTGTAGTGAGAGAACGGGCCGAAACGATTCGCTTCATTTTATGTGAGAACCAGATGAAAGCGCTAGCTTGCCCTGTAGTTAGTTGTCAAAAGTTTGATTCCTTTTCCATGGGCCTGATTTGGCTCGGAAGAGTCCGCTGGACCTAAAGCAATAACCATGTAATGTAATGTAATGATTCCTTTTCCAAGACTTTGGAATAAGTCTGCTCCATAGTGAAACTGTTTCAATCCTTTTTGACATTTGTAAAGATAAGGGGCTATAACGAAAAGCCTCATAACTGAACTCAATCAGATTAATGCGTACTCACGATTCTAAAGAGGAAAAACAAAGTTTTATCTGCTTTGCAACTCCGTTGAAGTTTTTTGAAAGTCTGCAGGCAAATTTGGATCGATATGATGTAACTACGGTAATGTTTTATAATGTTGAATCTTTTATTGAAATCCTATCCTATCCTGTCCCGTAACTCTGAGGTCGTTGGGGCACCACAGGTGATCGTTTAATCAGCGTACTCCATCTTTTCCTGTCCTCAGCAACCCTGATGGCAACGCTCAATGTCAAGCCAGTCCATTCTTGAATGCTGTCCTCCCACCTTCTTTTTCAGTCTCACTCTTCTTCTACCTCCTTGCACTGTGCCTTGCAGGATGGTCTTTGCAAGGCCTGATGCTCTGGTGACGTGGCCATACCATCGGAGTTTCTGTTTCTTCATCACTGTGAGCAGGTCATCGTGTTGTCCAATGGCGTGTGTGATGGTCTATCGTACTTCGTCTTTGGTGATGTGCTGAATATAGGAAATGCCCAGAAGTCTTCTGTAGCACCTCATCTCCATGCTTTGTATTCTTCGTTGTACATCTGCTGTGAAAGTCCATGTTTCGCAAGCGTATTGGAAGATTGAGATGACAAGGGAGTGCAGCAGCCTTACCTTGGAATGTAGGCCTACATGTAGACTGATGGTCTTATCTTTCCAAAAGGGCTTCAACCTTGCCAGGGCAGCAGTTGTTTGTGCGATCCTGGAGAGGACTTTCTGTCGTAACCCATTGTCTTAGACAATGGCTCCTAAATATTTGAAGCTATGCACTGTGTTGAGGAATTGGCCTTGGACTTTGATGTTCGTGTTGATGCCATTGGTGTTATTGGTCATCAGTTTGGTCTTCTCTGCACTTATTGAAAAGCAATGTCAAATAATAAAAAGGAAGTTACATTACATTACATGATTATTGCTTTAGGTCCAGCGGACTCTTCCGAGTCAAATCAGGACGGAAAAAAAATGGAAATAAGAAAACGTAAAGAAACTGGCTGTTTAGTACAACACTAATTCTTGGAAGTCGCTCAATATCCTGTGTCACTATATGCAAATTGTAGATCGCTTAGTTTTGGGTACAAACTGTGATGAATTTTTTGTTCAAGGCTCATGTCAAATCTCAGTTCTTATGTTATATCTATGCCAGATTCAGTTTGATAATACTCATTACAGATTATCATGGCTGGAAACACTAAGTTCAACTCTAGACGATCTTGTATTTCTCATAATTGGCTAGATTTTAGATGTTCGTTGTGCTTTTTTTCAGTAGATCACTTTAAAAGTTTAATTACACAAAAATTGGAGGATCAGTTGTTCAGTCTTGGCAGCAGGATGTGCTTAATAAAGAAGTTATGTATAACCTATAGGATGTTCAAACATGATTTTTGTTTTGAAAAATACCTTACATGTTTATCGAACAATATGCGGGAAAGCTTTATAAAATTCAGATTAAGTTGTAATAATTTGCCAGTGCAGCATCTGAGATACTCGAATGTCTTGAGGGAGGAGAGAGTCTGAAAATTGTGTAACTTAAATGAAATGGGCAATGAGTTCCACTATCTTTTCTCTTGTAAAATTCCATTGTTAAAAGACAACCGTAAAGTATTGCTACCAAATTATTATAACCATCACCCAACTATATACAAACTTAATGATCTAATGAACAAATTTTTCCAAGAAGAGGAAACATTACTGTCGATTTATTGATATCATTTGTTCACTGTTCAAATAGTGTGATGGGACTGAATAACTTCTTTTTTTGAGTCTTTAATTTCTTCTCTCAATGTATAACTATAAGGCGTGTGTTTGTGCCTCGTCAGAATTGTTCTAGTATTCATATTGTATACATATTGTTTTGAATGCATAGTATAATGTGTTCACGGCTTTTTGATCTTGCTTTATCTATGAGGTTATGTTTGTCCGACTTGGTTGAAAGTCCCTCAGAGGCTAGAGTCGTAAATAAACTTGAAACTAGAGTAGTACTGGCTCAGAGCCTGCTCGCTCTTCCTCAGCCTGATGATGCCTTCCTAGATTAAATGGTACCCTATGACCCAGTCTGAAGTATTTCAGGCCAAGAGCTACCTTTGTTGCTTCCCAGACCAGACTTGTCCAAAACATAGCGACGCTCAGCCCAATTTCCCTTAAAGCCTATCCTATCTATATCCCCACTCCGGTTTTCCAGTCCCTGGGCTAAGCGTTCCCTATTCCGGATTTATCTAAAGCCAAATGTCTTTGAGCTTAATTTCTATAAGGATTTGTTTCTGTGTTGTCGTAGATCCGGTGTCGGATGTTTTAATGCAAGGCGCTAGCCGATACAGGATCTAACTCAAGCCACCCGAAGCGCCCCCTTTCTGCCTTAAAGGGCATTGGGAAATATTAACGGGCCTAGAGATACTACCTTCTGTACACAATGAAGCTAGGAGGTATCTCGGCCAAGGGAACATAGACCCAGGAGGGACAGATACGGCCCCGAATCGATCTGGTCAAGCTAAGAAGGGGCCGTTCGGTACACTTAAGGAGACTAATGTTTCTGAAAGCTCTCCTTGTCTCCACCGGTGCATGCAAATGAAGATCAAATTGTCTACTTAGTAGAGATGGGGCGTAACTTGCTCCAGTGTCTAGTGACTAATAAATGCCGCCTTTTACTTCCGCCCTTTTTCTTGAAGAGAATCCACATCTCCGTCATTGACTGGGAGATGGCGCCAAATAAAAATTCTTCCCGAGAGATGATGAGGAACTCCCCCGTCAAACCAACATTTACCTGATTATGAAATAAAGGATTCCTTGTCTTCGCTGTGTGACATATCTATGTGTTATTTTCACTCCATTCCGTTTCGTCAGTGACTTCACACACCTAGCATCTCCATTGTTGCATAATTATGATATAGTGCGAAACAGTTTTCTCCCCCAGGAGACAAAGAACTCGTGCCAAAGTTTCCATGACTGATTGCGACCACAACAATTCCTCACTTGCTTTAACTTCATGACCCAGTAGCGTCTGTATATATATATCTTACATTAGTATAGTTAGGAGGGTGGTGGGCTCTGTGGTGTTCGTAGAGGCAAAATAAATAAAGTATTGAATGTCAGGCGATGACAATGAAGCCTGTGCAGGCAGTGGGTCGAAGCCTGTTGAAGTTCTGGAACGCAAAACAACAAAACAAAACAAAAACATTGCCATGATACACTGCGCCCCGACTCCTTCGGATAAGAGTATATAAACCGCGTTTTTGCCCGTGCACGCACGCATTCCATAGCACGGACTTTAAAGATCCTGACGCACATGTCCTAGACGGGTGAGTGCCGGCTACACAAATACACCCCGCACGCACTAGGTTTATTTTCTCCCCATTCCCGGTCGCCCAGGATTGTTCTCAGTCGTCTGAGCGTCAGACTATGCGCCCAAAAAGCTTCAGTAGAGCGCCTCAGGCAGCTTGAGTTAGATCATGAATAGGCCAGCGCCTTGAGCTTGAAAAGCGCTATAAAAGAAGGACTAAATAAATAAAGTTAGTTAGTCAATGTTTATAGGGTCTAGCGGACTGCAAAAAGCCCAATCAGGACCACAACTTGGTTGAAAGAGAGTTCTCCCCATATCCATATAATGTAAAAGATATGCTGAAACAACCCTAATGGTAACACTGAAGGCGCTCCACCAGCCGGTCACTGCACAATAAAGGCATCCCATGCAGGGAACGCTGGGGCTGTAATGTAATTTATCGAAACCCCGTTTACAAAAAACAAAACACAGTATAATCTTTCTAATATGAACATCATTATAAAATATTAACAAAACATATACATATAAAATACGTACATTGCTATATATTAATACCATAAAAAGGCCTAGCGATCATTTGGCAGAAAGCGTCCAATAACCCCAAGCTGACCCAACAGACCCCATACACAAATGAGGAGCTTTGGGATAGTTTTTAAGAAAAAAGATCGGTTACTGTTCTAGCGTAGAAGATAGTAGTTTGAAATAACAGATTAAAAAAGAGAAAGAACACATGAAAACGACAGAAACAGTAGTAATTTAAAGCACTAAATTTCCACAAAGTAAGGATACTATTTATACAGAAAACTCTGGCACCCCAACGATGGTAAAAATAAATACATAAATAAAATAAAGAAATAGTATGATTTGAAAACGATGCTAAAATGTATTCTCAACAACAGTTAAATGTACATGTACAAGTATAATTATAAAATACTTCATTATATGCTCAGTACCAAAACCCAAAAGGCAGTGCAAACATTGAATCTTTTATTAATGGAAATGCGATACGCAGAACCCTTAAAAAGCTTACATGACTAAATCGTGAGATTCTCTCTTAGTAAACATTGTTTTAATCTTTACTCACTAAAACCAGGATGAATGCAAGGCAGCACTAAAATACTACGTTCTTCCTATAATCGATTTGTGTCGCTTTTATACAAGGTTAAGATCGCATACATATACATCAGCGTCGAAACTCTCTTCCTGGAGGCGTCCTTTTAAAATAATAATAATAATAATAATAATAATAATAATAATAATAATAATAATAATAATAATAATAATAATAATAATAATAATAATAATTGTGTAAAGTTAAATCTCGCCGCAAGAAATAACCCCCACTGGTTTTGTGTGCGTGTGAGTGTATGTTCGTTCTTTTCTTCATCATCATCATCATCATCATCATCATCATCTTCTTCTTCTTCTTCTTCTTCTTCTTCTTCTTCTTCTTCTTCTTCTTCTTCTTCTTCTTCTTCTTCTTCTTCTTCTTCTCCTTTCTTTCTTTCTTTCCTTGGCCATGCATTTCTTGTGCAGGCTTTATAATTTTCTTTTTCTTTCTTTTTATCTTCATTTTTATTGTGCTAATCTATATGGGGGTTGGGGGTGTGTTTGTGTGTGTATGTACGCATGTGTGCGCACGAGTGTGTGTATAAACATATATATTTCATTTTAGACAAAAAAGGAAACAAAATACGATTATTTTTAGACATCCCAGGAAATTAGACATAAACTGTTAGACATTAAAGTATTAGACATTAAAGGTTTTTTTGGACATTATGTTAAAAGTATAGCTTACATTCTTTTACTGAAAATGTGCGTCCTACATTGCACCATTAACTCCACTTCCTCCATCCCCTCTATAACTGACATGCACTGCACAGGCTTCCGTATTTTCAAAACATGTCAACGGGAAAACGTTCCCTTCCTATTATAGGGGAACACCTTCAGGACTTGTTTCGCGTGTTGGTAATAGACTTTGCAAGAAGCTTAAAGCAAAAGTTACGACGGTTACTCCGTACGTGGCGAGAAATAAGGTCGCCATAAGTTTATTTGTTTAAAGCATGATCGTCATCTTATCTTAAGGTGATAATTTAATTTTCGACGACATCGGTTTCCAGTCGTTCGATTATGTAAGCCGTTGGGATTAATTATAAGCTGCAGCAGCAGCAGCACTAACAACAATGTGGGGAGACGGAGGGAGTGAGTCGTGACAGGTGAACTTGGCATGTTCGAAGTGATGTGGGTTATATAGGTCAAAGCATCGCGTTACGTGTGCAACATATTGATAACGCCTTTAAAAGTACGAATTTCTTTCTATAATAAACAACACCACTCCTACACTACCACTGCTCTATAATCACATAACCAACACTTACACACACAGAATAAGATCTATAATGTGTACAGCTCATCAAAACTATTACCAAAGTTAATTTTAAAAAACAAACAACAACAACTCCTCTCCCCCCCCTCTCCCCTCCACAACACACACACCATACACTACACACTCTAAACACAATCAACCTATCCTACCTAAGTATACTAAACTTAAGGATATACATAAAGTTCATTATAACGCTAAATATCCAGTCTAATAAAGTCTTTAATCCCGGTAATGAATCCTACTTCTCAACAACACACCAAAGTCCCGCCTCTCTTTATCCCCACTGATCAATATGCCCAAATTAGCCTGCCAAAAAGTCTCTCTCGGTTGCAGTTCTTCTTCTTGCTAAACACACTCGATCCCAAATATTAGCAAAAGACATATATATTATTATTATTATATATCCTATCCTATCCTGTCCCGTAACTCGGAGGTCGTAGGGGCACCACAGATGATCGTTTAACCAGCATACTCCATCTTTCTCTGTCCTCAGCAACCCTGATGGCTTCGCTCAGTGTCAAACCAGTCCATTCTCGAATGTTGTCCTCCCACCCCTTTTTTGGTCTCCCTCTTCTTCTACCTCCTTGCACTGTGCTTTGCAGAATAGTCTTTGCAAGGCCTGATGATCTGGTGACGTGGCCATACCATCGGAGTTTCCGTTTCTTCACCACTGTGAGCAGGTCATCGTGTTGTCTAATGGCTTGCGCTCTATGAAGATGTTGAAGAGTGTTGGAGAGAGTAGACATCCTTGACGCACACCGTTTGTTGTTTTGAACCAGTTCCCGATGGCGCTGCTGTGGAGGACTGCACTGATAGCCTTGTCATACGGGCTTTTGATGACTTCAATAATTTTAGGGCTGATGTTGTACACCTTCATTGTTGCCCATAGATCTGGATGCCAGACTCAGTCAAACGCCTTCTTGAAGTCTATGAACACATGATATAGATGTTGTTGGTGCAGTAGGTATTTGTCACAGACTATTCTGAGGTTGAAAATCTTTTCAGTGGTACTTCGCCCTGCCCTGAATCCTGCTTGTTCTTCAGCTATGATTTGTTCAGCTTGGGGTTTCAACCTGTTGAGTATTATTTTCAGGAGGACCTTGCTGGGATGGCTGATGAGGCTGATGGTGCGGTAATTTTCACAATCCTGAAGGTTACCTTGCTTGGGAAGAGTGATGACAAGAGACTGGGTCCTTGGTATAGGCCACTCATCACTCTGCCAGATCTTGTTACAGATAATGGTGAGGGCATCAATCATCGCTCCTCCTCCTGCTTGTAGCAGTTCCGCGGGTATGTTGTCCACTCCCGCTCTTCCCTTTCTTTAGCGATTGCACTGCTGCCTCAACTTCTTCCCAGAGAATTGGGAGGATATCTTCTTCTTCTTTGTTCTTGGGACATGCTAGAACTGATGGGTCTCCAATTGGTGTATGGTTGTAAAGGTCAGAGCAGTACTCTGTCCATCTGTCCAAGACTTCTTGTTCTTCTGTAAGGCATATGCCAGACTTGCCTTGGATCGTGGAGACTTTGGGCTGTTTGACACTTGTCAGCCGCTTCACAGTCTGGTAGGCCTTCTTGCTGTTGTTCTTGTTCAGACTGTTCTCTATTTTCCTGGCATTGATCTTCTATCCAGTTCTCCTTTGCTGTGCGCATGCCTTTTCGGATGTCATTGTTGACTTTTCGGTAGACATCAGCTCCCTGTGATGTGTTCTTTTTCTTTTTTATCGCTCTTCGTTTATCACACAGATCCAAAAGTTCAGGTGTGATCCACGGCTTCTTCTTTGGTCGGTGCTTGCCAAGGATCTCAGTGGCGGCATCTGTCACAGCTGAGTTGAAGGTGGTGGTCATGGTGTTGACATCTACTTCACCAGCCCCCAAAATGAGCAGTGGTGCAAATTTCCCTCCAGTTGTGGCCTGAAATAGTTCTGCTACCTCCGGGTCTTGCAGTTTGTCCAGGTCGAACTTCAGTCTAGTGCAATTTGCTGTACTTACTCTCTTCAAGTGGGGCCGGAAAGACATCATCACGAGATCGTGGTCACTTCCGATGTCTGCTCCTGGAAAAGTGCGTTTCCTGCCAATGTTGATGCTTGATCGGAAGCGTTACTTGACCATGATGTATTCTAATTGGTTATGATGCTCCCCGCCGGAACTGTGCCATGTCCATCGTCTGGAGTTTTTGTGGAGACCAAGCGTGTTTGCCAGTACCAGATTGTTGCATCTGGCAAACTCCAAGAGTTCTACATGTATATATGTATATATATATATATATATATATATATATATATATATATATATATATAGAGAGAGAGAGAGAGAGAGAGAGAGAGAGAGAGAGAGAGAGACAGAGAGACAGAGAGACAGAGAGACAGAGAGACAGAGAGAGACAGACAGACAGAGGCAGAGACAAAGAGAAAGAGGGATATATATATATATATATATATATATATATATATATATATATATATATATATATATATATATATATATATATATATATATATATATATATATATATATATATATATATGAGTGCGTGTTTGTTTGTGTGTGCGCGTTTGTGTGTGTGTGTTTGTGTGGTTACTTGCGATGAGTTATAATTGTAAGTATTTAACCCTAATTTTAGCGGTTCTAACATATAGCTGATCATTAGCACGGGTTTTTAAAATCAACTTTGTCAAACATTGAGTGTGCAAATAAAGTTTCATTCTGAAAGAAAGTTCGGTAGCCGCGGTGCGGCGCAAGGGGGGAATATACGACCCACGCACTTCCAATATCTTAGCCCAATGCTTGCCATCCCCTTGTGACATATAAATACTCTCTTTCTCCGATCCTAAGCTGCAAAAATCTCCCAAACCCCATGCATCCCTCTTAAAAATGTATCGCGGCCTGTACATTGTGGAATATGTCAGGCCAGTAGTGCTACGAATTACCTTTTTTTCTCATAACGAATAAGCGATCAATTAGGACGACTGATAACATAATCAGCATTTACAAAGCTATAAACTGCATACTATTTCTTTTCAAACCAAACAAAGAAATTGATGCACACTCAATTTATTACAAATAGATCGTCAATAGCGGCTTCCATTTCGAAATCCTGCTTTCCACTGTTGTTATCTATCATCTGCATATTCAGGGACGCAGATAATATAGCTAATATCGAGGCAATATTTCCCTGTATCAAAGGCCCAGTAGACCACACATTGCAGGAAATAGCAGCTCAAGTCAATGGGGTATAGACCCCAACCTACGGTTATACATCAACGCCATTACGGTTGGGTATCAAACGTAACCCGAGTAATGTGTGGCTGAGAAAGAATCGCTTTTTTACAATCCGATAGGGATAATGTGTTGCTGAGAAAAGCGTTGCTTTTTTACAATCCGTTAGCGATTCCCATAGGGCATGAAGAGACCCAACAAACTTCGTACTCGCCGACCCTGATGAAGATGATGCTGCATGCTGTTAAGGAAAGAAATGTTCAAAGAATGCCACATTTTTAGGTCATTTTTTACCGAATTCGGGATCTCCGCCTGGATCTGCCTTTTGTTTGCTAATTATTATTTTGAAAACATCCACACACACTCTTACACACATACAAAACCACCAAAAATAAAAAACAGACATTAAAACTGACGTCGCCTTTCACAAGAATGAGTGAATCTTGTAATTGATTCATTAGCTTATACAATTACATTAAATGAGCTGTGGTTTAACCAAGAGATCAAGAGAAGAACAAGAACAAGAAAAACAACAACAGCCAGCTGGTCAAAAATGAAAACAAAAAACAATAAAATAAAATAAAATAAAATAAAATGAAATAAAAAAGAAAGAAAAAGTATAATTGCCGACAGTCTTCCGAGGGTCAGAAACAGTGGCAAATAAATGAGCACAGTGGCTGTCTGAAGAGTTCACCTCTCTGGAGACTGTTAGAAGAAGAAGAAGAAGTCGGAGGGATAGGACTTTGTTATAGGCCAATCCTTGAAGACTGAGGAAGCTGCCTTCGCTTATGACAATGAGAAAGCGCTACTCATATCCGTAGTCTTATTTATGCACACGGACACACAGGCACACACTTGCACGTAAAACATCTGCTTCTTTCTGGCGGGTTACATTTAAGGGGTGGCTTGTTAGCTCAGTTAGGGGCAGGTTGAGGGTTCAAACCCCCCAAGGGGCAAACTTGTGTCACTTAGATACAAGACTTTTGAGGTTACCGAATTTCTCTCTCTCTCTCTCTCTCTCTCTCTCTCTCTCTCTCTCTCTCTCTCTCTCTCTCTCTCTCTCTCTCTCTCTCTCTCTCTCTCTCTCTCTCTCCTTTTAAAAAAAACAAGTTCATCACTATTTTATTTTATTTTATTTTATTTTATTTTATTTAGAATATCGTTCCAAGACCTATCCCTTAGGATTGCCGGTAAAAAAGAGTCGTGAACATTTAAAGAAGAAAACCAAATCTTCTTGGCTGCATCCTAAAGGCGGCGATTGTTAGGCTAGACAGTTCCTTTTGATTGCACCATTATTTTCCAGCTCCGAGCCTCTTCCTGTGCGTTCCACTTTCCCCTTTCCCCCTGTCAGAAAAGTACCCTCCCACTACTTCTCCCCGTCCCTTCTTCTGAAGCTCCCTTGGCCAAAAACGGAAACAGGGAGGGAAGAGGGCTTGGGGGGGGGAGAGGAGTGACCGGACACCATCTTGAATCATCCTTGGGAAGATGCATTAACATTAGACAAGTTTTATGCAAAATAAATTTTCTAGAAATAGTCCGCGGCGACGTTGCAGCAGGGAAGACTGACCTTACTCTAACTGCAGCGGGCGTTGAGATCGTAAGGACCCTGTGCCAACGATGAATAACTTCGTTGATGACAGCATAATTTTCTGAAGCATTTGCGATAGGTGATTGTACGCGCTTCGTGAATGGAGAAGAATGACGGGGTCGTGGAAAAAAGATGAAGAAGAACGAGAGAAAGAAGGAGAAGGAAGCATAGATGGAGAGGGGGGATTTGAGGATGGGAGGGGGGGGGGGAGAACGAAAAGAACAAACACTTCATTGACCTCAGCGCAAATTTACTTTTGTTCACTACCGAGTCATTGCTGAAAAAAATAATTTTATTCCACTATCAGAGATAGTGTCGGGAATTTCGTTGTTGTTGAAGAAAGACGAGAGGGCGAAGCCAATGGATACATTCTTGTCTGCAAAAATGGGGAGGTGTAGAAGTCCTTTACGTGTTCACATAATACACCTATTACCTGTTTTATGTTCCGTGCGTCATGAGACTGTTGGTGTTTGTTGTTTTTGTTGTTGTTGTAGTTTGTCCCCACTCAGCTGCCTTTGTTGTACGTCATCTCTAGGACCGAACCGGATGTTGCTATTTATTATCTTTTTTTTAATTACTTTAAATTTTGCTTGTCCAGCTCAAGGGCTTCTCAAGGCGCTGCTCAGGTCAATACAGGACTATTATGAATGACACAACGTTGGTGTACGTCATCTCTAGGACCGGACCGGATGTTGCTTTTTTATTATCAGTTTATTTATTTATTTTATCACTTTTATGTAGCACTTGTCCAGCTCAAGAGTTTTCAAGGCGCAGGTCAATACAGAATCTAACCCAAGCCGCCCGAGAATGCCTCTGACGTCCTATCCTATTTTATCCTGTCCCGTAACTCGAAGGTCGTTGGAGCACCACAGATGATCTTTTAAACCGCGTACTCCATCTTTCCATGTCCTCAGCAACCCTCATGGCTTCGCTCAGTGTCAAGCCAGTCCATTCTGGAAAGTACTGTTGTCCTCACACCTCTTTTTATGACTCCATCTTCTTCTACCTCCATGCACCGTGCCTTGCAAGATGATCTTTGCAAGATCTGATGCTCTGCTGACCATCGAAGTTTTCGTTTCTTCAACACTGTGAGCAACGTCATTATGTTGTCAAATGGCTTGCGTGATGGTCTGTCGGACTTTGTCATTGGTGATGTGCTGAGTATAGCAAATGCCTAGAAGTCTTCTGTGGCACCTCATCTCCATGCTTTCTATTTTTTGTTGTAGATCTGCTGTGCGGGTCCATGTTTCGCAAGCGTATAGGAAGATGGAGATGACAAGGGAGCGCAGCAGCCTTACCTTGGAATGTAGACTCAAAGTCCCGTCTTTCAAAATGGGCTTCAACCTTGTCAGGGCAGCAGTTGTTTGTGCGATCCTGGAGAGGACTTCCTTTCGAGACCCTGTGTCTGATACAATGGCTCCTAAATATTTGAAGCTATGCACTGTGTTGAGGGATTGGCCTTGGACTTTGATGTCTGCGTTGATGCCATTAATGTTGTTTTCATCATTTTGGTCTTCTCTGCACTTATTTCCATTCCATAGGCTCTGGAGGTGGTGTCAAGCCTCTGTACCAGCTGTTCAAGTTCTTGTTCCTCTCCAGCCAATCCATCAATCTCATCCGCAAAACGGAGGTTGGAGATTATCCTACCCCTCTATGCTGTGCCTTCGTGATCTGCAAGAGCATCTGACATGATGAGTTCTATGAAGATGTTGAAGAGTGTTGGAGAGAGCAGGCATTCTTGACGCACACCGATAGTCGTTCTGAACTAGTTTCCGATGGCGCTGTTGTGGATGACTGCACTGGTAGCCTTGTCATACAGGCTTTTGATGACTTCAATAATTTTAGGGTTGAGGTTGTACACTCTCATGGTTGCCCACCCAGCTGCATGCCAGACTCTGTCAAACGCCTTCTTGAAGTCTATAAACACATGATATAAATGTTGTTGGTGATGTAGGTATTTCTCGCAGATTATTCTGAGATTGAAAGTCTGCTTAGTGGTACTTCGTCCTGCCCTGAATCCTGCTTCTTCTTCAGCTATGATTTGTTCATCTAGCTTGGGATTTCAACCTGTTGAGTATTATTTTCAGGAAACCCTTGCTGGGATGGTTGATGAGGCTGATGTTGCGGTTGTTTTCACACTCCTGAAGGTTACCCTTTCTCGGAAGGTTGATGACAAGCGACTGTGTCCATGGTGTAGGCCACTCCCCACTCTGCCAGATCTTGTTACAGATAATGGTGAGGGCGTCAATCATCGCTTCTCCTCCTGCTTGCTGCAATTCCGATGGTATGTTGTCCACTCCCGCAGACTAGTCCTTTAGTGATTGCAGTGCTGTCTCAACCTCCTCTCGGAGAATTGGGAGGATTTCTTCTTCTTCTTCATCTTCTTCTTCTTCTTCTTCTTCTTCTTCTTCTTCTTCTTCTTCTTCTTCTTTTCTGTTCTGGTGACATGCTAGAACTGATGAGTCGCCATTTGGTGTATGGTTGTAAAGGTCAGAGCAGTACTCTCTCCTTCTATCCAAGACTTCTTGTTCTTCTGTAATGCATATGCCAGATTTGCTTTGGATTGTGGAGACCTTGAGCTGTTTAACATTTGTCAGCCGCTTCACAGCCTCTGACGTCAACTGTTATAATACAATACAATACAATACAATATAACTTTATTGTCTGATGTTCATCACATACAGAAATTTGTCTTTGGGATCCTATTAGATTTTGGTCTAAGCTATTTGATGTTTATTTGAGTATGGAACAGCTAAGTATTTTCATTAATTACTGCCAGCTTAAATCATCGTTCATGACGCCTCCCATTCTCACCGCCTCCCTCTCCCCCCCCCCTCACCAAATCAGCTAGTTAAAAATTGTTGATCTCGCTGAAATAAATGTGGATAGGGTTATTTTACTTTACGTATGCATAAATTAGCTACGGATATTTGCAGACTTGCCTAGAAATTCTTTGAAGTAGTCGGGATCAGAACGAGCCAAATGTCAGTCTGTCGATCGGTCCGTCAGTCTGTCGCATAATAAACTAACATTAATAATAATAATAATAATAATAATAATAATAATAATAATAATAATAATAATAATAATAATTATTATTATTATTATTATTATTATTATTATTATTATTATTATTATTATTATTATTATTATTATTGATTTCCCCAAATCGCCAGAAATGTTTAAAGACCGGCGATCTGTACCAACATACACACTCACATGTTACACCTACTCACACACACACACCAAACACACATCTATCGCTCAAAAATGTGTTGTTTTTCTTTAAATGGCAGAGAGATCGCTATAAGAAGATGGAATAAAATGGAATTTTTAGTTTTAAAATTTTATACTGACTGCATCCAGTACCATTATTGAAGAGATGGAGGAAACCCTAGTACCTGTAGAAAACCCTCGGTGACCTCAATAGTCTCTTACCTAAGTCACATAAGTTCGCCTCTTGCGGGAATCGAACCCGCGACCTTCGGCATAGGAAACCGGCCACGAGACCTCCCCTCCCTTCAGCCATGTTACTGACCCTTAAGGCTCAAATTGACAATACACTTTATAACGAGAGTGGGCTGCTGCCAGTTACTACAGGTTCCATAACCAACTTCAAAATAACTTCCAAACTGGGTAGTAACTTGTCATTTTGTTTTGTTTTTAGTTATCTAGAGTTATTCGGGCGGAAATCTCGTCTATGAAAGCTACCTCGAGCTACAAGCTTTTCTTCGGGGAAGAAGGTGGCGGTCGTTGCCTGGCAGTGCAAGGCCGAACTAGCGGAGCTAGCTAAGATTGCAACTGAGACCCACCTTTCGGTTGATCCGAAAGGTTTGATGGAGGACAGAGCAAATATTGTAGGCGATTAACTTTGTTCGTTTGCAAAGAATGTCCGCCTCAACGTTACACAACTCTGGCCCAACATGCGGGCAAGCTGGACAAAGTTGTTTCCCCTCGTAGCATGGTCTATTCCCAAACGCCTGATGGCAAAGTAAGTGGGACTTCGGTCTTGAAGGATACTAAATTCAGTTATTTTGGGGTTGGATGCAGGTTAATGATTTCACGCAGTTTTACCTTTTGTGACAGGATATGACATGAATAATGGTAACTTTCCTACTTTCAGATTCAACACTCACATTGCTGTGGACACATGTAAGCGGAAGGGGTGAGGGTGAGAGAAGGGGGAGGTCTTGTTTGAAGGATAGTGCATGTAGTCTACATTACGTACATGTAAAATAATATTGAGACGAAGAAGATTACCGACTTTTTTGGAACTTCGTCCTTTTATTTGTTAACACGTAATAAAAAAAATCATACATTTAAGCAAAAGGGATATATGCCCAGAGGGAGAGAGTTCACCAGTGCGACTGCAACTGCCATTCTGGGGTCATACTCAATTCTTCCACATTCAGCTGAGAAATTCTCAAGACGTGGCATGTATAAGCTGGAATGAGGTTGTGGCATTGAAGTACTTCGAGATTCTCGAGTCAAGAGCAATTACATTCAGAAACGTACATGCAGAAATTGCAAGCTATTAGGAAAATATTATGCTGAGATTGCACATATTCAAAATTGCTAATAATTATGTTCGCTTCAGATACTCCCAAGAAGATCGCGCGCCTTCATCATAATATCCTGTGACGTCAGAAATCAAAATGATTCTGCGAGCAGAAGAATCGATCCTGTAATCAAACCTATATATACTGACATATTTCAGCATTACCCACTTAATTCAGTTTGTTTCACTACAATTAGAAATCATGCAGTTAGATTGAACTTTGAAAACAGTATAATCTAACTATAAAATTAAATACTGAAGCCATTGGGCAGACAATGGACAGAATCAGATGACCTATACGCTTTCCATTGCAATGATCTGCGGTTAAGTAGAACGTTTGAGGGTTGCATGCGCGTGAGGTGTTGTGTGTGGGAGGGGCAGAGGGCATGCGTGTGTGTGTGTGTATGTGTGTGTGTGCGTGTGCGTGCATGTGTGTGTGTGTGGGCGATCTATGGTCACTTTGAGGAAAGGATGCCTAAGTGTGGATGCGAAGTGGACCGTGTGTCTGCGTGCGCACGCATGTGAGTGCGCGAGCTCCTACTCGTGTATCTGTCTGTCAGTTTAGTTGTGCCCATAGATGGATGAGACTAAACGATTGTTTATAAATAAGCTTCTGGCTGCTTAGATAGTGGTACTATGAGTTGGATCCTAAAGAGGAAAGGCCAGACGAATGGCCGTTTAACTGGCTTGCACTCAGCAAACCGCGCGAAGCTATAAGCTTCGGGAAAAGAAGAAGAGAAAGAGCAAGCGAGATATAAGAAACAGATGATTTATTGTCTTCATTTACAAAAGGAAATTAAAAGAAGAAGAAGAAGAAGAAGAAGAAGAAGAAGAAGAAGAAGAAGAAGAAGAAGAAGAAGAAGAAGAAGAAGAAGAAGAAGAAGAAGAAGAAGAAAAAGAAGAAGAAGAAGAAGAAGAAGAAGAAGAAGAAGAAGAAGAAGAAGAAGAAGAAGAAGAAGAAGAAGAAGAAGAAGAAGAAGAAGAAGAAGAAGAAGAAAGGATTTAGAGAAGGAGAACGAAAAGGCGGAGCTTGAGAATACGAAGAAGAGTGAGCCGAGAGAATACGCGTTATTACAATGGATTAGCATTTTGAGTATGATGGTATCACGAAAGGGGAGCCACAACAACCAAATAAAAATAATAAAGCTTTTGGGCTGTTTTTTTAGAATGAAGACTGGACCTAGCCTGCGGGTTATAATTCGTTATAATTATAATTTAGTCTTCAGACTACGCAACGACAGCAACACTTAATTTGAAAACAAATTTAAGATGTTGATTGTGATTACCTGCATCACTCTCAACTAAATGCCGCGTGGGGTTAAGTGAATTTGGGATTGATGTAAACGTAATTCAGTTTGAAGACTGCAGTCTATAGACAGTGTTATGGTAATTTAAATAAAAACATGTCCAGAGCCTAATTAAATAATGTGATTAATAATAATGCACATATAAATACCCCATGGCGTGTATTGAATTTCAGACTTAATATGTATTCTTCAGATTGTTGAAAGTTATAATGTGTGATAATTATTAACTAAAAACTTCATGACGTTCATTGGATTAGATTTGTATTTAAATTGTTTGTTTTGTTGTAGTTTATCCTAACTGCGTTTTACAAATTTAATTCATCCACTTAGACATGTTTTTAAAGTAGTCAGATGTTTTGGTCAGAATAGATGGGAGGTTTTGAGGAGTGTCACTGTTTCTGAGCTGTATATCGTCTGCACAGAAATGGTGGAAAGTGTCATGGTTTTGGATGATCTGAGACAGAGGAGATGTGTAAATGGGAAAGGGCCTAGAACTGATCCCTGAGAAACACCGAAGTCAAGTCTGGACGATTCAGAAAGGTGGTGGTTGCTGCAGACAGATTGGAAACGATCAGAATGGTATGAATAAAACCAGCTTAGGGCACGGTCTTTTATTTCAAAAGAGTTCTTAAGGTGCTGATAGAGGATGGGGTGATCGATAGTGCCAAAAGCGGTGAAAGATCGAGAAGGGTCAACAAAGAGATTTTATCAGAGTCAGTGGCAGAGAGGAGGTCGTTCAAGATGTGAAGAAGAGCTGATTCAGTAGTATAGTCAGGACGACAGGCAGACTGGAATGGACAAAACAAGTTGTTGGATGAGAGATGATGGTTGAGCTGTTTGAGGACAACATTCTCCAGGAATTTGAATAGGAAATGGAGATTAGAAACTGGGTGGTAGTTCTTCGAGTCTTCCGGATCAAGGTTTGATCTCCTTAGTAGTGGCCGCACGGTGACTTGAAACAGGAGGGAAGAGAACCAGATTGCAAGAAAGAATTGACAATGGTGATAATGGCTGGAATGAGGTCAGTGATACAATCTTTGGAAAGTGAGGTAGGATGGGATCCAGCTCGGATGTCTTTAAGAACATGGTGCTAAGAATTTCAGCCACTTCGGTTTCTGAGAAAGTATGAAAGGAAAAGAGTGGCGTGCCGATGAAAGGAGGATCTTTCTCATTTTCTAAATAAATGCCAAGTTTCAAAGAAATCAGAGAAAAGTACACAAATGTCACCTCCGACGCCGGACAGACGTCGGACGAATAAATCCAAAAACAATAGTTCTAAGAGCTTTACAGCTCGGGAACTAAACATGCGACCAGCTAGAATTGCTATTACGTAATATTCAATTCTTGTGGGAAATAACTGAAATTGGCGAGAAAGGTACAACTTTGAGCTAAGTTTTCAAACTAACAGCTTGGTGGGACCTGGGGGTGTAAAAACCGAGTAGCCGTGTGTGTAATATAATCTCTTACAACTGAACAGCAAAACGTCAGTGCTCATTTGATGAATGGGCCTTTCCACTGCCGCAGCATCCTTTGCAGGATAAAGCAGCAATCCTCTGCGGACAAAAGCAAGGCTATTGTGGCGTGTGCGCCTGCACGTATAAGGACATGACTTACGATGTAAAACGGATGATCAGCTCGAGCATGCCCAGCCAAGACGCCAACCCCTAGGATCGACGTTTGCCTAATTGATGTTGAGTGCTTTTTTTTTGAGTTCCCGAACTATTATCTTTTATTCGTCTATCCGTCTGTCCGTGTGCGCCATTCTCTGATACTATATAGTGGACGGATTTCTTTGAATCTTGGTATGTACATGTAGTTAGAACATAAAGATACCTACCAGCTGACACACATTTTATGCACATCGGGCGATGTCGTCATGTTGTTGTTGTTTTCTTCTTTAAATTCCATTATTTCCTAAAGTACTGGGGGGATTTGGTTCAAACTAGGTTTGTAATTAGACTTTACAGATGCCTTCAACATAAAATTAAACTTATACAAATCTAGTTAGGTAATCCTTTTAGTGGTTTTTTTTAAAATGTATTTCCATTCAACTTTGTACGTAATTAAGAGCGTATAGTATACAGAATGAATCTTTTTAAACACAGCAGTTTACCATCACCTCCACAACAACAACAAAAATATTATTGCGTGCAACAACATACTTAGACTTTACAGATGTTTTCAGCATAAAACCAAATTTATGCAAATTGAGTGAAGTCATTATACTGACGTTATTTTTTTTTTAAATTCGCATGTAATTAGAGTGTACAGATGCCTTGAACCTAAAACAAAATTTATGTATATCGAGTGAAGTCATCGTAGACACATCTTTTTTTTTAAATATATTAGTTTACAAGAAAACATTATTGGGTGCAAAAACGAAATAAATAATCACTATGCTTACGGGATTCGAACTTTGAACCCTAACAGATGAATTGTTAAATGACCCCAGAACCCTAAGTGCACGAGAAGGAATTTTTCACCCGTTAGGATCAGGCACTTCTTTTTCTTCTTTCTTTATAATGTTTCACATTCGTTGTCCGGAGTCTCTCAGCCCTTTCTGCAAATATCCAATTCAATCCAATCAAAACCAATTCAATCCACTTGCATAGCATGCAATTTCAGACACGCTCGAGGAGAAGGAAATGACTGTGTCAGTTACCGCCGTGAGAAGAAGCAGGTGCCGAGTTTTCCCACACCTCTGCTGAAAATGGGTATACACTGGGATCATTATACCAAGGTTAGGTGCAGCATTTCTGCATGACTTGGATCCATATCATTCTTTCCCCTGTCCTCAATAACAATAATAGCAGTTTTCGGCACACCAGCTGAAGATTTCAGACCCCATGGGATTGTATTTCCACAATTAGGGGCAGCACTTATGAAGGATCTGGTTGCCAGATAGTGCGGTTTTTTTTTCTTCTCTTTCTTCTCTAAAATATAGTATCAGCTTCATCGTAAGAAACTGGAACAGACTCTTGAAATCTCAAATGATCTCTATCTCGTGCTAGAGTTTTTTTAGGTAATGTTTGAGTTTTCTTCCGCCTGTCTGCCGTGAACTGACAAAACCGAGCAAGTCCACAAAACCTACTTTCGAGAAAATCGACGTTTTGTGTTGCGCTATATTACGCGATCGTTTCTGGAAGTTTAAGGGCATATTATAATGCAATTCCTCGATTTAAGAGTGCATACCTTGAATGTTAAAGAAATGTTTGATAGATTTGATGTTTTAAGACTATTTGTGGACTTGCTTTGTTTTGTCAGATTATTCTTGAGATAGATCTTTGTTGAGAACATGACAAAACCAAGCAAGTCACCCGCTTGGTTTTGTCAGTTTATTATTGAATTAAATCCTTGTTAAAAAAATTTACAAAACCAAGTAAGTCAAATCCGCTTGGTTTTGTCAGTTTATTATTAAGTAAATCCTTGTTTTCAAAATTCACCAAACCATATAAGTCCCATAGGCCGTTTCGTTTCTTTGTTAAAAAGTCTGACGAGATGAGTCACATAAGTTGGGTTTTGTAAGATGTGGGTGCGGCATTTACAGTGAGTGTATATGTGTGCCTGTTTATTGTTTTTAGCCATTCTTCACTTAATATTCCTGGGTTGGTATGCAGGAGTCATGGGTTTTTTTGCTCTCCCTTCAAAATAATATTAGATTCAGCCAATTAAATTTTAAAAATACAAAACTATTTTCCTTTCAGTTTCCTATTGTAGCGATCTTCCTGCCTTTACACCACGTGTATGTCTTGTATTTTGTTGCCCTTGTTGTGTGTCTGTAATATATTTGTTGCTGTTTGTTTGTGGGTTCGGGCACTGAATAGAATAGGCCCAACGTTTCCCGGCGTGTCGTAAGAGGCGACTAACAGGGGTAATGTTAGCACAGCATCACTGGGCGAAAGTCTTCTACACAGAAGTCACCGGCCAGGGCGAGAAACCTCACGTTGCTACATGGTCAACGACCACGTGCTCGGGGCCAAGGCGAGCCACACTGTATTCGTGGATTTCGGCTGTGCCCAACAGCCTGGAGAGGATTGGGCACCGCCAGGTCCTTTTTTGCCCAAGACACACTACATGCATAATGACACTATCCACTAATTCCATACCGGATAGGTCGTCGCCCGGCTCAAGGACCGCGCCTTCCGTTGGCCACCAGGACGGAGGTGTTAAGTATGCTACTGATGGACAATTTAGCAAGATCCGCACAAGAAACAACATCGTCATAGGAACCTGGAATGTCAGGACCCTAACTGCGGAAGGAAAATTAGAAGAACTGGCCCACGAGTTGGACCACTATCGATGGAACATTCTAGGCATTAGCGAACTGCGCTGGAAAGGCCTAGGTGAAACAACGACAGACAAAGGCCACAAGCTCTATTTCAGCGGTAGAGATGACAGGCACGAACACGGCGTTGGATTCTTGGTCCACAAGAACATTCTAGCCACTGTCATGGGTTGCCGCCCAGTAGACTCATTACCATCCGCCTGAGAGCAGCCCCTTTCAACATCACCATCATCCAGACCTATGCCCCAACATCAGACTATGACGACAGCGAAGTGGAGGATTTTTATGAAAATCTAGAGGCGGTCCTTGACCAAGTGCCGAAGAAGGACATAGTCATAGTGCAAGGCGACTGGAATGCCAAGGTTGGCCAAGATGCGCACCACAACTGGAGAGACACATGTGGACCCCACTGCAACAACGAGACAAATGACAGGGGTCTGAGATTCTTGGAGTTTGCCAGATACAACAATCTGGTACTGGCAAACACGCTTGGTCTCCACAAAACTCCAGACGATGGACATGGCACAGTCCCAGGGGGGAGCATCACAACCAAATACACTACATCATGGTCAAGAAACGCTTCAGATCAAGCATCAACATTGGCAGGATACGCACTTTTCCAGGAGCAGACATCGGAAGTGACCACGATCTCTTGATGATGTCTTTCCGGCTCCACTTGAAGAGAGTAAATACTGCACTAGACTGAAGTTCGACCTGGACAAACTGCAAGACCCGGAGGTGGCAGAACTATTTCAGGCCACAATTGAAGGGAAATTTGCACCACTGCTCATTTTGGGGGCTGGTGAAGTAGATGTCAACACCATGACCACCACCTTCAACTCAGCTGTGACAGATGCCGCCACTGAGATCCTTTGCAAGCACCGACCAAAGAAGAAGCCGTGGATCACACCTGAACTTTTGGATCTGTGTGATAAACGAAGAGAGATTAAAAAAAAGAAAGAAAACGAACACCTCACAGGGAGCTGTTGTCTACCGAAAAATCAACAATGACATCCGAAAAGGCATGCGCACAGCAAAGGAGAACTGGATAGAAGATCAATGCCAGGAAATAGAGAACAGTCTGAACAAAAACAACAGCAAGAAGGCCTACCAGACTGTAAAGCGGCTGACAAGTTTCAAACAGCCCAAAGTCTCCACGATCCAAAGCAAGTCTGGCATATGCCTTACAGAAGAACAAGAAGTCTTGGACAGATGAACACCCATCAGTTCTAGCATGTCCCGAGAACAGAGAAGAAGAAATCCTCCCAATTCTCCGGGAAGAAGTTGAGGCAGCAGTGCAATCGCTAAAGAAAGGGAAGTCAGCGGGAGTGGACAACATACCCGCGGAACTGCTACAAGCAGGAGGAGAAGCGATGATTGATGCCCTCACCATTATCTGTAACAAGATCTGGAAGAGTGGAGAGTGGCCTATACCATGGGCCCAGTCGCTTGTCATCACTCTTCCCAAAAAAGGTAACCTTCAGGAGTGTGAAAATTACCGCACCATCAGCCTCATCATCCATCCCAGCAAGGTCCTCCTGAAAATATTACTCAACAGGTTGAAACAAATCATAGCTGAAGAACAAGCAGGATTCATGGCAGGGCGAAGTACCACTGAACAGATTTTCAACCTCAGAATAATCTGTGAGAAATACCTACAGCACCAACATCATGTGTTCATAGACTTCAAGAAAACGTTTGACCGAGTCTGGCATGCAGCTCTATGGGCAACAATGAAAGCGTACAACATCAGACCTAAAATTATTGAAGTCATCAAAAACCTGTATGACAAGGCTACCAGTGCAGTCTTCCACAACAGCGCCATCGGGAACTGGTTCAGAACAACAATCGGTGTGCGTCAAGGATGCCTACTCTCTCCAACACCCTTCAACATCTTCCTAGAGTGCATCATGTCAGATGCTTTTGCAGATCACGAAGGCACAGTCAGCATAGGGGGTAGAGCAATCTCCAATCTTCGTTTTGCGGATGACATTGATGGATTGGCTGGAGAGGAACAAGTACTTGAACAGCTGGTACAGAGGCTTGACACCACCTCCAAAGCTTGTGGAATTGAAATAAGTGCAGAGAAGACCGAAATGATGACCAATAACACCAATGGCATCAACACGGACATCAAAGTCCAAGGCCAATCCCTCAACACAGTGCATAGCTTCAAATATTTAGGAGCCATTGTATCAGACAATGGGTCCCGACAGGAAGTCCTCTCCAGGATCGCACAAACAACTGCTGCCCTGACAAGGTTGAAGCCATTTGGAAAGACAGGACCATCATTCTACATTCCAAAGTAAGACTGCTGCGCTCCCTTGTCATCTCCATCTTCCTATATGCTTGCGAAGCATGGACCCTCACAGCAGATCTACAACGAAGAATACAAAGCATGGAGATGAGGTGCTACAGAAGACTTCTGGGCATTTCCTATACCCAACACATCACCAACGACGAAGTCCGACAGACCATCACACAAGCCATTTGACAACACGATGACCTGCTCACAGTGGTGAAGAAACGGAAACTCCGATGGTATGGCCACGTCACCAGATCATCAGGCCTTGCAAAGACTATTCTGCAAGGCACAGTGCAAGGAGGTAGAAGAAGAGGGAGACCGAAAAAGAGGTGAGAGGACAACATTCGAGAATGGACTGGTTTGACACTGAGCGAAGCCATCAGGGCTGCTGAGGACAGAGAGAGATGGAGTATGCTGGTTAAACGATCATCTGTGGTGCCCCTACGACCTCAGGGTTACGGGACAGGATAGGATAGGATAGGATAGTTTGTTTGTTTATTTCCACACCTCGTGGAAGTTGCCGCCTAGGCCGAAGATCTACAGGATCCTTCATGGTGGGCAGGAAAGTACATGAAGAAAACTCTTTTTCAAAAAGCCGAACACGTCCTTTGCTGACCGAAATTTCGTCATCATTTTCACAGGAAAATAATATTGCACAGCAGCAATAACATGGATTCTCACTGGTCCACTTCATCTTAAGGCGCTTTCTCATTGGTCGGGAGGACTTACTTTTCTTTGTCAGGTTATTGTAGAAAATGACGTCATCATGCCAACTCGAGCATCAGCCAGAGGATCGCCGAAACAAAATCGCAGGGGACTTGCTTGGTTTTATCAGTTTATTCCCCCACTTAAAATTTTTTTAACAAGGACTTACTCTATGATATCTCCAAATCTAAACATAGTTCGGATTTGATTTTTACAGGTAAGATGCGTCATTCTCTTGCAAGTTTGATGGCGCAAAAAACTCATTTTCCACCTTAGGTGGACTTACTCGGTTTTGTCAAATCACGGCAGCTGTGTTCTAATGTATTTTTGAGCGCGAAAGAGTCGGCAGTAAGTTTACCTAAAGTTTGTATTTTACTATAATTATTGTTGGGGTCCTCTATACCCTAACTCCTGACCTCAACTCTACCCTGAACCCCACCCGAACTCAAACCCTAATTAGAACGCTCTCGGTCGACTTTAAAAAAATGACGTCATTCATTGATTTAAAATCGTGTAGAGCTAAACTAGCGCGTTAACAGTTTTTTGTGTGTCTGTGTGTGCATGTAGGGTCAGTGCCAGTCATATCGCTCGGCTCATCGATCCTGGTACTTCGGTGCGGAGCCAAGACAAATCAAGTTACCTGATTGTAATGGGCATGGAAACACAACGCCAATTTGTCTGGAGCCAAAAGCCCTAAAACGCCTTGCTTTCTATTAAACCGGAGACGTCGTATGTGTTACCTCATTGCTGGGTGCATAACGCGACAACACTTTCTTGTATTGATGCTATAATAATGCTATAGCCCTTTACTCTGTTGCATCTTTAATAAAGGCTGTAGCACTTTATTCTATTGAAACTTTCATAATGCGATGCCTAAACAGCCAATACGGTTCGGCAGCGAAAGCACTTTCTTTTATTGCATTTTTTATAGAATGCGATAGCATGTTCTTAATTGATTGCATCTTTAAACAATACGATAGCACTTTTCTTTATTGCCTCTTTAAGAATGCTATACTAGTTTCTGGTATTTTCATGACAATGATTCTCTGGCTATTCCTTTACCCCTTGACAAACCAGACTCTCGCTGTCTTTTCGTTTTCGCGTTCCTATATTCTCTGGATGCGCAACGAGCACGCTTCGGGATGGATACCTTGGATACCTGCGATATAGAAGAAGTGTTGGAAGTGATTATCATCATCATCATCATCATCATCATCATCATCATCATCATCATCATCATCATCATCATTATCATCATCGTCGTCGTCGTCGTCATCATGATTGTTGTCATCATTACTTTGTGTGGGTTTGTGTGGGTGGGTGTCTGCTGTCCGTCTGGCTGTTGGGTATGTCATGTCACATACTGTTTTGTTAATTCCAACTTACGCATGTTTATCAAGCTATATGAACGATATTACACACAAACACAAGACAATGTTTTAGTTTGTTTGTTTGTTGCAGTTTATTATCCCTTTCTATCGGGAAACTCTGGGCCGTCTTCCCTGGGGAAGGCGCATTCGCAGCCTGTGGCGCGCCCAAACCCAACCTACCTAACACTATTTGTGATTTGTTGAAATTTTGCTGGGGGAGCAAACCGGAGCACCGGAGGAAACCCTCGAGACGTTGCCCGAGTCAAAAGTAAATAATATTCGGAGAAACATAACGCCCAGATGCTGGATCGAACCCACACCTGTCAGGCGCCATTGGTTTCTAGCTTGTAGACAAGGCAAGTTAGTCCCGCCTTAGCCCACTTGGCCACAACGCTCGCTTTACTACTAATATTGCGTTTTAATTATTCATCATATAACCCAAGTGGCCTTTGACCCTGTAACAATAATATTAAAACCAATACTTGCCCGCACAAATATGAGAGGGCAAATCGATTCTGAGCAATCGCCCTTGCACTGGGTTGTGGGTGTTTCCTGTCTTTGCAGCCAAAGCGTGATTGTTTATTTCCAAATGTTTGGACAAATCACCATGTGCACCCAGAAAGTAACGTACTAGCACACAGATCATACTTTGCAACTGTTGCAATAGAAGGACATCGACAGTACCAAATAAATGAGACTGAAGAGTGTATCATGAAGTAACAAAACATCCATACCTTTACATACACCGACTAGACCATAATAGCAAACTTACTAACGTACTAAATAAGTAACGTAATTAATCGATTGGGACGATTCAATGTTCAATGGCGTTTACAAAGAGCGGATCGGAAAATTGCTGGATATCCTATCCTATCCTATCCTGTCCCGTAACCCGAAGGTCGTAGGGGCACCACAGATGATCGTTTAACCAGCATACTCCATCTTTCTCTGTCCTCAGCAGCCCTGATGGCTTCGCTCAGTGTCAAACCAGTCCATTCTCGAATGTTGTCCTCCCACCTCTTTTTCGGTCTCCCTCTTCTTCTACCTCCTTGCACTGTGCCTTGCAGAATAGTCTTTGCAAGGCCTGATGATCTAGTGACGTGGCCATACCACCGAAGTTTCCGTTTCTTCACCACTGTTAGCAGGTCATCGTGTTGTCCAATGGCTTGTGTGATGTCATCATGTAGTGTGTCTTGGGCAAAAAAGACCTGGCGGTGCCCAATCCTCTCCAGGCTGTTGGCCACAGCCGAAATCCACGAATACAGTGTGGCTCGCCTTGGCCCTGAGCACATGGTCGTTGAACCTGTAGTAACGTGAGGTTCCTCCGCCCTGGCCGGTGACTTCTGTGTAGAAGACTTTCGCCCAGTGATGCCGTGCTAACATCACCCCTGTTAGTCGCCTCTTACGACACGCCGGGAAACGTTGGGTCTATTCTATTTAATGCCCGAACCCACAGAGCACTGCTGGATATCTACCCAATAAATAAATAATAAATAAATAAATAAATACATTGCATTACAGCTTTAATTCATCAAATGAAATGACTCAGTGGCCAACGGCGATTACAAAGAGCAGAGAGTTGCAAGAAGTGTGCATATTAAATAAATAAATAATAATTTTAAAAATTAAAATACATAAATAGATACATAAATAAATACATAAACACACTTGCTAGTAATCTATGTTTCGTAATTTTTTTTGGGAGTCATTATTTGCACACAGAAGCATGCAACACGTGCGCATTACTTGAGTTCAAGCACGACTTCAGCAAACTGCTCTATGCATGCTAAATCGCGGTAGCGAGCGTGGCGCGCCTTAAGCAACTCGATGCATGAACTGGAAATGCGCGATATAAAAACAATCGTTTTCATACACGGAATTCTTAAGAGCGTCTTGCTAGTAACCGAAAGGTCGCTGGTTCGAATCCCGGATTGGTCAACGTGTGATCATATTATTTTCCCCTTTACCAACAACTGGCCCGCTGGTGTCAGTATAAATCGGTCCAGTAGTCACCTATATGCGAAAGTGTCGTGTGACTATAATCTACAAAACAACACGGAATTCTGTTTCGGCATACCATTCTCTCTATTCTAAATCCCTGTGGTCTTGAGTCTCGAACCTCGAACCTTGAGCAGCGTTCTGAACTGGTAATACGCCTGGTAAAAATAAATACGGTTTTATTACCCTGCGGCTGACAAGTCAGTAGAATTTAAAACGCGACATCCTGTAAATACGGTCGTGAAGTCCACAAGTAAATATATATAGCTGATACAATCTGGAACGCTTGCAAAGACCTCACACGACCTTACACCACACCCTTCTAAAACAAGTTAGTGTAATGTATTCATTTCCTATCCTGGTAGAATAATCAATGGTCAAAAGACCCATTTTATTTATGTAAAGTCGTATACTATTTTATAAGTATTCTCTAGTTACAGGACGTTATAACGACACAGTTATCCAACAAAAGGGTGTTGAAACAAGTTACATTTAAACTTGTCCCGCTGACATCACAAGAGAAAGGTGTATTTAATGGGTAAAACTGCGCGGAACAAGATTTATCTCGGCGGTTCCCACACATACATTTCTACTTGTGAAGGCTAAACAATTGAACGTTCCCCAGTAGACATTCCTATACCATTGCGGGTTCGTCTGCTAAACAAAAAGGCAAAACTGAACTAGAAATACACCCCTTGAAGCGCAACCAGACTCCAAACATGTCTTCCGCATGTTACATTTGCAAGTGCCAAAAAGCCATGTGCATCGAACTCTCCAACCTAGTGTTTCTGTTCTTAATTCTCTCTCTCCCACACACACACGACACATACAGAGCGCATCCCATTTTTTAGCATAAGTCATAATTAGCGATAGGTAAAGGGCATTACTACAAGAAGTATGTACTGGTACCGACGTAGGTGTGAGATAAAGCAGTCTATAATTAATTATAGATATGATCTGTCTCTCTGTTTCTCTGTACTAGGATATAATTATGCACCATAGCTATGGTCTGCTTCATTGTCTCTCTCTCCCCCTACCTTCACCACTTCTCCGCTCGTGTCCCTTAAAAGAAGGAGGCCATCAACGAGAAGCAGATCAGCAGGTCAGATGCACACTAGTGCCAGAAAACTAACTACGTAGAATCACTCAGAAGACATGTAGAAAGTGATGAACGTTCAATCAGACAACGCAGGAGAAATAATTTTATAGAAGCATTCTGAACCACTGTCACATGTGGAGCCAGTATATTTCAGAATTGTCTGTATCATTACACAGACTAAACAACTTTGAGGAAGCGAAAAACTAGTACTCCGACTAAACCAACAGAGGCAAATTCAGACAATGCATCTCTCAGAACGAACAAAGGAACTTGTCTGAACTTATTGTATCTTATTTAATTTTATTTGCACACACAAAAACAGCGGTGACCACAATTAATACAGACCAGGCAACCTAATATCGAAGGGACGGGTGGAGATGGGAGGGGAAAGGGGAGGGAAAAGAAGCAGGAATAAGAGGAGGAGAAAGAAGAAGGAGAATTATAATTGTTATTTCGAGGTGTACGTGAAGTGTTAGACAGTGTTCGTCATCCACGGGGAGGAGGGAGGGAAATATTTACCTTGGGTTACCTTCTCAGTGCTAGCATGGCACCTGCAAAGCAGCGCTAACCAAGACACAAGGGAATAGATCTCATGCAACAGCCCCATCTAATTCTAATCTTCAACTAATCCCATTTTCCCACCCGAAGAAGAAGAAGTCGAAGTCGAAACCTTTAATAGGATAATAGCATTAGGTCTTTTGGACCTGGCTTACAGCTTGTCCTTAATAAACAATGCAAAACAAATAAAATAATTAACATAAAATAATTTGAAACAAACATATTGCTTAACTACGGTAACAAATCACTAAGCAAATTAATGCATTTTAATACACATACTCTTACCCTTCTTCCACTCACCATCCATCTCCTCATCCCTCCGCACACACAACCACAAGCACACACACACACATGTAAATTTCAGACATTCTTAGTAACTTAAATTGTGACAGGGTAGGGAAGAACAAAGAGGTATACCATCATCTTAAATATTAAGAGCAAAGGGAGCTCAAATATTTATGGAGCCTTGTTTTAAAAGATGGTAATGATTTACTTTTCTTGACCTCTTATGGTAGAGAATTCCACACGCTTGGTCCAGAATAGGACAGAGAGAGAAGAAGAAGACGAAGACGAAGAAGAAGAAGAAGAAGAAGAAGAAGAAGAAGAAGAAGAAGAAGAAGGAAAAAAACAAACAACAACGGCAACGACGACAACAGCAGCAAGAAATGAAGCAATATTCATTGGGATAGTGTTATTATTTATAGAATGCAGGCTTGCGGAGACAATACATACACCTCAAAACTCGTTCACCAAAAAACAAAATACATCTTCGTCACTCAAATCCAACACAATGCATCTCTCCAGGCCAAAAATAGAGCAGGCAGTCACAGAAACAAGGCTGCAGAACCTTCCTTTCTATCATTACTGATAAGACGTTAGCAGTTTCTATGAAAGTGCTGAGCTTCAAACACAGGTTCCCTTTCTTTTCTGCTCAGCCAGGCACAGGTGCGAGATCAAAGAGTTAACTTTTGTAGGTAGATGGGAGCAAAAATCCCTTACATTCAAGACAGAATTATTAGCCGCGCCAAGATTAAAGTATTAAATTTTTAGAATCCTTAGAAATCGAGCATAAAAAGTAATTTTTTTTAAAAGGCAGATTACATTTTCAATTTCTTGAGATTTTTTTTTTTAAAACCATGAATGGGGTTAAACAAAAATTGCTGCTAACTGATTACGACGACTTCGACAATGACGACGACGCTGCTGCTGCTGCTGCTGCTGCTGCTGCTGCTGCTGCTGCTGATTCTGATGATGATGATGATGATGATGATGTCGATGTCGACTTGTAAAGCGTCCATCTCCCCAAAGGAGTGCGCGTGAGAGAAGCTGCAGGAAAGCATCCAGGTGAGTGGTAGCAATTTCCATTCATTAATACATATATTTTTTTCAGATAGAAGAAATTAATTCCAACTCCGCTGCTAAATAATATGTTGCCAAAAATATCACTCAGATACGATTTATGTTAAAAGACAAACGACCTCTTTTCAATTGGAAAAAGGATTTATAACCACTTTTTTTTTTCTCAAGAATGTGTTCATTTCCCACGATGTAACATTTCATTTCAAAACTGCAGGTGTTTTGCAGGATAGATGAGGGTCGCTGATGGAGATGTTACTAATTGACCCATTACCATAATTAAGTTTTAAAAATTAATATATTATGCATTCTTTTAGCCTCCGAGTGATTAAATTATTTTACTCAAATTTATTACAATTAGCGAAAGAGACGTAGAATGATATTAATTAATGTGGCTGTCAAGGGGATTGACAACAGTGTTACCGTTGCTTGCATTACCTATTACATTTCCAAACATTGTGCGCGCTTAATGTGGGCGTACAGTGCAGACAATTAATAATAAGTAATTATAATTGAATCGCGTGATTAAATGACTAATTTTTTTGTTTTGTATTACACATTTTCCAAATAACATTTTATTCCGTTTTTATGTTTGTAATAGCACTCTCCCTGCCTTTACACCTTTTTGAGTGATAGAAGTGATTTGTGTGTATATTAGAGTACGTGTGTGTGGTACGAAGTATGGTTTATTGAGTCAAAGGAATATTCTTAATGATGTCAGATGGAAACATACAAGTCAAAATCTGCTAATATTAGCTGACTTACATTTGTTATTTCCAGATAAATACTTAGAACGAACTAAATTTCGGCCTGTTTCTCCGTCGGTCCTCTAAAAGCTATATTTTAACAACCACTAAACGGATTTTGACCAGTCAATCTATAGTTTTCAAATAAAATTCTATTCCGTTTTTATCTTTGTAATAGCGCTCTCCCTGTTTTTACACCTGTTCGAGTGATAGAAGTGTTTTGAGTGTATATGAGAGTACGTGTAACATATGAGCGCATATATTGGTACAGATCGCCGCGCATTGAATCTTACTGGTGATTTTGGGAAAAAAGTGCTATATAGCAACCATCATTATTGTTAGTAGTAGTAGTAGTAGTAGTAGTGGTAGTAGTAGTAGTAGTAGTAGTAGTAGTAGTAGTAGTAGTAGTAGTAGTAGTAGTAGTAGTAAATTAACAGGCAATCAGATCAGTATATTCCGTAAAAATGATATGTGAAAAGAGTGAAAGAAAAGACAAAATCATTACAGCGGCCATCTCTCATGATTTTTCTCTCCCTTAGCTTTAAGTCCACCCTGTGGATTCGGGCACTGAACAGAATAGCACTCTCTTGGAACGAACTAAATTTCGGCCTGTTTCTCCGTCGGTCCTCTAAAGGCTATATTTTAACAACCACTAAACGGATTTTGACCAGTCAATCTATAGCTTTCAAATAAAATTCTATTCCGTTTTTATCTTTGTAATAGCGCTCTCCCTGTTTTTACACCTGTTCGAGTGATAGAAGTGTTTTGAGTGTATATGAGAGTACGTGTAACATATGAGAGCATATATTGGTACAGATCGCCGCGCATTCAATCTTACTGGTGATTTTGGTAAAAAAGTGCTATATAGCAACCATCATTATTGTTAGTAGTAGTAGTAGTAGTAGTAGTAGTAGTAGTAGTAGTAGTAGTAGTAGTAGTAGTAGTAGTAGTAGTAGTAGTAGTAGTAGTAAATTAACAGGCAATCAGAACAGTATATTCCGTAAAAATGATATGTGAAAAGAGTGAAAGAAAAGACAAAATCATTACAGCGGCCATCTCTCATGATTTTTCTCTCCCTTAGCTTTAAGTCCACCCTGTGGATTCGGGCACTGAACAGAATAGACCCAACGTTTCCCGGCGTGTCGTAAGAGGCGACTAGCAGGGGTGATGTCAGCACGGCATCACTGGGCGAAAGTCTTCTAAACAGAAGTCACCGGCCAGGACGGAGGAACCTCATGTTACTACAGGTTCAACGACTACGTGCTCGGGGCCAAGGCGAACCACACTGTATTCGTTGATTTCGGCTGTGGCCAACAGCCTGGAGAGGTTTGGGCCCTGCCAGGTCTTTCTTGCCCAAGACACACTGCATGAAGATGAATAAAACCATTTACTCCATACCGGGTCGGTCGTCGCCCGGGTCACCAAGGACCGCGCCTTCCGTTGGCCACCAGGACGGAGGTGATAAGAGTGCTACTGATGGACAACTTAGCAAGATCCGCACAAGAAACAACATCGTTATAGGAACCTGGAATGTCAAGACCCTAACTGCGGAGGGAAAATTAGAAGAACTCGCACACGAGCTGGACAACTATCTATGGAACGTTTTAGGGATCAGCGAACTGCGCTGGAAAGGCATAGGTGAAACAACGACCGACAAAGGCCACAAGCTTTATTTCAGCGGTAGAGATGACAGGCACGAACACGGCGTTGGATTCTTGGTCCACAAGAACATTCTAGCCACTGTCATGGGTTGCCGCCCAGTGTCCAGTAGACTCATTACCATCCGTCTGAGAGCAGCCCCTTTCAACATCACCATCATCCAGGTCTATGCCCCAACATCAGACTATGACGACAGCGAAGTGGAGGATTTCTATGAAAATCTACAGGCTGTCCTTGACCAAATGCCGAAGAAGGACATAGTCTTAGTGGAAGGCGACTGGAATGCCAATGTGGGCCAAGATGCGCACCACAACTGGGGAGACACATGTGGACTCCACTGCAACAACGAGACAAATGACAGGGGTCTGAGACTTTTGGAGTTTGCCAGATACAACAATCTGATACTGGCAAACACTCTTGGTCACCACAAAAAATACAGATGATAGACATGGTACAGTCCCGGCGGGGAGCATCACAACCAGTTCAACTACATCACGGTCAAAAAACTCTTCCGATCAAGCATCAACATTGGCAGGACACGCACTTTTAGAGTAAACACAGCAAAGCGCACTAGACTGAAGATCGACCTGGACAAACTGCAAGACCCGGAGGTGGCAGAAATATTTCAGGCCACAATTGAAGGGAAATTTTCACCACAGCTCATTTTGGGAGCTGGTGAAGTAGATGTCAACACCATGACCACCACCTTCAACTCAGGTGTGACAGATGCCACTACGGATACCCTTGGAAAGCACCGGCCAAAGAAGAAGCTGTGGATCACACCTGAACTTTTGTATCTGTGTGATAAACGAAGAAAGGTGACAAAGAAAAAGAACACCTCACAGGGAGCTGATGCCTACCGAAAAATCAACAATGACATCCGAAAAGGCATGCGCACAGCAAAGGATAACTGGATAGAAGATCAATGCCAGGAAATAGATAACAGTCTGAACAAGAACAACAGCAAGAAGGCCTACCAGACTGTGAAGCGCCGTACAAATGTTAAACAGCCCAAGGTCTCCAAGATCCAAAGCAATTCTGGAATATGCCTTACAGAAGAACAAGAAGCTTTGAACAGATGGACAGAGTACTGCCCTAACCTTTACAACCACACACCAAACGGAGACCCATCAGTTCTAGCATGCCATGAGAACAGAGAAGAAGAAGAAATCCTCCCAATTCTCCGAGAAGAAGTTGAAGCAGCAGTGCAATCGCTGAATAAGGGGAAGTCAGCGGGAGTGGACAACATACCCGCGGAACTGCTTCAAGGAGGAGGAGAAGCAATGATTGACGCAGTCACCATTATCTGTAACAAGATCTGGCAGAGTAGGGAGTGGCCTACACCATGGACCCAGTCGCTTGTCATCACTCTTCCCAAAAAAGGTAACCTTCAGGAATGTGAAAATTACCGCACAATCAGCCTCATCAGCCATCCCAGCAAGGTCCTCCTGAAAATGATACTCAACAGGTTGAAACCCCAAGCTGAACAAATCATAGCTGAAGAATAAGCAGGATTCATGGTAGGGCGAAGTACCACTGAGCAGATTTTCAACCTCAGAACAATCTGCGAGAAATACCTACAGCACCAACAACATCTATATCATGTGATCGTAGACTTCAAAAAGGCGTTTGACCGAGTCTGGCATGCAGCTCTATGGGCAACCATGAGAATGCACAACATCAGCACTAAAATTATTGAAGTCATCAAAAGCCTGTATGACAAGGCTACCAGTGCAGTCCTCCGTAACAGCGCCATTGCAAACTGGTTCAGAACAACAATCGGTGTGCGTCAGTGATGCCTACTCTCTCAAACACTCTTCAATATCTTCCTAGAGCGCATCATGTCAGATGCCCTTGCAGACCACAACGGCACAGTCAGCATAGAACAATCTCCAACCTTCGTTTTGCGGATGACATTGATGGATTGGCTGGAGAGGAACAAGAACTTCAACAGCTGGTACGGAGGCTTGACACCACCTCCAGAGCCTATGGAATGGAAATAAGTGCAGAGAAGACCAAAAACACCAATGGCATCAACAAGGACATCAAAGTCCAAGGCCAATCCCTCAAAACAGGGCATAGCTTCAAATATTTAGGAGCCATTGTATGAGACAATGGGTCCCGCAATAAAGACATCTCCAGGATCGCACAAACAACTGCTGCCCTAGCGAGGTTGAAGCCAACATTCCGTGGTAAGACTGCTGCGCTCCCTTGTCATCTCCATCTTCCTATACGCTTGCGAATCATAGACCCTCACAGCAGATCTACAACAGCAGAATACAAAGCATGGAGATGAGGTGCTACAGAGGACTTTTGGGCATTTCCTGTAACCAGCACATCACCAACGATGAAGTCCGACAGACCATCACACAAGCCATAGGACAAGACGATGACCTGCTCACAGTGGTGAAGAAACAGAAACTCCGATGGTATGGCCACGTCACCAGAGCATCAGGTCTTGCAAAGACCATCCTGCAAGGCACAGTGCAAGGAGGTAGAAGAAGAGGGAGACCGAAAAAGAGGTGGGAGGACAACATTCGAGAATGGACTGGTTTAACACTGAGCGAAACCATCAGGGTTGCTGAGGACAGGGAAAGATGGAGTACGCTGGTTAAACGATCATCTGTTGTGCCTCTACGACCTCCGAATTACGGGATAGGATAGGATAGGATAGGATTAGATTTCAGTTCACTTCCTTATTCTTTTTATATGCTTTTTGCTAGTACTTCCACTTCTGCCGCTGATGATGTTGAAACTCCTGCGGTCATCATTTTTCTGTTAGAGGTGACTTGCGCAATCGACCCAGACTTGAGTACCGCAAGTGAACAGGAGAACGTTTCTCATGTAATGTTTTCCACACTGTTGTCAATGTTCCACTCCTCCAGCCTGTGCTTATTAAACATCACATTAAAGAACCCGTTCAGAAGATGATAAAATGCAGGTGGCAGACTCAAATCATAACGCATGCACACAGTTTGATAGAGATGATTTATACAGAATATTAGTAACCCACTGACTAAACCGATGTTCGTCTTGCAGCAGGTGTTTTGTGCGGTTGGAGTCCGGTCATGACAGTCCAGCAGCTTTAAGTCCGATCATAACAGACCAGCATTTTGTCGAGTGGTGATTGCGTTAGGCAAGAACGTTCATGCGTATTTCTCTCTTCTCGGATCTCTTCTTTTTCCTCTTCATATTTATTCTTATTATGCATTCACTTCTCTAGGCCACAATGAATCACTCAGACTTTATATTCTTTACTCACTGCGACAGGTGGAATATAATTATATATTTTATCTGCTTAGCATCCTCAAATAATATCACATCACCCTCTGTTTGTGTGTGTTTGTGTGTGTGTATGTCGGAGTAAAGGATAAGTGTATGCGTGCGAGTGTGTGTGTGTGTGAGTGTGTGCGCGCGTGTGTGTGTGTATGTGTGTGTGTTTACGTCTGTGATCTCAAGTCTGTGTAATAAACACTCATGCGTCTAATGTTTCTTCCATGCCAAACGATCCTCTTTATTCTCCTGGGCGCCAGTGTGACGGACCCACTTAAATAATACACCTGGCATGGAGGGAGGGAGGGAGGGAGGGATGAAATCAGAAATGTGTTGCGGAGCAAGTACCAGATGAACAATCAAGCAAAGCAAAACAGTTTATCAATGAAGGCTGAATGAAAGCACAGGGAACACCCAAGTGAATTTTAAAATACACCATAACAACAGATAAACAATCAACACAACCTTTTAAAATAAATAAAAGAACAATGATACCAGAGAACACCCAAGTCGAGTTTACATTAAGACCCTCGAAAAATTCAAACGTCTATTCTCCCTCCCCCTCTCCTCCTCCCCCCCTCCACCTCCACCCCTGAACATCTGCTGCAGTTGTAAATATAACAAAAAAGACGTATTTTAATAAATGGTACACCCAAGTCAATCCAAACAAATAAACTAGACAATTTGCGTTTTGCGGATGGCATTGATGGATTGGCTGGAGAGGAACAAGAACTTAAACAGCTGGTACAGAGGATTGACACCACCTCCAGAGACTTTGGAATAGAAATAAGGGCAGAGAAGACCAAAATGAAAACCAAAAACGCCAATGGCATCAACACGGAAATTAAAGTTAAAGGCCACTCCCTCTACACGGTGCATAACTTCAAATATTTATTAGCAATTGTATCAGACAATGGCTCCCGACAGGAAGTCCTCTCCTGGATAGCACAAACAACTGCGGCCCTGACAAGATTGAAGACCATTTGGAAAGACGGGAGCATCAGTCTACACTCCAAGGTAAGGCTGCTGCGCTCCCTTGTCATCTCCAGCTTCCCTTATGCTTGCGAAACATGGACCCTCACAGCAGATCTACAACGAAGAAAACAAAGCATTTAGATGAGGTGCTACAGAAGATTTATGGGCATTTCCTATACCTAGCACATTACCAACAACGAAGTCCGACAGAAAATCATACAAGCCATTGGACAACACGATGACCTGCTCACAGCAGTGAAGAAATGGAAACTCCGATGGTATGGCCACGTCACCAGAGCATCAGGCCTTACAAAGACCATCCTGCAAGGAGGCAAGAGAAAATGGGGGCAGAAGAAGATGGAGACAGAAAAAGAGGTTGGAAGACAACATTCGAGAATGGACTGGCTTGGCACTGAGCGAAGCCATGAGGGTTGCTGAGGACAAGGAAAGATGGAGTACGCTTAAACGATCATCTGTGGTGGACCAACGACTTTCGAGTTAGGGGATAGAATAGGATAGACAATTTGATTATTATAAAGTTTGCATTTACATATATACATAATTCAGATCTTTACTTTACAAGGAAAAATTGTGTGCAGGAACATTACTAGAACATAATATAATATACATTATATATTAAAAGAAAATGAACATTTGTAGCATAATATCCTACGCAGGAACCAAACCAAACCAAACCAAACACAATAATTTGCAAGTAATGGAACATGTAATTGTCTCGGAACAGCAAGTTTCAAGAGTTGAACAGCAGATAGTGTCACATCTCTTTGTATATTTTTAAAGATGCTTTATAACGTTTTTAATTTTGGTGTAATATAATCTAATGTCTAACCCATGTGTGTGTGGGTGGGTGTGTGTGGGTGTGTGTGTTTGTGGGTAGGTGTTTTATTTATTTATGTTGAAGTGCAATAAGGACATGTAGTGTGATATGTATTTTAAGTTTTACAATGTGTCGGAAATGTTCTTGTTAATATGTACATAAGCGTGAGTACACGTACATGTTTACATGTTTATAGTACTGTTACATTTTATTACCTTTTGCTGACAGCAAATCCATGTTAGAATTTCTCCTTGGAGATAATAAAGTTTTCTGAATCTGAATCTCTCTCTCCCTCTCTCTCTCTCTCTCTCTCTGTCTCTCTCTCTGTCTCTCTCTCTCTCTCTCTCTCTCTCTCTCTCATATTTGCAGAATCGTATTCATCTCCATCCCCAACAACAATTGCAGCAGCAAGAACAACCTCATTTGTAGCAGCAAGTTCTGAAGCAGCAACAGCAACTTCGGCAGCATTTACAACTTCAGCAGCAGCAACAACTTCAGCTGCAAGAGCAGCAACTATAACAGCAGCTCCAAATTCAGCAGCATTCTCAAATGGCGCAATAAGAGTATCATCTGTTTTATCATCACATGCAACAATCGGTGATTTCGACTTCCTATTACTGAAAACGGCCTCTCGCTGCAACAGCCTGAATCTATAATATGCTGCATGCCTTTGCTTATCAGCATAATGCATCAACGTTATCGAACAGCAACATTATTTCTCAAATAACAGTTATTGCAGCAGTTTGTTAGATAGTAGTTGATATTGATTCTTATGTCTGTGTTACCGTGAGGGAGGAGGAGAGAGGGGGTAGAGGGAAAGGGGGAAAAGGGGAAAATGAGGGAGATAGGGTGAATGGGTTATTGTCTCGCTGCGATATCGAGCAATTATTTCAAAAGTTTGCTGCACGTACATTTTTATGACTATGCAATGATCTATTTTGTGATTATACAGGGTGTTCCAAAAGTCTTGGGCACATTTGAAGTCCCCAAATCTCAATTATTATGAATGGTAGTAAGATAAAAGTTGTGCCATTTTAAAGCTAATTACATTAAGTTTTTTGTAAAGCTGTTGATTTTTTTATTTCTTTTCAGACCCATTAATGGCGTTCACTCAACCAGAAAATGCTGGGACGCGTTTGGCAAGAATTTGACTATCGGCTTGATGTGTGTCGTGTGACCAATGGTGCTTACATTGAACATCTTTGAACATTCCATGTAAAATTTGAGATTACAAGCTTTCTGAATTTACCAGATGCGTTTTTATATCCTTAATAGTTTCGGAAATATTCAATTTCAAAATGTGCCCAAGACTTTTGGAACACCCTGCATATTGCGGATTTTGTAAAAGACTGCAATATTGGTGCCCGAAGCACTAAAACTGCAATTTGCAGATGAAAAAATACATTGTTTTATTTGTTGTGAGCAGAATAACAAATTTCTGTGCTGCAAGTGTAATAACAGCAGTGTAATTTATTCCGCTAGCACATTCATTAGCACTCCGAAGACTACCGCTTTTGAAGGACGGTCACCTCAACATTGCCTGTCTGAACCTTAAAGTGCTAAATCTGCCAATCGTTTTGCGATCCTCCGATCCTAAGTTTGATCTCTATAATATTACTGAGTCGCGGCTAAGCTCTAATATATATGACTCTTTTATAAATATTCCAGATTATATTATTATTGGATGTAATGCCCACATTTATGGTGAAGCTAATGTTGCAGTTTACATTCATACCTCTATTTATCCTTTCACCATAACAAGGCAAATCAATATTGAATGCATTTGGCTTGGGTTCAGTCACAGTCTCACCTGTTCTTGTGTGCTTCCTATACAGGAACCCAGCTAGTACTGTTGATTAGTTTGACTTTTTTTCAGATATGATGGACCAAATATAGAACTCTAAGCCTAATGCTGATATTCTCATTCTTGGTGATCTTAACATTGATCTTTTGAAACCACAAGTTAGATGGACTGCCTAATATCTTCTCTGCGTCTTAATCTGGTGATAACTTCACCTACTAGGATAACCTCATGAAACTCTTCTTTAATTGATCATGTATTTACCAGGTGCATCCGCAGCAATTGATCATCCTTCCCTTTCTGCTCTGAGTGTACCTGATCATTCCCCAAATATATTGCATAAAATTTTCTAAACTGCCCAAATCAAACACTAAAGGTCACACTCATAAAATGTACAGGTCCTTCAAACACTTTGATCTTGGAGTCTTTCTAATAGACTTATTTGATGCATCATTTGACGACGTTTATAGTTATAATGACCCTATTGACAACTAAAACCTGTCAATCGTGAGATCTTCTTTGCCGAAGCTGTCGACCTTCTCTCTGACTCTTCCTCCTCTGATCTTGCATCTCACTTTGATTCCTCTCTCCGTAAACTTCTTGACAACCATGCCCCTGTCACCTCCTGCTCCAGGCCCGACCGACTCCCTTCCCCCTGGCTCACCCATGAGATAGCAACGGCCAAGCGTGAGCGTCGGCAAGCTGAGCGCCGTTGGCGCTTATCTGGCCTAACCGTTCACAGACAGATTTTCCAAACCATCAGATCCAAAGTCTGCAGACTGATCTCTGATGCCAAACGCAAACACCTCCAAAACAAAATCCTAGAATCCACTTCTTCCAAAACTCTCTACGCTACGATGAACAAACTCTTAGGCACACCTAAAGAATCTCCACTCCCCAACACACACAAAAAAGAAGAACTCCCATCCGCCTTTTCCACCTATTTCTCTGACAAAATTCAATCTCTGCGCAACACACTTGACATTCTACCATCTCCGCCTTGCCCTCCTGACTCCCCCTTCACAGTCACCCCCCTCTCATTTTTCCGCTCTCTCTCTCAGGCAGAAGTTCTCAAAATCATAAAGACTATGTCTCTCAAAACCTGTGAACTAGACCCCCTCCCAGCTTCCCTGTATTTGGACGGTCTCCCAAAACTTCTGCCTTTCATCACCGATATCATCAACACCTCTCTAGAAACTGGCTCCGTTCCTGATATCTTCAAGTCTGCCATCGTTCGCCCTCTCCTCAAAAAACACAACCTTGACCCAAATGACCTCAAAAACTATCGCCCAGTCTCCAATCTCTCTTTTCTGTCTAAGCTACTTGAAAAGGTTGTCCTCAACCAGCTCAACGCTCACCTCACCATCAACAATCTCCTCAGTCCCTTCCAGTCTGCCTATCGCAAGCACCACAGCACTGAAACAGCCCTTTTACATATTCTGAACGATCTTCTTCTCTCAACTGACTCAGGCAACATCTCCCTTCTTACCCTACTCGATTTCTCTGCCGCCTTCGACACTATTGACCATTCTATCCTCCTCCACCGCCTTCAACACTCCTTTGGCATCACTGACTCCGCTCACTCCTGGTTTCTTTCCTACCTCTCCGACAGACGGCAGTCCGTTATCATCGATGGCATATCCTCTGACCCAGTTAGGCTCTCCTGCGGAGTTCCTCAGGGATCTGTCCTGGGTCCGGTCCTTTTTACACTCTACACCTCCCCTCTGACCAACATCATCCAGTCTCATCACATAAACCACCACTTCTATGCTGACGACTCACAACTACAAGACAAAGACAAACCTGACAACATTCAGGCACTCCTGACTCGCACGGCCGACTGCTGTGAAGACGTGAAGGACTGGATGACAGCAAACAAACTTAAACTGAACGACGACAAAACGGAAGCCATGCTGGTAGGCACACGCCAGAAACTCCCTCAGCTCCCCTCCTCTCTCCATCTTCAGCTTGACGGTACCTCTATCCCTCTCTCCGACTCTGCCAAGAACCTTGGCGTTATCCTTGACTCTTCTCTCTCAATGACTAGCTTTGTCTCTGCAACCGCCCGGGCCTGCTACTTCCACCTCCGTCGAATCAGTCAGATCAGAAAATACCTCACCACTGAAGCTGCCACCAAACTTGCTGTCTCCCTCATCCTGTCTCGCATCGACTATTGCAACTCCCTTCTTTCCGGCCTTCCCCGCTCCACCACTCTCCCTCTCCAACGCGTTCAAAACAATACTGCACGCCTCGTCCTCAGAAAGAAGAAATCTGACCACGTCACTCCCTTGCTCAAAGCCCTACACTGGCTTCCCATCTCCCAACGCATTCAATACAAGACCTTGTCTCTCTGCTACAAGTCCCTCAACAACTCCGCTCCTCTCTATCTCTCTGACTTACTTCACCCATACATTCCCTCTCGCTCTCTTCGCTCTGCCTCCGACCCTCTCCGCCTCCGCATTCCTCGCTCCAAACTCAGCACGTTCGGGTCCCGCTCCTTCTCTGTCTACGGCCCATCCATCTGGAATACTCTTCCACTCTCTCTCCGTCAGAAACCCTCTCCCACCTCCTTCCAGTCTGCCCTCAAAACTTACCTTTTCAAGCAGTTCTAACACTATGACCTCACTACGCACCCCATCGCCAGCTGTCTCTTACATATAGTGTCTGGTCTGTTTGTGGTATGAGTATATTTGAGTGAATGTATTTTTTGCGTAATTGTTACATGTGTCATTGTCTAAAGCGTGCACATGCGTGCGTGAGTTGTGAGTGCGCGCTTAGAGTTATAATTATTATAAGATAAGCGCATTATAAATACAGTAATTATTATTATTATTATTATTATTATTATTGATGCACTTGAACGTTAGTTTACTATTTATTTATATATACTTAACAGACATGCGCCAAATAAAAAAGAAAATAGTAAAACATCTCAAGTTCCAACCATGGCTGACTATTCCTATCCTGTCCCGTAACTCGAAAGTCGTTGAGGCACCACGTATGATCGTTTAACCAGCGTACTCCATCTTTCGCTGTCTTTAGCAACCCTCATCGCTTCGCTCAGTGTCAAGCAAGTCCATTCTCGAATATTGTCTTCCCACCACATTTTTTGTTTTCCTCTTCTTCTGCATGGCTGACTCCGGAGATTATAGAAGCGATGTCACAGCGAGACAAACTTAAAAATGTTAAACAGTTCCAAGAGTATCAAAAATCTCGTTATAAGATCAAAAGGATGGTGCGTGACCCCTACATAAATTATTTAAATAAACTAATATAAAATAACAGAGACATTTCTCAAAAATGGTATGCCATACATTCTTTTATTAAGTGTTCATCTTCCTTCATGACATCCCATCCAATTTATCTGCTAAGGCCTTCATTAACCTTTTTTTTTCAGTCGCTAATTCTGTAATGAAATCGGATTGCTCAAAATATTCACAGTATACTTCTTCAGATTGCCTCACTACATTTTATATAAGGAAAGAACGCGTAACACTTCACCCTTTAAAATACCACCCATTATCGTAAATGAAGTTGCTGAGTATAGATTAAAACTTAAAAATTAAAAGCCGGCAGGTCCTGATGAAATTAGTAATAAGATCTTGAAACTTTCTTTGCCTTATATTAGGAATTCCCTTCCTTTCATCTTCAACTGATGCATTTATTATGCAACAAAAAAGTTATATTATAAACAAAAATATGAACGGAAAGGAGTCGATGAATTATACTGGAATACAGGCTGATGTGTGGTTTTTGATCAGCTTCTTTTCCGGTGTTATTAGTGTCATTTTACTAAAGATTGTTCTACTTGTTATGAATTAATATGTTAATCTTATTAATATCACTAATGTGTCATTAATATCACTAATGTGTCATTAATATCACTAATGTGTCATTAATATCACTAATGTGTCATGTGGTCCTGATTTGGCTCTCCGCAGTCCGCAGTCCACTAGCTATAACCAATGACTAACTAACTAATGTGTAATGACGTTAAAGTTAAAGAAACAAAGGGTAGGGGTCGGGGACATAACTCAGCTCTAGACATTTCCCGTCCTATTACCCTGATAAGCAAAACACGTGATGTCTTCAGAAACAAATGTCATCAACCACTCAACTTGTTTTCATTCTATCTTCCGCCTTCACCGGTATTTATTCTGCTTCCTTTCTTCTTTCCATCACTACCAGCGAAGCCTACAAAGGCGGCTGTCGCACGAAAGCCAGACAAACGATGAACACCCGTGACAGCCGAAGCAGAAACATGTTCTTCAATATTCTCTGGCCATGCCAAGCGTCTGAGCCGGCTGAGGCTTACAAACAGACTCAGCTACGCTTTGCCCTGTACAGAAAAAGTGAGTATCAATGGCATACTTAATACTGAAGACCTGAGCCCAGAGCCTAAAGATGACGGCTTGAGCAGACTCTCAGTATTTAAATAATAATAATAATAATAATAATAATAATAATAATAATAATAATAATAATAATAATAATAATAATAATAATAATAATAATAATAACATCATCATCATCATCATCATCATTTTTTTTAAAAACAACTTTATTATCACCAAGGTGAAATTCGGGCACTCTCATTTTCGAAAGTACAGCAGCCCCAAGTGAAGCGCTTAACACAAGGTACATGATGGGTGTGTTCTTGTCACCGGAACTCACCCGTCTAGGACATGAGCGTCGGGATCTTTAAAGTCCGTTATAATGGAATGCATGCGACACAGATTAGACCTCGGTTTATACTCTCATACGAAGGAGTAGGAAACGGGAGTAAAGTGTCTTTCCCAATGACACAACACAATGCCCCGGCCTGGGCTCGAACTCGGGACCTTCAGATCCGCAAGCCAACGCTCTAACCACTCGGCCACGTGATCATAATAATAATAATAATAATAATAATAATAATAATAATAATAATAATAATAATAATAACAATAATAATATTATTATTTTTTTAAATACTACTACTAATAATAATTTGTACAGCGATCTTACTCACTAGAGCTCATAGCGCTTAAGTATTTAATCGATCAATCTAGCGAAACAAACATGCAAGCAAAACTGTAAATGTCCATTTGCATATAGCGTACAACTCAATGTTACAGAGGCATACCCAGTGTGTTTCAATGGTTGATGACAAAGTGGTTGACGAAAACGTTGTAACATCACAGGCAGAGCTGAGGGTCTCTGTGACATAGTCCTTAGTACTTTCGGACTGCGCCCTGATGTACAGTCAATGCCGTAAGATGTAATGCGCACCATCCACTCTGGCACAATTTTTGTGTAAGTGAGGGGTTGTGAATCGTCTGGTATGTAGTAGGTATTTGTATTCTGTATAATCTCAATGCTCACTTAAAAAGAGAAACTGTGATCAAAAACAGAACTTGTGAGATACCCTAAAATAATAATTAGCATACGTAATGTACTTACGCCTATGCCTCCACTGGTGTAGATCAACGCTGTAAGATTTACATAGCATTTGCTCTGGTCCAATTTCTTTGTGTAACTGAAGAGAATAAGTTATCAGGTGTCTTGCATTTGCATTCTGTACACTGTCTATACTTAAAAAAAAAAGGGATAAACAATGCTTATTTGGTCCTTGAGGGTTCCCGTTAATTAATGCCCACGTTGCAGATCATCGTCTTTTTGACACCGTTTCGATTATTCCTTAAGGATAGATATCTGCTATTGTGGTTTCGCGTTTTAAACAGCATATAAGTATACATACTGCATACTGATGTAGTACAAAGCAGCATTACGAAGAAGAAAGCTATCCATTTTGACAGTTTAGATTGTCCTTTAAGGATTAACTATTAAGAAATAAGTACTTGAGAGTTTCAAATAAATAAATAAATAAATAAATAAATAAATAAATAAAAAGCACAACGATTTAGTTCGTTTGCTTGAAGGCTCTAGTAGCAAGACAATTCTTCTCATCCCAATAACATATCGTGGTTGACTGGTTACCTAAAAGTTCCCACTATATAATATACATAAGGCAGGTGAAAAATAGGAACATTGAGTTGAGAGACAGATTCCATTAGGAACAGTACATGTAATTCCATGCTCCACATTGATGTAGAGTAAACCACCTGTCCTGACTAAGTGTAATTTTTCTCTTAACTATGAATTCTGTTTGATTGGGAATTGCTGGGACTCGATATACAGCTTAAATTTCTCTATAGTGCACGTTGATGTAATCAGCATATAAGATCTGGCGTAGCTAAGGATGAAGGCCCAGCCCAAAAAGGAGACATATGGTGTGAAAATGAAAGACGGTGTCAGATGGGTTCAGTTAGTCCTCTGCTTTTCTATTTGCAAGGGTGTACGTTGATGTTTTTATAATTGCAGGTCTGGCGCTGCTAACTAATGCTAGCTTAAGGCTACTGAAAAGATAGCATACGCTATTAGCGAAAATGGCAGGCGTCAAATTACAGAGAAGGTTTCCTATGCCGAAGGTCGCGGGTTCGATTCCCGCAAGGGGCAAACTAATGTGACTTAGGTACGAGACTATTGAGGTCACCGAGGGTTTTCTCCGGGCACGCCGGTTTCCTCCCTCCCTTCAATAATGGTACTGGACGCAGTCAGTATACAATTTCAAAAATAAAAATTCGATTTTCTTTTTGTCTTCTAATAGCGATCTCCTTGCCTTTACACCACCTGTTTGAGTGATGGATGTGTATGTGTTGTGTGTGTAAGCGTGGATGACACAGGTGAGCGTGTATATTGGTACAGATCGCCGCGCTTTGAGCCTGATTGATTTGGGGAAAGGCGCGTATATAGCATCCATTATTATTATTATTATTATTATTATTATTATTATTATTATTATTATTATTATTATTATTATTAAAATATTAAACACATGGAAGTGAAGAGTAATGTGTTGTAGGTCAGAAAGTGTCGATGGCAAGTCGTAAGTCTAATAACCAAAACGGTAAAATAATTATGCTGCCGAAACCTTTAAGAGAGAACTGTTAGATATGTCCCTTTTCTCATGGCCAAAATTTATGGCGACGGCATTTATCTGGTGTCCTTCGCTGCCAGACTAATAATATACATAATATCAAGTACAGTCTAGTTATGAGTGTAATCATTGCAAATATAGAGTTGTGCGTTTGTTTGTTTGCTTGTTTACAATGAAGGTGATGATTTACATAAAAACAAAATAAAACACAACCAAAACAAACGTGTGTGTTCCTGTGATGGTGTCGGGATAAAGATAGAAGGGTACGATGGTGAATAATAAACTAACTACCTACGCTCGTTCACAAATTATTGTCACTACAACACATTCTTTTTTCCTTCTCCCTCCCTTACCCCTTCCATGGTCTCTGCTTAGTTTGTGTTTCTGGCGATTTTTGGATGATTTTTGTTGTTGTTGTTGTTGTTGTGAAAATTAGGTCAAATATACACACTAGAGAACATCAGAGAAGTCTTTCTGCAAAGAACCTATGTCCTGAACAATTGGTGTAAGTCCCCATTCATTAAGATAAGATAAGATAAGATAAGATATTACTTTATTAATCCAAAAGCATGGAAATTACATTGTCTGTCAATTAAACATGTCCATTCATTCTTCTTTTACACACACATAAATATTTATACATTATTAATGATCTTCAAACATATGGACATATTTTCATAATGCAGATATTTCAATTAAGCAGTAAAACGGATTAACGTAAGAACAGATAAATATGAGAATTTAAAACTTATTAGTGTGTAAACATATAAACTATTTATACAAAAACAGTAGTTTAAAAACAATAATTAAACTAACTAAGCTGCATGAGAGTTGTAGAGTATGTTTAGTAAGACCTACCGACTTGTTTGTTATGTGCTTGAATGGCAAGTGGTATGAATGAGTTCCTGTACCTATTTGATGTTCCCGCTGGTGCCCTAAAACGTCCACTCCTGTCTATCCGTCGAGAGTCAAATTCCAAGAAAAGTGGATGGTTACTGTCAGCCAAAATTGCAGTCAGCTTTTTTGTCACTTGTCTGCTATGTATCGTCGCTATGTCATCCTGTTCCCTCCCAACCACCCCACTAGCCCTTTTTATCTGTTTGTCCAATCTTCGTTTTTCTGTTTGTGATACGTTTCCTCCCCAACATGAGATTCCAAAAGAAATTATGCTTCCTATTACAGCTGTATAAAACATTTGTAAAATTTCCTGTTTTACATTAAAGGATCTCAGTTTTCTTAAACAAAACATTCTACTTTGCAGTCGCTTGTAAATGTATTTTGTGTTATCTTTCCAAGTGAATCTATCATCGATAACCACACCTAAATACTTATATGCATGCACTCTCTCTACTTCTTCTCCTTTGATAAAGATAGGATTAAAATCAAACTTGTTTCCCTTCCTAAAATCAATTATCATTTCTTTTGTTTTGCTTACATTAAGATCTAGAAAATTTGAATCACACCAGTTGACAAAGCTATCTATTTCATCTCTGTACATGTTGTCCATGTTGTTGGTAATAAGACCAGAGAGTGCCGTGTCGTCTGCAAATTTTATCAGGGGACAGGATTCGTGCTTTTGTCTATGGTCTGCGGTGTACAAAGAAAACAAAAAAGGTGCTAGAACTGTTCCTTGAGGGGCTCCTGTATTAGTCAACACAATATTAGAATTGTATACAATAGAATTGGAATTGTTTTGAACTCTGACAAACTGAGGTCTATTTGTAAGATAGTCAAAAATCCAGAGAATAGTTCTAATATCAACATTCATGCCTGCTAGTTTTTGAACAAGTGAATGGCATTGCATAGTATTAAAAGCACTACAAAAATCAAAGAACATAAGCCTGACACAAGAATTTGCATTTTCTAAATGTGAGTACATTTTGTTGAGGACAAAAAGAACAGCGTCTTCAACATTTCTCTTACTTCTATAGGCAAACTGCAGTGGGTCAATAAAATCTGATACTAAAACATATAACTTATTAAGAACAAATTTTTCAAAAACTTTCATCGTGACAGAGGTTAAAGCAACAGGGCGAAGATCATTAAAAACTTTGACTGGATTCTTTTTAGGAACAGGTACTATGCATGACGTCTTCCAAAGAGTAGGTACAACAGACTGAGTAAAAGACATGTTAAACAGAACAGTAAAAATACCAGCAAGTTGGTTAGCACATGTTTTTAGTAACTTAGGTGTAACTTTGTCAGGACCAGCAGCCTTTCGAGTGTTTAACTTAGTAAATGCTAAGCTTACATCCTCCTCACTAACTAATTGACTTTCAACCTCTCCTTCCTCCCCTTTCCTCCCCATTAATCCTTCCCTTAACTGCTCTCTCTGACTAGAAAAATCTTGACAGTCAAAACGACAGTAGAACTTATTGAGGTCATTTACATATTCTTGAGTACATTCCCCAAGTTGTGCACTCCCCCCTTTCTTACCTTTGAACCCAGACATTAATCCAATTCCCTCCCACACTCTTTGTATATTATTTTCTGTAAAATGTTCCTCAATTTTTTCCTTGTATTTTTCTTTCCCTTTTCGAATGTCCTTGTTTATTTCTTTCTGTATCTGTTTCTTAGTTTCTTTATCTAAATTGTTCTTGTAAGCCTGTTTCTTTTTGTTCAAAGTTAATTTAGTTTCCTTGGTGATGTAGGGTTTGTTGTTGGCATATATCTTCACAGTCTTTTTAGGTATTATAGTTTCTTCACAGTATCGGATATAGTCTGTAACGCTTTCCACTGCTTCATTTATGTTTTTAGCACTGTCGATAAACACACTCCAGTCTGTTGTCTCAAAACACGTTTGTAGTTCTTCCACACTTTCCATGTTGTATTTGTAAACTGTCCGTTTCATTGGTCGCACCCGCTGCACGATTGGGCGGTATGATGGTCGAAGGTAAACAAGGTCATGGTCGGAGCGCCCAAGAGGTGGCATAGGCACACATCTGTATGCATCTTTTATATTAGTGTAGAAAAGATCTAGGATGGCATTTTCACGTGTAGGACAAGTCACATATTGTTGATATTTAGGCAAAGTTTTCTTTAGAGAACACTGGTTGAAATCACCTGTAATAATCTTCACTGCATCAGGAGCCTTGGTCTCTAGATCTAAGATCTGTGATGCTATTTCTTCACTAGCAGCTGTAGCGTTAGTTTTATCTGGCCTTACATACACAACAGTTACTAGCACATGAGAAAATTCTCTTGGGAGATAATAAGGTCTTAGGCTTATAGTGAGCATTTCTAATATTGGAGTGCATGATCTGTGTTTGACTGTAATGTTATTCGGATGGCACCATTGCTTATTCACATAAACCATTACTCCTCCACCCCCTCCTTTCTTTCCTGATTCTTTTGTTCTATCTCCCCGAAAGACTGAAAATCCATCGATGTCTACGTGTGTGTTTGAAACTTCATCATTTAGCCATGTCTCTGAAAAGCACATTAGACTCGCTGTTCTAAATTCTTCGAAGTGTTTAGTGTTGGCAGAAAGTTCATCTAATTTATTTTTAATGGATCGGACGTTGCCTATCAATACAGATGGAAGATAAGGTTTGTATTTTCTCTGTTTGTTTCTCTGCCGCACCCCTCCCTTCTTCCCCCGTTTTCTTGGCTTCATTTCATTTGGTAGATCCAGCACAGGCTTCACAACAAGCGGGGACTCACGTAGGCCTAATAATTCTTGCACACTGTATTGTTGTAATGGCGGACGAACAGGGCTGTCGCCGGTCACAGGCACAAACACGGCATCGCTCGGCACTGACACAAGCAACACACAAAACAAAAACACCAGCAGCATCCTCGCTATCTTCACTTTCATTTCCACAGCCATTTATGTCCAACAAGTCACTATCTCTCAATACATCCAAAAAAAATTCTTCACAGTTGACAGACTAGTCGCCACGAGCGCAGCGACCGGAAGCAAAAAAAAAAAAAAATAATAATAATTTACAGTGCTTCCTTAAGAGAGCAGCAAAATACCGTGCCAGGAAAGATGACTTACTCTGTCCTACAACATGGTATTTAAAGATATTAATCATATTTAACTGAGGTCTTTCAAGTTCCAATTCATCACTGCACATTTCAGCGGGGAGAGCAGGGAATCTGTTCCAAAAACAGAGGCTGCATCTCTTACAGCGTTGATATATATATACATCAGTGAGCATTACTGCAATAGTACCCAAAGGGTAAGCCTACTGGTAAGACCCTATTCATCAGTCATCCTGACGAGAGATTAATGACACTGTGCCAGAATAGAAGGCTTATTCGTTCACGGCGATGACCTATATCCGTGTACAGTATGCATTTTTAACATGGACCAGAACAGCACTCATCGTTCATTTAATAAGCAGCGAAATACTGTGCTACGACGAATGGCTTACCCGACACAACGTGTATTAATGTGAGTTTTTTTTATATTTAAAAGAACACTTTAAGACCTGTCAGACCTTTGCTTACGACGGAATAGAACCTGTGCTAACATAGGTGGCTTACTTATTCATACTTTGACCTACATTAATGTGCACACTATGCATTCCCATAATATTATTCATATTGAACGGAACCCTATTCATCAGACTTCATCCATGCGAGAGGTTGGATCTGCCAGATTGGACCGCTTACTCCTTCAGGCCGATGACCTACATCAGCGTGCACTATGCATTCCTATAGTATTATTCATATTATTCCTATAATAGTATTCATATTTAACGGAACCCCAGTTATCAGACTTCATCCGTGCGAGAGAACCAAGCTGCCAGAATGGATCGCGTCCTCCTTCAGGTCGATGACCTACCTCAGTGTGCATTATATAAATTTTAAGGGACACATATATTAAGATTGATTTTCTGAACAGACAGTTTACCACACGAGAATGTGTATTGGGTCATTTAAGAAGCCATTCTTACAAGCACTAGAACAAACAGCGAAATTAGACAAAAGCTGCCTGCCTACCTTACGAGCTACACCACTATACAGCATGTATGTAAGATCACTGATGACTTACCTAACATCAGTGTGTGGTAGGTATACAGTATAACACGCAGCTATTTGCAAGGCCCATATATCGGAGGTCATCCTTGTAAATGAACACAGCAGCCCAACTGCGAGGAAGTAAAATAGATTTACCACTGACCTATATCAATTTTGAATTCGGTTTATGTTGTCTTTATCTATCTTTTCCTTTTGCCTATGCTTTTTTTCTTCGTGTTGTTGGAGGTGGAAAATGTACCCATATGGGACAGTACGTTATCACCGCCTACATTAACTCCTCCTTTGTTGTATTCTCAATGTGTATTTAGCCTATAATGTGTTGAGCGAAACCAAGGATGGCTTGGTCTATAGTTCATTGTTTATCGTCGTCTTACAACGAGGAGACAAGTACCTAAGAAGGGATTGACAGTAAGTAGACTGTCCGAACAATCTCGTCATTAGAATAGACAGGTATGTTGCACTGCTATTGCAGCGCTTTCGCTGACGCTAAAAAGGCAACCCGAATTTCGCCCGCTTGGAGAACAAATTAATATTATCCAAAATTAAAAATCCAATGTCGCGTTTTGTTTGCATTTAAAGCATCACTCAGTCATGATTATTTATAAAAATGGAAAATGGAGGCTGTAACAGTGTATGCAATTGTCAATACTTAAAATGACAGAGAGAGAGAAAGAAAGAAAGAAAGAAAGAGAGAGAGAGAGAGAGAGAGAGAGAGAGAGAGAGAGAGAGAGAGAGAGAGAGAGAGAGAGAGATGTAGGTGTCAAACGCTGCAGACAGTAACCTGACAAATATTGTATAAATTGCGTTCGGGCTATTTGAAATAAATTGCTCGCAGGGTCAAGTTTCCTGTCGGAGGATTTTATCCAATAAGGATCTCGTCTGATTATGCTCATACTTTTCCCAGCTCTAATCTTTTTTAAATTGTTTCATTTTTTAGGTAGATGATATTCAATATTTCTAGGGTCCAGCGGACTGCTAAGAGCCGAATGAGGACCACATTTTTTGGAGAAGGGGAAGGTGGTTAGGGTAAGTATAGTAGAGTGTGCGCAGACTATTTTAGGGTTTGAACATTTCTGCAGAACATAATTTATTGTAGAAGAATAATATATACGAGCTTCTCTTAAACTATAAGATGACGTTCACCATCAATGTAGGCGTAATCCGTGAAAAACCCCAACCACAAATATGATGTTAATTTCCGGCAAAAGTTTTTTTTTTTTTTAAATATGAGGACATTCGGAGGTCGGCGTATAAGCACTCTATTTATTGGAAAATTAAAAACTAATGTTAAAATCACATTCTCAAATATTCAGAAGAAAGGGGGGATATTTTATCCTAAAACAATTGTACGGAAGTTTTTTTCTTTTTTAAGCATCGCACCAATAAAATATCTAGAAGAAACGGAAAGCGTACATTCGTATTAAGAAAGTATTCGGGATAATATTATGGAGGATTTTACTTAAACTCAGAATTTATAGCCCTATATAATAGTGCACGAAAACATAACTGAGAAGCTACTATAAGAAACAACTGAACTCTACACTCTTTAGAGTAAAGTGTGGACGCTTTAAATGTTGCAGATATAAAATAGAAAGGCATGGCAGGTAATACAGAGAGCTGCTTTGAAAACAGCCCTGCGCTACATATTTCCCAAAGCTTAGGGTCAGAGTAAATCATTTGTCAGGCAGCCCCATTCCATACCAAATTAATAACGACGATATTGAGACCTTGGTTTGGCGGAAGATGTACGTGTGTCGTCCTACCATTTCTTAGCTGCGAAATAGCTCTGTCGTGAGGTCTTAATAGAGTTTGTGCCAGCTTTTACGGGTTTCAAATATAGGCTATACCTAGACAGTAAAAGATTGCCATGCTGCAAACAGAAGCAGCAAGGAATGTAAAAACTGGAACCTTGGGCCATCGGTGAGAATTCATTCAATGGGCAAAGACGAGCGGTTAAGATTTTTTTAAGTTTGTGTGTGTATGTGTGTGCGTGTGTGTGCGTGTGAGTGGGTGGGTGTTTTATTTACCAAGAAGTATGCGATGAAGTAAGGTCCAGAAGAATGTAAACATTTTTAAAATGTAAAATCTTAATTTTTTAGAACATTCATTCAATGGGCTAAGATAAGAAGCGGCGATAAAAACTATCCAAAAATATACCTACTATATTAAGAGGCTGTGACGAAAATCTTGAAGAATATAAAGGTAAAAATACATCTTTAGAAAAAACCCCTTCAATGAGGTAACACGATGAAAGGTTGGCATGCAGACAAATGATGGACTAAGGCAGAGAAACAAAGGTTGGGAAAGAGGTTTGGACCTACACATCGGTAAAGAACCTGAGGTTTTTGCTTGTGTATTACCCAAATGATAGGAAGAAGTTTTAAAAAGTTCCAAACTAACAGTAAAGGTTGTTTTGTTCCCCTTGTAGAAGACGCCTCTTACATCTGTCAGAGAGCTACGTTGTTCGATCGATCAAGCTCGCCCGATCAGTATGGTGAATATATAAGGCAGCTGCTGAGGCAGTTGGCAAGAGCTGCCATAAAAGTGACAACCTGGATGCCAGAGCCACAGAGGTTCTTTATTACATCCTCGGCTACCAGGAGTATCTGAAAATTCGAGGCCAGAGGAAAGCTTGGACGTGTTACAGGTCCATTTCTGTGCAGGCCCTAAAACACTGAGAATGGCCCTTGACCTGTCCTATTTCAACCTCTGGCTTCGTATCAGCATCACAATCTTTCTTTATTGAGTAGTCCTTCTCCCTCCACCCACTCACCCATCTCCATCTCCACCTCCACCATCCAACTTTCGCTACCCATTCCTCCACCCCCCTTAAAGCACGCTATCGGAAAATAAATGCCCAAAAATCACACGTTATTTTACTGCGACATTTGCCAAGCTAATAGTTCTTTACATGTTCAGACTGTGTTCGCGTGGAAACGAAAATGTTTCCAACAGCAAATGGGTGATATCTATGTCGTAATTTTATCTCTTCAGTTTTCAGTTTCCGTTTCTTCAATTAAAGTTTTAAAAAAGCATTTTGATTAATGAAACGATGTTATACTTTCACAAATTCATACACATACATAAACATACGAGACACATGCATACACACATTTATGTATTTAATCAATAATAAGCTTACGCCCATATTTATGTACTTTCTATTTCCCATTTTCCAACATTGGTCATTGACAGTACAAGATTTGTCTCAAAAGACAGCGTCAATAATAATACCTATCTATTTATCTATCTATCTATCTATCTATCTATCTATCTATCTATCTATCTATCTATCTATCTGTCTGTCTGTCTGTCTGTCTGTCTGTCTGTCTGTCTGTCTATCTATCTATCTATCTATCTATATATATATATATATATATATATATATATATATATATATATATATATATATATATATATATATATATATATATATATATATATATATATATATATATATATATATATATATATATACCGAATGTGATAGAACTGCAGCAAAATATCAGCTAAATAACCGCTGCCTCATTACTGCTAAGCCCCGGGCATGTGCTAACGGTGTAACATAAAACATAAGAAAAGTATTCGTCCAAGGGAACGATCACATTGGACAAGTGGTTTCCGACCACGCAAAACAAAATAATGGAATTGCGCACGACAGACGTTCGCGCTGGATCAGACTGTGATGTTCGTGAATAATACCTGCAGACGCTGCTCACAAAACAAAAGGATTACTGAGTAAATGTATTCTTAATTTAATGAAGGAGTGATTCACTGGTTGCAGAAAAAAACCAGTGGCAACATCGTCAGTTATCCGCAATTTAATGTCGGCCCATCTAAACTCATTAATATATACTGAGGGTTTGCAGACGAGTCTTTTAGGTGAATTTCAATATTCTAATTTGACAGCATAGGCTAATAACGCACCCATACACAGAGACAGGGAGAGAGAGAGAGAGAGAGAGAGAGAGAGAGAGAGAGAGAGAGAGAGAGAGAGAGAGAGAGAGAGAGAGATTCGCACAAGCACACATTCAGAAACACTAAGACAAACACACGTGATGATCGCTATGAGGCGCCATTTGTAAATTAAATCATTATTGTCATTATATCTATAGAACATACATTTTACCTGTATAAAAGATATTGTATACTTATAAAATGAATTCTATGTCTATAAAATACATTCAATAGCAATACAAAACTTTTTGTAGCTAAAAACAACATTTTTATAACTACAGACTACATTTTACAATATACAAGAGAAATCATACGCGATCATCACGCCGTTTGTAAATATTATTCTGAAAAACTATTTTATCTCTAAACACTTCATTTTATCCCTAAACACTACATTTTATACATAAGCAATTCATTTTATAGGTAAACAATTCATTTTATAACAACAAAGAGCTTTTATATCTATAAAATAAATGTTATAATATATACAATGCATTTTACCTGTAGAATGCATTCGGAGCATTATTTTACATTCGGCGCATGACATTAATTTTATACTGACTTTCGAATTGCTGATCCCAGGGAAGCAACTCCATCCTCGTGTAGACTACTTGTAAACTTCTAAGCGACTCAACATGGTAAAGACCATTAAAGTCTACTACAAAAAATGGCAAGGACCATACTAGTGTACTATATACATTGGCGAGGACCATAGTAGTGAAATGCTGATAAAACATCAGCGACATCATTGTCAGTCTGTTCCAATTATTTTTTGGTCGTCTTGAAAAACTATCGATAAGCACGAAGGCAAACCAGCTTCCATCGTAACTGTTACCTTGGAGATTGTTGACATCGCGGGAAGTCGATATAGGCCTAGCGGGAATTCCCTACACGCGCCGTAGCTATCTAAATTTAGCTTATACAACGTCACTTCCACATGAAAAGGCGAGAGCCCAGCGCATGCGTGCAGGAGGTGAGGGGAGGGGAGGGGGGGGCCTTTTTTCGTTGAATTGGTTGAATGTACCTATTAACCAATCGTCCCCTATACGCTTAATGAGTCCGGAGACGTACATTTTAATTTTAAACAAAAAAAAAAAAAAAAAAAAAAAACACGTCAGCCTTCTTTGCGCACCGCATAGCAACTTTAACTTTGGGTCGCTTAGAACGTAGAATAAAAATAATCGAAGGGAGAGAAGCAGTTATACAATGAGAAAGTTAGTATAAAATTATTGTAAGGCGCCGACTGGAAAATAATAGTCGCGAATGCATTCTACAGGTACAATTCATTATACGTGTTATAAAATGTATTCTATAGATATAAGTGCTCGTTGTTGCTATAAAATGAAGTGTTTACAGATAAAAGGAAGTTTTATAGATCGTTTTTGCTATAAAATGACTTGTTTATAGATACAATGACTTGTTTATAGGTGAAATGAATTGGTTACTTATAAAATGTTTTGTTTATAGATAAAATGAATTGGTTACTTATAAAATGTTTTGTTTATAAATAAAATAGTTTTTTGTGTTTAATATTTACAAACGGCGGGACGATTCGTATATGATCTCTTGTATATCGTAAAATGTAGTCTGTAGCTATAAAATGTTGCTTTATAGCTATAAAAAGTGTTGTATTGCTATAGAATGTATTTCATAGGTATATAATTCATTTGATAATTATACCATATCTTTTATACAGGTAAAATGTATGTTCTATAGATATAATGACAATAACCATTTAATTTACAAATGGCGCTTCATACGCGCGCTTTCACACACACAGACCCATCTGCTGGCGCACAAATGCACATTTAGTATGTCCCTGAAGAAAGGTCGAAATGTGTTGCAAGAAGCAGTCAAAAAAGACAAGGAATAGTATTAAAATATATATAAGAAAAACTTTTTTTCATGGAGAGAGAGGGGTGGGAGTGGCAGTAGGGTGTAGCGGCTGCTGCTGTTGATTACGACGACGACGACGACGATGATGATGATGATGATGATGATGATGATGATGATGATGATGATGATGATGATAATGATGATGATGATGATGACCAGCATGATGATGATGATAATGATGATGATGATGATCAAGACGACGCAATGGTGATCACTACAGCAGTACCATACACCAAAAGCCATCTTCATCATCATCGTAATAAAACGCATTTAACAATCTTTAGGGCCGTATATAGCGTTGTTTAAGACTGCTCTTTTATCCCTCATGTCTTTGACGCTTGAATACTTCAGGCAAATCTAAGGTTCATAAACTGTCTGCCTGTGGAATCAGAGAATTGGAAAATCATAAATAGCCTCCCATTCTGAAATTTCACTGACCTTACCCTGGACTTCAGGGAAATCACAATGAGTTACAGTCTTTTTACAATATGGGTGATCCTGTTTTCTCTCTTCTTTTTTTTTTAGCCTGCGCCAGAAAAGAGAAATCAAGCAGCGATAGCTTTAAAAGTGTGACGTCAAAATAGACCCATAAACTAGAAAGGACGGAAAGTCCAGCAGTGCTAGGACTTTGCTGCGAAGTTGAAAACAAGGCCTTTCCAGTTGAATTATATAGGATGGCGAAACGCGGTTCTGATGTAGATCACAGGCTGCAAACTGCGTTAGCTGATGACAGCTGCATCAACAAGATAGGATGGCGAGAAAATAACTATAGACCCCACAAATAACGGTGGACAGGTGGCAAGGCGCATACTAGGTTCCAACGTTTGCATTAGGCAGGACAGCACGTCAAGAATTAGGCCCCACAGGTGAACTAGGCAGAACGATGATATTCCTAACAAGGCTGACCTTTGACCTGGATTTTATTATTATTATTATTATTATTATTATTATTATTATTATTATTATTATTATTATTATTATTATTATTATTATTATTTATTATTTTTTATTAGTATTATTATTGGATGATACGCGCGCCTTATTCCTAAATGAGACTCAAACTGCGGCGATCAGTCTGTAACCAATATACATGCTCACATGTTACAGACACTCCTACATACACAACAAACACATACTCATCACTCAAACATCTCGTGTAAAGGCAGGTCGCTATTAGAAGACGAAAATCCAAATCGAATTTTAATTTTTTTAATGTCCGATAGACTGCTTCCAATATCATTATTGATAATTACCTTGATAAGATGGCGGCGAGAAAACAACTAGATCCCATAGATGATAGGATTCAGAATTTAAAAAAAAAAACAACAACAACTAGATAACGTTAACTTTTTAACTGAACATAAATTTGTTGGTTTTTTTGTGGTGAGGTTCGTGATGCATTCTACGTCATGTACATTAAACGGCAAGCCGAGAAGACCTTAGGAACCTAGAAGTCGCAATCGAACTAATTAGGATTAAAGTGGAACTAAACGATTGTAAAACACGAACTAGACCTCATAACTAAAGGAGATAGGACGGCAAAATGAAAACTAGATCCCACAGTTAAAATAGAACTGGTGAAACGCAAAAAATAAATAAATAAATACAATAAAAAGCTCACACTTTAAATAGATAGAAGGTCAGAACACGAAATCTAGACAACTAGCTATCAAAGTTTTAAACGAGAAGTGCGATGGACAATAATACGTCATGTTTATGCTTCATTACTTGTCCAAATATTTCATCCTGAAACAGTTTAATTTTCAATCGCTTTTAACACATGACAGGCAATCCGACATTCAAAGCCAGAAATCCGTCTCCGCTTGTCAGATTTAGACTGAATGTCTGGGACTAAAAAATAGCACTACTGAGAAAGAGACAGATCGAGTTAAAGTCTAGATTTTGTTTGGGGAAGAAAAAAAAACTTTCTGAAGGGCGGGAAAATTAAATGACGCTGCACATTTTCGTAAGAGCAATAGGCCAAAAATAAAATACAAAAATATAGGCTTTAGATCTCAATGGGAGGTGGGGGGGGGGGGAGAGGGGCGAACAAACTTTAACAGGTGATGATGACTACTTTAAAGTTTAAATAACTTTGGATTTTACTTCCATCATAACAATTCATCTCTTTGAAGTCTTTTTATAATTCATTACTTTCCCAAATAATTTCAGTAATAATTGTATCGATTTTTATTGTATTCAGCATTTCATAAATCAGTTGAATTTTTGTGATCGACCTCCCAGCACTATCAAATCATCACCCCCTAACCTTCCCACTCCCCACCTTCCTATTTTTGCGAATCGTACATTAAGTCAGCTGAATGTTATGGATCGGAATGCTAACCCCCACAATTTTCATCGATCCAGTGACCTATTCGGCATTCCATCAGTTTATTCTTGTTCTTTGAATATGCAACTGATCTATTCGGCGTTCCGTCAATCTATTGTTGTTGTTTTTTCTAGACAAACCATTATCTATTCAGCGTTCCGCCAGTCAAGGCTTATATTCAATGGTCTATTCGGCGCTACACCGTTCTGGTCTTTTCCTTTGAATACTAGGCACCGATCTATTCGGCGTTCCATCATCTCAGTCTTTTCTTCGAGTACTGTCCCGTGATCTATCTATTCGGCGCTCCATCAGTCCATTCGTCCCAATAGCACGGAAGCACGTAACGGCAAAATATGTTGCTGCATCAGCTGCTGATCTTCCCAGGGCTTTTCCGCAGCTTTCATCTTTACGACTGTCAGCTTGAGATTTTGTCATTCAAACTATCACATAATAACCACTTCAAAGCTCCTTCTTGTCCAAAAAGAGTTCTCTCAATCGGACAAGCATAAAATATCACTTTGTCCAAGGAAAACCGTGTCATAAAAACCAGAATGTCGTGTTGGTGCACGCAAACTGATTCTCTTATTCAAACCGCTACGTACTAACAATTCGCATGTATTTCGATGTTAACGTTAAGTATAAATGCCTGAGAACTGCGCTTTGAGCTGATGCCATTAGAAAAAAGCGCAATATAAATACCCTTATTATTATTATTATTATTATTATTATTATTATTATTATTATTATTATTATTATTATTAATATTATTATCATTATTATTATTATTATTATTACGTCCTAACACAAACGTTCCTGTTGATCCAATAAAAATCTATGATCGAAATCATCATTCGGTATGTACGTTGTCTGTTTTGTTTTACAACTCTTGCAATTTCACAGACCTTCTTAAGGTCGTTGGCGACCGAACTCCGATGCACAAAAATAGTTTGCTTAAGTCAGGAACGATTTCTCGCTAAAGAAAGGTGTTCACAACACTTGCGCCCTGATAGACGGGATCATCCGTGCAGCTAGGAAACGCAGAAATAGGACTACGCACTACATAAGCACAACTTAAGCTTTACATGTACAATAAATCTTTTTATTCAATCGTACTTATAATTTTTATTTATAATCGGGATGATCAATTTCCGTCCAATGCCTGATCAATTTCCGTCCAATGCCACTGTTAATGCTCGATTTTGACATTTAAATCAGAGGTAAACAAACAAACGTATTAAGATAAGATTAGATAAGGTAGGATAAGATAACAACTTTTTTAACAACGGTAAAAGAGTTAACACTGGGTGTGCATTTTAAAATATTGCCTTTGGGGCTTGTAAAAAAGATATTTCTCTTATATAGCGCACTTAAAAGTTCAGAGAGCTTCTCATGGCGCTGGCCCGTAATATCCAGCAATTACAAAATAATTTGCTGAAGTCAGGATTCGAACCCACGTCGCCCAAGACGCACTCACACAAGTCGTGCGCTCTGACCACTGAGCTATAACAAAATAACTTAATAATAATAATAATAATAATAATAATAATAATAATAATAATAATAATAATAATAATAATTGACCGACTTATCCGCAGTTACCCAGTGGCGCGCGCTACAATTGTGTCAAACTTTTGTAGGATTTACCTTCCGACCAAATCTCGCTTATCGACTGTATTTCTTAGGTGTGTCCTGGGCTAAATCATTTCCGTCGACTGGCAATGTTGTTGTGTATTTTTAGATATGGACCTACATGTACATTTTCATAGCTTTAAGGATTAACAATCATCCCGCAAAGCATCCCATATAAAAAATAGATTTTTTCCCCTTCACAGGTTTAGACGTGTTTGTGATTATAATCATTTACCTATTTCGATTTCATTGGGTCAGATAAGATCTAAGTTGATTTGGCATGTACTGGACTGGACTGAACGTCTCGTCTCTTCTATTATTGGTGTTAGACAGACTTCTGTGTTTGTTTATTCGCTTGCTTTCTTGCCGCTAAGATTGAATGCAAGAATTATTAGAACTAGAAGAGCAGAGATTGAGTACTTGAATTCTATTGGTCACACTGAGTAACCAGTTCCTCTCTTCTGACGTAACAATAAAAGCTTACCATCCTCATCATCGTGCCGTCGTCGTCTTCGTCAGCGTCATCATTACCATAAAATTAATATGTATAAATAAATAAATAAGAGGTACATACATTCAATAAATTAAGAAATAAAGAGAGAAATGGTTACACTGTATTAGTCGATTCAGCCCCGATGCTTGAATCTTGCGTAACTCGAAATCGTTATCCACGCAACCCGTTCACTCAACAAGGTAGGAGTCGTTCTGAGGTTTTCCAACTTTATTCAGCAAACAGCATCAACAACTGAATACAAAATCTCTTACCAAAAGCACCTCCTTACCCAAGCATCAGCAAATTATACAAACGCAAAACGTTCCAGAGTGCAATCAGCCAACCAAAATTAAACTCGTCACCGGAGTTACGCACTGTTTTACGTCCTATAACTTTCTATAATCATCTCAAACATTCGATCAAATAACAACAACATTTTGATCGAGGAAAACAATAAATATTATATAGGCCCCTGTCGACCAACGGCATAGATCAAAAATAAGTAAACACAATCATCGCACGCCTCATGCCTGGACACAATAACCACTTGGAATCAAAGTGCGCGTCTTAGTCGTAACGCAAATAAATTAATAAATTCAATGACGTAGTTTTAACAAAATAATTAGCCTATCTGACCTTGGGTCATATTGAGGGAAAGCGACCTTGTTTTTCACATTTCCCGCCCTCACTAGGGTTATCTGCTTCAAATGCAGTTTTGCTAGAAACTGTCCTGCTTCGGACGGACGGAAAACGATGCTTAACGTCCTATTGCATGAGCGTTAAGGACGATCACCACGTCGCCACCCTGACAACA
>CM072511.1:86825553-86893053 GCA_036898135.1 Oncomelania hupensis | reverse complement strand
AATGATGTTGATAATGAAACATGTATATCACTAAAAATGACTCAAGAACGCTCTACACTTGTATATGAGAAGAAGAAGAAGAAGAAGAAGAAGAAGAAGAAGAAGAAGAAGAAGAAGAAGAAGAAGAAGAAGAAGAAGAAGAAGAAGAAGAAGAAGAAGAAGAAGAAGAAGAAAATGATGATGATGATGAAGAAGAAGAAGAAGAAGAAGAAGAAGAAGAAGAAGAAGAAGAAGAAGAAGCAACAACAACAACAACTAAAATAAGACTTTAAAAGTCTTACATCCCCGTGTACCAAAAGGTTCACAGGCAATAAAACATAATACTAGGTAAGGAAACTTTTTTTTTTCTTCTTTCTTGTTTATTTACGTACATGAATACTAAAAACGAAGAGATATCAATAAAAATATTAGCAACATATCAATAACTACAATTAGACTAAACGCATCAGCCAGTAATACTCCTTTGTTTAAATTTCCGTCAACAAAATGTATATTCTGCGTCGGATGTAAAGGAAATGCAACAGCTTTCCTCAAGTAGCCTACCTATGAGGTTACTACAAGGAACAGCTTAAGCTAACACAAACAGGAGTAGTAATATGAAAATCGTACGATCAGGAAAGAAAATTATTGTTAAAAATTAACTTATAATATATAAGTTAGTTTTTAAACAATAATTTTCTTTTCTGATCGTACGATTTTCATAGGGTTTTCCATAGTACTACTCCTGTTTGTGTTAGCTTAAGCTGTTCCTTGTAGTAACCTCATAGGTCTTCTTCTTCACATGTACATGTAGGAACCTCATAGGTCTTCTTCTTCACACGTACATGTAGGAACCTCATAGGTCTTCTTCTTCACATGTACATGTAGTAACCTCATAGGTCTTCTTCTTCACATGTACATGTAGTAACCTCATAGGTCTTCTTCTTCACATGTACATGTAGTAACCTCATAGGTCTTCTTCTTCACATGTACATGTAGTAACCTCATAGGTCTTCTTCTTCACATGTACATGTAGTAACCTCATAGGTCTTCTTCTCCACCTATACATTCTTGGGAATAATTATTTAATAAATCGTGTTCCTTCATTCTTTATTTAAGTATTCAATATAATTGTTCCTTCAGCTCATTGGGCGCGAAAAATGTTCACATGTGTAAGTGTTTAATAAACAACAATAATTTATCATTGTCCCACCGCCGTAGCTCAATTGGTAGAGCGTTCGCCTGGCACACCGATGACCCAGGTTCGAATACCGTGGTGGACGATATAAAATGTGGCAATTTTCACTGTTCATTTTAGCAGTATGATTGCTTTGGTGGTTCAGTGTTGATTCAGTTCCCTACCCCTCTTTCCCTGGGATGGTTATCCCCTTCTGCCATATCGCCAATGGTGGGTGTAGACGTTAAACCTCAATGATCATTCATTCATTCATTTATTATGAGCATTCTTGTTTTATTCTTTCATGAATTCTCTCTCTCTCTCTCTCTCTCTCTCTCTCTCTCTCTCTCTCTCTCTCTCTCTCTCTCTCTCTCTCTCTCTCTCTCTCTCTCTCTCTCTCTCTCTCTCTGATTCAATCCATTAGTACTTCCGTTTAGTAATACCACATCTACCATTAAGGAAATCATCTTTTGGTACATCCAAACTCAAAGTTCTGGTTACAAAATACGTAAACTTAAAAATTCGCAAGATAAAAATCATGTAATTATAATGACGGTTATGAAAGTCGTTTATAACTTACAGTGTTGATGAAGAAATTGTGTTGACAAGATAGAACAAGAGTGCAAAAGACGTGTAACCCACTTAATTTTTTTAATCTACATATCTGACCGCTTTTTGACAAGCAGAAGCAGACACACACACAAACACACACACACACACACACACACACAAACACACACACGTGGACTATGTAGGACAAACTTGCGGGTATCGACAGATCGAGAAAACCAATCGTCCGACCAACCAACAGACACGCGCACACAGACACACAAAAGACATGCATACACAAGCCCACGCACGCACGCTCGCACATACACACACACACACACACGTTAAAAATACGTAGCCTACCTTTGATGGTATTCATTCTTGCTTTGGCCATTTCATCATCTTCATTGTTATCTTCAACACGTCCCAAACAAACACAGTAGGCCTATCAATCACATAATCCTCAGTGTTTGTAACAACCTGCCATACTCTTTTAGCACAATCTATAAATCATTAAAAACACTATTTTACTTGATCATATCGTCACTAGTTTTTCACCCATGATCACCAAGAATGAAACAAAATAAACAAATACAATCTCAAACACATTTTTGACTGACAGATTTCGGCAAAACTCTTGCTTTACGCAAAACACAATAAACACACGAACAAAACCATAATATAATATCCACACGCCAGCCGTAGTCCAGTTTCGATTTCCCTTATAACAAAGAAACGTGATTATAGACACGACAAATTAGGCTTAAGAATCCACTTTCACCTTTAGTAGTAAGAGTCGAAGCTATGTTATCTTCTCCTATAGATCATAATGTACTGCTGTATATTGCTTGCAATATCCGTGGGGAGCTCTAACATATTAGGACCAGTCTTTTGCAAAGTTCATTTTCATAATCTAGCAGTTAGTAGCGCTGGAGGCCAGAAATAGTTTCCCCGAGGCCCTGCTTTTTTATGTTTGCACACATTTTTCTTTTTTCCGGGTCAGTTGCGAAGCAGACGTTTTGCGTCGAAAATCGCTAACAATCTTTTTCATCCGCTCTCTTTAAACGGTACTTTATTACTAAACGACATATCTGGCGGTCGACAACTGCCAACACAAATGCCGGTTTGAAGAAGTATAGGGTAGTGGAACTGATAAGAGAAGACGGCAGCTGGATAGCTGGTTAGTCTATAGGTGTTAGGAGAGCGAGAGAGAGAGGGAGAGAGAGAGAGGGGGGAGGGTGGGAGAGAGAGAAAGAGAGAGATTAGCTACTGATGTAAGTGTATCATAAACTAGTAATACGTAAACGACATGCCAGCTGGTCGTCAGCTGCTTAACTTATTGCCGCTCTGAAAAAAATAAATGGATGGAGTGAATCGATAAGATGGTAAGATGGTTGTCGAAAGGTCGATTGGATAACTGGATAGGCTGGCGATTGATCAGAATATAGGTGTGAATAGATAGGCATTCACTATTACCGATAAAAGGTATTTATAAATGTGGTTAGAGTAAGAAAATCGTGACTCAAAATTCTGACAATATAACTACCTTTAATTGTATGTTTCGACAGTATCATTCCCGCTGTCTTCTTCAGGCCTTCTAAAGTTCGACCTGGAAAACTGCAAGAACCGGAGGTGGCGGAAATATTCCAAGCCACACTTGGAGGGAAATTTCCACCACTGTTGATTTTGGGAGCTTGTGAAGTAGATGTCAACACCATGACCACCACCTTCAACTCAGCTGTGACAGATGCCGCCAATGAAATAATTAACAAGCACCGCCCAAAGCCGAACCCGTGGATCACACCTGAACTTTCAGACCTATGTGACAAACGAAGAGAGATGAAAAAGAACAAGAACACCTCACAGGGAGCTGATACCTATCAAAAAATCAACAATGATATCCGAAAAGGCATGCGCTCAGTAAATGAATGTTACTGCCACATCGCAACATATTCCATGTGCATGTTTTATGTCAATTTGGCCAATAAACATCGTTGAATCGTTTCGTTGAAATGAGAACCGAGTAGGAGACAATCCAAGAAATAGAGAACAGTCTGAACAGGAACAACAGGGAAGAAGGCCTACCAGGTTGAGAAGCGGCTGAAAAGTGTTAAACAGCCCAAGGTCTCCACGATCCAAAGCAAGTCTGGCAAGAGCAAGGAGTCTTGGAAAGATGGACAGAGTACTGCTCTGACCTTTACAACCACACACCAAACGGAGACCAGTACTAGCATGTCCTCAGAACAGAGAGGAAGAAGAAAACCTCCCAATTTTCCGAGAAGTTGAGGCAGCAGTGCAATCGCTGAAGAAGGGGATGTCAGCGGGAGTGGACAACATACCCGCGGAATTGCTTCAAGCACGAGGCGAAGCGATGATTGACGCCCTCACAATTATCTATAAAGATCTGGCAGAGTGGGGTGTGGCCTACAACATGGACCCAGTCGCTTGTCATCACTCTTCTCTAAAAAGGATAACCTTCAGGAGTGTGAAAATTTTCGCACCACCACCCTCATCAGCCATCTCAGCAAGGTCCTCTTGAAAATAATGCTCAATAGGTCGAAACCCCAAGCTGAACAAATCATAGATGAGGAACAAGCAGGATTCAGTGCAGGAATAAGTACCACTGAACAGAATTTCAATTTTAGACTAATCCGCGAGAAATACCTACAGCACCAACAACATCTATATCATGTGTTTGTCGATTTCAAGAAAGCATTTGACCGAGTCTGAAATGCAGCTCTGTGGGCAACCATGATAGTGCACAACATCAGCCCTAAAATTATTAAAGTCATCAAAAGCCTCTTTGACAAGGCTACCAGTGCAATCCTCCACAACAGCACCATCGGGAACTGGTTCAGAACAAAAATCGGGGTGGGTCAAAGATGCCTACTCTCTCCAACACTCTTCAACATCTTTCAAGAACGCATCATGTCAGATGCCCTTGCAGATCACAAAGGCACGGTCAGCATATGGGGTAGAACAATCTTCAACCTCGGTTTTGCGGATGACATTGATGGGTTGGCTGGAGAGGAACAAGGACTTGAACAGCTGGTACAAAGGCTTGACACCACCTCCAGAGCCCATGGATGTAAATTAGTGTAGAGAAGACCAAAATGATGACCAACAGCACTAATGGAATCAACACGGACATCAAAGTCCAAGGCCAATCCCTCAACACAGTGCATAGCTTCAAATATTTAGGAGCCATTGTATCCGACAATGGGTCCCGACAGGAAATCCTTCCAGGATCGCACAAACAACTGCTGCCCTGACAAGATTGAAGCCCGTTTGGAAAGACAGGACCATCAGTCTACACGCCAAGGTACGTCTGCTGCGCTTCCTTGTCATATCCATACGCTTGCAAAACATGGACCCTCACAGCAGACCTACAACGAAAAATACAAAGCGTGTAGATGATGTGCTACAAAAGACTTTTTGGTATTTCCTTTGGTTTTGCCCAACACCAACGACGAAGTCCGACAGACCATCACACAAGCTATTGGACAAAACGATGAAATGCTCACAGTGGTGAAGAAACGGAAACTCCGATGGTATAGGCACGTCACCAGAGCATCAGGCCTTGCAAAAACCATCCTGCAAGATACGGTGCAAGGAGACAGAAGAAGATGGAGACAGAAAAAAAGGTGGAAGGACAACATTCGAGAATGGACTGGCTTGGCACTGAGCGAAGTCATGAGGGTTGCTGAGGACAGAAAGATGAAGTACGCTGGTTAAACGATTATATGTGGTGCCCCAACGATCTTCAAGTTATGGGATAAGATAGAATAGGATAGGAAGATGAAGGTGAAAACGTGTAGAAGAGAAGTTGAGTGGATTTCCCCGAGTTCTTTGGGTTTGGGAAGAGAGAGTTACAGTGCGCAATATTTGAATAGACTATTGGCCTGTCTTAATTGGAAAGTTCGTGGAGGAGGTTCCCGAACCCTTTAAGGTTATGAAATCCAGAACATAGGTTTCTAAAGTGATTTTTTTTGTGTCCAAAAGGTTCAGGAACCTACGTTCGATATTTCAGAACTTCTAAAAAAGTGTTTGTGAACTTCCACGAACTTTTAAAATTAAGATAAGTCATAAGATTGTCCTTTAACATTTAACAACATTCATATCGGTCGTCAACTAAAAATCCGGTGGCGTTCTGAAAAAGAACATTGTATAGGTGACGGAAATGACAAAAGGGTTGGCGGTTCGATATATTTATTTATTTATTTATTTATTTATTTATATTGTTTACACTCCAGATGATGGTGGTGAAGAAACGGAAACTCCGATGGTATGGCCACGTCACCAGATCATCAGGCCTTGCAAAGACCATTCTGCAAGGCACAGTGCAAGGAGGTAGAAGAGGGGGGAGACCGAAAAAGAGGTGGGAGGACAACATTCGAGAATGGACTGGTTTGACACTGAGCGAAGCCATGAGGGCTGCTGAGGACAGAGAAAGATGGAGTATGCTGGTTAAACGATCATCTGTGGTGCCCCTACGACCTTCGGGTTATGGGACAGGATAGGATAGGACACTCCAGATACCTAGAGGATTTTCATAACACTAGGTGAATGGCTGGGTTCATGCCACAAATAGACTGGTGATTAGAGTCCAGTGTGTGTATATTATGTATGTGTATGTTTATGCGCATGTGTGTGTATGTGTGTGTAAGAAAAAGACATAGAGAAAGGTTTTTTTAAAAAGCAATAAAGAGATTATTGAGTTCACACAAGTGATAACCAAGAGCAGACAATTGGCTGGGTATTGGATCAGGTCTTGGGACCTGGCAGTTAATATAGTACCAGAAAGTAGAGTGCTATGAACGTACAGTGTTTTCATTGTATATTCTGTATTTGGCTTTACAATTTACTGGCAAGAATTTATAAAATGAAATTGGAGATAAAAGAGCGTCAACATTGACTTTGAATGTCGGCTTACACCACCTACAACAAAAGAATGCAACTTTCATGCAGCGGTCTACGTAATCTAGTAGGCAATGAAACAGCAAAAGGGATGACGCTGAGTAAGAAGAAGAGGAGCTAGAGAAACGCCGGAAACGTAAAATATCCAAAAGCAGGGCAACTCTGAAGGCATTAATTAAATGGGTGTCGCCCTGTTAAAAGCTCCCCGGAATAGCTTCTGTTTCTATCTCAGACTGAGGCAAGCATGTTTCATTCCAAACTTAAAAAGCATGTTAAAAAAGACTGGAAGTTCTGGTAGGCTGAGATACGGTTGGATTATCTCGAGAGAAGTTGAATGACGGCAGATATTCTTGGAAGTTTATTTTATCCTATAGCTGAATCAGATCTTTTCAGGGTGCCCACCGTGGGGGCGCGTGTGCGCGCGCTACAAACACACACACATGCACACACACAAACATACACACACATTCACACATACACATGCACTCACGGACGGGCGTAAATTGTACTTCAAGGCCAAAGATGATCTGGCTCACTTGGAAGCTGGTAAGCAAACAGTATGACAAGTAATGATTCTATTATTCTGCGACACGATAAAATAATTCATACAGAGACGGGTAGGTGCATGCGCATAGGCTGGATGGATTGATACAAGGGTGGACAGACAGTGAGGACCGGAAGTGGTACGGCTGGATGCAGAGAGAGGTTTGTGATTGAGTGAAGTGCAGTGAGTTGTAAAAATACAATCGGATAATCAAATACATGTATATCTTATTTCGTTCGTTTGTTACTGATAACTTTTTAAAATTATTATTCACCAATGTGTGTTAGGTATCTTGGCATGTTGCAAAGACAGGGTATCATTACTGAGAACTACAGAAACCAAGCCTGATTATAGTTGAACTTTATACTGCGCTAGATTGCAAACAACATTAAAAACAACGGTACAAATATAGCTTTGAAAAGTACAACCCCTCTCTACGCAGTAACCAATTGAGTCTTCTATGAACGAAATTATCGCGAAGACAGGCGCAAGGAACGTTAAGGCGATGAAGGCACTTGCAAAACGAGGGAAAAAAACGATTATGTTATCTCTGCAACGTGCCTTCCTTTCAGTAACATCTTAGAGCCTTCATCTCCAACAACCACACACACACACATACACACACACACACACACACACACACACACACATACCCCCCTCCCCCGTACGCTTGCACCATACACACACCTTGCCCTAAGCCCACACAACCGGTGGGGGTGTGGTATATCTTTGTCCTTTTGTCCTTCAATTAAACAAACAAAGGATGAAACAACAAATATCAAATTCAGAATCCAGTCTAAAACAAGACCTTGATCAAGATGGCTGCCACTCGAAAATAGGACATTATTTGCACTGAATGACTCAGTACCCAAAGCTTGACCAAATAAACTACAAAAAGATGGAAAGAAAGAAAAAGCAATGGCAGTAACATAAACCATGGGCATATTATGTGCCAGCGTGTGTTTGTAGGCGTATGTGTGTGGGTGGTGTGTGTGTATGTGAGGAGTCTCCTCTCTGAAAATCCTTATCGGGAAGAGAGGGGACTATAAACTGATACATAAACTGATACATACATGTGTGTGTATGTATGTATGAGTATATGGGTTTCCATTTGTATATGTGTATGTGGGTGTGCGTTCGTGTGTGTGTGTGTGTGTGTCTGTGTGTGTCATGTTATGCTGCGGTACAAACAATAGTGGGTAAGATACAAGTGGCACATTTTCACTGTCCATCTCAGCAGCACGTTTAACCTTGATCCGTAGGATCTCATCTTTGATATGATGATGATAATCATTATTGTCAGGGTGGCGACGTGGTGATCGTCCTTAACGCTGATGCAATAGGACGTTAAGCTTCATTGTTCCTCCTCCATCTCAGCAGTATGGTTGCTCTGGTGGTTCAGTGTTGATTTAGGTCACTACCTCCTCTTTCCTGGGATGGTAATCCCGTCTGCCGTATCGCCCATGGTTGATGCGGGCGTTAAACTATTACGTTCATTCACACTTGCATACTCTGAAAATTGTTGACACTTTTAATCTGATATCATTTGCTCTGCAGCTGGTCTAGAGGACGGTGAACAGTTCTGTCATTGTTATTATCAATATTGTTAAATTCCCCTTTTGAACTGTCAGTCATAGTGAAGGACCAAGGTAATAGTCCTTGAAACGTGCTAAAGATTAGCTCAAGTATATCACTACCTGAAGAAGAAAAAAACGAATGGAAAAGGATAACATTCCGTTATATTAAGCTTTATGTTCTTCGCAACGGTAGAATTGAAATTGTTTTTTACGGTGCCCCAGGAAGCCCTTAGTCTATCTATATAAAATCTTTGTCCTAGGGTTTTAAATCTAGCACACAGTCTTGATAAACCTATATTAAAAAAGAAACGACGAAGTTCGTGTTCTTGTGACTCCTGTAATAAACTACAGTGTATCACTCATACACAGATAAATTTGCAAACACCAGCACGCACGCACACGCACGCATACACACACAAACACACACACACATAACCACATACGGACCCCCTCAACCATCCCACTTTCACCCCTCCCCTACGAACACACGCCGCATGCGAACACAGGTAGACACGTAAGTGTGCACATGGTTCATGATACTGTCAGTGCTGCATGCGGCGGCAGGGATAGCTTAGTGGTCAGAGCGCACGACTTATGTGAGTGCGTCTTGGGCGACGTGGGTTCGAATCCTGACTTCAGCAAACTATTTTGTGATTGCTGGATATTACGGGGAAGCGCCTTGAGAAGCTCTCTGAGCTTGTAAGTGCGCTATATAAGAAAAATCTCTTTCTTTCTTTTTTTTAAAATAAAATGTGTGTAACCAAACGCGCGCGCGAACACACACATGTCTGCACAAATGCAAACATACTCATACACACACACACACACACACACACACACACACACACACACACACACACACACACACACACACACTTCTGCTTTTTTTCTGGAGAAAGAGAGAGAGAGGGAGAGAGAGAGGGAGAGAGAGAAGGAGAGAAAGAGAGAGAGAGAGAGAGAGAGAGAGAGAGAGAGAGAGAGAGAGAGAGAGAGAGACAAACAGACAGACAGACAGACAGAAGGGGAGAAGCATTTTTTTGACATTTTCATTAAAGCATCGTGACAGGAAGTAAATGATAAACTCGACTATTAGTACATAAATAACGACATTGTTTTAGGAATAGGCTATTATGAAAGTGTATATATTAGTAGAAATTCCCGGTACTAATTATTAATGTCATCTGTAGCCTAAACCATATTGATATCAGTATTGTAATTAATTTTAGTCAAAACACTGAATGAATCAGTAATTAATTGTAACTATTATAGGAAACGACAGGACCCGATTTCGCTGTCTGTATCTGGCATTCAAAAATTAACTGGACATTATTAACTGAAAGTCATAATAGTAGATTTCTTTACACAGTAGTCAATCAGACACCATTATTCACTAATTCATTAGACTATCGAAAACGACATACATGTAGAACCTCGCACTTTCTATGTCTAAATAATAACCAAAATTATATAATCGAAAATTAATTATAAGAGTACTTACATGATTTTAAAGAAAGTTTGTTCTAGGACCATCCTTTTGCTAACTGCAGAGTAAAATCAAAAGTAATTAATTAAATTCCGAAACCAACTCCACAATTGATTGATGATTAATTTAATTAACATCTGATGAAACAAATTTAAACGATCGTTCTTTCTATATCTAGCTTATATCTTAATTGAAATATTTAACAAAATCCTAAAAGTAGGTCCACTGACGAAATTTTAATGACTTAATGATTTTAATCAATAAGACTCATCAAAATTATTATTAATTTAATTACAACGGACTACGAAGTTGGGGAATCATATGTGGTATATAAAATATTGTTGACTGGCAGCAATCTAGTAATTTATTTATCCTTTGGAATCGGTTCTACAATCTGGTCACATAATTAAACTAACCTGTCATTGTAATGGGAAATTCCCTCACCCGCTAAAGACGGTAACAATTATGAACATAATCATTGTCTAAGGGGATGATAATATTAATTAAATGACATTTCTCTATTGTATTGTTCGGAAATTCATTCCCGACTTCGTTTGTTTCGACAATGTTCACATCTCCCTCTCTCTCCCTCCCTCTCTCTCTCTCTCTCTCTGTTTTCTTTTTTAGTTTTCTCTGTTTTCCTTTTTTTTTAAAATTAAGTGGCAGATGACATTGTTGCAACGCTGATGGCAGTAAACAGTTTAATTATCCCATCGGAGATAGTGAACAAGACGTTTTCTTAACCCCCAAAATCTCAGCGTTCTCAGCTCTGTTCGAATCTCAGGTTGCCGATGACCTCGTTGCAACGCCGATGGTTTCAGGCAATGTGCAACGCTCTTAACCTTGCTGCCAGGCCTGCCTCGTTCATTTAATCTTTGCTTCCGCACATATCGACGTTGACACAAGCCATAAACCAAGGTTCAACACCTCGTGAGCGTACCGTGTGTTTATCATGCAGCACGCACACTGGTAAACGAGATGAATAGAGGGACAATTGTCTTACACTTAACAAGCATGGTGGAACTGAAGTGCAATTTGTATAGTGTACGCCTCAGGTCTCGGTGTACGTGAAAACGAGGTGGGTTTAAAATCTCGACTGTGAGTTTATAAAGTGAATATTAGTTTTATATTAAACAAAATTACACTAATTAGTATGTTCTTATATGAGCTTTTGTATCCACATTATTGGAGTGTAAGCTCTTCGATGAACGTGTAAACGGTTTTAAAAGCTATTGAGATCCCTGATAACGCCACTGGCTTCGCGAGCATGCAGAGGGGTCTCTAACGCAGTCATTGAGCGTGACTTCAGACTACAGGCACACCATCCTTTTCCTTAGCTAATCCACAGCAACGCGTAGCGTAGCGTTTAGAGCTCAAGGCCGCGGCCCAAGGTCAAGCCCCATGTTTGACAAATAGATTCATTCCCACAATCCTTTGCGTCATCGACACAATCATGCCGGCCAAACATTGTAGCCACAGTACTTGCAATAGCGATGAACGCTACTCATTCAAAGATTACATGAAAGATGTAGTATTTTTCCGATTCTCTGACTCGAAAAATAACAGAATAGAGTTTGAAAGATGGGTACATGCTCAAACGGCAAAATCAACACCAAAGAATCCGAAGTTTTTGTGTAGCAAGCACTTCGTATTTAAATTGGCCGACCGACTACAAGAAAACACGATCCATTCACTTCAATTTATTTCAGTTCAATGCAATACAACTTTATTTATCCACATAGGGCAATTACAAGATTTAGAAGCAGCTCTTTTTTTAAGGTTTAAAAATAGTAAAATGTGAAACAAGGTATCACAACATTGTCACACAATCTTATAAGCACATGTCCTACCATAAAAACCATACCATATAAATCAAACACACAACACACACATCACGAACACTCACCACCGACAGTTAAATCAAATAAAAACATGAAGGTAAAAAAATAAGGTAAGAATATCAATCAATCATCAAATCAATCAGTGGATAAACAATCAATCAATCACTGAATCGGGCCATCGACTTTCCCATCACACTACACTCCAGATCAGGTAAGAAACAAACAAGGTTATTAAATATATTGTTCAATGCTTTTGTTTCTAAGTAGCATCTCGCAAAGTTTGCAGTCCTCACACTCGTAAGTTATGAAAGCAATATAACTCCATACCGTCTGCACAATATATGTATGAGGATATTCTGAAATTCTTGCAACTGCAGCGTTCCTGCTAGGTGCTTTTTGGGTTCAGATTCTCTCTCTCTCTCTCTCTCTCTCTCTCTCTCTCTCTCTCTCTCTCTCTCTCTCTCTCTAGTTTCTCTCTAGTTTATAGCATTTACTGGTTACGGCCTGTATTTGTAGTAGTGTAATATGTATACCCTGGGGGGGTTTAAATTTGATTTGGGGTTTCCATTTCCAGATTTCACTTTCTGTCATACTCATAGGCTAACTTGGGCAAGTGTTCAATATTGCCTTAACACTTGTGAATAAATACTGTGTTTTTATGTCGCCTGATGTGTTAAGAAAGTAATGCCACGCACACAGAAAATCTCTCAAACGTCGCCATTATTCCGCGCGTTGGTGTCTAAGTGGCCACGAGTGTGAATTTTCGTGACGTGCCAAGTCTTGTCTTTGGCCCGCGGCCTTGAGCTCTAAACGCTACGCTATTGAGCTTTATTAGTCACGCTCCGTTGCATTTATGGTTTGCCTGTACCTGTATTCTAAGGGAGATAAGCCTCCTACAGTTTGCTGTAGCAGGCGACCTTTTAAACGCTCGGAGACGATGTTTAGATTAAAATTTCGTAAATATAACACACAAAATATCTCTTATCGTAAATTAGCCATTTATTTATGGTTATTTTTTGCAATTTTGATCTAGACTCACTTTAAGGGTGCGCCAACGTGCTTTGCAAACAAGATGGGATAGTAAGTACTGTACGAGGAACATCATAACTATGATGAGTTTTTGGTGTATTCCTGAGCCTACGCTACATGCATGGACATTAAAAATAAACTTTTCAAAATGTTCATGACTACTGGATCGTTAAAGCACAAATAATGATGCTCTTTCATTTTTTATCAGTACCACAAATCAGTTTTCAAATAGAGTCCAATTTGCCAAAAGTTCTGCACCAGTCGCCAGCAATTTAATAATAATGGTGTACGCACGCTGCATGCGTACAAAACATCGCCGAATGCCACGTGACTGCTTTAAGCCGTAAATAGCCCCAGTGTTTCGGATAAGGCTAGATTAGGAAAACGCCTAACATTTTTCATCTTTCCGATTCTGTGACTATGAGCACGTTATACGGTTAGCTTTGTGACATCCAGCACGTACTTTGCCTTTCAGACAACAAAGCGCATCTCATTAGCAAAGGGTTTCGGGTCATATGCTAATCACTGCCAAATTTGGACATTCTTCATTCACGATTTCAGAAAGCTTTTAAAACGGTCTAAACAGTCTAAAACAAAAGATACCCCATGCAACACAAGTAAACAACACTATCTGGGTCTACATGTCAACATCATTACAATTCTCATTGCACTCCTACATTCTGTGCAGGAGAGTATGCTGAGGCATAAGAATATAGCTTACGTCACAGGGCTCAGCGCGCTCAATCTATAGCATCAGTACATGATAAATCCAATGAAATTTCATTAAGTGCAGGTTGGACAGTGTACAACGTAAATCTGATCGTCATCGGTTCCAGAATGCGTGAGACTGTGCAGATATGGGCCACAGAACGAGAGAGACAGAGAGAGAGAGAGAGAGAGAGAGAGAGAGAGAGAGAGAGAGAGAGAGAGAGGGAGAGAGAGAGAGAGAGAGAGAGAGAGAGAGAGAGAGAGAGAGAGAGAGAGAGAGAAATCACATTGAGTGGAAATGAACATTTGTTTAATAATAGAAATGTGCACTTCTTAGATTGTCTATAAAACCTCTCGGGAGCCCTTTTTCTGATAAACACAGGACCAACTAAATATCTGCATCACAACTAGCATGCTGAAGCTCTTTAAATCCTAAACCAGAGGAAAAAACACAATCATCATTACATTAACATTTGTTAGCATTGTGAATAGACTTTTGTTCGTGTGGAAATATTTATGCACGTAATGTACATATTCAGTGGTTAAATCGCTAATTTCTTCACTTATTTCCTGATCAAAACGTTGTTCAAGGGGTTTAGCATCGGCAAGCTTAATTTGGCACCCCCCCCCCCCCCCCCTTCCGACGGAAATAAAGATTGAATCCCAAGACTGCCACAAAGTTCTGCCACTGTCCTTAAAGCTCAAGTCACAGCGCCATCCCTAACACATACGACGGTTATTTTTGTTATGAGACTTGTTAAAAACTATAACGAGCGTGAGAAGGGAACAGGCGAAACCAGAAGTTTTGTCCCAGGTGAAGCTCGACTGTCGCTGCTAGTGAAACCTAACGCTACGCCTTGTCTTTTCTTCTCCAGAGACCGAGTTATTCTGAGAAGTAGGCTCGACAGGGCTATTTGTTGGACTTGGCTAATGCAACGGTACTCAGTTAACTATGTTTGCTCGACCAAGGATCAAAGCTCCCAAAAGGGCCCTTTATTGAGTAGTATTAACCGAGGCAAACAGAAATATGAGAATATGAGAGAGCAAAGTTTACGTCCCTCGTTTCACAATGGGCTGCTACTTTAGGTGATGCATTTAAGGTGATTTAAAGGAAGGTCACTGGAAGACCTACACAGGCCACCATTTGGGGAAATAGTCGGGAATGATCGAAACAATCCAAATGTCTGTTTGTGTGTCTGCATGTCAAGTCTGTCGGTCGGGTGGACCTGTTGCTCGCCAAATATCAATCTGTACTATTCCTATGAAGTTAGATCAAGGTCTGTTCCATGGTTCTTGAGATTTGGCGAGCAACAGGCTGACCGACTGCTTTATCTATGCCATTATGTTACGTGAATAGGTAGATTTATTTTGATGGGGTTATGATTATCTGAACCCAAAAGCCAAATCCTGCTATTTTGAATAGTCGCGTGCAATGTTAAAATGTTTTCAAAGCTGTCTTTGACAATGCTAACAAGCTATTTCGAAGACCTTGTGTTGAACCGGGTTTTCACTATAATTACGTGAAAAATTCGCATTATAAACTCAAACCACAAGTATTCCATTGAAAGGTTGGGAACATTTCCATTTCTTGTGACGTCAAAAGTAGTTTCGGCAGCATACAAAGTAGTGTCGACAGCATTGAAAATAATGTCGGCAACAGTGGACAATTTTGACACAAATAAGCGGTAGCGTGCAAATCAAAGAAGTACTGTACAATGACAAAGTTGGATATATAGTAAACAATGTATTGTATTGTATTGCAGTATATTACAGTGTATTGCATTGAAGTACATTACATTACATAATTGTTGCTTTAGGTCCAGCGGACTCTTTCGAGCCAAATCAGGACCGGACAACCCCCAATCCGCATAAAAGATCTGCTGAAACAACCCTAATGGGAAAACTGAATGCCCTCCACCAGCCAGTCACTTTACAATAAAGACATCCCACGCAGGGGACGCTGAGGCTGCACTCTAATTTATCGAACCCCCGTTTACAAAAACAAAATAGAATACAAACATCATTATAAATTATCAACAAAACATATACATATAAAATGCCTACATTGCTAAATAATAACATCATAGGAAGCCCTAGTGACCACCTGGCAGAAAGCGTCCAATATTCCCAAGCTGATCCAACAGACCTCATACACAAACAAGGAGTCTTGTCCCGGAAGAGTTTTCAAGAAAAAAGGTAGGTGACTGGTCTAAGGAAGAAGAAGATAGTATAGCAGATTGATAGAACAGAGCAGAACTGAGAAAGAGCAAATGAGAAAGACAGCGACAGTGGGAATTTAAAGCAGTATTGCATTGAATTACATTAAAAGAAATAAAATAAATGGAAAGAAAAAATCAAAGACGATGACGACGAACAACAACAACGACAATAATAAAAAAGCCCGGAGAAGACAATATTTCATTTCCCAATCTACACGAAAACAACCACATACTAAAGTCAATAGTTTTGCACTTACCATGGATCTTGCCATCTCCAGAAGGTATTTTCCTTTGGCAGATCTTGAAATCCTGTTGATATATTAGACAAAAATCCACTGCACAAGTCCGATTGTTTCAGGAAATAAGTCTCCAAATATTTAAACTGTTGGAACCAATCACATTTTTTTAAGTCACAAGTTCGTTTTCGCACAGTAATATTAATAAAGTCCCAGGTCTGAATGTTGTTGTTGTTGTTGTTGTTGTTGTTGTTGTTGTTAATCGCAAAAACTGTCAGAATATATCTGATGAGAAGAGGTACAAGTTTGCCATCACACCAATTTCCAAACAATGTTAATAAAAATAGACATAATCAATGAATATTGACACGAGTGTTTTGACATGGGTTCCCATTGGGATTATAGGCATGACACAGATGTCATACATGTTTTGCTGTCTTTTTCATGGAGGGTGGTTCAATTAGCGTCCTCTTGTCGCTTGAGTTGGTTTTAATGTCTCACATGTTGACAAACCCCTTTCCTTTATTTTTTTTGTTTTCCTTCTGGTATTAAAACAGAGAGACAAATTAACGTTTTGCACAATTATTGCTTAGACGGATACTGATTAATGCTAAAAACTCTGGAATTTGTCCTTTTATTACACAAAACCAGCACAATTTCAAGAATCAAAGCCCAGGGAGCATTCTAGCCGAATGGGAAAGGGGGAATTGGGGGATGGAGAGGGGTGTTACAAACTATAAATATATAAAAACAAGGGCTGAATTGATAAAAAATGTCACAAACAAATCACGGAAATCGTACACACTCCAGGATCATTAAGCGGTCATATCTGGACCACCATTCAATAAATAATTGTGCCCATCTTACGATAATATAAAAAGAGCAATAATAATAATAATAATAATAATAATAATAATAATAATAATAATAATAATAATAATAATAATAATAATAATACAGGATGCTATCACGCGCTTTTTCTTCAATGGAACTCAAAGCGCGCTGCGACCGAAACCGATCGCTGTTACAGAGGTCAGAATATAAATTCAATTTTTATTTTTTTTTTATTTTAGATTGACTGCAGGGAGGAAACCGGAGTACCCGGAGAAAACCCTCGGTGTCCGGAAGAGTCTCGTATCTAAATCACGCGGGGTTCGAATCCCCAACCTTCGACATAGGAAACCAGCTCACTATCCACTGATAGATAGATATTCAGTGTTTATAGGAACAACAGGAGACCCCACGTGATGATGATGATGATGATGATGATGATGATGATGATGATGATGATGATGATGATGATGATGATGATGATGATGATGATTATGCCCACTGTTAAGTTGCAGATTATCCAAACTGGCTCCAAGCACAGAGCGTACAGGAAAGCAAAGAAAATGGGTAGGGTTTGGTGGGTCAAAGGGGAAAGATGTTGGGGGAGGGGGCAGCTTGTGGAGCACAGCAAAGATGGCAGGGGATGTAAAGAAGGGCCGCAACTATTATTCGGGCAGGGGTGCCTTTAGATGTGGAGACTGCAAGCGTGAGAGACTTTCCTTTTGAAACAAAGAAATAAAATGTTATTCGTAGGTGTGCCTCCAGGGTTATACAGCCAAACCCTATTAATAATGCAATTATGACTGTCATGACCTGGAAGAGGTTGAATTACTTTTAGTCAGCCATTGACTAATTGATGATGACAATGATGATGAGGAGGAGGATGAGGATGATAATGATGATGATGATGATGATGATGATGATGATGATGATGATGAGGAGGAGGAGGAGGAGGAGGAGGAGGAGGATGATGATGATGATGATGATGATGATGATGATGATGATGATGATGATGATGATGATGATGATGATGATGATGATGATGATGATGTTTCTTTGTAAACTGTTTTTCTGCCTTAGTCACATTTACTTGGATTGAGGAATACATTCCAAGTAGAAAACGCATTGTTTTTCAATATAATAAATTTCATTTCACTGGAGCAATGCCCATTATGAACGTTAAAAAGATATATCTCGCCGACTTGGTGAACATGGCAACTGTAATAAATTCCAAGAACTTTATATTTATTTAGGTTTTTTTCTTTTTCTTTATGCTTTGGTACTTCATTTTTTTTACTTTTAGTATACATAAATCGAATGTAACGGTTTGGTTTACACAGTTATGGTGAATGTGAAAACAGTACATCAATTTACCCGATTGTTAAACAAATGTTATTACTATGTTTGCAGTAATTACGATAATTATTGACAAATTGGACAGCATGATGATACAACCACGATATCTGGTCATTTGTCTCTATCTTTTTTGTGGCGGTAAGGCGTGAACATTCAACTATATCAAATTAAAATCTATCCTATCCTATCCTATAACTTTAGACTTTAAACTTTAGATAATAACGAATGCATATTTATAAGTACTAATCAAATTGTATGTTACTGGAAGAATGGATATTAATATAGTGCGATTCAAATTCTGCCTAGTGCTTATTGACATTCTCCATGGGACTTAATATGATTCCAGGCAACACAGAAAAGTGCTCCTGTATATTGGAATTCCAATTCATCGTCCTAGGACAGTGTTGAGACCTTATGTGTAATCCAAACTTACACTGAGCACTAATACTAAATGAAATCTTAAGTAAATTATTTTCTAAAGTTTAAAATAAGCAAATAAATTACAAAGTTGACATTGAAAAACAATTCCAGAAATAACTTAGCTGTAATTTTAGGCAGAGGTAAAGAAATTAATTAAATCGTAGCTACCTAAGTTATATTAAATTATAAACGACGTCATTTTTCGATGTTAGCGGTTCCAGCTGAAAAGTTTTAAACAGCTCAAGGTCTCCACGATCCAAAGCAATTCTGGCATATACCTTACTGAAGAACAAGAAGTCTTGGACAGGTTACAGAGTACTGCTCTGACCTTTACAACCACACACCAAACGGATACCCGTCAGTTCTAGCATGTCCCCTGAACAGAGAAGAAGAAGAAATTCTCCCAATTCTCCAAGAAGAAGTTGAGGCAGCAGAGCAATCGCTGACGAAGGGGAATTCAGCAGGAGTGGACAACATTACCCACAGAATTGATTCAAGCATGAGGAGAAGCGATGATTGACGCCCTCACCATTATCTCTAACAAGATCTGGCAAAGTGGGGAGTGGCCTACACCATGGACCCAGTCGATTGTCATCACTCTTCCCAAAAAGGATAACCTTCAGGAGTGTGAAAATTACCGCACAATCAGTCTCATCAGTTATCCCAGCGAAATCATCCTGAAAATAATACTCAACAGGTTGAAACCACAAGCTGAACATATCATAGCTGAAGAACAAGCAGGCTACAGGGCAGGGCGAAGTACCACTGAACAGATTTTTAACCGCAGAGTAATCTGCTAGAAATACCTACAGCACCAACAACATCTATATCATGTGTTTGTAGACTTCAAGAAAGCGTTTGACCGAGTCTGGCATGCAGCTCTGTGGGCAATTATGAGAGTGTACAATATCAGCCATAACATTATTAAAGTCATCAAAAGCCTGTATGACAAGGCAACCAGTGCAGTGGTCCACAACAGCGCCTTCTGGAGCTGGTTCAGAACATCAATTGGCGTGCGTCAATGATGCCTGCTCTTTCTAACACTCTTCAACATCTTCCTAAAGCGCATCATGTCAGACGCCCTTGAAGACCACGAAGGCACAGTCAGCATAGGTGGTAGAGCAATCTCCAACCTCCGTTTTGCGGATGACATTGATGGATTGGCTTGAGAGGAATAAGACCTCGAACAGCTGGTACAGAGGTTCGATACCACCTCCAGAGCCTTTGGAATGGAAATAAGTGCAGAGAAAATCAAAATGATGACCAACAACACCAATGGAATCAAAACGGACATCAAAGTCCAAGGCCAGTCTCTCAACACAGTGCATAGCTTCACATATTATTTAGGAGTCATTGTATCAGGCAATGGGTTCCGCCAGGAAGTCCTCTCCAGGATTGTACAAACAAATGCTGCCCTGACAAAATTGAAGCCCATTTGGAAAGACAGAACCATTATTCAACACTCCAAGGTAAGACTTTTGCGCTCCCTTGTCATCTCCATCTTTCTATACGCTTGCGAAACATAGACCCTCACAGCAGATCTACAACGAAAAATACAAAGCATGGAGATGAGGTGCTACAAAAGACTTCTGGGCATTTCCTAAACCCAGCACATCACCAACGCCGAAGTCCGAAAGACCATCACACAAGCCATTGGACAACACGATGCTCACAGTGGTGAAGAAAAAGGAAACTCCGATAGTGTGACCACATCACCAGATCATCAGGCCTTGGTCTTGCAAGGACCATCCTGCAAGGCAGGGTCCAAGGAGGCAGAAGAAGAGGGAGACACAAAAAGAGGTAAGGACAACATTCGAGAATGGACTGGCTTGACACTGAGCGAAGCCATGAGGAATGCTGAGTACATTGAAAAATGGAGTACGCTGGTTAAACAATCATCTGTGGTGCCCCAACGACCTTTGAGTTATGGGATAGGATATGATAGAATAGGTTTTGTAGGTTTAGATAATCTTAGTAATATAGTATACGCTCCTATTAATTAATGCATACCCCCTAATGCTAATCCTGTATTAAACTATTGATGACCCAGGTTCAAAGCCCGTGGTAGGCAAAAGAAAAAGTGGCAAATTTGTCACTGTCCATTTTAGCAGTGCGATTGCTCTGGTGGTTCAGTTTTGCTTTAGGTCCCTACCCCTTGTTCCTTTGGATGGTTATCTCCGTTTGCAATATCGCAAATGGTGGGTGTAGACGTTAAACCTCAATGGTCATGTTCATTCACGTTATTGCCTTTTCAGAACTAAATAGCTATTTGTTTTTTTATATGAATATTCATATAGGTCTTTCTTGCAGTAAGTGGCAAGTGGTAGGATAAACGAATGCGAATATAAAACTCATTGTTTTAGGAGTTAGAAACGAATTTTTATTTATTTATTTCCTTGAAGTAACCCTTTTAACCGTTTGCAGTATGTGTGTACTAACTGGATCCAACGTGAAACATTGCTCTATATTACAGTGGTAGAAAAACTCTTAAACCAAGTGTAAAATAATTGTGTCAAATTAGAAAACGCACTCTAATGTTTCAAACAGACAATAGCACTTGAAAGAAAAAAACAACTAAACTCGTTTCTCAGCTATTAAAATTCCATAAAATAATTTCATTTAATGTCTATTCATGCACATGTGATTTTAGACCATGATCTCTTCCTTACGCATGATACAAACTTAAAAGCAAATCTAACAACTTAAAGTTGAACTACAACCATAACAAGTATTCAATTCAATTCAATTCAACACATCTGTATTACCTTTTACAAGACAGGGGTTAAACATTGTTTAATTGAATAAAACGATTAAAAGACAGTCAGAATTCAAACATAGAAGCCATAAAATATGTTTTTAAGCATTTACATGCACACATAGCACTCTGTCGCCCACTCACTCTTTAAATAAATAACATTGCTACAGAGGTTTACCTACCGCGGACATGTACATTATACGGGCAATAACTATTATTACGGGATTATGCAACAAAATAAGGTATCTCAGCTAAAGCAATTTCGGCTACTTACCGCTACTTAAATAACAGTTGTATGTATATTAAGCCTATCCCGAAACATTTGATTTGCAACTGAATTTGCAACAGTTGAATGCCTTTAAGAGTCTGTACTTAGAACTTTATACTTATTCTCAAATTATTAAGACAAGCCCACTACAATTAAGCTACTTTGTCAGCTTTGTAATCATGTCGGAAAGTTAGACGTTCAACAGTTTTATTAGGTGTGTGGTAATGATATGTATCATAATTTTGGTGCAAAAGGAGAACTAATGGCGTTTAACTGACACCCTACCTACAATATGGGGTTTAGACAGAGCAACTTTGTAGTGTGAGGATGAAGATTTTCTGTAGCAACCCACAGACATTCAAAACCAATGCGTTCAGAGTGTCACTCTTCTACTAGTGTGCAATATGGTTTTGAAACTATGTTTCAATGTTAGGTCCTATTTACTATCCATCCTAACTAGACAGCTGTTGAAGCTTCTTTAGTGGAGAGACAGAAAACATGGCCCGTGTTCCACCACAAGAATGTCTCGACAGTTTCGGAAACGGCCCAGATAGTAGTCTGCCTGCCAAAGTTTCAGCTAACTGTGTTAGATTACAAATTGCACTTCTTTCAGAATGAAAGCCGTGTAATTGTTTATGCACATAGTATTCATTAAACCCATTACGAAAGGTACCTTTGAAAATCAAATTGTTGCATGAACGGTTGCCGATCAGCTGATTGTGGCAATTCAGAAAACCGGAACACGACTTTCATTTTTTTTTCCCCACAAGAGTCAGGTCAAAGGGAGTGAAGTAATTCTATTGCTACTTTAAGATACAAGGAATATGTCTGGGAATCGAGATAACACAAAAACGCGCGTGCACGCGAACGAACATGCGAAGATATTCAATGGCTACAAAAATACAGTCGCAAGTGTAAGCTATATATGAAAGTGTTCTGTACAAAGTGTTCGGATAAGAAAAGGACTTTTCCTTAAAAAAAACAACACATCTATAATAGAAGAAGACGTTTATAATTATTTATTCAAGCTATATTAGACATTCAAGACATTAAACCTTTAATCAAGTACTCTACAAGATATTAATTAATAGTTTGCAAGGAAAATGTGTGGGAATCAATGATTTCGTAAGATTACAAATGGGTTAGTACAATGATAAGCAAATAATGTTCTCATTGTTCTAACTACATTAAGGTGTTGTAAAACTCGCAGATATATCTACAGCGCTGATCTATTTCATTCTGACAGACTACCAACACTTCTTAATGGTAAATAATTCAATTTTCTACAAATATGAGCGAAATATGGGATTTCGTTTGTTTGTATTGATTATTTTGAAAAATGGAAAGGTTTGCAAATACCTGACCAGTATCCAGAAATGAATATAAGACGAAGAAACAGAATAGTTTGTTTTGTTTTGTACACACAGTAATCTTAGACACACAAAGAATAAAACAACGCCAAGGTCAATAAGAGTAGATCATAACTGAATATAATGCAGATTAACAACATAGGTTCATTTGAAAAGAAATGAAAAGAAAAAATAAACCCTTCCTGCACGATTTGTGTTTTCCTAATTTGGTATTAAGAAGAAAGGAAATGTCACTTCACCTTGATCTGCACTCTCAGAATTCACTACGTTATTATGACGTAGGGTAAGCCGTCATGTGTGTGAACTTCGCGCACACACATATACAACACAAAATCCAGGTAAAATTGAAAAGTAAAGGAGCAGAAAACACACCCGGACGAACACCCAGGCCAGTCCCCACGATTAGTCTCAAGCTTCTCTTCTGGAGGCTAGCCTCAGCTAAAGGTAAGGGCCACTCTGCATGAGGGAGGGGGGGATGGAAACAGAGAGAGGGGAAGGTAATAGGGTGGGGGTCAAGAGAGAGTGATGGGAAGGAGGGAAACGATGGAAGAAAGAGGCAAAAAACCACCAGAGCGACGAGAGAGAGAGAGAGAGAGAGAGAGAGAGAGAGAGAGAGAGAGAGAGAGAGAGAGAGAGAGAGAGAGAAGTATGTTCATGCTCTCTCTCTTCTCTTTTCGTCTCTAGCTCTCACGGGCAGGGCTACTTTACCTCTGGAATCGGTCTGGGAAGTTCCAGACCTGTCGCGGGCGGTGTCCGCGTTGCTGATTAGACCACAGTAAGAAACTAGCAAAATAGACCATATACTTTTTGTTAACCTTTTCGGGATCACTCTCTTTTAATATATAGCAGTTTCATATTTGCTTCAAAACTCTATGCTTTGCATATCTTTTAAAAAAAAAGTTATTATTGTTGTATCAATTCTTATTCATCAGTTTAACATAAGTTGTGTTGGTGTAACATAAACAATTCACAAAATCTACCCCGCTTACATCATACATATTTTCCTACGTAATTCTTAAAAAAAAATTCATTCTTCTGACCATATAAATCATCTTACTACTTACATACCATATACACTTTAAACAACATAAATTCTCTTGTAACAATTCGTTCACAATAAAAAAACAAAGAAAACAAAACACAAACACACAATAAAATTTTATAAAAATATAATAAAACCTTTCAACTTTCTCTGTGAAGAACAAAGTCCTTATACATGTTGAAAGTTGACGTTGGAATTGCGATCGTGGCATCACAACCTAATCTCCGGGCCCCTTCCTCTCCTCCCTCTTCCACACTCCCTATACAAGAATTTAAAAAAAAGATAAGATAAACAATCAAAATTGAAACTAATAAATAATAAAATCATTCTCCCGACCTCCCTCACCCCTTCTCCCAAAATTTCTTTAAACATTTAAACTAATAATATTTAATTAAATAAATTAGGTGCATATAATGTTTTTGTTTTTTTTTAATTTGCTAAAATAATGTTTTGAATGTAAAAAAATAATTAAATAGTACATTATTTCTAATTAAATCTATGACCATTAAGCTCAATGGCCAATCAGTGTTCTTCATTATATAAAATACTTGAGATAGATATAGGTATACTTAATTTATTTAATCTAATGAGAAAAGGCTAAAAATAGTTATAATTTTGTTCACATTAAATATTGGGTGATTTACATGCATAATGCTACCAGAATTACAAGTGCAAAGTTCATGTATGTGTGTGCATGTGCATGTGTGTAATTGTGTGTGTGTGGGTGTGTGAAGAGAAAGCAAGAGAGAGAGACTTTGTGTGTAAATGAGGGTGTGTGTGTGTGTGTCTATGTTTTAATATCACATTGTTGTGCGCTTTTTGAATTCTTTATACATTATTTGGGAGTATGTATTGTCGTGTTTCTGTTACTGCGCATTAGTGAGCTTTGCTTGAGGTAAAGGCATCGTTTTTGTTAAATAAAAATATTTTTTTAATAAGTTTCTATGTTCGTTTGCCTTTTCATCTGAGTATTCCGAACTTTTGTTTTTGGTAGCTTTATGCGCTCCCTTGCCATCTCCATTTTCCTATAAGCTTGCGAAACATGGACTCTCACAGCAGATCTACACCGAAGAATACAAAGCATGGAGATGAGGTGCTACAGAAGACTTCTGGGCATTTCCTATATCCAGCCCATTACCAATGACGAAGTCCGACAGACCATCACACAAGCCATTGGACACCACGATGACATTACTCACAGTGGTGAAGAAACGGAAACTCCGATGGTATGGCCACGTCAACAGAGTATCAGGCCTTGCAAAGACCACCCTGCAAGGCACGGTGCAAGGAGGCAGTAGAGGAGGGAGACAGAAACAGAGGTGGGAGAACAACCCTCGAGAGTGGATTGGCTTGACACTGAGCGAAGCCATGAGGGTTGCTGAGTACGGAGAAAGATGGAGTACGCTGGTTAAACGATCATCTGTGGTGCTCCATCGACCTTCGAGTTACGGGAAAGGATAGGATAGGATAGCTTTGTGTTATTATTTGTTTGCTGTTTGGGGATATTTGCAGCTTATGTAACGTCTGTTTGCGTTGTTTTCTTCACCGTAATCTTAAACTTCAGCTGCGACCTGGGTTGACATGTTGACCTGCTAGTGATGACAGTGTGAAGATGTGGTATTTATATCTGTAGCTTGTCTTTGTTTCAACATGTCCGTTTTGAGTATTTGTTTGAGCAATCCCAACCTTTTTGTAGCTATATAGTATGGCCTCATTGACATGTTGGCCCGCGTGCGATGATAGTGTGAAGATGCGGTAGTTTAGTTATCTCGTAGCGATCGCTGGCATGGCTGTCACTTTATCCAATAGACAAAACACATTTCCAGTCGTCGTTATCGTCGTGCCAGAAATCATCTAATTTCTTCCCTCATCCCCACCTAGCCACCCACTCACACTCCTCCACACACACGCACACACACACACGCACACCCACACCCACACCCACACCCACACCCATACACACCATGGTATGGATACGAAAAAGAACGAACGAAACACATCGCCAGTCGGTTAATACCATCTGATAGCCAATGGGTATTTATTTATTTATTTATTTATTTTTATTAGTTCCCGACCAAAGGGGGGGGGGGGGGGGGGATATTACTATTGTTTTGGGCTTTGTCCGTCTGTCCATCCGCCTGTCTATGTGCGCCTTTTCCTGAAATTAATGGACGGATTTCTTTGAAACTGGGTAAGCTATATTATAGTTAGAACATTAAGATGCCTTCCAGCTGACACAAATTTATATCGGATGACATCAACATAGACATGTCATCGGGTTTTTTTTCTAGTGTAATTTTCTCCCAAACTATTAATATTGAGGGATTTTATTCAAATTTGGTATGTACTTAGACTTTACAGATGTCTTCAACATAAAACCGAACTTATGCAAATGAAGTAAAATCATCATGGTGATGTCATCGTTTTAGTTTTCACCCGTTAATTTACTTTAAACGTCGTATGGAATTACAGAGTGCAGATGCCTGGAACCTACAACAAAACTTGTGTATATCGAGTTACGTAATCGTGGTGACGTCGTTTACTACTACTACTACTACTACTACTACTACTACTACTACTACTACTACTACTACTACTACTACTACTAATGGATGCTATATACACGCTTTCTCCCAAAGTACTAATTAGGCTCAAAGCGCGGAGATCTGTACTAACATTACATACACGCTCACATATTTAACCCACTCTCACACACAGAAAACACATTTATCAATCAAACATTTGGGGTAAAGGCAGGAAGATCGGTGTTAGAAGAAGGAAACAAAACTAACATTTTTCTTTTTGAAATTTTTTAGATTGACTTCTACCATTAATGAAGGGAGGGAGGAAATCTGAGTACTCGGAAAAAACCCTCGGTGACCTGAATAGTTTCGTACCTAAGTCACATAAGTTCGCCCGTTCCGGGAATCGAACTCGCGACCTTCGGCGTAAGAAATCAGCTCACTGTCAACTTGTCTTGTTTTTTTAAGAAGCTGTAATGAATAGTTTACCGCAAAGTGACCAGGACGTAGGCGAAACGAGCGCACCCGCACACAAGATGAGTATTTCGGTATAATACAGCGACAATTTTAAGGAAGAGAGAGCGATTGTGTGCGTGATGGGAAATGATCAGTCTTGCAAGACAGTGAAAGTCGACGCACATACCAGGGAGGGTAAAAGCTGGCAATATGTCCCCTTTTATCCGACGAGACCGTCAGCTTCCTAGCAATAGAAACACTTTGTTGGTACCATGTGGATTCAAGTTACCCATTACGGAACATTTTTCCCAAACCCAAAGCTAGCAATTTTCTTGAATTAGGTTGGCACAAATTTTCACCTACGTGACTATTATAGAGGTAGGTAGACAATGCAATAAAAGACGATTTCAAAGAACCCACTGTGACCATGTTCTATCGACATTTGTTTTAACAATCACAGTGAGTGTTATCCCCACTGAAAAATTACAAAACCCCGCCCCATTTTTCCTCCATCCCCCAAAAATAATTATATAATAGGATGACAAATTGTGTCGTGTGTTTAATTATCTCATCAAACCTAGAGATGCACAAATCTTGTGACATCCATAGGATGTTAAACATTCAACACTGAACGGAAAGCACGCCTACAGAAAACAACAGAAATCATCCCACCCATCCGAATTACAGCCCCCTCCCCAATCGCCATCACCTTCCCAGAGAGTTAGCTATTATATATTTTCATTCGACATACAACAAAATACAGACATTTCAAAATAATGCAGAGGATACAAGATTTCGTCGCACAAATGACGCCAGTTTTGAATACCTAACGAAAGAAGGTTTTAAAAATGTCAGCACATTGTACGTAGTCTGCATTGATCTTACCATGTGCTTTTTTTTGCTTGTTTTTTGTACACATTCCTCGTGACGATTGGACCAAGATTGAACGCCTTGTTTCTGCTTCATTCTCGATCATACTTTTTTGGTGTTGGGGATGAGAGTTAGAAATAAATAGAAAGCGAGAGGGAATTGATGGAAAGGGATGCACGTGGACAACATCTCCTCCCAAATCCAAGTCTCTTTCCACCACTCAAACCGTTGGCAACCGGAAAAGAGGTAAAAGCACGCGCGGCCTCACACTTTTGGAAAGACAGATCACCTGTTGCACGCTTCTGATGAGGCATTTCCGAAACTCCATCCTGACATCAAGTCTGCATAAAAGAAATCGGGCCAACATGGCATTATTGTTTTGACAGCTTAGTGTGTATAAATAAATAAAGCGCTCTTGTTGCAGACTGTGACTGTCATACACTTCTCGTGCGTGTTATAAAAAAATCAGCTTTGTTCTCAGAAGATTCCTACAAACTTGATATTAGTTTGTAATTATGGTTTTTAACTTTCCAAATTCACGCATTCATCAAAAGAGGCTCATCTTATACAATTACACAAGTTGAGACAGAGAGTAAGACTTGAAACACTGAATTTACCGTGTCTGCCATGAACAGAATCCAGAATCACTACAGTGAAAAATAGAGGTAGCTTACACAGTAACAATATTTCCAAGTCACACAAAATAAGCATTCACCCTTCGTTTTTCACAGTCTTTCATTCCACTAATACACCCTATCCTAGCCATATTTCATTCTATCACAGACAATTACAGATGCACACGGACACAGAGCGTATAGGGGACTGTGTAACCTTCTGCGAACATTATGGGGCGCCATGTTTCCATTTATTCTATGTGACCATTCTATACATAGAATAAATTCTATGCACATAGAAAGCATTCTATACACACAAAAAGCATTCATTAGTTGAAATTCCATTTATAAAAAAGAAACCAATATTGTAAGTCATAGAATAAAATTCTTTGTATAGAATAACATTATATAATATAGTGTAAAATTCTATGTCCATAATACAATTCTATGTATAGAATAACATTTTATAATAGAGAATAAGATTCTATGTATGTAATACACTTCTATATTATAGAATGCACTTGTATGCATAGAATTATATTCTATAACATAGAATGAATTCTATTACAAAGAATGAATTCTATAACATAGAATGAATTCTTTAAAATAAAATAAATTGCATGACACAGAATTATTTCTATACGCATAGAATTCATTCTATAACATAGAATGAATTCTTTAACATAAAATAAATTATATGACATAAAATGAATTCTATGTGCATAGAATAAATTGTATAACATAGAATGAATTCTATAATAAAGAATGAATTCTATATGCATAGAATGAATTTTATAGCATAGAATGAATTCTATGACATCGAATTCATTCTATGACATAGAATGAATTCTATAGGCATAGAATGAATAGTATAACATAGAATGAATAAGATGACATAGAATGAATTCTATGACATAGAATGAATTCTATGACATAGAATGAATTCTATAACATAGAATGAATTCTATAGCATAGAATGAATTCTATGACATAGAATTTATTCTATAGCATAGAATGAATTCTATGTTACAGAATGAATTCTATGTCATAGAATTCATTCTATGCTATATAATTCATTCTATGTTATAGAATTCATTCTATGCTATAGAATAAATTCTGTCTCATATTATTCATTCTATGTCATAGAATTCATTCTATATTATAGAATTCATTCTATGTCATAGAAATCATTCTATGTCATCTTATTCATTTTATGTTATACTATTCATTCTATGCTATAGAATTCATTCTATGTCATAGAATTCATTCTATGTCATAGAATTCATTCTATGTTATAGAATGAAATCAATATAAAAACTTTTTTTTAAATAGTAAAAACTGGGGCACTGTCAAGGTATAGAGAACATTTTGGGATATTGTGATGTTTTGAACATAGCACACTCGTGCAATAATGATTACAGAGCGATTTGTCACTGACATTCAGTTTAGAGTTGACGACATGCAGTGCTTCATCATTTGCGCTCGAAGTGGAAATCGATGAAAGGAAATGTTCTTTTCTTTGCAGAAAGGTTTTACGTGGGAGTTAGAGCATCCAAACGCAGCACAGTACTTCACCATTTTCAAACTCGATCACGCTGTGTTATTCCCGCAGCACGTGGCCGCCACGCCTTTGTGCATAGCGCCCTGGGGGGCCGCTTGGGGTGAAATAGATTTTTTGCAATATTCAGCTTTATGAACCTTTCATTTATTATGTCTCAGAGTTGTATAGCAATATTCGACCCTTAAATATATTAATTATTGCTTTTTATGAGTGTACAGTACGGTTATTTCTTCGGTATTGAGCGAAAAGAACTGATTATTTAATTAGATTTTGTCACTATAAACCCTTACAGAACCTCAGCACATTGTAATGAAAAAGGCAAGCACGCAGGGGCGGAGGGGGGGGGGAGGGGGAGGGTGTGACGTCAATTATTTTTATTGCTAAGCGATCTATTCACACTAATTATACCGTCGAAGTCGTCCGCATCAAGAAACCTAAATGCTTGTTCACGAAATTATGCTGTCTGATAAAGCCGCAGAGCGCTTGGTACGTCAGCCATTTCTTCAGTTCTCGCGCGCATGCATTTTTTTTTTTTTTGAATAAATTTACGTCCCCGGACACATTAAGCGTATAGGGGACGGGTGAACCACCACTTTGCATGGCGCGTGCAAGGCTCCACGTGTCCCTTTATACGTCACAGCCTCGCTTCACATAGAATGACCTAGTTGCGCATAGAATGAGCATTCTATGTTATAGAATGAACATTCTATGTTATAGAATGGATTCTATGTTATAGTATGAACATTCTAAGTTATACAATGGATTCTATGTTATAGAATGAACATTCTATGTTATAGAATGAATTCTATGTTATAGAATGACCATTCTATGTTATAGAATTAACATTCTATGTTATAGAATGGATCCTATGTTATAGAATGAACATTCTATGTTATAGAATGAACATTCTATAACATAGAATGCATTCTATGTGCACCAAATGTTAAAAAACAATTCTATGAAAATAGAATGTATTCAGTGTTGCGAATAAAATCCATTTTATGTTAAAAAAAATGAATTTTATGTCATACAATTCTTGCTGTGTTCTACAATTAATTCTATATACATATAATTCATTTCATTCACATAAAATTAAAAAACACAACTAATAAATTGTAACAAAATTTAGAATTTAAAAAAAGATATTGTATGACACATCACCACATCGCATCATCACCACATTGATCACATCATCACATCACATCACTGCATCACATTGCTTCATCACCATCATCGTGAAAACGCACCACCACATAAAATCACATCATATCAACAAATCATCACATCACAGCAGCAGCACATCTTCACATTGCAGCAGACAGCACATATCATGGCATCAGTGAATCACATCACATAATCTAATCACCCCACCCCTCCCACCCATCACATTTGTGGTGCAGTGTGGTGTGATTTAGAGTGATGTAGTGTGGTGATGTGATGTGGTAATGTGTATGTATGTATCTGCAATACAGTTCTATTATGCCTTAAAAGCAGTGAATCAGACCACATCGTCACATAACCTAATCACTCCACCACACCTACCCATCACATTTGTGGTGCAGTGTGATGTAGAGTGATGTGGTGTGGTGATGGGATGTGGCAATGTGTATATCTCTCTGCAATACAGTCCCATGCCATAAAAAATGTTCTCTATACCTTGACAGTGCCCCAGTTTTTACTATTTAAAAAAAAGTGTATATATTGATTTCATTCTATAACATAGAATGAAGTCTATGACATAGAATGAATTCTATGACATAGAATGAATTCTATGACATAGAATGAATTCTATGACATAGAATGAATTCTATAGCATAGAATGAATAGTATAACATAGAATGAATAAGATGACATAGAATGAATTCTATGACATAGAATGAATTCTATGACATAGAATGAATTCTATAACATAGAATGAATTCTATAGTAAAGAATGAATTCTATGACATTGAATTTATTCTATAGCATAGAATGAATTCTATGACATAGGATTCATTCTGTAACATAGAATTCATTCTATGCTATAGAATAAATTCTATGTCATAGAATTCATTCTATGCTATAGAATTCATTCTATGTTATAGAATTCATTCTATGCTATAGAATAAATTCTATGTCATAGAATTCATTCTTATCTATAGAATTCATTCTATGTTATAGAATTCATTCTATGTCATAGAATTCATTCTATGTCATCTTATTCATTCTATGTTATACTATTCATTCTATGCCTATAGAATTCATTCTATGTCATTGAATGAATTCTATGTCATAGAATTCATTCTATGCTATAAAATTCATTCTATGCATATAGAATTCATTCTTTATTATAGAATTCATTCTATGTTATACAATTTATTCTATGCACATAGAATTCATTTTATGTCATATAATTTATTTTATGTTAAAGAATTCATTCTATGTTATAGAATGAATTGTATGCACATAGAATAAATTCTATGTTATAGAATTCATTCTTTGTAATAGAATTCATTCTATGTTATAGAATACAATTCTATGCATACAAGTGCATTCTATAATATAGAATTGTATTACATACATAGAATCTTATTCTCTATTATAAAATGTTATTCTCTACATAGAATTGTATTATGGACATAGAATTTTACACTATATTATAGAATGTTATTCTATACAAAGAATTTTATTCTATGACTTACAATATTGGTTTCTTTTTTATAAATGGAATTTCAACTAATGAATGCTTTTTGTGTGCATAGAATGCTTTCTATGTGCATAGAATTTATTCTATGTATAGAATAGTCACATAGAATAAATGGACACATGGCGCCCCATAAACATTGAGGTTTAACGTCTACACCCACCATTGGCGATATGGCAGACGGGGATAACCATCCCAGGGAAAGAGGGGTAGAAACCTGAATCAACAATGAACCACCAGAGCAATCATACTGCTAAAATGTACAGTGAAAATGGCCACATTTTATATCGCCCACCACGGGATTCGAACCTGGGTCATCGGTGTGCCAGGCGAACGTTCTACCACTTGAGCTACGGCGGTGGGACAAAAACCTTCTGTTCTCCAAACAGTCTTTATATAGCCGTGTCTCATCACTGAAATATTCCTGAATTAGGAAATATATTGCCGACCCGTCGAGTATACATACGCCACGCCTATGTCACCAACCGTCGCTTGTGTACTTACTATTTAAACACGTGATGTTTACACACATATAAATATATATTAAATCAATTCATGCTAATGACCTAGTTTGCACACAATCCCAATCATCGTTAAGTCACTTTTATGGTTGACCAAGAAAGTAATGTTACATCAACAACCAGTAAAGGTAATAAAATGTCATCATCAGAAACAACATAAGCAGCAGACACATAATCATTAACTTTATCACCAGCAGCAGCCAAATGTTTGACAATGATTGATGGGATCCAGAGAAAGAGAGAGGGAAGAGAGGGAGGGAGGTCCACAGAGACACACACAGAGAGAGAGAGGTGAGGGTGGGTGTGGGTGTAAGGTATAGATAGTTTATTTATTTATTTAATCGTTCTTATATAGCACTTTTCCAGCTCAAGAGCTGCTCAAGGCGCTGGCCGATACAGGATCTAACTCAAGCCGCCCGAGACGCCCACCCGCTGACTTTGGGCGCATGGTCTGACGCCAGGACAACTGAGCACAATCCTGGGCAGCCAGGGATGGGGGAGAAGGACCTAGGTGCATGCTGGGTGTGTTCTTGTCACCGGCACTCACCCGTCTAGGACATGAGCGTCAGGATCTTTAAAGTCCGTTATCATGGAATGTATGCGACACAGACTAGACCTCGGTTTATACTCTCATCCGAAGGAGTAGGAAAACAGGAGTAAAGTGTCTTTCCCAGGGACACAACACAATGGCCCGGCCAGGGCTCGAACCCGGGACCTTCAGAACCGCAAGCCGAAGCACTACCATTAGACCACAGTGCCTTTCTTTCTTTCTTTCTTTCTTTCTTTCTTTCTTTCTTTATAGATAGATAGATAGATAGATAGATAGATAGATAGATAGATAGATAGATAGATAGATAGATAGATAGATAGATAGATAGATAGATAGATAGATAGATAGATAGATAGATAGATAGATAGATAGATAGATAGATAGATAGATATTAAAACAGAAAGTCGTCAGTATGTCGTCACTGAGGGTGACGTGTTTTTGAACACACCTACATACAAACTCAGGATCGATCTAAAAAGTTCATCCACTTCTACAAAGAACAGCAGATTTAACACAATCGCCAGCATCAACAGCAGCAGCACAACGCGAATCCATCGGAAGTTAGAATCTGCGTGACAAAGACAATCATCATCATCATCATCATCGTCATCGTCGTCGTTGTCGTCGTCGTCATCTTCATCATCATCATCACTACCGCTATCATAATCGTCAGTAGCAACAGCAGCAGTAATATAGTCACATGAGCAGCACCATAAGCATTCGTAGCAATTATTTTATTTCAATCGAACATAAGTTTGGTGTTTTTTTGCAGAAAAAGAAGATAATAATAATAATAATAATAATAATAATAATAATAATAATAATAATAATAATAATAATAATAATATTTATTTGGCAAAAAAAAAATTATCACCATCATGATGATGATGATGATGATGATGATGATGATGATGATGATGATGATGATGATGATGATGATGATGATGATGATGATGATGAAGAAGAAGAAGAAGAAGAAGAAGAAGAAAGAAAGAAAGAAGGAAAGAAAGAAAGAAAGAAAGAAAGAAAGAAAGAAAGAAAGAAAGAAAGAAAGAAACCCACATCTTGCGCAACCTATATTGTCCCATCCGGATGTGATCTACAAAATACAAGTACCATACAAATTAAACCCGTAGATACGGGTCTAATCATTGTAACGTGGGGTTTAGTGGTTGCTGTTCTCTGCACAATGGAATGCTGTAACCCTCACGTCTATTCTATGGGAACTGCTAGTTAGTCACCCGGTGAATTACTTTAATACATTTATTTGTTTAGCTCGTTCTGTGTTAAGGCTGGGGTACAGGGATAGATAGAAAAATGGTAAAAGATCACTGTCACACTAGCTTTCACACGGCTATGAATCATATGTAGTCCAACCACTTGATAACAGTTAAAATCACACATTTATTTCTTCTACTCTATACAAGATCTTCGATGTACTAATCTACCTTAAAAATGTCAAGTCAGTGCAAATGATTCGATCGCTGATAGTCTAGGCAGCTATTGTATCATCCTAGGGCACTGGCTACTAACGTTCTTGAAGATTGGACTACTGTGGTCCTTTTTACTATAGTTTCTGAAGAGTGGACTACTGTGGTCCTTTTGCTATCAGTTGTAGTGCACTGGTTTCCTCTGCACTTAACTTTAGTGTAGCGGGTGTGAAGCCCTTCGTTGAGGTAGCTTCTGGTACACGCTGGGTCGTCGTGTAGTTTGGTTCCTTGACACGCTGTGTTGTCTTGGAGAGTGTTTTCCAGGGTTGCTCTCTCAGTCCTGTGCTGTAGAGGCTAAACAGCCAACTCGTTTTTCCTGTTGAGTTGGGCGCACGTTATATCTCGCCTGCTCGTCTGTAACATAAGAGACGAAATTCTGCACAACCCTGAGTAATAGGTCTGTGCAGAGCGTCTCACTGAAAGCCAAAGTAGCCCTCAGTGATAGCTCCACATCTCTATACATAAGCGACGAACATTCTGCTAGGTCCGTGGTCCACTGGAATCTCAACTCTAATTTCCTATACATACATAAATATAACTCGTGGCTAAGTATACACATAAAGAATTAACAATATTATAAACATTCACTGGTACAGCCACTGGTCTGCAAACATACATATAGGTTAACCCACAGTGATTCCGGCCGGGTCGACAACATGGCGGCGCAACCGGTCGTGTTTCGCCACGTGGTCACGCAACGTTGGACGAACAATTCAATTCTATGCATAGCAAATTCAACAAACATAATTTCAATAATAATATAAATATATCACGATGAAACAGAAGTATGTTCATTTACCTGTTTGACAAAGTCAGGAGCGTGGCTACTTGATTGAATTCTAAGATTCAAAAGTCCTGCTTCCTGGTCTATGAGTGGAGAGATTTTACTGCTAACTGTGTAGCTGGTTACTGCTCCTCGTTTCCCACTCGACTCCCGTTATATCTCTCTATTTGAATCAGCCAGACCTGGTTGATTCCATTTTAAACTGTGTTCCCATTGGTTGGTAATCGACTCGCCTAACGTAGCTACGATGATGTCATTGCCTGCGCTACTACCGTCAGCTACCCCTGTGTGTAAACGGCAGTATATCATTGCTACGCTTGATTACTTCCATCGTCTGCTGCAGCCTAACATTAACATTCTAAGATTACAATGACTAAACAAGGCTAAATAGTAAAGTAAGCAGGGTAAACTGGTCCGTTCGTCACAATCATGCCAATCAGCAAAGTTGTTACAGCTATAGGTAAGTTCTCTGTCACAACTTCTTCACTGATTCTTGTCCCTCCTACCTTGCTGACCTGCTGTCTGTCTACTCCCCTTCACGCACTTTAAGATCTTCTGCTAAAACTCGCACACTCAAGGTTCCCGTCACCCGCACTAAGACATACGGCCAACGTGCATTCGCCTACGCCGCACCTAAGCAGTGGAATTCCCTTCCCTCCCATATCCGTAACATACAATCAACACAAGCATTCAAAAAGGCCCTCAAAACCCACCTCTTCAAACTGCATTATTCAGACTTATTTGTATCCCGCTGCCATTCTCTCCACTTTTGTCTCTGTCTGATCCGTAAGTGTATACACGGCTGTACATATTTATACTGTTTTTCCTCTTGGGCCTAACCGGGCATATAAATAGCTGTGAATAGTTTTTTGCTATTCTATTTCTGTCTTTTCTGTCATTTGTGTATATAGTTGTAAAAAGTCTATTTCTGTCTTTTTTTGGTAATTTGTGTACATAGTTGTAAATAGATGTACCCTTACTGTTCTGTCTTTTGGTGTATTGTAGCAAAAGCAATGTTTTATCGAGTGCATGTATTTATATGTAATGATTATGTAAAGCGTGGTGAGTCTGGTCATAGGCTGGAGTACCCGCTATATAAAAATCCGTTATTATTATTATTATTATTATTATTATTATTATTATTATTATTATTATTATTATTATTATTATTATTATTATCCAAGCGTTCTTGGAAATCCGACTTCGCCATCGCTGATCGACTTCAATACATTTCTGGCAGACACGGCGATTAAGTGATATTCTGTATAGCTTATTTCTATTACGGAATAAACTATTCTGAGAACTGTTATACGCAAATCTTAACCTAAAAGTAAATATTATTCGCCCTACAAACAGCATTTTTACACCGCGACCGTTTTCTGACTCCTCCTAAGACCACGTCGCCACCGCTAACATTCCTACCATCAGCAGCAACACCAACCGCCGTTCCATCATATTCGATTTTGACCTTCAGTGCCTGAAGCAAAATGTTAAGACTCAACACAAAAAGTGATGTACGTCCTATCAATGACATTTTTCACCTCACCCTTACGAAACTAATTCCCCGACTTATCAATACAGTGCCGAAAGCAGAATTATTTAACTTTCTACACAGAAGCGAGGTACGCTCTACCAACGACATACTTAACCCCTCCACATCTCTGAACAATTCCCGATTCCTACCACGTCCAGGCAGACTACAACATCATCACCATCACCACCACGACAGCTAATACCACCACACTCAATAACAGCTTTCACACCACCCCGACCACCGCTCATGCATCATCATCATCATCATCATCATCATCATCATCATCATCATCATCATCATCATCATCATCATCATCATCATCAAATTTAATCCGAAAAAAATATGGCAAGCCATTCAAATGTACTTCAAGACTCTCGCACGCATAGCTGAATGTCAGCCTATTCAAAAACGTTAATTTTAATTTCCTTGGCCATGTTGTAACTCGACATAGTTTTATCCTTTAAAAAAAAAGCAACATGAAAACCAGGAATGAAAGGACACTATCTCACCTATTGGCAAGCAACCAATGATCCAGATCTGTTAAGACAATTTTGAATGCTGGACTATTTCAAAGTATTTCGAGATAAGTATGGAAGTACAAAGAAGTGACTGATTGGTTTGGACGTAACGATACTAACACTGAAAGAACTGCCTAAGCTCCAGATCAGTACTTCATCTTCCGTGATCGAAAAGATCCATTTATCTTTCAGTTTTAGATATATAGGTTCCAGCTTAGGGATCTGTTTTACTGTCAACTTTCACTGTTCCCTCTCCACTGGGGAGGCAATGCAAAATGTGACGAAAGAACGATAGAATCCAGTCACCCCTTCCCTATGTTCCTTCCTAAGTTTGTTTATTTTAATGTCTTAAATGGTCGAAGAACAGGAGAACAACACAAATATATATATATATATATATATATATATATATATATATATATATATATATATATATATATATATATATATATATATATATATATATATATATATATATATATATATATATATATATATATATATATATATATATATATATATATATATATATATATATATATATATATATATATATATATATATATATATATATATATATATATATCAGGGATGTCGTTTGGGTCGGATCTTCGGCTTTTAGCCGAAATTTTTATAAAAAAAGCCGATAAACTGTCCGTCATGTCGGCTCGCCGAGCCGAAGTTTTCACGGGTGAATCGGCTCGGTTTTGTCCATTTTTGCGATATTCCTGTGCTGTACGCTTGCAGTTTAGGTGAGGATTCGATAATTACTAAGGTTAAACCCAGAAACTCTGATAGTATTGTGGTCTGTCAAGGGACAGTCTAAACTTTTTATTGTTTTTGTGTGTCTAAAATTTAAGAAAATAAAATTTCTTTTCAATGTTCTTATTCTACTCTTAAAATCATGTTTTATTACAAAGATATGCATCCACAGAACACCTTTAATATATGGAGGTGGAGGGTGCACGTTAACGTAGTGAATCTAGTCAAAAAACTTGTGAGACTGCTTTGGAAGAGAGAGCCGAAACTTTCTGTAAAAAGCCGAAAGTTTCACGGCTGTTTCGGCCAAATCGCCGAAGAAAAAATTTCCTAGCAACATCCCTGTATATACAGCACATATATAACACAGCAAGGCTACTTGTACTTTGATTCGCACTTCCTTCTTTATGCGTAAAAGTGTATATCAGTGTGCTTGAGTTTTTGATGCGAATGTGTATGAGTGCGACTTGAGTCGCCTTGTGGTGAGATATATGCGCGTTATAAGTTTTCGTATTCATTATTATTATTATTATTATTATTATTATTATTATTATTATTATTATTATTATTATTCTCGACTCACTTCTACTCAGTTTTGATACCGTGGACCATCAAAAGGCACTTATCTCGATGAAAGTGCAAATCAGAAGGTCTCGGTGAGAAATACTGGATGAATGGTAGGCCTATGTACGCGAACCCCTCGCAAAATAAGTACCAGAATCATCGATGAGTTGATCGTGGGCCCTCAACGTCAAGAAGAAGAGACAGGACACAGGGCCCGGAGAATTCCGCTGGGACCCCGGACACCGCCCTGCAACCGCAAAAAGGCGTAGTAGTATCTCTGCGCAGAAATGCTGTGGTGTGCTGGTTAGGAGGAGCTATTTAGCTATACTCATAGTGTTAGTGAATGGATCCCAATACCATGTGGTTTGCATTGTTTGTGCATCACTTTATTAACTCGACATTGCTTGGGTTTGTTGACTCTACCAGGACTTCGTCCATAGTGAAAGTACATGACTGTTTTGATCGAGCGGTAGAGCCAGACTCACAGTGTCAGTGAACGGATCTCTAATACCGTGCGTATTAATGTATTTTGTCATGGCCACAACAGATTAGGTGCAGAATCTACATGAACTATACATTATTTGTCTAATTTTATCACCAATTACAAGTCATCTATCTAATTTTATATCTAGTTAGTAAGTCAACTTGCAGACGATTTCAATCTTTTCAATAATATTTAATATGAGTACGAAGAGAGATTAAAAAAAAAGAAAAGAAAAAGAACACCTCACAGGGAGCTGACGTCTACAGAAAAATCAACAATGACATCCGAAAAGGCATGCGCACAGCAAAGGAGAACTGGATAGAAGATCAATGCCAGGAAATAGAGAACAGTCTGAACAAGAACAACAGCAAGAAGGCCTATCAAACTGTGAAGCGGCTGACAAGTGTCAAACAGCCCATAGTCTCCACGATCCAAAGCAAGTCTGGCATATGTTTTACAGAAGAACAAGAAGTCTTGGACAGAATACTGCACTGACCTTTACAACCATACACCAAATGGAGACCCATCAGTTCTATCATGTCCCGAGAACAGAGAAGAAGAAGAAACCCTCCCAATTCTCCGGGAAGAAGTTGAGGCAGCAGTGCAATCGCTAAAGAAAGGGAAGTCAGCGGGAGTGGACAACATACCCGCGGAACTGCTACAAGCAGGAGGTGAAGCGATGATTGATGCCTTCACCATTATCTGTAACAAGATCTGGCAGAGTGGGGAGTGGCCTATACCATGGACCCAGTCGCTTGTCATCACTCTTCCCAAAAAAGGTAACCTTCAGGAGTGTGAAAATTACCGCACCATCAGCCTCATCAGCCATCCCAGCAAGGTCCTCCTGAAAATAATACTCAACAGGTTGAAACCCAAAGCTGAACAAATCATAGCTGAAGAACAAGCAGGATTCAGGGCAGGGCGAAGTACCACTGAGCAGATTTTCAACCTCAGAATAATCTGTGAGAAATACCTACAGCACCAACAACATCTATATCATGTGTTCATAGACTTCAAGAAGGCGTTTGACCGAGTCTGGCATGCAGCTCTATGGGCAACAATGAAAGTGTACAACATCAGCCCTAAAATTATTGAAGTCATCAAAAGCCTGTATGACAAGGCTACCATTGCAGTCCTCCACAACAGGGCCATCGGGAACTGGTTCAGAACAACAATCGGTGTGCGTCAAGGATGCCTAATCTCTCCAACACTCTTCAATATCTTCCTAGAGCGCATCATGTCAGATACTCTTGCAGATCATGAAGGCACAGTCAGCATAGGGGGTAGAGCAATCTCCAATCTTCGTTTTGCGGATGACCTTGATGGATTGGCTGGAGAGGAACAAGAACTTGAACAGCTGGTACAGAGGCTTGACACCACCTCCAGAGCCTATGGAATGGAAATAAGTGCAGAGAAGACCAAAATGATGACCAACAACACCAATGATCATCAAGTCTTGCAAGGACCATCCTGCAAGGCACAGTGCAAGAAGGTAGAAGAAGATGGAGACCGATAAAGAGATGGGAGGACAGCATTCGAGAATGGACTGGTTTGACACTGAGCGAAGCCATCAGGGCTGCTAAGGACAGAAAAAGATGGAGTATGCTGGTTAAACGATCATCTGTGGTGCCCCTACGACCTCCGGGTTACGGGACGGATAGGATAGGATAGGATGAGTATTTACTTATGTAGACCAATGTATAGTGCACTTATTCCTTTCGGTCCTCTTATACTCAACTCAGACAGCAGGCGTTCTCTGTCGCAAACTCGGTGTCAACAAACTGTATATTTCTAAAAATCCCAAACTCTTCCTAAGATCCAGCTTTGCAGTTTGCAGCGGTTTTTTTAACCGTACAAAGAGTCCAGTCAAAGATCACAGGTAGGCAGGAGGCAATGCCAAAGCAGTCTTCAATGAAACTGTTGTAACGGTCGGGAATGACTCTCTAATATAGCTGAAAGATTTGTTTTTCAAGGTGCCCCATTAAAAAAACCACACGAAGCTAGGAATCGAAAGAGGGGTAACCTACTCATCGTCACACCACATTTCTGATAATTGGGCTAGTAATTGAACCGGACAGAGTAATAATAATAATAATAATAATAATAATAATAATAATAATAATAATAATAATAATAATAATAATAATGACATTTATATAGCGCTTTTTCCCAAAGAACAATATCAGTTCAAAGCGCAGTACTCACGCATTCATTCTAAACATCCGGATTCATACAAAATAAAAGCAGACACTTGCTAACGAATAAGAGACGAGAGAGAGATGGAGGAGGGGAGAGCTAATGATGGGTGATGGGGTAAGTGGTGGCGGTGGTCTGAAACAAAACAAAAAACAAAACAAAACAAATGGAGTAGTGACGACGATGATGATGGTAGTCAAGATCAGAAACATTTAAGGAAGAGACGAGTTTTCAAGTTGGATTTGAAAGTAGCTATGTTTGGAGAGGTGCGAAGAGAGAGGAGAAGAGAGTTCCAAGTTGAAGGGCCAAGCACTGAGAAAGATCGACGGCCAGCAGAGGAGAGTTTGTAGCGGGGTATGTGAAGCAGAGGAAGAACGAAGATTTCTAGAAGGCTTATAGAATTGAATGTTTTGAGTGATGTAGGAAGGGGCTAAGCCATGGACGCACTTGTAACAGAAAATAGCGATTTTGTAGATAATTCTATGAGACACTGGAAGCCAATGGAGTGAATGTAGAAGGGGAGTAAAAGAGTAAGTGAGGATAGGTTCAGTGAGGACGGTGGTGACAGGAAAGGTGGCGAAGTCCTTTGACAAAACTGATAATATTCAAGTCTCTCACAGAAGTGACGTCAATAGTGAACAGAACGCGGCTGCGAGGGTCGCTTGGGAAAGAAAAGTTATCGACCATAAAGAAAAGTCATCGAGCATACGAAGTGTGTAGTTAGTATGGAATTCCCTTTGTAACATATTTATTTGCGATATATTTCGGTGTTTTATTTTTTAACCACTTTCAGCTAAATAATCTTTATATACAAGCATGCTTTCTAAATAATCATTTGTTTAAAAGCAATGTAAGATATCTCTAAATAATATATTTTCTCCGTAAATAACTTATTATTTACTTAAACATTGCATTGTTTAGGTAAATAAATAACGATTAGGTAAATAAGGCATTGTTGCTAAATTAAAAAATATACTTATAAGCTTATAATGCATTATTTAGCAGATTGTGTTAAAAAATGTATTATTTAGAAATGTTTCTAAATAATGATTTGTTTACTTATATAATGCATTATTTAGCAGAATTTGCTCAATAAAGTATTATTTAGAAGATGTTTCTAAATAGTGCATTATTTACGTAAATATGGAATCAAGAGTTTTTATTTGACTTGACTTGACTTGACTTTTTGTATCTTTGGCAAAAGGTGGCATTTGGATTCGGAAGATTCGGTCTGCATTAGGCTAAGGGTAAATCACCGAAAGCAATGATGTTATTGATGGTTTTGAGGTGTTACCAGATTTAGGGGTGGCTTTTGCGGAATGCTGGCAAAGGAGACCCCAAGCCATTCTCCTAAGGTTGGTAAGAAATATCGGCATCGGAATTTCATATAACCAATAAATAAATGCATGGAATATTGCATCTAAGTGTTGATCCAGTTGCAGCGTGGGTTGTGGCTGGACAGGCAAAGCGAAATGACAGTCCCTTCAAAAATGTGTGCAGGTGCATTAGTTTGACACCGGTCTGGCTGTTTGGCTGTCTGGCTGCAAGCTTCTTTTTTTCTTTTTTTTTTTCTTTTTAAACAAATAATAAATTAGTGCCTCAGACTGCTTAGCTAAACGTCGCTTCTTCAAAGTGAGCGATATCTGTCTGTACTGCCTGCGACCACGCCTTTCTATCAACAGCAATAGCTTCTCCGGTGTTTTTTTTAATGTCAGTATCGAAGGCCTTCAAGTTCCTCTTGCGGGCTTCTTTTTCGTTTTTTATAGCGCAGCTTAGACCTGCCAATAAGTCGTTTCCTGTGGGATCGTCTTGTGACTTGTAGCTCTTGCAATAATGACCTATGAACCTCGACACATAGAGAACTTTTTCCGTGTTATAATTTTTTTTAATCCAGGAAAATCGACCTACAGTCTGTGGGACTACGTGCATGCAGTGCGTGCATAACAAGCATAAAATGCATTACTCGTTCGATTTGCATAAGTTTGGTTTTACCTTGGAGGCACAGGTGAAGTCTAAAGAACATACCAAATTGAACCAAATCCCTCCAGTAGTTTCGGGGAAAATAGGATTAGAAATAAACCCACAACAAATTATGAGGTCACCATGATGATGTTACCCAAAAAAATGCACACGTTTTCTTTTTTTGACATCTGGTAGGGTTCACTATTTCCTAACTAAATACGAAGTTTCAAAGAAATTCTTCCATTAGTTTCAGACAAAAGTATATATTAATTATAATGCGCAATACCAAACATGAAGTCTGCTCAAAGCCAACATTCATTCATTCTCACGCAATGTACAATGACACAGTTCAATACATCTATAATTAAATCATTTAAATGAATAACACACACTCACAAAAATAATAATCGGAACAAATATATCACTAATATGTCATATAAAGAGACAAATTGTACAATAACACTAAGAAAAAACTAATGTTAAAAAAAGTATTCGTCACCACATACAGGCAAGTTAGCTAGTTAGAAATTGTTTTAAGTGTATATGTGTGTTGTATATGTGCGTGGCTTTGTGTGTGGGTAGTTTAGTTATGTGTGGTCCTGATTCGGCTCTTTGTAGTCCGCTGGACCCTATAATCAATGAATAACACACATAGACACAAACACACACGCGCGCACTCACAGTAGCACACTGATACCACTCCGCAACCAAAACCAAGATTCGTTATGTCGTTAACTCGTTATGTGTACGCAATATAAGTCCCCCAGTCCTGCACTGCCATTTATTTGGAATATATAATAATTACAGCTGTTCTAACATCTAGGACATAACCATTTTAAGTGCCAGATAATTAAGAGATGTAATTAACAGCACTATATGTGTGTGTGTGGGGGGTGTATGTGGGTGGGTGGGTGTGTGTGTGTGTGTGTGTGTGTGTGTGTGTGTAGGATAGCTTCGTAAATTAGCCTATATATATACATACCTTTTCTGAAAACAGACCAATAAGCCACGCCTAAGAAAAAAAAAACCAACATTACTAGCACAATACAATAATGCCCCTGTTGAAAGAAACCCTACCTTCATTAGTTTACATTACATTACATGATTATTGCTTTAGGTCCAGCGGACTCTTCCGAGTCAAATCAGGATCGGACAACCCTTGATCCGCATAAAAGATCGGCTGAAACAACCCTACTTCATTAGTTTAACCATATGCCCACAACAACAAATAACTGACGCATGGAACAATTTAAATCAAAGAGACCCGCCTAGAAATCCACTTATATTTTATAACTCAAAACAGTGTCCGATTTTAAACTTAAACCTACATGTAAACTTCTAGTCAATACTCCTCATCAAGTTAGCTTAATAAGCAAAAGAAATCACCAAGTAAACGAATACTAATTTACAAGACAAAAACAATTATCGGCAGCAAAACTTACATAATGGTTTTCGTTTCTTGGCTTCCATCTGAGCGACGAACATGACTGTCACGATGAGGAAGAGAATGAGATGCATTCTCAGCATGGTTGCAGTTTGAATGACTGTTCTTCGCAAGATACGTCGTGCCACGAACTTTACAAATATCCAGTTGGAGGACGCACTTGGGTCAGTCCGATCTGGAAGACCGGATCGCAGAAACTAGTGAAGAGGAAACGGCAGTATATAGTTCAAAAAAGATTATAACAGGGGCTCGTATTCTCTATTGTTTAATTAAAGCAGTTTCCATCCAAGAATGCAATACAGTTCTTTAAATATTTTTGCACAGTTCAAGCAAAGAACGTTTGTCAAGAATTTCAAAAGGTTTGGTTGTTTTTTTTTTCGTTCTCTAGATCTAAGATAACAAGATGCAGAAGCTTTCCAAAAGTTATATTATTATCACAACTTCAGAAGTTACTAGAATCTGCCAGATATAACCAATGAATTTTAGTATCTTTGCCAAACAGTCTGCTTTCTCTACCCTACTCACGAAAAAAGGACTTGCAAAGATCCTTAAAACTATACTGCTCGATCTAATTATTGTATTTTAATTGCTTAATTTTTTTGCTTGTTGTCAGAGTTATCGTTGGACATGACCGTTATAAAATTTACATATTAGTAACAGTTGTTGGCGGATATATGCCCACAAAAACGGAAATACGGTCAGTCTGTCTGTCTGCCTCTCGAGCTACGATACGAAAGGCTCGTTTGGGACACCACTGCATTTTAATAATCTTCTTGTGTTCTGAAAAAGAAGAATTTTCTACACTTCATAATTTTTTGTGTTGTTCCCCGGTATGTGGTCACGCAGTAAGATTAGCAATGATCCATTAATTGTTACTGTGTAGTTGCTTTTTACATATTATTATTGTAGTTGAGTAAGTTCGTTTCGTACTGAATAAATAGCCGGCCGGCCGGATTTAATTATTAATGTTTTTGTAATTCCTCAAGCCTAGTCGACCTATCAAAGAACGGTACTTGTCAAACAAGATTCGACCCAATTATTGTATTTGAATGGACTACTTAAGTTCTTTTGTTATCAGAGCTATTTCTGGGCATTATACATTGTAAGAAGTATATTTTATTAGCATTTTATTTGCGGTACATGCCCACACAACGAGATTAAGAAAATTGGCGTGCAGTCGGTTTTGAACAAAGAATTTAACTAGGGTTTTTCTGCGAAAAATCCTTGAAATCCTACGTACGTTCTTTTGACAGCTCCATTATTTTGATGTCAAAACAGTGTTCCGTTAGGGTTGCGGCTGTATTAGGCTTAGCGTTAGGTTAAGGGTTAGGGTTAGAGTTAGGATTTTGGTTAGGATTAGCTTAAAGAAATTGACAAATTTGAAAAAAAAAAGTCAAAACAACGTTGTGGCGTTTCATGGTGTTTTAACTTTCGTGTGTGTGTGTGTATATGTGTGTGTGTTTGTTTAGTTTGTTTTGTTTTATTAGATCAATATTGTTCATAACATCTGCAACATAAAATAACATAACATAAAAAGCCTAGAATATTCTACCTTGAAAGGAAATTATGAACTAATCAACGAAACAAAGCTTGAACTAGACATTCGTGGAGGCAATGAACAAAGGGGAACAACCACAGTACATCACATTCTCGTTCAGCTGCACACAAGTCTACCTCCCTTAATGCAGAATTTTATTGTTGCTCAACTTGTATCTAATTTTGCGTTTTTAAGTTGTTGGTTCCAATGCCCCCTCTCTCCCCCCCCCCCCACCTCCCAAAGTGTACAGTATTGTTTTATTTTATTTTAAATTTGTTTTTCAATGATTGAGACAAGTTTGTAATTTTCCTCCCCCAGATAAAAATTAAAATTAAAAAAAAAACCTGAAAAGATAATTTTTAGTTTTAGGCTGAGCGTAATCTAGATCTATAACATTTACTTTGATTTTTTTTACATTTTAATTGGTCAATAATTTGATGAGATGATGCAATGGAATTTTGACATCTCAAGCTGTAAATAAGATACAAACCCAATTAGTGTTTATTCTCCAGCATTAACTAAAGCAAATTATAGTAGCAGAAACGTGGCCAAACTAAACACCAATAAAAACTAAACTGAGTATTGGAGGGATGAAAATCTGGAGAAAGATTTTTGACACCCAGTTTGCAAAGCTTCCAAAATGTGACCTAGATATTAGTTATTTATAGCGGTCACTTATCACGACATGTCGACGACCTTCCGAAGAAGAAAGACAACTCGTGCGGTCTTCAAAGAAACAAATAAAAGAGTGGTCTGTTTCTTATCATGGGGGCAGAATCAGAGATTTTTCGGTTGAACTTATTTTAAAGTTGAAAGTGTCAGAACGAGCACTTCTTATGAAACTAATTTCAGAGGATATTGCAGATTACTCGAAGGACTAATTTCTAACTCTATGGCATCGACCTGGAAAACAACAAAGTAGGTGATTTTGAACGTGTGTTGTATCTCGTTTTGTGTTGTGTGTTGAGCGTTGATGATAATTGATAGATGGTCTTCGCTGACTTTTTAGTAAGTGTACAGTTACACAATTCGCAATGCAGACTTACTCGTACCCTTGTAGGGAACATTTGTTTATGTCATTATGCACGATTTATTTAACCGTATTCCTTTGCGTTTATGTGTGGTCAGAGTAAACATTGTTGTCACATACCCTAGAAAAATGGGTTCAAAACTACTTCCTTGCCTCTAAAACGGGGACTGAAAGTGAAAGTAAAGCATCGAGTATAGAGAACATGGCTGCTTTGGAAGCACATATTTGCAGTAGTAGCCTGCTCCATGCAATAAGTGCTACATTTTCAAAGACATATATATTTACAGATCTGATTATTTTTTTGGTGTAAATTTGTAATAAAATGATTGAAATAATATTTTTATAAATTATATAGGCTTATATTGTATCAGAATAAGCGATGACAAATTTATTTGTTTGTTAACAGGTTTAAAAGTTTGTATCAGTTGCACAGTTGAAAATGTGACTAAATAATAAATAGCATTACATTTGTATACTAAATTACAACATGTTACTTTGTTAGTCCATTCAGCATTACACTGAGCACTTGCATGGACTTGTATAACATTAAAAAAAAAAAAAAAATTATGGACAGCACACCAAAGCGTTAATTTCTGTTCAATAAACAGACTTTAAAGCATCCGTTAAAAACAACTAAAAGTGCTAGTTTTAATTGACATTTAATTATAATAATAATAATAATAATAATAATAATAATAATAATAATAATAATAATAATAATAATAATAATAAATTAATAATAATAATAATAATAATTATAATAATAATAATAATAATAATAATAATAATAATTATTATTATTATTATTATATATTCTTTTTAAATTATTATTATTATTATTAACATTATTATTTTTATTATTATTGTTGTTGTTGTCATTGTTAATATTATTGTAAGCCAAAGATTGAAGAATTGCTGTAAACTCAATAACCGGACTGTTTTACATTGTAAAATGCAACCCCCAAAATTCAAGTTGTCGGTATCGAAGACCAGCTAAATTTTTTCAAGCACCTGTTGTCAGAAAAAGGATAAGCCTACTTCTCTCTCAATATACATATATGTGTGTGCCACAAAGCAAAGCTGAGACTTGCACTGGATTACTTTTTTGCCTTTTACTTTTCAAGGTACTCAAAGAGTCATGGCTACAGAGTGTGCGTTTACATGCATTTTGATGTTTACATTGTTAAGTATAACAGTTTGTTTTTTTTTAATAGGCTATATTGCCATTGCAAAAAAGAGAACAGGAGGGGAATGTGATGGGGTGTCACATCCTTCAAGTTCCGGGTCTCCTAGTTTATCTGAGCGCATTTGCGCATGCGCCAGGTCATGTCGGGCCGGCTTTTTCACGAAGTTCTTAGGCGTCATAACCCTAACCCTAACCCTAACCCTAAACTCTTAACTCTAAGTCTAACCCAAACTTTAACCTTAACCTTACGAAGACTATGAAGCACTGTGCGCATACCGCTTCGAATTTTGTAACGCTCGACCATCAGAATGCTCCATTCGCTCCCAGCCCACTAAGATTCTAGGAACGGTGAAGGATGTCACAGGGGGAAGTGAGGTACTGAAATATTGTGCTTTTTCAGCAGTCTGTGGCACTCTGGCTGTAGGCAGGCTACCAGCTGGCAAAAGTTGTAGGGTGACCACTGTGTGTGTTTGGTGCAGTTTCTTGATAATCTACCCATAGGGGTATAGTGGCAACTCATACTAGTTTCTAGACAAAGACTTTAAAATCTTTTATTGCTAAACTGATGGAAGTATTTTCTGAAAATTAGTAAAGTCAACTGCGGAATGAAAACAATCTTTTCCTAAGATCTGTTTTTTTAAAGTTAATTTTTAAAAGTTAAAAAGTGTTTTGATGAATAGCCAGAAACACAAGAGTCTGAAAATGAAGACCCTCAACAGGCGCCTTCAATGAGAAACCAGCTATGTATACCTATGTATGTATGTATGTATGTAAAAAAAAAAAATTTTAAAAATTAAAAGAAAACTTAAACTGTTACAGTATTGCGTGACTGTAGATGACTTTCTAAACTTTTTCATGCTGAACTTGACCCCATACTTTTTCAGAAAGAATTATCACTGTATTAATTAACAATCAAAAAGACTTGATTGCACAATGGTTGTTGCTTAAAATTATGAACATCAACATGAAGTCCTGGACTCTGTCAATTGCGAATTTAGTCTCATACTTTGGCGAGCAGCTCGGCTCCCACCTTACTGATAAAGTTATATTTTCAAACTTGTCCAGAATGACTTTGCAGTACAGTTTCTATTGTCATGTATTGAAACTATCCCTTGCGGCTAGAAGCATGGTTATCAGAGTGAGGATCATGTGTGCATGTTGATGTCTGATAATCAATGTGACCTATGTATTGTTAGTAGGTTAGCGGGTTTTTGGAAAATGCAGCTGCAACAACTGTTAAATTAAATAAATTTAAATTTCCATTTTGTGACACCACCATTCCTAATTAGTAATACAATAGGTCCTGCATAATGATAATCATTGATATAGTAAGTAGTTTATTCAATTATTTTAAGAGTTTTAGTTTTACTTGTTTCCCGTTTTGTTAACCCCTTGGGGTCATGAGCAATCTTGCCACTGTAGATTGTTCTAACTTATAAAGGGAAAAGTGAAAGCCCCAGTTGGAAACCTGTCTTGACTTTGTAGGCATGACCAATTCACTGCGGCAACAGTACCCCCGTTGGGGTGCCAGGGGTTTCAGTATAAATAGTATCCCCACTTTCTGGAAATTTAGTGCTTTAAATTCCCACTGTCGCTGTCTTCCTCATTTACTATTTCCCATTCCTGCTCTGTCCTATCACTCTGCTATACTATCTTCTTCTTCGCTAGATCAATGACCTACCTTTTTTCTTGAAAACTCTTCCTGGACAAGACTCCTTGTTTGTGTATGAGGTCTGTTGGATCAGCTTGGGAGTGTTGGACGCTTTCTGCCGGGTGGTCAGTAGGGCTTCCTATGATGTTATTATTTAGCAATATAGGCATTTTATATGTATATGTTTTGTTGATAATTTATAATGATGTTTGTATTCTATTTTGTTTTTGTAACCGGGGGTTCGAGTAGTTGGGGTAAAGCCTCAGCCGTCCCCTGCGTGGGATGTCTTTATTGTAAAGTGACTGGCCGGTGGAGGGCATTCAATTTTCCCACTAGGGTTGTTTCAGCAGATCTTTTATGCGGACCGGGGGTTGTCCAGTCCTGATTTGGTTCGGAAGAGTCCGCTGGACCTAAAGCAACAATCAATCAATCAATCAATCAATCCCATTTTGTTATTTATACGTTATATATGTGTCACCCACAATTAGCATCAATTTCCATACATTCTTGACAATAGAAATTAAATTATAACTATTTAGGTAGCCTACCACTGAAAAGACTAAGGACCTGATCATGCATATAGAACTTGTAAACCAAGAAATTACTAAACTCAAATATAAACTTGTACTTTTTTGTAGGATTACTTAGATCCTTTTAAGTTATTCTGGAAGAAGAAACGTCCCCAGTGTGAAACTTTGTAACATTTAAACTTACGAAATTACACAGGTCAAAGCGGTTAAACATTCTTAATGGGGATTTTAGAGGTCTAGTCCTTTCTTAGTTAGAACTTTGCAGTCTCGTGGTTGACTTGGATGAGAGTCGTAAAGTCTGGAACACAGGACTAGTAAATCAGGCATGGGAGTAACATTACCATTCAAATGGCTGAGGCATTGATTTGGGGGAAGGCTCTTAGCTAGATTGCATGTCACACCAAGTTCTACGTATCTCAGGTTGTATTTCACAGCAAAAGGTGGACGTGAGTTGTGTTGTGTCGTAGGACTGTGTTTTATGTTGTCGCGGAAGCGATGTGTATAAAACCCAGTACAGACTCCACGAGCGCTGGTGCTGGGTGCGATGACATTTAAACGCACAGCGGGTCGTGGGCCTATATTTAGTGCGTGACGTGCGAAGTCTTGTGGTGAGGCAAACAGGCGTACAATCACATTGAACAATCAAAAGCTCCATTTTGTCCAGAGCGCTCAAGTTTAATCGCCGAAGTGTTTTGCTATGGAATTTAATACTGCTTCTAGTTGTACTGCTGCTGGTGGTGAGGGTATTAAACTTAGTGCTAGTATTAACAAACAACTGCTGCCCTGACAATGTTGAAGCCCATTTGGAAAGACAGGATCATCAGTCTACATTCCAAAGTAAGACTGATGCGCTCCCTTGTCATCTCCATCTTCCTATATGCTTGCGAAGCATGGACCCTCACAGCAGATCTCCAACGAAGAATACAAAGCATGGAGATGAGGTGCTACAGAAGACTTCTGGGCATTTCCTATACCCAACACATCACCAACGACGAAGTCCGACAGACCATCACACAAGCCATTGGACAACACGATGACCTGCTCACAGTGGTGAAGAAACGGAAACTCCGATGGGATGGCCACGTCACCAGATCATCAGGCCTTGCAAAGACTATTCTGCAAGGCACAGTGCAAGGAGGTAGAACAAGAGGGAGACCGAAAAAGAAGTGGGAGGACAACATTCGAGAATGGACTGGTTTGACACTGTGCGAAGCCATCAGGGCTGCTGAGGACAGAGAAAGATGGAGTATGCTGGTTAAACGATCATCTGTGGTGCCCCTACGACCTTCGGGTTACGGGACAGGATAGGATAGGACAAGGCTAGTGTTAACATAGTGTACTATATTTACCGTTGAGCTGTTAAAAATGTTTCTATTACCTCTACTGTTCTGCTAGTGCTGCTACCCCTCATTCTTCTCCTTATACTATAATGAGAAACAAAAAGGTACATAAACCAACAGAATGCTAACTTGGGACAACAACTGAACACCACATTTGCACATGTTCGAGTTAAGCTCTTCGTCAGACGGACGATCTAAACAGAAGTCCAAGAAAAGAATCATAATTTATTTAGAAAGGAGGCAAGAAGAAAAAGCAATTATAAGTGAGTGATAGTGGTGGAAAAAACTGAAACTCCTATGGTATGGCCACGTCACCAGATCATCAGGTCTTGCAAAGACCATCCTGCAAGGCACAGTGCAAGGAGGTAGAAGAAGAGAGAGACCGAAAAAGATGTGGGAGGACAACATTCGAGAATGCACTGGTTTGACACTGAGCGAAACAATCATGGTTGCTGAGGACAGGGAAATATGGAGTACGCTGTTTAAACGATCATCTGTGGTGCCCCTGCGACCTCCGGGTTACGGGATAGGATAGGATAGGAGTAATAGTCAAAATATTCAATTTTTGGGAACTATGAAAAATATACTCTGGGTAGAATTTAATTTTTTTACATTACAATTAAATTGAAAACAATACTGTATTATTAATTAAAAACAAGATGGAAAGCCTTTAAAATATATTTCCAGACACTTAAATAAACCCCTTCAAAAGATTTGATCTTATGGGAGGTGTTGTGATTAACCTTTATCCTATCGAAGGGAAAAGTAAAACAAGAAATAATATCACAATTGAAATTGATCATGTTTACTTTGAGATACATAAAGCACAAAATTATCCAAATGGGATCAGCCAGTTTTTAGAAACAGTGCAAAAGGTGTTTAGAAAATGGTGAAGCACAATGACCTTCGATCGTGAGAAAAGTACAAATACGAATGATCTAAAATGCTTAGCAGCAGTTTATGTATCTCAAAGTAAACATGATCAATTTCGGTTCAGTTGCTGAGATACGGCAAAAAGTGTGTTTAACAAAGCAAAAAAACAAAACAAACAAACAAACATTATATAATATAAAAAAGTAAGAAAAAGAAATTAAGAGCAACCGGGTTGCAACTGAAGAATGGCCCATGTTGGGAAATACCTGTGTAACAAAACTTGCATGGCAATGTGTGTCTATGTACTCAACTCCCCTCTCCCCCCTTTCTCACACCCACAAACATACTCAAATCTAGATATATTCGCAAATCTGTACAACAATCATAAAATAGTCCACACATGACAATTAAAAAATACAATGTCCGTTCGTCCGCCGTCTTTCGATCTGTTCAAAACTTCCAAGTGGATTAATTTCTCAGAACCTATTTTAACTATCACAACCAAAGTTGGTAAAATGGTGTATACTCATGGGACCTCATAAATGATCAATGAATGAATGACTTAACTTCAAGGTCAAGGACACAAGGTCAACAAATGTTAGTCCAAATAACAAAAATGTTTACTTTTTTTTTCTTGGTTATTATTATTGAACTTATAATTCTTTGATGCATATCCATGAGACAAAGATACTATTCAAATTAGGTCAACCTCACTCCAAAGTCAAGGTCACTGGAGCTGTCCAAAGTCGGTTAGCATAGGTTCTTTGAATTGACTTTGACCCTAAACTATGAGGGATAAAAAGTCCAAACTTGTTGTATTTAGAGATGATAGATTGATATGATTGATCTTTCATATGTGTTCTGTTTTTGAGTTGATATTGAATGTCAAGGTCACTTTAGGCCTTGCAAAAACATAAAAAATAGGTCATTGTACAGTGGAGTGGTTGTTTTTAATCCATAATCTGCACAAACAACATTGGGTTATATGATCAGATATGCATGAGAAATCACGTGAAGGTCAAGGTAATCTCAAGGTAAAAGTCACTAAAGGTCAAGGCCATCCCAAGCTAAGTTTTTTGGGGCCTAATACAACTTTTGCTGTACTTTATTTGATAGTACATGAGTGTATTTATAGCCGAAGGTCAAAGTCATCTCAAGGTCAAGAGCATAGAAAGATATATCAAAGTCGGTATTACTTTGCATTTTCATGCCACCCTTTTATTATTATTTTTTTTACCTTCTGTGCTTTCTCTCACTGATAAAACGATGTAACTGGCAAACTTGGGGACAGACGGACAACTGGAGACACCACTGCCAGTGGGTAGTCAATTCTGCTAGAATGGAAATAATGAAATAATTGCTGGGTGTGAGATCTTAGACAGAACAGAGGACTGTCTTTATTTCCGACTGAAATTATTAGTTTTAGAAATAGACTCTTCGTGGAGTGTGATGGATGGGAAGGGGTAAGAGAAAGGGATCTAGAGAACGGAGTCTACGAAGCAGACATCTCGGAGAGTCAAAGACCAGTTGAGACCTATGATTCTACTTTGATCTTATAGCAAATCGGATAAATCCTGGTATTTAGCGCTGGAATCCAAGGGTTAAGGTAGTGTCGTAGCCATTAACCTTGTCTGTGAACTCGATTGATGTTGAAAAGTGTTCCGGTCACACCTTTCCTTCTTAAGACATCAGGAAGGATGCAATGGCGGTGGGTGGTGGGTGTGTAGAGGTTGGTGGTGCGAGGGCAAGGACAGTGAGAGTGGCCTGGGTGAGGGTGAAGGGGCGTTTTGTGACTTTTTTGGTCGGGGGCGGGCGGATATAGCCGTGTGTGTGCCTTGGTCCTAATGATCACAATAAGGATCGCCCCGATCAAATCACGGCAGCAATCCCCTTGACCTCATCCCATTGATTTTCCCCTTCGCAGCAACTCAGCGGTTGGAGTCGACGAGACGGCCAAACTTTTTTCTGCTGTTTTTGTCTTTCCAGACATATCTGGAAATACTTTGGTATTGTCGGGCGGGGGGGGGGGGGGGGGGGGGGAGGGCGATCAGAACGAGCCAAATATCCGTTTGTCAGCCCGTCCGTTAGAAGACAATATATCTGAAGAACCACTGAACGGAGTTTGAACAAACTTCATAGGAACGTTACCTATGTTAGTGGCCTGCCTTCCGTACAATTCTATTTACTCTACCGCAGAGATCAAGGTCACTGGAGTCATTTTTGTTGCTAAACACGTTTCGCTCAATAATTTTTTTTAATTTTTTATATAGGCTGAAGCGATTTTGTTCAGTTAAGAAAAGGTCAAGGTCATTGTGCTTCACTATTTTCTAAACACTTTTTGTGCTGTATCTAAAACCTAGCTTAGCTGATTTTGATTTTTTTGTTTTTACTTGCAGATATTTCAGACCTATTATTATTATTCCATGTTTTCCTTTTACTTCGCTAGATTAAAACCGAGTCACAACACCGTCAAGAAAATTAATACTTTAGAAAAAAATGTTTCTTTTTTGGTTGTGTGTGTATGTGGGTGTGTGTGAGTTTGTGCGCGTGTGTGTGTGTGTGGAAATGCATTTGAATGGCTTGCCATCTAGTTCTCTTTCCTTCCTTTTTCGTCTTCTCTGTCCTTTCTTTTATCGTTCCATCTTTCCTTTATCGTTCTATCTGCCCTTTAGTTCTTCTTCTTCTTCTTCTTCTTCTTCTTCTTCTTCTTCTTCTTCTTCTTCTTCTTCTTCTTCACTCCCTCCACTCCCCTCGTCTGCCCCCCACTTCCTCCTCATCCACCCGCCGTCCCCACCCACTCCCTCTTTTGTTGTTGTTGTTGTTGTTGTTGTTGTTGTTGTTGTTCTTCTTCTTCTTCTTCTTCTTCTTCTTCTTCTTCTTCTTCTTCTTCTGCTGCTGCTGCTGCTGCTGCTGCTGCTGCTTCTTCTCTGTCAACGGGAGGGTTCGCAGCCGCCTGTAATAACTGGTCTTGCACGTTTTATTTTGCCCTTTAGCTTCGCAACATTGGTCATTGCCTCGGCTCTGGTTTCCTGTTTTAGCTCCTGAGGTGGAGGGGTGTGCGTGTTCGGTAACTTTGTTACGCTCCAAATTAAAAACGGTCACTGCCATTATGTCCCCTAGAGATTCCTTGGCTCCTGTTCCTGCCCTTCCCACCCTCTATCCCCTCCCATCCTTTCCCCTCCCACCCCTCTCCCCACAGTTAGTAACCAAGTATTTTCAAGGGAAGGGATGGCCGAGGGTAGGTGAGGGGGGACGGGACACAGGAGTAGAAGGGAACATTCATGAGAAGATATTGTATGATTGATGATGTAAATGTACAATCAAAGTAATTGAGCTGTACTATAATTGTTACTACAGTAACTTTACACTACGTGTGCTCCTGCACTAGAGGCATCTTACCAATAATACTATAGCAACGTTGTTGCATTTTGTGTGTGTTGCGGTTGACTAAACCCCCTTGTTCTTTCTGTCCAAGGGATCTTATTACGGAAGTGATAGGGATCTTGGCGGCTCTTTCTTGTGGAAGGGTACTTTTTCAGCCGGACATTGATTCCATAAATGGACAGTGATACCTTCATCAAGTGCAATAAGGGTATTGGAGATTCAATACGATGGTTCTATTTCGCACCCACTCCCGTATAGTAGTTCAGCTTGAGCCATACAGAGCACCGGAACCCGTAGATGTATGGATCTGTCAGTGTTCTGTAGTGTCAGATGATGCGCGTAAGGCAGCATGGGGGCACCTCCGAGGGCTTGAATTAGATCCTGTATCAGCCAGCGCCTTGAGCAACTCTTGAGCTGGATAAAACATGTAGGAGAACCGTTCCTAAATAAATGTGATAGCTGGTATGGCTTTTGACTTTCCGATATATTCTGTGCACGGTCTTAATTTGACCAACGACTTATATACAGTACCAGCCAATCATTGCACTGGTAACGTTTTATTTCTGAAGGTTGGGTCCAATTGCTTCAGTGATTGATTTGCGCAAACCAGTCAAATCATTAATCACTCAGTTCCGCATATTTCCTTCGAACTTATCTTTAAAATACACCAGCCATACTTACAATACCCCGGGCATAATTTACTTTTTTAATTATTATGTACAGGGAAAACTTTGCTAAATCAACTTTGGTTCCGAAAAAGCAGAAGGTTGCGTTTAGTTGGTGCATATCTGACAGGGCGATGATGCAGATGCCTTTTGGAGACACTCAATCCGTGTTCCAACCTCAGTTATTTTGCCAACATATTAATTTAGATTTTTTAGAGCTAGAACCGATGGATCAGGGCAAGATCCAGACGGTCTGTCTCTAAAGTCAGAGGTTCTGTTTCTGCATCCAGACGTTGTTGCCTATAGAGCAGGGCAAACGTTAAACCGATGTATCAGGCAAAATATGTACACTAATTGAGAGCAAGCGTGTAATTTAAAAAATGCAACCCTGACTGTCCTCCCTTCTCCCCCCCTCCTCCCCCATCTTCTCCTACCCTCCCCCCAAGAGCACACCGATAGATCAGGAAATTCGACAAACGTGCGAAACATGGACCCTCGCAACAGATCTACAACGAAGAATACAAAGCATGGAGATGATGTGCTACAGAAGACTTCTGAGCATTTCCTATACCCAACACACATCACCAACGACGAAGTCCGACAGACCATAACACAAGCCATTGGATAACACGATGACCTGCTCAGAGTTGTGAAGAAACGGAACCTCCGATGGTATGGCCACATCATCAGGCCTTGCAAAGACCATCCTGCAAGGCACAGTGCAAGGAGGTAGAAGAAGAGGGAGACCGATAAAGAGATGGGAGGACAACATTCCAGAGTGGACTGGTTTGACGCTGAGCGAAGCCATGAGGGCTGCTGAGGACAGAGAAAGATTAAGTGCGATGGCTAAACGATCATCTGTGGTGCCCCTACAACCTCCGAGTTACGGAATAGGATAGGATAAGATGGGAAGATACTAAAAAGTCTTTGCATCGACGTGTTATTCTCAGCAACCAGACGTTTACATCTCGACATCTAAACGTTTTATAAGGGCACACCGATCCACCGGGCAGCAAGTAGGCTACAAGCAGCAGCTGCGACATTTTAGTGCACTAAATTGGACGCATAGCTGCGGGCTACTTTATTGAACATTTCTGCAGTTGTATTTGCTTGTCTTCCAGGAAGTGCACCTTTTCCCCCGAACTTGTAAAATATGCTCCTTTCCAGTTCCACTCATCCTCAAACATTTACAAAAGCATTGTAACCTCTGGTAGACTTTTTCTTATCACGGCGTCAGGAAGGGTGTGCAGAAGGTACCCACCCCCACAAAAAAAATCAATGCCTAATTGCATTTCCCACACCCGCCTTATCAATTATGAAGTAACTTGAACAAACTTTTAATTTCAAGCCAAGCCCAACTATTCGGCTGCTCGGAGGCTGTTCGATCGTGTTTTCAAGTGCTGCCATGCCATCCTGAACTCGATGCATTCTTTTTGCTAGTCTGAAAGTGAGTCGAGTGAACATTGCTTCATTGGTTTGCTGTTCGAAAAACAAGCCTGGATGCGGAGACTAGACCTTCTCAGTTTCTTCCCATTGTTATTTAATTTGCTCTGATTTATCGGTTTGCCCTTAAAACGTCTGGACGTAGAGATTGAAACGTCTAATTGCACAGAGTAACCGTACTTCTGGATGCAGAGCCACTCAGATTCTTCATTTAGTTGATCGAACGTACTCTGTCTCTTGATGTGTCCTTAAATAATCTGGAATTTTTCCGATTTCTCACATTTTTTCCCAGATTATCTGTGTGCCGTTCTAAAGTTTGGTTGCAGAGTTTTTGTTTTAGAGACTTACAGGATTTTTGTGTAGTATCACTTCGTAAAATTTACCCTGATCCATTGGGTTTTCCAGAGCCATTGAGTTTCCCTGAAAACAATCGTCTGGATTTGGAAACAAAGAGACACTCTCGATTCTTCACTTAGTTTGCCGCATTTGCCCTGAACAAACGGTGTGTCCTTAGTTGCAGACTTGTTGCGTTACACTTTCGTTTTCTTCACTTCTTTGTTGGCTAATGAAATAACAAGGCTACCGTTCGTTGCAGTGCATTTTAGCTTGTCGTCAAAACACACACCCAGCGGCGCCAAAGTCAACCCCTCGCTGGTGATGCTGCACTTTCAGGACTTCGGCGACGCTGCCTGGTTTGGTTAACTTCTGTAGCCTGTATTTAATGGAACTAACTTCTGTGATCGAACTACTTGCGTGTGTGTGTATATGTGTGTGTATATATATATATATATATATATATATATATATATAGAGAGAGAGAGAGAGAGAGAGAGAGAGAGAGAGAGAGAGAGAGAGAGAGAGAGAGAGAGAGAGAGAGAGAGAGATTTGTCAATGATACCGTTTGTGTGCATGATTTGTATAGCACAACTTCATACCGAGAAGACATTTTATAAGGGAACAACAAAATAGCACTGATATGGGACATGTCCGTGCACAATAAAAACAGCGAAAATTAATATTGTAATATTGATTAAATGTGTTCATGGTTGGGACAGGTCAAATTTAATGATCATGTAATGAGTCGAATGTCTTATCTTGAGATATAATACTAATTTATCAGGTTTAAGAGAGATCACAAATAACGAAATCGACTATCCATAATTGCTACTGTTGTCTTCACTTTCTCGGTCTGATTCTTTCAGAAATTGTCTGTTGAGTTAAGTTAAATCTGCAAAAAAAAAAATTTTTTTAATCTCCAGAAAATGTGTCAAATATGAAAATATAAAATTTGATGCATTTTCTGGATATAATAAAAGGAATTTTAGCAGGTTTAACATCCATATAAATTTTCCCATAGAATCAAACCGAAGTTAAGTTGTTTCTAAGGTTTGTGTGATTTTGTGGGAAATTAAATTGAAAGAATAAATAGATTTATTAATAGGCAAAGTAATTGCAAGAGTTGGAGAACGAGTCGGAAAAAAAAAGGAGTACATCGAATGACTATTGGTAATAGCGATGTGCTAAGTTAGTAGTTTGGTTACAAGGGTTGAGTGGTTTTTTGGGAAATGGAGGTGGAAGACAAACGAGTTCAAGTTCATTGCAATCATGGTGCCTATGGGATTCGGGTCGACTGGTTTCAACCTTTGAGGGTGGTGTGTTCAATGACTGTATTACTGAAAGAAACGAAGCTCGAAGACGAGTAGTGTCTGGAAGCCTGATGACGCCAATCGATTGTAGCGGCTTGCTGGAAGACTGGATTCTCAGTGCAGGTTGTCAGGGATTGCCGTGAGTGTGCCCGATAGTATCTACATGTAAAGATATTATGGGGTAGTCCAAGTCACTTGATAGTCAGTGTGAACTGGATTACGCGAAGCATAGGTCACCAGGGTCTCATTGCGCTAGTCTTGTGGGATGCCCGAACCATATAAGTCTTAGCAGTAGTGTTCGTTTTCCCTTCACTGTACTTACTGATGATAGTTTGGGTGAACCAGAGCAGAGCGTGTGGGTGAACATGAATGTGGTTCTTGACTATGGATACGAATTTGTTTTAGGGTTGTGGTTTGGGCGGGGTAGGGGATCCAGTTTCACGCCTCACAGTGGATCCTTGGGAAGCAGTTCCTCGAAGATCAGAATGGTTGGGAGGGAAGCTGTGGGTTTCTAGTAACTTAGTAATTTATGGTAGTCACTTTGTTGCAGTATCATAACCATAGCGATATCCTCGAAGTTACAATTGGAAATAAAGTTTATTGCCTAACTGCTTGATTTGATATGTTATGTACACGATCAGTTTTGATGAAGCACGCATCCCTCAGACCAGACTTAGTCTAGAACGTGGTTTTTGAAACTTGAATGCTCCTGCTCGTAGGATTGTGTTAAATTTATATATTATAACGCATTATTGGCATGCATTTGTACTAGCATGTCTTTTCATTCATTGCATGGGTTGTGGAATGTTGTCCCTCTATCCCTTTGAATGTTTATGCTTCTTCTTCAATACCCGTCTGCCATATCGCCAATGGTGGGTGTGGGCGTTAAACTTCAATGTTTCACTCATTCATTCTTCAATCATTCATTCTTTTATCAGTACAACTTATGTTAATCTGATGAATAAAACTTAATGCAACAACAACAACAACAATTCTTCAATTCATTTTTCATTTCTTTGATGACTTGGTAAACTTGTTTTGTTGTTGTTGTATTGTGGGTGTTTATTTATTGTTGTTTTTATTGTATATTGCTTTGTTATGATGTTGCATAAGGCCTATATATTTTTTGTATGTCGTTGGACACTGCGCACAATTCTCCTTGTGAATATTTATGAGGAAAATAAAGGACTCCGCATTCTGTATATATATGCTTGCTCGCACTCAGATGAAAATCAGTATGAGGCGGGGCAGACGGGCATTCCTTATTCATGAATGGAATGACTTTTTCACGGCTTGGTAGAATGGTGAAGAATTGGATGGTCGAGTGTGGCGAACTTGGGGTCGCTAGCTTGAATTGATCAGCGGCGCGGAGAAGACTCCTAGGAACCTAGCTGCCGCGTCTGTTCAGGATAACTTCAGCCTCACTCACTCCGCCACTTGGCATGCGTTTCCTGTGACCTCTACTCGGTGGTCAGGCAGCTATTTCAATATTTGGGTTATTGGAGTATTGGCTTGCGATTCCTTGGCTAGGCCATTGTGAAGTATTTTGCCTTAGAACCGCGGGCTTTGTCTCTAGCCTAGACTACTTGGGTTCCCAACGGGCATGTATGTGGACAACGAAGAAGAAGAAGAATGCACTCAGTCTCAGGCTGTTTGGGGGTATTGAGCTAATACAACAGAAGCACTCATCTTTCCATGATACCGCACAGACTAGACCCGAACATTCAAGTTGAGGTGTTTAGAAAAAAAAAACGCATTTTGTTTTATATTCGAGCACCTAAAACCGTAAAAGTTATCACGAATGCAAGGATGATTAGTTGTTAAATAATTAACATGGGAATTGGTTTGTAGTTCACAATTTGAAATTACTTGTCGAAGTAGCTGCTCGCTACATTTAGGGTCGAACTTTTACCAGGTTGTGTGACGCCCAAATGTCGTTCAACATTGGTCGGTCGACTTATCCATAGTTATTTCCCTTGGGCCTTGTTTCCATCACACAGCTGCATCATGGTCGAATTTTGACATGATTATCTCCCCATAAAAATGTCGCTTACTTCTGACATTTTTTTTGGTTTGTTTTGTTTTTAAAGTGTTCTTGATGCTCGCATCATTCAAAATACTCTTGATTTATATCAAAACCGCTACGTTTAGTGCTAGTACTGGTGATGTTGTCTTCTTGTTCTTGTTGCTGGTCTTGTTGTTGCGAACATGCAAGAGAGAGAGAGAGAGAGAGCTGCAAGTAGGATGGCGCGTTTGGTCTGCGGTGCTCACGTTTTCAAAATTTTGACCCCGTCTCAAGGGACCACTAGAGCAGCAGTAATAATTATCGATAACTGCGATCTTCTGGAACTTTTAGGCAGACCTTTTTGACCCGTTCAGGCGTGAGCTGAACCATCTATCACTGAAGATTGTTGAACTGTAGTAAATCTAGTTTCTCTTTTTGACTATAGCGTATCCTGTCTACCCCGATGTTTGACAGTTGATTTATATCAAATTTTATTTTAATGGAACAAGAAAGTTTGAGCGGCATCAGTTCATGTTTAAGTCGATTGTGCTACAGTATACATAGATATATCTCATCGTGTAGGGTGTCTGATGACTAGCACAATATATGATGTTGTTGAAGCGTGTAGGGCGGGAATCAGGGTGTAGTTTGGGATCCATGGTGTAGATTGTTGCAGCTTTAGGGGAAACAGACTGTTCCGTTACAGCGCCATATCCAGGTTTAAAGAATTGCTCAAATGGGTTTTCCACTTAAAATCAATGGGATGCCTTTGAGCACTTTAGCAGCGATAAGACGCAGTTCAGTTGCGTATGTAGTTGCCGGCCTCATCCCATTTCATCTCTTCGACTCGCTGTAGGTTTTCAGCGTTACTTTCCACAGTTATTAAGCTTACAAAACAACATACAAGTCTAATCCTTAGTGCTGCATGCTGTAGTAAGTTTTGCCGTAAGGGAGCGTGATGTTGGAGATCACACTTATCTTGGGCCAGCGTAATGAGGGTGATGCCCATCTCTCTCCCTCGCTGCTTTACCTTCCCCACCCTTAAGAGAGTAGGTACTCAATCACAGTTGAGTCAACAGTGGGCGTTGTTATTTGTCGCTTCACGGTTTGCGGTCACCCATCCAAGTGCTAACCGCACTGGACGGTGCTTAACTTTGCGACACAGTTAGCGAGTGCTCCAACCACTGCGCTATCCGACGTAGAGTTTTGATATACATGTACATGTACTTCAAATCATGGACCGTCCTTCAGTAGCAGTCCGGTTGTCGGTCGGTAGGTCGGACTGTGGTTTTAAAATTCACTTTTTTGTTCAAAACACAATGTTTGCCTTATCTCAAGAATAACTGAACCGACTTTCATTTTCTCTTTGTTGATACGTTATCTACTGCTAAGCATGTTAGATCATTAGTATTTGTACTTTATCAAAGGTCGAAGTCATTGCTCTTCACCCTTTCTTAAAGCGTTTTGCAATGTATCAAAAATTTGGCTTAGCCAATTTAGATAATGTTTTGCTTTCAGATAGTTCAGATAGTAGGCCTACCATATCATTCCATGTTTTCTTTTTGATTTGTTACAACAAAGCCGAGTCTCAACACCCCCAAGAAAATGAGCACTTATCCAATTAAAAAAAACTCGGCTTTGTGCGTGTTTTTGGAGATACATTTGAATGGCTTGCTATCTTGTTTTTGTTTTAATTGTTTTATTAACGCAATGATTTGTTTGTTATGGATTTGATGTTTTTCGAGAGCATGCAATATATACAAATCTTCTTTCCGACAACGATAATAACCATTGAGGGCATGGAGCAGCTGCTGTCGCTAAATTAACCCCCTGCAGAGCCTAAGACAATTTTTACCGCTCCGCTGTCATTCAATATTTTTGGTAGCGCCTTCATTGAGATTTCATTTATGTGTAACACATATTGATCAAGCAGATTACGGTTTTTAGATTGAAGATAAAACAAAAGCCAGGTACCCTCTCTGCACTTGATTACGAGGCTGCCTTTGACACAATTTCCAAAGAATGTGTTGTTTGGTCGTTTCAAAAGTTTAATTTTGAAGAAAAATGTTTCAAGTGGATTCAAGTTCTTGTGAATAACACTAACAGTTGTATAAACTATTTAGGCTGGATTTCTACCTGTTTTGATGTTAATTCAAGGGTGAGACAAGGTTGTCCATTCTCAACGATAGCCTTTGTTGTGGCATTAGAAATATTAGTGATACAAATAAGAAATGATAAACATATCCTGGGAATTAAACTCCCAAGCGAAAATGATCAAAATAGTACTATAAAAATACTGCTTTATGCTAATGATGTAACCTTATTTGTTAAGCACATAGATGACCTGATAACGCGTTGACATTGGTAACTTACTTTTTAGAAATGTCTGGTCTGTCTAAGAATAAACATAAAAGTGAAGCCATGTGGCTTGACTTAGTGAAACATTTTGATGACAAATTTTTAGGACTTTCATGGAAACAAAGAATTAAAATTCTTCGTGTATATTTCCACAGCGGTATGTGTGCTTCAGACATTGGAGAAAATTGGAATCCACGCATTAAAAGAATTGAGGAAATAATAAGTTCCTGATATAAGCGTAACCTTAAGAAAAATAATATTCAGGTAGTTGAAAATGGCGTTTTAAAAATTATAAATGTGATAGCTATGCAAAACTCATTCACACTGGCTTGAGTTAAAAAATTACAAAGCCCATTCGAAGCAAATTGGAAACTTCTTCCTAGACATTATTATTCAAACTATGTAAAACAATTTGATTTCATTTTTGAGGCAAACGTTTCATCCACAAAATATAATGGGTTGTTCTTTATCACTAAACGCTTTTGGACAAATGTGTTGCAATATTGGCTTGATTCATTTTATTATATTAATTTAAAGCAATTACTACAAGCCCCTTTAAATTGCCAAAATATTTGGAATAATGCAAATATTAAGTACAGAGGGGAAACTCTGTTTCTAAAAGATTTGACGAAGGTTGACATTAATTTTGTTAATGATGTAATGCAAAATGATTATGTTCTCATTTCAACAAATTATTGGCATAGTAGGATATAAAACATGAAGGTTGTTCGAATACAATGCAGTTCATTCTGGTCATTCAAAGCAGTAGACGATCCAGACGATATAACTTTCCGTAATATAATAAACGCTCTAACATCAGTTTCGTAAATATTTGGTCGATAAAGAAAGGCTTGAGCCAATATCTGGTTACTTTTGGCAATACAAATTTGGTTTAAAGCTTTATAAATAAGACTGGACGAGAGCGGCGGAATGTACTCAAGGAACCAGTTTACGTCTCCTTCATTGGAAACTATTAAATAATATACATCCGACTCATATTTTGTTAATACAAAATAAAATTGTAGACAAACATGTTTGCATTCACTGTAAACATGATGTTGATTATGTTTAACATTTTTTTCTTTCCTATCTTATCTTATCCTATCCCGTAACTCGAAGGTCGTTGGGGAACTTCATGCACAGATGATCGTTTAACCAGCGCACTCTGTCTTTCTCTATCCTCAGCTACCCTCATAGCTTCGCTCAGAGTCAAGCCAGTCCATTCTCGAATGTTGTCCTCCCACCTCTTATTTGTCTCCCTTTTCTTCTGCCTCCATGAACCGTGCCTTGCAGGATGGTCTTTGCAAGACCTGATGCTCTGGTGACGTGGCCATACCATCTGAGTTTCCGTTTCTTCACCACTGTGAGCAGGTCATCGTGTTGTCCAACGGCTTGTGTGATGCCACTGTTATAGTCTGTCGGACTTCGTCGTTGGTGATGTGCTGGGTATAGGAAATGCCCAGAAGTCTTCTGTAGCACCTTATTTCCATGCTTTGTATTCTTCGTTGTATCTGCTGTGAGGATCCGTGCTTCGCAAGCGTATAGGAAGATGGAGATGACAAGGGAGCGCAGCAGCCTTACCTTGGAATGTAAACTGATGATCTTGTATTTCCAAATGGGCTTCAACTTTGTCAGGGCAGCAGTTGTTTGTGCGATCCTGGAGAGGATTTCCTGTCGGGACCCCATGTTTGATACAATGGCTCCTAAATATTTGAAGCTATGCACTGTGTTGAGGGATTGGCCTTGCACTTTGGTGTCCGTGTTGTTGCCATTGTTGTTGTTGGTCATCATTTTGGTCTTCTCTGCACTTATTTCCATTCCAAAGGCTCTGGAGATGGTATCAAGCCTCTGTACCAGCTGTTCAAGTTCTTGTTCCTCTTCATCAATGTCATCCGCAAAACGGAGGTTGGAGATTGCTCTACCCTATACTGAATGTGCCTTCGTGATCTGCAAGGGCATCTGACATGATACGCTCTAGTAAGATGTTATTTGAAGAGTGTTGGAGAGAGTAGGCATGATCTTTGATATACACCGATTTA